>CAJNRD030001122.1:21542943-21698548 GCA_905319865.3 Cotesia congregata
GATGAGAGCAACATCGGGATGAGCTTATATCTTTAAAAACGTCAATAGTTAAAAAAGTACAGTGCAATTTAACAAAAGTCATTATTTAATAAAGCAAAATTTTATTTATTTATAGTTTACAATTCACGGCAGTCACATAGTGACTGCAAAATTGCTAGTATATTCTTATTATAACTTCAAAGAGTACAAAAATAATTTTTATTTCACAAAATTAAAAAAAAATCGCTTTCTTGAAAATTCTAAAACAATTTCTTTAATTACATCAAAATTTCCAATAAAAAATTCCTCTGATTTAAAAGCAAAACATTTAATCCATTATCTCAGTAATCCTTCTAACGTCAACGTAATAATTTTTTCCTCAACTGAAGTGAAATTCGTGCTAAATTTAATCTCAAAAAGTAAAATAAAAAAATTCGGCTGAATCACTGGAACGACGAGCACTAGACTAGTCAACAAAGTGCACATAATCCTCGTTACGACCAGTAGCTGCTGATACATACACAGCGGAAGAATAGGAGCGGAAGACGGGGATGTCACCTTATGAGGAGTGTGTCACGTGGAAATCCTTGACAGACAGCTTAAGAGGATTTCATAACAGTACGCTTGGATAGAAAGAAATAAATCAAGACGTGGCTTCGCTGGAGCTTTAAGTTTTTCTTCCGCATAAATATATAGATATATAGAAATAATATATATAATAGATAACCTCATAATATTCTTAGGGGAAGAGAACTAGTATAAGATCAGATTAATACCAAGCTAAAAGTTGCAAGATTAAATTCGTCTTCTATTTCTGATTTTTTGTATCTTACCCAACAATTGTTAACGGGAAAATTAATCAGCGATATTAAATTTTTTATCGTTGCGCTAGTTTTTGTAGTATCAGACAAAACATTTCCTCGTTTTATCGCCGGATTATTTAACTCGCTAAACGCCAGTAACGGTTAAATATTATTTAACTTAACGAAATAATGCAGTTACTGGTTTTTATTAGAGTTTATGTGAGAGCTCGGCGTAAACGCCTCTTAAAGTTTACTCGAATGTTTTGTAATGTCTGGAATTTATTTCATCAAAGGATAAGACATTTGTAGTAGGTATGTTCAGCGTAACGGAAAATATTTCTCTCTTTTATATAAATTTATATTATACATCTACATTTATATCTATATAGAAGCATAAATAGAAGCAAAGTGGTAGTTTTTAGTACGAGGTTCGTACTTTTGACGCTTTACTCACACTATTTCGCGTCATCCATTTTATCTTTATTTTAGTCAGCTTAGTTTGTTCATATTCCCATCGCTGTACAAAATTACAGCGGCAGTCGTGTAATGACGCCCTCTTTAACTCAACTCGGCTCTGTACTGTAGATACATTCAAATATACATCTATGTATGTGTAACTACTTTTTATTTTATTACTTTATTTAGCGGTTTTGTTGCTTGTATTGGTCCTCCTCAGTCATTTAGTCGCGGCATGCCAGTTAACAGTCAAAAGACCGGACAGGACCGAGATGATATTTCTGGCGCCTCTGTCATGTAATAAAGACAAGCTAGCGTAGTATAGTACAGTAGAAATAAAATAAATAAAAAAAAACACGATAAGCCAAAGTTAAGATTAAGCCATCAGACGTTAATTTATAAATAAATTTTTATTTATTGACTCATTAAATTAATGAGCGATTTTTTATTTAAATTCTGGAGAGGAAAAAATACAATTTGGTACTTTGTAGTCAGATTTAATAGTTTCAATTAATTTATTATGAAATTAGTTAATTAATTTTACAAAGTAAAAAATTTTGTGTCGAAAAACTTAGTGTTAAAAATTTTTGAGTTAAATATTTAACACTTTTATGTCTAAATTTAATATTTATTCTATTAAATTAACACAAAAGGGGTTAAATATTTAACATAAAAATTTTTTGACGCAATTAATTTTTTACTGTGTAATTGAATTTTTGATTTTCTAAAAAATTACAACTGATTTTCGTGTAAATAATATTAATTAAAAAATGAAAATTTATTTAAATCATGTATCATTTTTTTTATTACATATTTTACACGTATTTTACATAATACATTTTTAAAATAAATTCTTGATGTAAATTTTAGGTCTTTTGAGGTGTAACTTAATTTAAAAATAAATTTTCTCATTTAAAGCCGGAGTAAATGAAAATAAAAAAAATAAAAGAGTGACATTGCATGTGGCGTCAGAGACAAAACAAACAGGAGAGGAGATGAGACCAAACGGAAATGAGGCGAAACCGCATGTAGAGATTTTGTCGAACTTTTGTCTAGTGAAACCGTATTGTAGTGGGTTAACTTGCATTCTGCTTACACTTCCGGTGAAAAAAAAGTTAAATATAAAAGAAAAAAGTTGTTTTAATGTTTATTTAAATCCACGGGCATACATAATACATACATTTGTATATATTTATTGGGATCAGGGTTTTAGTACAGCGTTTAGACTTTTTCTTTGTTAATTATACTTTTTTTTTTGTTTGCAAACGGAAATAACTTTTTCCGCAATATTTTAATGACTCATTCTCATTCTATATGTTATCTGATTATGAATATACCAACTAACTTGTAACACTAAAGATTCACTAGCGTGTAATGACCTGAGTATAAATAGGCTTTAATCTTTGTGTACTTTTTTAACTTAATTACAATATTTTAATTACTTTGATCGTGTTTGTTTAAATATTTGTGTTAAAGAAAATTTTTCCATGCAATTTAAGTTAAATTTATTCGAGATAAAAAAATATTGACAAAATTACCGGAGGTACAGAATTGCTCACAATTATCATTATCGACGCGAATAATATATACAACAATAATTTATTTAATAACATTAACGTTAGAGAAGATATTAGAGCGAGTAAGAGGCAGAGGCAAAGTAAAGAGCAAAAAATGATTAAAATATTAATTAGATTGAGGAAAGGAGGTGTATATTTATATACATTGGCAGGAGAACTCTCACCTTGGCATACCGACTGCACTGTCAAGGTCCCCCGCAAGCCACAGTGGGTAAATTATAGGCCGAATCCAATTAGTCTCGTAACGTAGTGTAGAGTGTAGAGAGTAGAGTAGAGTAGAGTAGAGAGAGGTTTGTTCGGGCAACTTTAGCCACCGCCACGATATTGGCAAAGAGAACTGGGCGCCAATGCCACCGTCGTCGTCCTCTGTTCCCAGCCCCAGCGTATCGTCCTGGTTTCTGGCTCTGGCTACACTGCCTTCGTTTAGAAACGTTGACGCGCTTCTCTCTCTCTCTCTCTCTCTTTTTTACTCGTTCTCTCTCTCCCGGTAAGAGAATTGCAGGTAGCCTCCAGCCAGCAGACTGTTGATGCGTTTTCCAATTATTTCGAGCCAATGGAACTTTCGCCGAAACGCTAATTGCAAATCCGTCGGTACACCGATTCGCTCTTTTATTTTTTGTTCTTTGACTTTTTATTTTGTTGAAAACTTGCGTTAAAATTTTTTCAAATAATAATAATAATTTTAAAAAAGCATAAGTTTTTACAAAGGAAATTAAGAAAGTTGTATTCATAATTTTTTTTTATCATAATTATTAATTATACTTTTGAAATTTTCTAATTAAATAATAATCTATATTATTAAGAGAATAAGCAAAATTTTGTGGCCTTTTTATGAAGTTGTGTCTTTTAATGGTTTCATATCATTTTCACCGCTAATTTATAATGATAAGTATTTAGGCTGCATTCAAAAATGCTCTATCTTTAGATACATAATTAATAAATGACTCTGTATCTTGTGAACTATTGAAGTTTTTAAAGATATCAGCTCACCTTGATGTTACACTCATCAAGACCTTTCATTTAAGTACCAACATCATTTTTTCATATATTTATATACATTATATATATATATATATATATATATATATATATATATATATATATATACGTCAATATTTAAAAAAGTACAGTGCAATTTAAGAAAAGTCATTATTTAATAAAACAAAATTTAATTTATGGTTCATAAGTCACGGCAGTCACATAGTGACTGCAAGGTTGCCAGTAATTTATAATTAACATCTAAGAAAAAAAAATCTAAAATGAAAAAAGTGTCAGATAAAAGAGTGTCAGTGAGTAAACTAAACGTTGTAAATAAAACTATCAGGGATGTAATGAAATCGTTTGAGAAGTTGAGCGAGATCATAATATCTTGAATGCTTTCTTGGAGAGAATTACCATAAGAACGACTTAAACATCTCGTTAGCGAGGACGATTCCAGGAGAAACAAGAAGTTGAGGGTATTTATTCGAGCGAGTCCTGCAACCGAGCAACCGATACAGGTCTCAGGTCTCAGTTCTCATTTTCTACTTTTATTTTTCCCTTTCCCTGTGCCCCGATCTCTCCCTTCCTGTCCGTCCTTGGCTGCATTATTTTATTTTATTTTATTTCCACTACATACCCACTCTTTATTATTTTATTATTGTATTTTTTGTCTCAAACGGAAATATTTAAAGAAAGGTATATACGGCCGTAACCGTCAACTGTACAGGACGTTATATAGAAACAAAACGAGTGGGCTGGTTGGTGCGTAGTGCTGCTCGGATGAGAGAGCGCCGAGTGGAGATGACGCCCTGTTTTCGCTCGTATATTGTATCTGAATAGCAGCAACCAGCTACAGCCTAGCCAGCTACATATCCAACGCCGTCTATAGACTAGAGGGAATAAATGAGCGAGCAACAGAGACAGAGAGTCTAAAAGAGAGAGAAACTCGACGTCCGGACGACGTTGATGAGTCGGTGGATAAAAGAGTATAAAGAAAAGTGCCCGTGAGCTGGTATGGGCGAATGGGCGCAAAAAAGAAGTCGAGGTCCCTCTCCGGTGCCCGAAAGGGAGGGCAGAGGGGCGAGACTCTTACACTGCTCGAGGACGGTTCTTTTAATTAGTCAAAGGTGTGAAGAAGTCGTGCGAAAGTGTGCGAGGATGAGGGTCCGAGGCATGCGTGAATGTGTGAAGCTGAAGAAATAGCCGGACACTGCCTGAAAGATAGACCCACTAAAAAGTTTAAAGTTAAAAGTTGAAACAAGAACAAAAAATATATAAGAATAAGAATCTCTCGCCGGGAGCTGCTCTGGGCTCATAACCTGCAGAGAAAGCTGCTCACAAAATGATCTAAAGAAGAGGAAGAAGAACCTTTTTAACTGTTGCTCAGATGATTATAATGATGATCATGGTGGCTATGATTATTCTGCTGGAAGAAGAAAGAACAAGGAGAGCATAGCACACCAGAGGACTCAGATAAGAACGGAGAACCGCGCCTATACTTAAACTCAACTCAGATCTATATTCTATATACATTTATGTCGAGTGAGAAAGAGAGAAAGAATTGGACAGCATCTTCATCCTTTACTTATCCTTACTTATATTTCTCCAGAGCAAGACTAACCGGTTCTCATTCTTGCTCTATTGAAATTCCTACCGCGTGCCAGTATGCTACTTGATGTGGCCGACGGCGTCGTCTTACACCACCGGGCTAACCATCTACATGCCTTAAGTGTATCATCCCCACAAATTCGGAGCCATCTTACCAAGTGAGCGTTAATTTCTGCCGAGGGGCTTTATTGCCGGGCGAGTCAAGTACGGGGGGTCGCTCATCATCATCATCATCTTCATCATTGGGATTATTATCATGATGATCATTACCATCAACCACTGGGTTTCGCAGTTATTGGAGACATCGTTTATATGCTCGTATCGGGGAATGCTGTGTCGTTTTCATTTTTATCTTGACTAGCTCGATGTTTACTTCATTTGACATCATAATTTGCTGTTGCAATTGATGCAATGAATAATCCATAAATGTTTAGTGCCGAGCTGAGCAATTGTGGGAAGAAATAGAGTGTGTAATATACTTCAGGGTGTAATGAAAAAAATTAGCGCAAAGCTAATTTGATGTAATGACTAATGAAAAATTCTTTTGAGAAAGATTGTTTTGCTGAGGTATTTTTTATTGGAAATTTATAATTGAGTTGGACGTGAGAAATATTTTCTTTCCACAATTAGCTTTGTAATTTTAAACTTTTCGCTTTAGAAGTTAAAATTTTGTCGTTAGATATTTTTAGAACGAATTAATTTAATTAGATTTTGAAAAAGGAAGATTTCATAAAGTAAAAACCAGAAAAAAAAATTTTTTTGTTTTCTCAAAAAAATTTCCTGAAATAATAATTAAAAAATTCAAAAATGAACTAATTAGTCAATTTTTGAACACTTTGAGCTTAAAAATAACCAGAATAAATCCTAGAGATTGCCTGCGAAGTTAATTGCATTTCCAATTATTTATTTAAAGCCTTAGTACGTCAAACTTGAACTATAAAGTATAAAAATATCCTTATTAATAAATAAATCCGGGAATAAATTTAAAAATCAATTGTTACCGCGTCAGTAAACGAGTAATTTTACTGTTAAAAAAAGGTGATTCCCACTTAACATGTGAAAATTTAATGAGATACGTGGGCAGTCATGTCTACTGTCCAATTACTTTAATATATTTAGCTTTAGCTTGAATGAAATTTCCTGAATGAGCATAAATTTAAATTCTAATTCCGTTTCCGTTAAATCGATTAGAAACTTGAATAACTCGAAAATCAAGGAATAGATAAACGAAGAAAGCGCGGGGGATGAGGTATAATATTAGGAGACTTTATAAATACGATCTATAAACTAAAAGGTCTAGAATATAATAAGAACCTTTACCTTGTAGCCATTAATAGACCCCGCAGAGTATAAATTTGTCGAATGAATAAGTAATGTATCACATAGATCCGTACATTTTATCGGTATAAATGGAGTAGAGAGTAAGCGATTAAATAATCGGCATCTGCGTGGCGAACTGGCGAATAGACCCGCGACACCTGATACCAACAGGGGAATCTATAATTCATCGAGTAAAGATATTTGTAGGTAAGCGTAATGGTTTCTGATCGATCTCCATCGGTGTCGAGATGAGCCGTGAGATATTCAATCACTTTGCGTCGGTGCTTGGTTATATCGCTCACCCAATCTATCAATCTCTCGAGCTTTGCCAGTTGTTGCTGTCTTTCCGCGGCGAGTTATCCCAGATAATAGAAATCCTTTCTTATTTTATTTACATATTATATAAATCATTTGATATTTAGATAACGTCTCTAGTCCTGAACCCTCACACACTCTACTCACCCTCTACTCGCTACCCTTTGCTTTGCTTTGCTTTACTTACCGGGTTTATTTTAGCAAATAGAAAACGCCGGGAGTAATCTCCAGAGGAACTAAGACTCAGAAATTTATTGCTGTCTTTTTTGCGATTTGTGTTTCAATTATATATGTCGCAAAAAGTAAAATAAATATGAGAAAATTAGACGTTAAATTAAAATTAACATTTAATTACGTTTAAAAGGGTTTTATTTAATAAAAAAATTGGGATTTTTTATAATTCTTTTTTACATAAATTAACGACAATTTTTTCATTCTCTCTCGTAAAAAATTCACTAATAATTAAATCATGATTTTAAAGTGATAGAGTGATTAGATAATTTAATTTTTTAATAGATTTAAAAATATGATCAATTTTTGTAAAGCCCAAAATTTATAACGGATTTTTCTCAAAATTATCTCGTTAAAATCGGTGAGCAAGATTCATCAAAAATAATTGACTCAGTCTCTATAATTATTTTAGATATATTTTTAAGTTATCGCTAAAATTAAAAAAAAAATCAAACTAATTACATTTTTTACCCAGTAATTTAAAAGTAAAAATAAGTATAATTTATACTTCGTCAACAAGATCTTTGTCGTGTGTAAAGTCATAATGTAATGTAATATGTATAATAAAATAAAATAAAACGAAAACGAAACAAATGCAGAAACAGAAACATGTGCATAAATACCTCTGGTATTGGCCGGAGTATACCTGTATGAACACCAGGTGGTTATGTAGTGCATAAAGTAATTATATAATCTCATTTGTACCGGACACATTTGTATATAGAGCACAGGGTACGTAATAATGTGAGTTTGGGCGCTAAAACACCAACAAATTAGATATTCAAATTTTGCTGGATTAATACATACAGAATTGGCTGGTGCCTGGAGGGAGCTAGTGTGTAAATGACGGCATACGTACTGAGCATCCTTCTACATATATATATAATAGTATACAGTATCTATAACTGCGTATAACCTGCTATTCGCAGAGGGCGATGGTAAAAGTGTATGCAAGGGTTCTATTTCACCGAACAAAAGTAGATCTTCTCTTCCAGAATATATTCTCCATATTATGATTGTTGCCGAATGCAAACGAGCTGTCCACTATACATACTAGTACTCATCCATAACATCGAAGAACTGAAAAAAAAAAAAACATAAAAAAGAAAACGGGCCCCTCGAGCCATTCAAATACGCATTATAAATAAATATACTACACACGTGTGTTCCGTGGCGATTAACATATCTTAATTGCAGGTGTTTATCCGCTATCGTTACGTTTCATTCCTACATTATTTTAAATTGATCCAGGACATTCCACTCACCTTTTATCTCGTTCGCCTTTTTTTTTTATCATTTTTCCCCGATAAACCGATTCTTTATGCTCTTTATCTGTCTCAATCCCACGGACGTTTATCAGTGAGAGACTATTTTATGTATTTATTTGCTGAAAAATTAATTCATACTTTTTAGATTTTTTGCTCACCGTGTTTTTGTTATTATTATTATTATTATTATTATTATTATTATTATTATTATTATTATTATTATTATTATTATTATTATTATTATTATTAGTATTATTATTGCGGCTACTCCCTACTACGGCTTATCGGAGAAACATAATACTATGGCATCAATTTCGTTAGCCTCTTTACATTCTTTATTCTCTATAATACTCGAGGGCTTTCAGTTACTACTGTACACCAGCAGAATATAATAAGAAGAACAAGAACAAGAAGATCGAGAAGGAGAAGAAGAAGCTGCTTCAGATAATTGCCCTTCCTCTCCACAAAGAGGGAGCCCTCATTACGCCAACTTGTCACAGATTGCTGATATGTAGATAGTCGTTCGCTTCGTTTATACGCGGCTAACGTCCATTGGCCCTTTCTCCTTTTCGTTCTCGCTTTATCTGCATTTTGTTTCTTTCTTGGGTACACTGTCCAGCCTTCTGGCAACTGCACCAGTAATACATACTCATAAACATACACGTTACCTACACATATGTCGATGTGTACGACTTTATGGCGACACAAATGCTTCAGTTCTTCGGAACAATCAGCGTATTTCTCTTTCAATTCTGCAACAATAGTTTTCTAAATTCCTTTGAAAATTTTTTCCATCTACCTAACAGGAAAATTACTTTAGAGCTTGAAATAAATCTAATAATAATTATTTAATAAAAAAAATACAAATTTGCAGCTACAAAAAAATCAGGTTTGGCTTACACTCAAAAAAATCTCAGTTATTTATAACCTGCAAAGGATTTTTACAGTCTACAGATGTATATCACCATCAAAAGTTTGACCCGGGTAAATGGCGCATAGAACGTATGGCGCCCACATGTATGGTACCCTGACCTAAAGCTTGACATTGTCTCAATCAAAAATAAAAACGTGAATCCATCACCCGGATTTATTCAATTCGAATTCAATTTATTCAATTAGACCAAAAGCAAAAAGCGTCAGTGCTTCTATTCAGTTCTGGAGATAAGAATTTAAAATTAAAAATGAAACGGCGTGTATGTTCAGGTAAATGTAAATTGAATCTGTAAAATTGGTTTTTAAAAAATGATTTATAGTTTTTATATACATCGCATATTAGTTTTATTATCATTATTTTTATTCTTTTCTCATCAATGAGAAGCTCCAGACACATCGTTATCACGCGTACAGCTTTCGACGTACTTTCGTTGGAATTTTTCATATAATATTACTCACACAATATATACTTGAATCGATCGACAGGCGTGGCGTGTTGGCGATAACATTAAATCGGCAGTGCATATAATAATAATAATAATAATAATAATAATGATAATGATAATATACTCAGAAACTGCAGATCTTGTTGTGTGGATGCAAGTAAGACCACCACCCCACACCCGTTTACTTGTATGTACAGTTTGTGTACTTACATATACATAAATTGGCAATTATAAATCGTTTGGCCGTACGTCTGAATATAAAGGCGTTTACGAGGACGATATTCTGGTGTGACGAGTCTCTGTGGGATCCCAAGGCGAATTGAATCTTTATAAAACGTAAGCGACGTATTTGCAGATGAGATGCGTACGATCGGTTTCGTGAGCTGGTTACTGGTTACTGGTGGCTGGTTACTTGTTTCTGATTGGTGTAAGTCAGACTGAGACAGCTTGTAGCGCTGTGTTAAACAAAATATGTTCATATTCATACGCTGTGTAATGGTATCATGTGTGGTGTTAGTGGTTGTAGATCCTGGCCCACGCGTCGATGCAAATGACCGGTCGATCCTGTATTCTACACCGAGCCTGAAGTCCAAAGACTGGAGACTGGAGACTGAAAAAGCCAGCACATAATATAATATAATATAATATAATAATAAAATGAAATAAAACGTAAAAAAGGGGAGAGATATGAGAAGTAAGATGGTGATGATGATGATGATGATAGTCAAGCTACACGTTACAGCCCCCCATTCTTGTGAGCGAGCGCCCCGATGACTCTGAAAATGTGATATTGAATACTCGCGAACCTTTTTCGGGCGTTTAAGCCCGTATATTCTCATCGTTGATATCGCTGGTATCTTTAACACATTGAACGATATCGTTGGATACACGATCGTTCTCCTCCTGATATATCTACTGGATGTGTGGATGTGTACTGCTGTTGTGTGTATTCGAAGGAAGATCGAGACTTGACCACTATGTAAAGTACTGACGGCATTAGCGACTGTGTTCGGCTATCGAGATCAGAGATTTAGAAGGGCCATTATCGTGGACGCGCCACTTTTTTCTTCGGTTTTACTTTTTTTTACCCGTATACACTCGATCGAGAGAGCAAGGGGTATCGATCTCTGCCCGACGGCGATCGAACGGTTTTTCTTGATCTTTATCAGAATTGAAATGGACCCACCTCCGCTCGGCTCGGCTCTCTCGCCCTGTTATCCTCGTACACAGACACACGGACGTTTATAAAGATGTATGGCCTTGCTAATACCGATACCAGGTATGAGTATTGGTAGGAATATTGTGAAATCGAAAATATTTTTTTTTGAAAATTTACTTTGTTAAACAGGGAAATAAATTTTTTTGCACGCCTCATAAGCGGAGCTCTACTCTTAAAAATTCAAAAAAGCAGTTTTCTCGAAACTGAAATTGATTTTTTTTTATTTTTATTACACTTAAGATTAATATCAGTGTACTAATATTAAGTCAAATAATTTGTCAGGCACATAAAATATAATTCAATAACAATTATTTTGTTTAACATAGTAAATAATAAAATTACAAATAATCTTTTCTGGGCGTCCGTGTGTCTGTTTTTATGGATTGGTGTATGTGGCAGGAAAATTGGTCAAAAAAATGATCTAACCAGAATAATTTTTTTTTTATTATCTAAAGTAACACACTTAGGACTTCCTCAATTAATATGAGCGTTCAATTCACTGCCGTTAAATTATTATTTATAAAAAACTAATATATGTCTGTATTTTTTTGTATATCTATCTAAAACATTTTATTATAATATTTTTTTTCTTCACCTTAGAATTGTGGCGCCACTAAACCATAGCAGAATTTTCTGTTTTTTATTATTTTGCTTTTTATATTTTATTTTAATCAATTTTATTGTGAAAAATAAGATTATGAGGCGTGCACTTTTAGATTTTCCAAACTTTTTTTATTCTTTATAAGCTATAAGCATTATAAATAAACGAAAAATTTAAGCTAATTTAAAAAAAATTTTTTACGGTGTATATTAAATTATTTTGAACAAAAAAGAAGGAATGTTACCCGGGTACAACAGCTAGTAATATAATAATGAGAAAGAGAAAAATAAAGCAATCGCTTTACTTTGTCTCGGACCTTCGTCTCAGCGAATGGACTTAACTTGGGTTACAGACTCGGTCGTTCTTTTATTTTTCGGTTTTGTTCTGTCGTTTTATTTTATTTAGCTGCATTTGAAGTAGGGGTAATGATAGATAGAGGCAATTAAGTGAGCGAGCTGCTCCGGATTGCCCACGACTAAGACTGTGCTTCCTCGCAACTCGCCTATTCCTTTTAATCCTTTTTATTTTTATTTTTATTTTTATTTTTTGTTTTTATTTATATTATCTTTATCTCGGTTTTATTCTCTGGTACACGCTGGGAACATACACATTTTGAGGATCCAGACATTTATTTTGCCGGGCGCTCCTGTTCCATTATCCATTTGGGTACACAACTTATACTGTAATAATATTTTTGGGAAATGTATATGTCTGGTGTGTGTTTAGGTTATGCCGTGAATTAATCAATCGGTGTTTATTTAAATGCCCGGGGATTAATTCACGCGGAAATATTTAAAGTTATTTGGAAATGTTTAACCTATCAGTAGCAGTCCCGTTCACTGGGGAGGCATCTCCTCTTTCTCTTTTCACTCTCGCTCTTTCTATTCGTTCTCCATGGCACTCCATACTCCCGACTCATTCTCGTCCTGGGTCTGCTACGCGGCAGTCTATCTATGAATATTCATTTTGAGTTTACATCTAACAGTTACTGTGTTATGATTACATTGTGCAGAGAAACCCAACCAAATTTGCGGTAACTTCATCTCTCTGAGGAATATTGCCCAGGGATGAGATCCTCCCTATCTATATGTCTATAAATGTCTGCTCTGAGCTCTACTCATCGTTGTTATGTATATATAAAAAAGTTATATGAAAATAGTGATTGGTACTTTTTTAAATATAGTAAATTTTTTTTAAATTCAAAATTAACAACCTTGCAGTCACTATGTGACTGCTGTGACTTGTAAACTGTTAAATAACGACTTTTGTTAAATTGCACTGTACATTTTTTAACTATTGACATTTTTAAAGATATAAGCTCATTCCGATGTTACATTAATCAAGAGCTTTCATTTGAGTACCCACATGCATTTTGATATATTTTTCATATATACATATATGTCATATATATAAATATATGAAAAATTGATGTGGGTACTTAAATGAAAGGTCTTGATGAGTGTAACATCAGGATGAGCTTATATCTTTAAAAATGTCAATAGTTCACAAGATACAAGGTCATTTTTTAATTATCTATCTAGAGATAGAGCATTTTACTAATGATACCAAATTTAACGATAAAACCTCTTTTTATCATATAAATACACTGGTCATAAAATTTTGCTTGTTCTCTTAATAAATTTAATTATTTGATCTAATTAGATGATTTAATTTTTCAAAATAATTTTAATTCAAGATTTTTTTCTTTTAAATCGAGTTAATTTTTTTACTAGCGTAAATTTAATTACCATAATAAATAAATTAGCCATAATATAGCCATTACACAAAAATATTTAATTTATAAAATAAAATTGAGCTTAAATTATTATTGACGCTCTTGTCGTGTCAAAAAACAACAAAACAAGAAATTCAAATAGTCAAAATAGATTGAAGCATCGTTAAGAACAATTTTAAATATCTTTGAGCTGGTATAGAGTTTTCGTGAATACTCCTCATTCTTCAGAGCTCTCACACGCTGAGTTAGGCCCTTCTCCTACCCTTTTACTCACGAATTATTCTACGAGTTAGATCTTTCGCGGTGGATTAATGATCATTCCAAGAACTATCTCGGCGGTTGCTATTGTCTTGGCTGTAACGAAAAATAAAATAAAAATGTTAACCCAGGTTTGACTTGGGTGCGAGAGATGAAACGACTCGTGAGTGAATAATAGTATAATGTGTAAATTTATATAAATGTATCCGTGAGAGATAGACAGAAGACAGAAGAGAGATAATAAAAAGTTGAATAATAATAATGTTGAATGTTAAATGTAAGTTAGCATTACATTACTCCACATTAGTCGGAGTGAAAGAAAGAGAGAAGAGAGAAGAGCAAACTCGTTCACCATAAGAACAGGGCCCGCAATAACTTATAAGACTGTCGCGAGCAGGGCCTTTGTCGTTTACGTTGTTCCCGTCTGTGTCGTGGTATAAACCGAACTAAGGGAGAATAGTGGACGAGAGAAGGGCCCGATATGTATACGAAGAATGGGTCCGGGTACGTACGAGGACCCAAGACTAAAGACTAAAGACTTGGGCCCGGGAATTCACATACATGTGCTGCGCTTATACATATGAATGTTATAGCTTATACTTAACTTTGTTTTTTATTTTTACTTCTTACTCTATGTTTATTTTTGTTTTGTTATTTCCCAGAGACAAGAGAGACACTAAAGTGTGTGTGGATTTATACTTTTTGCTGACCGCATTATATATACGGGCGTATCACAACACAACACAGAGCAAACTTTTATTTGCCGAGTCGAGTAGAGATAAACCAATCCGCCAATGCAAGCTAAAGACTCCAATCGAGTGTGTCGACAAGTCCGTACGATTTATTTCAAATTGTTTATGGCACCAGGTATGATCGGTTGCATATAAAATAAATATATGTATCGACGGTATATTATATACCCATTGAAACTTACTGGCCAACTTTTTACCCAGCCCCTTTTCGAGTAGGTTACTTTATTTCCTCTTTCCTCCAAGATCATCTTCTATCAAGGCATTCGTATTCGGGTTTAATATGGAATAATCGCTTTCGACAAAAAATTTATTTATTATTTTTCGACAGCCGTAACCTTGTTAGCCGGAAAATTTATCGTTTCGATCATATCGAGATATTTGATATTTTATAGCGAGGTAAATTATTTAGGATTAATGATTATCGTTACGCGGTTTAATTTTTTGGCTGTCGATCTCCGAAGGTTTCTAATTTTTGGGGCTTCTAAGTGTTGATCCGTTAAATTGGGTGTTTCTCGGTTTAGCTGTGTGGGGGTTAGAAAATATTATGTTGTATGACGCAGCAAAAATTTGTTTCTGGAGAAAAAAAAATGGGATTGTTTTTTAAAAATAATCTATACTATTAAAAGAATAAGCAAAATTTTGTGGACAGTGTATTTGTATGATAAAATGGGTTTTTATGATTAAATTTGGTATCGTTGGAAAAGTCGAGACCTGGATTTGTGCCTTTTTATAGTTTCATATCATTCTCACCAATAGTCTATTTATGATGATAAGTATTTAGGCTGCATTCTAAAATGCTCTATCTCTAGATAGATAATTAAGAAATGACCTTGAATCTCGTGAACTATTGACATTTTTAAAGATATAAGCTCATCTTGATGTTACACTCATCAAGACCTTTCGTTTGAGTACCCACATCAATTTTTCATATATTTATATGTATTATATATATGTATATATGAAAAATATATCAAAATGCATGTGGGTACTCAAACGAAAGCTCTTGATGAGTGTAACATCGGGATGAGCTTATATCTTTAAAAACGTCAATATTTAAGAAAGTACAGTGCTATTGAACGAAAGTCGTTATTTAACAATGCAAAATTTTATTTATTTATAGTTCACAAGTCACGGCAGTTACTTAGTGACTGCAAAGTTGCTAGTTACTTTTTATTTTGTAATTACCAAAAATATTTCAATTTCATATTTATGGAAAATAACTTTTGATAAATTGGTTTTAAAAATGATTTAAATACCATTAATTTTTTTTTGCGATAATTAACTTAAAATTCTTCATTTTATTCAATTTATTTTGATTTAATAAAACTTTAATTTTTTTATTTTTTATTCCCAAGCTGTAATTGCTTTTTAAAAAATTAATAGTTAAATTATTTATAAAAATAAAATTATCACGCTTTGATTTAATGAATCGAAATTCTATAAATATCCGCGGTAAATTTATATGATTATTCATGTATAATTTTACTAATTAAATTATGTAAATATATAAAAGATGTTTGATACTAAAATGGATCAAAAGCTTTTGAAATAGCAACTAATTACCGGCAAATAATAAACAATTTCTCTTTGGAGTAAATAGTAGAATGATTAGAGGGACCATAAAAGAAACAATGTCGGGTAAAAAATCAGTTACGAGCACGTGTTTGCCTTTATAAGTGAAGTCGAGCCGGGAAGAAAGAGTGAAAAAGTTTTATAAAATAAAATAAAGTGAAAACTAAAGGGAGGATAAAGCTATTGAGAAAGAGAAGGAGAGAATAAGAGCGAATTCAAGTGAACCGAGAGTCGTTAATTAAAGCCGTAGTTATCCAGGTGAGTATGCGAAGGCAGACTATCTGCTGTGAGCTGGTAGCTCACTCACACAGGCACACCTACAGTGTGTACTTGATGTTAAAAAAGCACCTTAACGGTAGTTTTTCTCCAAGTGCCAACTTCGCAAACTAGTTCTCGTCGAGTTGGTTATTATTTGTTCTTATTAAAATGGTGGCTGTGAAAATTCCACACTGATACCGCCGAATGAATAAGAGGCTGGTGCTTCATGCTTATATTCTCCAGAGTGTTATATTAAGGCTCTTTTGCTTTTGCTTACTTTCTGGCATGAGCAAGTACTATACAGCGAAACATAAAAATTATTGTTTTAGTAGTTAAAGAGTGAAGAATCCATCGCGTACTATCGGCAACAATACTTTTTATTTTTTATGTTTAAACTCTTTGTTTATCATTATTATTATTATTTATCATCGCAAAATTTTTTTAATTTTTTCTGTTCTAATTCCATGCTTTGTTTTTAACTACTCGGGCAATATTTTCGATGATCTGTTGTACAACTTTTATGAAAGAAGAAAAAATTGCTCGAGTGTTCTACATAATAAAAACCAACCAGTTTTCTATACTCAGTACTTACTTGTATATTTTATTTTTATTTTTATTTTAACCATTATTTATATTTAAACCGAGAGAAGGGAGGAGAGCATCCGCTGGTGAATATAATAAAAATATTTAAAATATACTCCACACTATTATTATGTACTTGACACATACTACGTACTCCAGACTGCACATACGTCTACTTGTTTAAATGCATCTCAATTTAACGATCGGTTTACTGCTTTCGTGCTTTCGAATTTAAAACCGCAATCCGAGAATTCTGGATCCTTCATAGTCCGCAGTACATATATAATAAGTAATATATAATAAATGTATAATATAACGTAACGGGTATTGCTAATCAGCAGTAAAAGCATCCATTGCTTACTTATTGCTTATTACATATTACCATCGGTTTTTTATCAGCAAAGATTTATTGCCAGACTAGCAACATTTTAGTGGAGAAGCTTTTTATGATTTTGTGTAATTACAAGTGAGTTAATCAAGCAACGTGCTGAATTATTTTTATCGAGTCTGCTTTAGTTAAGCGCCGATCAATTAAACGATTGGGATTTTTTATTAGAACTCATGTGATGGTGAATAAAAAATAATGAGGATATTATTTTTATGGTGATGGTTCTGAGTTTTTATTGACAGAATTGCAAAAAATAAAGAGGAGTATCATATTTAATAGCGCATATGCTTGAGCCTTCTTGATGGCGGCAATAAAATCTCGACATCTATCAATCTGTAGAAAAAACCTATGCTGATTTTATTGAGATTAAGTTGTTTTTGCGGTTGAATTTTTTTTTTTTTAACTAATACGCACCTAGGATTATTTTTTTTTAAGTCAAAATTCTTTTTTTAAGGTTTGTCAAAAATTGCTAAATTTTTAAAAATTTTCTCAACTACATTTTGTAAATAATTATCATATTTATCAGCAATTTACCAGAAAAAAAAAAAAAAAATTTTAACATCACCATTTTAGTAAAATTGTATAAGATTCTTAAAGATTATTCTCGATTTTTTTTTAAAGCAAATTTTACATGAACAAGAATATTCACTTCATTTTACACCTCGAAGTATCTTTTAAAGCAAAATAAGAAAACATTTTACGACTCTTTCGCTTCCATAAACCAAAAAATAAAGTGTGAAGTTTCCTGACAAGAACATCAACTTAAAATCAGTGTTTGGTAGTCAGCTTCTAAAAAACTTATTTTATGCTTCATTTCATGCATCTCAACATTTACTTTCAATAGTTCAAGAGCTTATTTAAGTGAAAATGCAATAAACATTAAATTCTTTGACATTTAGTACTTTATAGCAATCTGACATGACCCCGAGTGGAGTAATCAATAAACAAACCTTACCATTGAGCACCGTCTTGTCTTATACTTACAACTTATAATTATATAATTCACACAATAGGTGAACATAACATAACAGGAATTGTTAAGTCTACCGTAACGTAAGAGCGCATATATATAGAACCTATACTCGAGAACAATTGAAGGAGAATAATAGGAATGGGCATTATTAAACTATAACCGATACGAAATGAAATAACGAGCACAATGGTGATTTCATTGCCATAGATCAAGGACAGCCTGCTTCAATAGCATAAATCCATATCTGAATTTCCGTAATCCGTGAGTACTGTAGCAATATAATCTAACATTGAACATTAAAGCTTCATAATAGTAACAAAAAACGAATTCATCATATCTGAAAAGGAGGAATAGAAAATTGTTACTACAATCACGGCAAGTGAAAAGAACTCTTGCACAACAAATGGATACATGAAACATAAAACATAGTACATAACAGTGATAGGAATGGTACTATAAAATATTAATATGTAATGCAATGTAATAATGTTGTGTGTAATTTGTATGTCTACAGTAGATAACTATCACAAATCATTAGAGACATGTCATAAACATGAATGTTATTTGATTCCACAATTATTGTAGACAACTAAACATGCACGTACACTATAGTTAACATAAAATAGACCTGCATTTAACATTACAGGATAGGAGGTAGATGATTGAGCATACGCTGTGAAAAATTTCTATTAATTTTCACTTTGCATGCAAATCACTTTTAAATATGGTACATATTATAGCCGGAATTTATTTACTACTGCTATATTTTACAATGATTCATAGTAATTTTAGTTTAGAGAGAATAAGTTGTAGTATGTGACAAAAATTTGGAAAATCGAAAAGTGCACGCCTCATAATCTCATTTTTCACAATAAAATTGATTAAAATAAAAAATATAAAAAAACAGAAAACTTTGCTATGGTTTAGTGGCGCCATAATTTTGCACTGATAAAAGGATATCTTAGAATTTAAGAAGATTTCTTTGTACTTAAGAAATCATTTCTTAAAAATTATTGCTTAGTATTTTAAAAATATTTTTTAAATACTAAGAAATCCTTTTATCAGTGTGCTTTTTTTTAAATGTCGAGAGTAGAGCACTACCTCAACGCTTCGCTTATAAGGCGTGCAAAAATCAAACTTTCCGTAGTACAATGAATTGGAACGCCAGCTTAAAATTAACCTATGCTCTACTTAAACTTTTCAAATGATTATGATGAAAATTAATTTCTTTTTACCTAAATTTGATTTCGATTATGATAATTTAGAAATATATAGATGGGTAGAAGTAAAGCTTAACATTTTCGAATTTCTAGAGTAAGATTGTAGACAATTTCGTGACAGTTTAGCAATAAAATGCACTGATAGTAAAATTTAATGTAAATTTTTCATAGCATACAGATACATTTCTAACCATTCAAGGATTATTTCTTGGAAATAATGTTCGTGCTGTAAAATTAGCCTGATTTTCGAGCATACCATATAATAGCAGTATCGTAATAAGAGGTGATATCGGTTGTTAGTATCGAGCATACGCGGTACTCAACCCAGTACTCGGTTCTAGAATAGAGTCTGTGGAGCACAGCTTTCGCTAGATGTTTGAGTTTAGAGCTATTATCATCTCCTCTTTCTCTCTCTCTCTCTCGCTCTCTTGCTGTTGCTCCGTTCCTCGACAAGAACCATAGTGCAGGATGGTACAGGAATATATCGCAAAGCACAGCTCGTTGAATGGGGACTTGAGCTCTTGCTGGGCTGGAGTACCAGGTAGACTAGAAACTGCAGAGCTCACTCAGAAACTCGTCGACGGAATATTTCGTTTTAGCTCTCTCGGGTGTAAGCAAAGTTCTCCTAATCTCCGGTATGCAAGCGGGAAAGGGTGTGTCCGCTTTAGTCGAGCGAACTGAGCCGAGTTGCGAGATGAATTGAATGTAGAGTGCAGCCTCCGTATACACTTATACATACATATTTGTCTATTATATGTATTTACTTACACAAGCCAGCAAGTATGTCTGTTAAGATTCCAGCGTTAGCGTTGATGCGGTTAACTTCGCGGTTTTCATGCAAAAAGTCCCGACCATTACCTTCTCACTTGTATAGCTCTATGCATACCCGACAAAACGAGATTGCAGTCTCCAAACTACAGGCCAGTTTTGTTGGTTATCTCTCCAGTCTCCGAAAAAAAGATCAATTTCTTTGTGATTGGAAAGTTTCAGACGGAATTTTGATTTTTATGAAGAGAATCATTGAATTTAATTAAACGATTTGGAATTTTGGATGGAAATGATTGATACTTTGTTGTATTTTGAAAAATCATTCAGGTTATTTTTTTTTGGTAATTATTTATTGGAATACAATGCTAGGGGAGTGATAAAGAAGAAGGGGGAGGATTAAAATATGTTTTTTTGCTTGTAATTTGTAATCATTAATAAAGTAACAGATGTTTCGAATGACCTAGCAATAGTGCTCCTTATATTACATATTTATAGAATATTTTAATAAATAAGTATTATTGTTTTTCAATTTATAAAAATTAATTTCAATTTTTGAGTTTTAATAAATTGAAATTAATTTTTATAAATTGAAAAACAATAATACTTATTTATTAAAATATTAAATAATTTACGCATAAATTGATTAATTATAAATTAGTATTTTGTCTATTTGTTGTAAAAAATTTCACCTCAATTAGAAGCTTACAGAATTATTTAAATCGCAACAAAGATAAAAAATTATTACCAACAATTCCAACTTTATTTCTTGATTATTAAAATACTCTCAAAGAAAACTATTTACATTACCAAATCATACCTTTTTGGTTTCTCCGCAAAAACCATATGATATTTATACGTCCTTCTGGTTGACCGACGCGATACATACGAGCAAAGTACAGCAAAAAGAGAGAGAGAGAGAAGAGAAGAAATTGAACGAGGACTCGGAGAGATGTTTGTTTATTTACAATACAAAAGTAGTTTGTGCAGTGATCAATCACCAGCCAGAATGACGCTGAACGTTGATCGCTGGCATTGATGCCAGAGAAAGCCAACCAGAGTTTAATCCGACATACATGCAAGTGAGAAGACATCTGTGCAGTGATTTAGGAACTCAAGGACCAAAACGAATCCCTTCGTGGTCACCAACACAAACATATATATATATATATATATATATATATAGAGGGATAGCAATTGCTCGTGGAATATTATCCAGGTCCAGAGTAGCTGGGGCCCTTCCGCGGCAGCTCGTTTGAAAAACGATGATGGCCCGAGAGAGTTGGTACAATGCTCGAGGACTGGACCTCTCATTCGTCACGTTCGATTCTCGCTGGACCGATGCATTCTCGTTAAACGAATATGTGCATGACTCCCTTCTCGGTTGGCTGGCCATACGCTGGTTCTTGATGCCTCTGCTTCTGCTTGTGCTTCTACTTCTGCTTCTATTCCCGTTTGCGTTCCTGCTAGTTACCTGGCTCCGACAGCCCAGACACAGTAGACATGACCAGAGACAAACTAAAACTTTGACCTCAGCTCGTGCAAATCCTGGTCCTGCTCCTGGTATGGCAAAACTTGCCCAACCACTTTCGACTTCCACCTTCCACGACAAATGCAAACCTAAAATGAAATACACGGGCAAGTTGTCTCCAACAACTGTGATTTGTCGTGACATTTCATTTTAAAATTTCATTAACCTCCTCCCCTTCTTCTCCTTCTCCTTCTACAAATTCAAACCGCCCTTAATTGTATTTATTTATTTTAATTTGTTCCTCAAAGTTTTGATGTGAAAAAAGGTTTCGCAGAGGCTCATTACGGCTCCCCGAAGTTTATTATCCTCAATTTGACGGTAATGACAATATACGAGAATTATCCTCACATACATGCAACCACTCAAGGATATAATGCTCGTCCTCGTATATTTATTTATATTTATGGCGGTGCTGTGAAGAAATAAAATTGGTGAATTAATTTGGCTAAAGAAGATGCGCATAGTTTCCCTTCTTATCCCTCTAAGGAGCAGAGAATTGAAAGTAAAGAGCAAGAGGGACGATAAAGTCCACTGGTAAAACATTATGTCCATTTTTTCCCGGACCGCAACGAAGATTGATGCACAAGTCGCGACGCGACGCATCCAAAATTCGTATACATGTACAGAGTAGAGGCAAGGGTTATTCGGCACACGAAAAAAGTACACCTGAGAAGGCTCAAGGCCCGGCAAATAAGAGGAGATGATGTCGGCCTGGGGCTTACATGCTCGGTCCTCATCCACTCCACTAACTAACATTACCAAATAAAAGTTGCTCTGCTCAGCCCTTTGGTTCACGGACCCTCGCCTGTCAAATAAACTGGGTGTTCGCAGTACATACTGTCTTATAAGTAATCATACATGTACCGGACTTACCGAGTACATCGCCACGCACGCAGCCAGTTCTCGTTCAGGACTAAACTTTTCGACGTTATTTTGTTTTTTGCATTAGTTCGGCTCTGGGCTGCTTTCTCCGACTACTTACCGGCAGCAAAAACAAGATCGGCTCGGGCCTAAAAACCTTTTCACTTGTGATTTCTTCTCTCGAGCCTTTTTTTGGCTGTTAGCTTTTAAATAAGTTCTGATGTCAACAATTCATGGGTAAGGATAGCCGTGGAACTGGTCCACGTGCTTAACACTCCTCGAAGATTTATCTTTGGAAGTTTGATCAGTTTTGGGAACGACTTTTGTCACTTATTGGAAGGAAATTTTTTTAAACGGCTCAAAAATCACTTTTGAGTAATTTTTTTGCTAGATAATGAAATAATCATATTATTTCAAAGTTTTGACGAAAAATAACTTTGTAAATTTTTAATATTTTGATTTTTCCCCATACTAATACATTCTCAATATAATTAATTTTTGAAATATAAAAAAAATTTCAATTCTTTGGAATTACTGCAAGATTTTCTGGCAATTATTTACAAATGAGGTCCTCGAGTTGAATTTTCATTTTTTTGAACGAAATTTTTTTTTGAAAATTTCGATTTATTGTTTTTTCATTCTATTTTTTATCACAAATGCGCCGTAAAAACAAGCAGAATAAAAAAAAAATGAAAAAATCCTAATTTTACACCTAAATATGATGGACCCAACTTGTAAATAATTACCAATTTCCTTCCTCAATAAAATTTACCAGCATAAGCCTCAATAACGAAATTGTAAAAGTTACATGACTTTGATTTTTAAATATCATTTGACTTTCAATCTAATAAAACTTCACGCATGTTGATTCTAGATATAAATCTCAAACATTATATCAATATACAAATATCAATAATTAAAATTACATAATACTTTCCCAATGTTTGCATTACTCGGCAATATTTCTCCAAGTCACAACGTTTTGTCGTAACATTTGTATATTTAGTTTTCTTAACTTAAAACTTTTAAAAATAAAATTCCCGTATCATCAAGCGAAATTAAAAGACCATTTGCGCATTTTTCTGATAAAACTCCGCGTTATTTTACTTTATTTCCTTTGTCGGAACAAGACGGCGTTATCCTGTAGCAAATATATACAGAACAGAACCAGTAATTTGTTGAGCAAAGTAAAACTTTGATGCAAATTTCGTTTATTTTTCTCGCTTTTGTATATTTTTTTCCTTTACTATAGATTAAAAAGTTAAGCTTATAACTTTTCATTATGTTTCTTTAGTTTTTATTTCTCCAAGTAATTATACTAATTACGAATTATCTAATTAAATGCATGTAGTTCACTGAGCACCGTTCTACAACATAGACACCATTATACATACATTTTATATATCTGGATTTTTAATACATACAACTTTTAGTATATTATTTTTAATTCCTTTTCACGAGCGAGCTAAGCTCCCCTGCCCCTCTGCCGGTAAATGCAGTCAGATTGTATTCACACTTCTGTGTAATATATTTAGTGCTGAGCTAAAATAAAAAAAAAAAAAAAAAAAAAAAAAACGAGCTGTAAATGGATAAAAGTTAAATAATGTCTGACAGCATTAACATCCAGTAATTAAAGGAGAGTTAATGTAAAAATATTATATCACATATAAGATACAAGGACAAAAAATGAAAATGAAACATAACCTGTATGCTTAGTCTTGAGACGCGTTCGCTTAGCCGGTAAGAAAGTTTCTTGCATGGCGACTCCCGACTCGACATGTCGCAATTACTCTCCCATCCGGCAGCTTGAGTCGAGAGATAGGAAAAGTAAAACACGCGACCGACACACTCCGGTGTGTGTGGTGTATGTTCAATATTAATATTAATATTAATATGCATATCTTATCAAAGGCTCCTTATCGAGGTAACAATTTCCTCCGAAGGCCCGGATAGGTGTCTCCATTGAAGCGTAATTAATATTTAAAAAATATTGTAGGTTATATAGTCTGGATGGCGTCCGAGTGTAATGTCGGACCGGTTTTAAAATGCCTCGTAAATGAGGGAGAACGAATGGAGTTTAAAAGTATTATTTCTCACGTTAATATGCGTGTTTCTGGTTTCACTTCCTCCTGGGTTTTTTTTTTGCATACTCGATATCTTTTATACGTTAGTTATACGGCCTCCCACTCAGGATTCGATACACTATGCAGCCTCGATATTACAGTCCACTTGAAAGAGCATATTCCACGGTTAAATTTCCTCTACTCTCGTTCACCGACGCCCAAGGCACGTTGAGTAATTCCGGAATGTGCGCTCCCTTTTGACAGCCAAAATCAATGTTTCAAGATGCATCGTTATCATTAGAAGCTTATTATTATCCGCTCTTTCGCTGTTTAATATTGGCTAAGAGCTCTACTGGCTTTAATAAGGATATTAAATTTCGCTTTTCCGGACTCTAGTATCTAGTCTCTATTGCTTTTTTTTTTTTATAATTTTTTATCCAATTTAAACTTTCTAAGCGAGAAAAATTTCCAATAGCTTAGATTATTAGATTACCAGCATCAAAAATCTTTTTATCTAATCAGGGTCATTTTTAATCCTGCTCTGAATTTTGCTTTGATATTCTTTTTGGTTTTTTTTTTGTATTAAAAGAAAAATTTATTTAATTAATTTTTAAAAAATGATTTGACAAAAATAGCAAAAAAAATTTTTAATTTATGGATTAATTACCCGTGACAAAATAAAAAATTTATAACATGTGCATATCAAGACTTTGAATAATCTATTTTGTGAATTTTTTAGCAATTCATTTTATAAAAATTTAATTTAACGTTAATAAATTTAGTTAATTATTCAGTACCCGGGTCGAAAAATTTAAACTGATTTTAAGCTAAATGATCTGCATTTGAACTTATTGATCTGTATTTAAACTTTTAAAAACATTTTCATCTGTATTTGATCTACTATTCACATTATTTTTGATCTGTTTTAAGTCTAAATAACTTTTTAGTAAAATAATTGAGCAGCTATGAATATTTTATGCTGTTTCTAATCTAATGAAACTAAAAAGTTTTAAAAGTTTGATCGGTTTTTAGTCTAGTTAATTTGTAGATGGACTTTATATATTGTTTTCAAATTCAATATGAAATCTTATACTGTTTTTGATCTACAATTTTCACTCTAAATGTTCAAAGGCCAAAAGTCGACTAAGATGGTGACATAATTTTTTGGACTTAAAAGTATCTCATTAAAAATTATAACTCGCATTTATTTGAAAAAATAAATTAATTTATAATATATTCATACGCTCTCTTGTTTTATGAACTGAACGTCGATTATAACCCTACATCTGTCATATTTATTTGTCATAGCTCAACATTTCATGAATTATAAAAGTTTTGTAACTGCGAATATTAGTTGCAGTGATAACTAATAAATTTGTATGAATATACGTTTATAAAATAGTTCTCATCGTTTAATTATGGATCTAAATCCATAGTTTTCTAATTATCGTTATTAAACACAATGCGAATACATCGAGACAAAATTAAATTGTTGACAAGATTAATGTTAAATTTTAAACTTTCACGCATCATTTAATGAGCGGTATCCACTATTTGGTAGTGCGAAGAGTACCATTTGGTATACATTGCACTACGAAATAGTGAATCGTCACTATTTCAGTTTCAGAGAATGAAAAGCCGTGCCCTGTAAAGGATCTTCGAGGACATGAATAAAATAATAATAAATAAATAAATAAATATATTATTATTATATCTTCTATTATTCGATAATATAAAAAATCGTCTGGAGAACGAATTAATAAAAAATCATTATAATCTTTAGAGGTATGACCTTTTTGAACTCACATCATCAAAATTTCAATTAACGAAAAAATGTTAAAGTTGAAAAGTTATTTTATACTGAACAGCTCATGCATATTTATTGATTAAGAAATTTATTATCTCGCGATTTCTCCAAAGATACAGATAATTCTCTAAACTTGATTTAAAAATCAATAAATAAATCATCACTTTAATTCAAACTAAAAAGTCTACGTAATTAAAATCACAAAATAAAAATTCCGCAAATAAATTTACCGTCTATACGAAAAAAATAAATTTTAATGACTCGTTAAAACATGTATATACATTTTAAAAAAATCTCAATGTAAATGAAAATAATCGAGTATTGATTACATAATATGTTCGGGATTGAAATGCATTTATAAATTTTTTATTAAATCTTAATTTTATTCACGAGGATAATTAAATATTTAGCATATGTTTGGTTATTCACATATCGAGTTATTTATACAATCCTAATTATGATAATTACCACCAAATAGTATAATTCTGGAACGTATGTGAACTATAATAAATTGATGATATGTGTATGATCAGTAATAAATGGATTACAGTTATTTAAGCGTTAATATTTCGTTCACACTCGACATTTTGCGCTCCCATAAATTCACCCTGCGTACTCTGACGTGAATTACTAACATGTATACACTCATACGGGATGTATTGCTTTTTCCAGGGGTGAAAACAAAAGGGAATTGTTTGGGAAACCGCACATTTTGTTCTTTATGTACCATCTAAACACATTTATCATTATTAGAGACATAAACGCATTAAAAAATCAATTATATCTTTAGCGCTTGCTTTTTATTTTCGGCGATGAAAAATGTTTGAATTAAGCCGTGACATTGTATTGTGAAAATAATTGCGTGAAATATTTTGATATTGTAATTTTATTTAAAAATTTCGGTCTTTAATTTTTGGTTAAACTATTATTACTAGCAACCTTGCAGCCACTATGTTACTTATGAACCATAAATAAATAAAATTTTACTTTATTAAATAATGACTTTTGTTAAATTGCATTGTACTTTTTTAACTATTGACATTTTTAAAGATATAAGCTCATCCTGATGCTGCACTCTTCAAGAGCTTTCATTTGAGTACCCACATGCATTTTTATATATTTTTCATAATTTACATATATATAATATATGCTACTGTTATGTACCAGCTACAATACAGGACCTTTATCATCTTCTCTGCTTGCTCTATACTACTATTTCTACACAGCAAATTCGTAACTTTAATAGACGGGCATAGCACTGAAAAAAAATATAAGAAACAATTTACCGATTGAACAATGGCTATTGATCGTCGCCAATTTAGATTTATATATAGTAATACATCTTTATTTTTATCTTTATCTGTATCTGTGTACATAGATACAGATAAAGAGATATGACAGTCGATAAGATTAGTTTTAGATGGGGATTTGAGGGTTTTCTTCTTCAGAATTCAGTTGATAACGAAATAAAAATAGAGATAAATATTGCTGGGGTGTACACGATTTTTTTGTCCCAGACACTTTGGTAAAAATAGTTATCGATTCTTCCTCTTTTTCTGGGGTTCTATTCTATTCAAGGATCAAATTGTCATTTTGGTAAATTGACGTATGACTTTTAGTTGCTGTGTCGCGAGCGAGCTTAATTGATCGATCGATAATAAATGCTTCATATTTTGCCGGTCGTTATTTAAATTATGCTTCAACTACTTTCTGGAATTTATCTTCAATTGACCTCATTTATTATTTTATTATTTTTTATATATTATGCATTGACAATAAAGATAATCATTTTTGATTAGTATTAGTCAGGTGTAAATTATTTGGATACTATAAATGTGTAGGATCAATATATGCAAATTTATATTTAAATCGATGTTATAATAATTTAAAAGTACAAAATTCAAATAAAAAATTTTTTATACTGAAATAAATTTTTTTTTTAATTTGAATTTTTGATAAAATCTAAAAAAAAAAACTTTTGATTGTTAGCTTATATCTTTTTTTAATGTCCATATTTAAAAAAAAAATTCCAAACTAGCAATTTTTTGTTAAATTGCACTCTACTTTTTTAACTATTAGCGTTTTTAAAGATATAAGCTCATCCCGGTGTTATACTCATCAAGAGCTTTCATTTGAAACTTACATGCATTTTTGATATATTTTTCATATATACATATATATAATATATATATATAAATATATGAAAAATTGATGTGGGTACTCAAATGAAAGGTCTTGATGTGTGTAACATCGGGATGAGCTTATATCTTTCAAAATGTCAATAGTTTACCAGATACAAGGTCATTTCTTAATTATGTATCTAGAGATAGAGCATTTTTGAATGCAGCCTAAATACTCATCATCATAAATTGACTATTGATGAGAATATGAAGCCTTGAAAAAGTCCAACTCCAGGGTAAGACCGATCTAATGATATCACATTTAACCCATTTTATCATATAAATACACTGGCCACAAAATTTTGCTCATTCTCTTAATAATATAGAATATTTTTTTTTAACTTGTAGAAAATGTTATAAAAATTTAAATGTAAAATATCTGATGAACTATTTTAATTAAAAAATTCAAGGCATAAATTTCACTTTCATCAGTATTAGTTTACAGTATATTGTGTAATATCTAATCACCGCGTTATTATATTTTCTATAATCATTACACAAGAGTTATTAAAACGATACAATGAATAAAATGAATTACTCAGGAGAGTGAGATATAAAATAATATAAAAAAGCCCCATAAATCATTAATGAATTGGAAAAATGTTAACTGTCAAAATGGTGGCTAGCATTAGCTGTAAGTATAAATTGAAACTGGATCAAGGAGAAAAGGTAATAGTTATGGTGTGAAGTTAATATACAATACCGACAGGTTTATATTGCTGTATTATACTTTTAAGTTATGTTATACGTTATGTGTTATAACTATAAGGTATAAGGTATATAAGGTACCCAGAGTAACAACAGTAACGGCAGCACCACCAGAAGCACCCGCTTCTACATGCAATAATAATAACAACATCATAACAACAGCATATTACGGGTAAGTGAAAGTGTTCCAGTTTGTAGTGTCGACTCGACGAGGTTCCTTCGGGCTCTTATTGTATATTAGGAACCGCAAGTATGTTTGTGGTAACATTTAATGTACCTCGTAATATTTATACGCTTTTCAAAAACTAGTATGCTAGTTTGCAAGCTACACTTATTGTATTGCTGTTTCATACAATACGCTTGTTTATAAAATAGTTCCAGGCAATTTTAAGCGAATTATATATAAAAAAAAAACTTTAAGACCGAGTATGTAAAGCAGAATAACTTTTTTACCTAGAAAATATTATAGTTATCCCAACAAATGAGTTTGGAATTCCACTTGACCTCCAGAAAAAATACAAGCTCAAAAACAAAAAATTTTTAACGTTTATAGGACATAAAACCGAAAGTTATTAAAACTTCTATAATTGAGCAATCATTTAATTTTATTCTTGAGCTCCGCCTGTTTTTGGTTGTAAAAAATATTGCGAACTCTCTAGTCTTGAGATTTATTTTTTTTACAACCTATTTGACGACTGACCAATAAAAAAAATTTATTGCCAAATTTTACAGGCTTTTTTACCGTCTAAAAATCATATTTTACGGTTTGAAAAAAATTTTTTTACGACGAAATTTAAATTTTGATTTGAAGCAACCTTGGTAGAGGATAATGAAATTCAAGAATTTCACTGAAAGCTGCATAGTATAGCAGTGATTTAATTCGCCGTGACCTTTCCGTGTTGTAAAACTTTCAAATTAATTAATCATACTGAATAATTGAAGTGAATGTATCAGCTGGAGTAAAATAATGAGCAGCGAGCACACCCATAACCTCCTCTCAGCTGAAAATTGAAGAAAAAAACTATGGATTGAATATCCCGGACTAATTTGTCATTATATTAATTTATTGGGCAACTTTTGAGTCGATTTAAAAATAAATACTCGCAATCTATCAAAGGTAAATGTTATTATATTTAAATAAGCCTTTTTTGAGCTCGGTATAAAGAGGAACCATCAATATTACCTCGAAGCTGGAGCCGAACTAAGAATGTATCTCATACAGACGCTGTTACAGAAAGTTTACAAATCGCTCAGCAAATTTATTACCACCTGCTATCCGCTGATTGATCGGGAATGAAAGTGAACGACGCAAAGTTTATTGATTCACCACCGGCTAAGAGGACGTTGATGTAATGGTCTTGACTAAATTGCCTCATGAATAGTCATGAATGAGCCACATGATTCTCCTCAAAATTATTGATGGAACTCCTTCCCCTTCCCCTGCTCCTTACTTCTTACTCCTATACCTTAAACCTATCCGCTACTTTATGAGTTATGCCCAATAAAAAATTCACAAAATAATAAACTCACTTCGGCAAAAAAGACAAATATCCGGTGAGTATTTAAAGAAGTTAATTGCCTCATATTTTTTTCGCTTCCCATACATCATTCTTTGATGTATTTCGGCAATTATTTTTTTTATTTAAATTTCATTTTATTTTGACAATATACTCAAGGTCTTGTAATTGAATCGGTGTATTCATTATTATAAATTATAATTCTTTTTAACTTTCTTCATATTTACCGTCAGTTCAAGGCCTTTTTAATTCTTTTTTTAACTCAAAAACTCTTCGTAAAAACTCTTGACAAAAATTTTAGGTTTAAAAAAATTTTCAACCAACTTTTCGTCATAAAATATGATTTTATAAAATCTATAACCTTGTGTCTCGTGAATTATTGACATTTTTAAAGATATACGCTCACCCCGACATTACACTCATCGAAATCTTTCATTTGAGTACCCACATCAATTTTTCATATATTTTATATATCTATATATGAAAAATTTATGAAAATGCATGTGGGTACTCAAATGAAAGCTCTTAATGAGTGTAACACCGGGATGAGTTTATATCTTTAAAAATGTCAATATTTAAGAAAATACAGTGTAATTTAACAAAAGTCATTATTTAATACAGCGAAATTTTATTTATCTATATTTCAAAAGTCACGGCAGTCACATAGTGACTAAGGTTGCCAGTTAAAATTAATTGATAATAAAAAAAATATATTCCTTAGTTCCATAAAGATTTTTATTATCAAATAAAAAAAAATTGTCAATAATACTTTTGACATTTTTTGTAATATTTCAACAAGCAGGAATTCCCTGAATATCGCGAACAAAAGGCTAATGAATCAAAATTCAATTAAATTCCGCGATCAATTAGTCAGCGAGTGATCGAGAGTTGAACGATTTCTCACTGTTAATTCAGCTCAGCTTCAATAATCAACGGTATATATTACATATCTATAGATTAATTCCTGATACATAAAGTCTAGTGCAATGTTGAGACAAAAGTTGCGAAATTGGCGAATCAAGAACTCAACAATAATCAGATGTTTCTCAATCCTGGGTATCCTGAGAGTGTGTGTGCCGTAAATTCACAGGAAACACGTGACTTTAAAAACTATACTGTTAACTCAACTCGTTGTTGTGTTAGTAGTTTAAGTTGTGTTATGTATAGAACAAGAGTAAGAGAACCAATGTAAAGGCTTTCTCGCGATAAACTGGTGCAGAGTCTTTCCCACGTGCATTGGAATAAGAAGTGTTGCCACATAAACACTTCCTTCCATTTATAAATATAAATATAAATATATAAGTATATACGAAACGCGTAAAGTACCTGTGCAAATAAAGCAATGAAAAGAATGGAGGAAAATAATAATAACAACAATTAGAATTACGGTTAGGTAATAAAATAATAACAACAAAAAGAAGTTAAATTATCATTGAATATATGTATGGATGTTTATTATAAACGTATGAACGTATGAATGGGGTTCGGTAAACAACAGTTAACTCAAAGTGGAAGTAAACCACAAGTTGATGCGTGAAAATGTTTTTAATTCAGGGTGATCATTATTACTGCTATTATCCGTTTCTCCGCTGGTATAATTGATCGACAACGTCCCCACATCGCTTTACACTCGCTGGTCTATTATATTATTATACATATATTATATACTTTACTTCTACATGCGCATTACAGGTATGCAATATTCGCGGACGTGCGTGATGTGATGATAGCGCAACGTAAAACATGATGCGATGTGTAATGTATAATTAGTTCAAAAATTCGTTTAATTTTGAACGCCGCATTAATCACCAATTGTGTGATACGCATTACGTAACGAGAGTTTGATAATATTCGTATATAACTCTATTACGGCATGTCGATTATTCGTTTCATTTATGACGTTAATTATTATTGATAAATGGATCTGTAATTAGCGACGTCAAATTTCAGGTTTTGTTTTTTTTTTATTGATTTAATCATTTGGTTTTGATGCTGGTAATTTGACAGAAAACTGTTTAGATTATTTTGATCGATCGAAATTTATATACATTGGTAATTTATCAATTTAATTCACTTAATATTGAAATTAGTTATTTTTTTGGTTTATAATTTGGCTGCTAGACTTGGTTTGAAGGGTCATTTCCTACCTGTCATTCTTATGATCGCTGCTAATCTCTTCTGGCGTTTATGATCAGTGAAATTTAATACGCGCTTTGGAGGTTTAGGTTGAAGACGCAGGTAGAAGTTTGCTGTAAAGAATTCTTTCAATATGAGTATAATTTTGTCATTGTAAAATTAGTTCTAATTTATTAAATTTGGCAATTTTAAATATTAAAAATTGTTATTATAATTTTTTTTTTTAAATATTCCTCGGCAATTTTTTGAGAAAACAAGGCCTTTAGTTATCACAGTGCTTGTAAATTTTTAAAATATTAATAAAAATTATTCCCACTTAAAATAGACACTAATTTTCAGTAGTCCATTATATCTGAGGAATAAAATAAATTTTAATCTTCTCTGTGTAAGTAAGAGTATAATACGATTAAATTATTAACTCATTGAATACGAAAATGGATTGAAATTTAATTAAGATAGTACAATAATTCCAGACAGAAGTATTACGGATAAAGACACGAATTAAAAGCTATAAAACTATTGAAATTATTAATACCTTTCTTCAATTAATAATAAAAATTGTACCAAATCCACTGCAATAAAAAAATCGACATGAATTAATAATTCGATTTTTCTTAAATTAAATTTAGATTGGAGTTAATTAAAAATTTTGATATAATCGGCTTAGAATTGTCAACGAAAAAAATTCAATTTTTTTTTTAAGTTTTGTTTATTAAGAATCGAAAAAAGGAAGAGCGAGTAACAAGTAAATTCGGTCAGTAAAACCAAACGTAATAGAGTAAATAAAATTACAAGCATCGTATGGTACGGAGGGCAGGGTTTAGTTTGTATAACACATAGTTGGCTCGGGAAAAGCGGTCTTAAATCATGAGCATAGCCGCGAATTATATCCCAAGATAAAATGTTATAACGGTTGTAATAAAAGGAACGGTTAGTTGAGTTTAAACCACAAAATATACAAGAGTAAGAGTAAGAGTATAAGAGGGTGAGTATGAGATTTAACAGCAATTCATTTTCAGACTGTTAAATATATTGCGATCCCAAGTGTTGACTGAACCCCGTGAAATCTGAGTCGGGCCAATCAATAAAACCGCGAGCGCGAACTAGTCCACCACGGGGCACCGCGTACATTTGAGGGTGTGGTTTTAAATAGACGGTAAAAAGAATTGAGCTAGAGTGTGTGCATATAAGTATTGTTCGTATATACATATATATACCAAGAAAAGTTAAGATCCTGGAGATTTCTGTTACGAAGTCACGAACGCCACCGATAAGCTTTATCGGCGGAAATTCATGCTTAGAACCCGCGGAGTGCTTCTTGCCTTGGCCAATAATAAAAAATTATACGTATATACCGAAATATTTGCTCCAAGTGTTGTTATTATTACAATGTACACACTAATGTCATAAAGATTACTATAATCACAATAATTTTGTCACATATTTCATTTTTTATACTCACATATGTAAATGAATTAATTAATTGATAAACTTTTATCTAAAAAAAACAATTCAGTGTGTCGTTAAATTTTTTTACTTTTTTTTTTATCAGGCGTCTTGATCCTCAGACAAAATATCCCAAAAAAAATATCCCCGAGGCGAAATATCACATAAAATCCATGATAAAAGAGCACAACAGGGTAAAATAGTCCTAAATAAGTGTTAAAATAAAATTGATAATTTTTTTTCACATTTCGACGGTTTAATTAGCAATTGGTCTAACTCCTTATTTTTTAGATAGTGATTTTTTAATATTTTGATGTAGCAATAGTCCAATTATAAATTATTTGAATGATCCAAACCAAAATATTATATCTCTATTAGATATTAATGATATTAAATGGGTTTTTAAAGTGATAATAAATTCTGAACTAATTGTTTTTTCCTATAAATGGAAGATTCTCTAAAATAGAGTTAGACAATTTGCTAATTAGAACGTCGATTTATTATTTTGAATTGTTTTATTAAAAAATTTAATCATGGAACCTTATTTACTAGCCATTGTGGGGGTAAGACTATTTAAATTGCTGAGTTTTAAATAATTTCAAACTTTAAAATATTTTTAACAAATATGTACCTACATAAAATATATTATAGTATACTTATGTGTAAGTACGAGAGTAGGTATAGTGAAATATAATATAGTTATATCCATAATACAAGTAGTATTTGATATTGGGGTGTTATTGCGTTATAAAGGACGATAAAAATAACGAAAAGGTATTTTTCGGATAACGAGTGCGAAATTTATTACGCTCAAGTCAATGTCTTTTGAAGCAAGAGAAAGGCAATGTTAAAATAAAAATAAAAATAAAGTGTATACTTACCCACATATATATTCGTAAGTAAAAAATAAAAATAAAAAGAGAGAAAAGAAAAAGAAACGTGGCACTGCCGATAGCAAAACCTCTCGCTGTTTGCGTGACAGTTGGGCGTTAACATTGTCGATCTTTTGACTTTCTTAGTTGCCTTTAGTATTTTTATTTTATTTTCCATCCCTGCTACTGCGTCCATTTATTTTGGCACATTCTCCAATCGCGATTTCTTCCTCCGAGCATTGTGTTGTAAATGTCGATTTATACATACATGTATATTTATACTTGCATTACTGGATACACTTTTCGTTGGAAATCGATTATTGCAGTCCGCGTGCCGCTGAAATAAAATTTTCATCCAAACGAATTCAATTTTACCCGACTGGTTTCGATTTCGCTGTTTTGCTATTATCTACTATAAATAATTCGATATTTACTTTTCACATTTTTTATTTTTTTTTGTTTGTAAAAATAAGAAAAAAGAAAAGCTTATCTCGTCGACTAAGATTTGTAGGCAGAGTATAAATGTCCTCAATGTCCTCGTTAGGATTTTATTGTTATATAACAGGCTTTAAACGAGCTCTCTAACAAAGAAAATACTTAGCGGTACGGAGAAACCCATTTCACTATTTTTTCCCCTTGTACTTTTATTTCCCCTCGTGTTACGCTTTTAGTATTAGCTTTGTTCTATATATTATAACCTATTCTCCGTGTTGATCATCATTAGCACATCTCATCGCGGCTTTTAGTGGCTCATCTCAGTTATATGTATATCTAACCGCACCCAACCCCAACCTGAACCCAATTTCCTTGACCAACTGCTATTATTTTTAATACAAACTAAACTTTGTTTCACAACTCGGGATTCTGCTAGTTATTCTCTACTAACTCATCTCGTAATATTTCATCGATATAAATAAAAATTAAATTAAATATTATAAAATACTTGTGAAAAAATTTTATATGGCAATTTATCGACTGTCCTATTTTAAAACACAGTAATTGCTAAACTTTTTTTTTCAGTATTGATGGATTTTTTATTACTTCAAATAAAAAGTCTGCTTTTCATTTAAAAAATATTCAAGTGATTTTTTTTCCTATTATTAATCCAATTTTTTACCAGCTTAAAATTAACTTTTTTTTTTTTTATAAAGCTAAATTGAAAAAATTAAAAAAATATTTAATAATTTGTCAAATATGCGCAATCTGGTTTTATATGTCCATGTATGACTTTATAGGGTCGTATAACCTCAATATAAATTTTTGATCGACATTAGTTTTGAAAATTTCCAACAGATGGCGCATGGTTGCTGAATCTTCTCAATAGAGGACAATACATTCATAAATATTAAGTATTAAAATGAAAATAACTTTTTTAAACAGCTTTTCAGACATTGATTTTCAATTCAATCAACTTTATAACAATTATGAATTTAATATGACTTGTTAATTGACATACATTCTTTTTAAAAATTGAAAAGCTATATTAAATTAATTTTTTACTCTTTTACATTGTCTGATATGTCTATATTTAATTAAATAAAGTCATCGATAAAAATTCCTTCAATAAATATTATTAAATAAATTGATGTACTAAAAAACAATAATAATAAAACAATATCGTAAAGTTGAAAAAGGAAACAAAGCTTTGGAACCGTCATGTTATCCAGTGTTCGAAAGTTTAAATTAAATACAACTTAAAAGAATGTTGGATGTTTATATTAAAATGTGTTGCGCTTGTCGACTTGTCTATAACGCTAATTATATTATCAACATCCGAGTTTTGCCTTTTAAACAAACTCAACCGGCTTACTGTTGTATACCTTTATTCCTCTCCACTCTGCATACCTTTTTCCATAATAATAAAACCTCCTATACATATACATTGTGCTGCTCACAGCAGCCCGCGCGAGTTGTCGGGTTTCCTTTTATTTTCATTTCATTTTTTACTATTTTTTGCCTCTCCACCGAGTTAGAGCACAGACCCGGTTCATTATATTTTCAATGCTTATTTTTATTTTTATCCTGGATCTAATTTCGTTTACTTAACACAAAAAATATTTAATTAATCACTTAATTACTCCAATAATTTTCCGATTTTTAATTATTGTCCCTCACAATTTTATTATTTAATTTTTTAATAACTCAAAAAAAAAATAAAAATTTTTTGGTGTCGTGGGTTGATAGTCGACAGTATCGGTTATAGATAATATTACTTGGCGAGTCGAATCCACGTTTCCAATCATCCATACAATTCGGTAATTTAATATATTAGGTGTTATTGTTATTAGCGAGTAAAGATCCATACAAATGTACAAATCCGTCCGTAGATTGAAGGGAAAATGAGGACTATACGATGAGTAAAACGTTTCCACATCCTCATCCAGTCTATATTCTGTAGTCTGTAGTCTGTAGTATATATATGATGATTTTTATTTGATTTACGATATTGGGGGTCCCCGAATCGCTCGTTAGTGATATTGTCATTGCCGTGGCATCCGTTCTATTCGATCGAAACCAGCTATATGTATATATATATATATATATATATATAAGCAAGCGGCAGTACGGCACCTAAACAGCGAGGGGCAATGACAACGTGAGTACAAAAGTACCCTCCCCTTCCCTTTCCCTGCGTGTGTATGTGATGTGTACCCGATCAGAGTCTAGCAGGGGTTGAAAAGCATCGATGTGTAAAGGCTCGGCTCATTCGGGTACCGTTGCGTAAAGTGTGGAATCATGTGAGTATTTCTCATCCCTTTTCTCTCGATTTCACTCCATATCCATCCTACTTCCTACTCCCTCTCTCGGTAATCATTCGTTAGAGGTTTATCCCCGTCCTTTTTCTCTCTATGCCCATTTTATGTGTATGTATATATCCAATACCCATAGTATCCAGGCAATCATGAAAATCGATTATGCTAAAGAGCTTTCGACGCAATAGTCAGTATCGTTTTTCGTCTAGACGGATATAATCAATTATATAATTATTATCGTAATTTTAATTATTGTAATTGATATCTTTGGTAATTAAATAAAATTTTTGAGAGTCTAAATAGTGAAAAAAAAATTTTTTTGACTTTAGAATAAATTTATTGGACTAAAGAAAATATTTAGAAAAATTTAATTTGGTTAAGGTTAATTTTTTTTAATCAAAAAAATTTCTTTCTTAAAGTAGAATTGTAATTTATTTTATCATAAATCATTACTTTGGATTAAAAATATGCATATAAAATCTCTAATACCATTAAAAGCTATTTTTTACCGATGCCGAATAATTAAACAGCAATAGCGATTCCAGCCCCTGCGGGCTTTTATTTGGGTTTAGTTGTCTTAAAGGGCGCGACTATGACGCGATGAACATAACTATAACGGGGGAACAATGCAGGATACCATGTAATGCCCGCGGGTAGGGGTTTTGGCTGCGAAAGGACGGTCACGTGCAAACACGTGCTGCCGTTCGCACGGATTCCCAGTACATAACAGTCTAGCACGACTTATCAGGGGTGAGAGGCTAATGTGTTCATCTCCGAGGCTTAGGAGAAAAGTTACTTTATATTTAAGGCGGATAGGAGAATTTTTGAATTTAAATATCGGAGAATTGAACCTGCTGGGGTCTTCTAACTTCCCGTTTTTTCTTATTCTATTCCTTCTATTCCTGCTAATTTAACGAGATTTTATTCTTGCGTGACTGGTTTATTAAATCTGTAAATATATTGTGTAGAATTATTGATTTATTGATAATATGCACTGTAATACTTATTATTAACCACGAACTTCTTCGATAGTTTTCAAACAATTTAAATTGATGAGTCTATTTTCTTGAAATTTATTAATATTATTAAAAAAAAAAAAAATTCTTTACTTTTTGTTCCCAGGTAAAAAGAAATAAGAACCAAAGAAAATAAAATCCAATCGATTCAAAAAATGGTGAGTAATAAAATCACAATTTACTATTATTTTTCTTAGTTTTGTTAATACAACCAATTAATTCAAAAATAACATGATTAAATACGGGAAATTCCCCAGTTAATTAGCATAAAAAAACACTACGTATTATTTGACGTTATATTTATAAAGAAAAAAATTAAATTCATAATTTCTTATGACATAAAAACAATTTTATGTCATCGTGAAACTCTCGGCAAAATAGTAAAAATCCCGTTGGAGAGTTGAAGAGAATAAGCGAAACTAAAAGTGAGTGAAATAAAATTTTTTCACCGTCACTTGTCAAGTCGTTAAAGTTTAAGGTGTACCGTGTATATTTGTGTTACTAATCAAAGTTTATTACTCGGGTGGTGTTTATATAAAAAAGGTTAAATGTAACATTGGAGTCTTTGTTTAAGTACATAATGAAAAACAAAGAAAACTTTCGAGTAGGAGTTAGATGAGGAGAAGAAGGAGGAGGAGCAGTATAAAACAACGCTTGCAATCCGTTACTGTTGGATTCTCTAGTACGTCTGTCGGACTGTCCTCCGCGTGTCAGTCGTAAAAGTAAAAGCCCTTGGTTAAAGGAAAAAGCCGCCATGTAATTAAGGTGCTCCCGAGCGATTCACTGTTTGCCTTGCCGCCTATATGTGTCACTGTCACGCTGCTTCCCGCGACTGTTCCTCCGCTGGAGCTTCTCTGTACTGTCTATGTCTTGTACCTGGACAACACACACACACATACACACACACATTTAAATTCTCACACAAATTTAATATATAAATAAATATATAAGGAACTGTTGTGTTTTACCTGGTCCTCTTTTCTTCTGTTCTTTTCTCTTCTCAAGTCTTAGCAATAAGACAGCATCCGTGTCTTTGGTCTTCTCTTTGCTCGGTCGCATCTTATTCGTTTGTCCGTGCACCCGAATAAAATAAAATCCAAACAAAATCTATATTTATGTATCTTAAATAAAACTCTTCTCGGCGTTTGCACGTTCTTTAAGAGCCCGATCACAACTTTTATTTACTCTCTGCTGACAATTGACCACAATTATTCGGAGCCGAAGCTCGAGAGCGAGCAGTCAAGACGTACCGTGAATCACTGAAGGGTGGATACGAAGAAAGACAGGGACAGGGGACAAACGCCGAGGGGAGGTGGGACTAACGGGGGATAAAAGACGACGAGAAGAGATCGTGCCGACACTCATGGATATTCCCTCTCGTTAATCCCATTAACGTCATCGGGATATTGCCGGTCCCGGAGAACAATATGCAACTATACTGTGAGATCGGCCAACAAGTGAATTGCATCCCGATGGTGAGAATCCACTCTCAAGTATCTCTTTAAAGGCTCTTTCGCTACACTCTTTGTTTATACTCCTCCACATTTAATGAATAACGAATAACACATACAAACACTCGAATATTATTATATATTGTATAATGTAATTTAATTTGGAGAGCTAATAATATGATTCTCAATGAAAATCGGAAATTACGACAAATATTTGATTACCTATCATTACTCGCGGAATTCAAACGACTCGATAATATTATTTCATAGGATACTATATTCTACCACTACACTTAAACTGTTTAAATATTCATCAAATTGATATGCGCAAACAAAAGGACGCGACTCGATAACGAACCTTGTGCAAATATGTCTGTTATGTCCTGTAGGAAAACGAGACAAAATGAGTAGCATGTTTTAGGTTCTGATTTTTATTAAGGTAATTTTATACAATGAGAATTGTGAGTGACGGAGTAAAAAGGGATTTTTTTAATCTTCCTTATTGAAAGTGACAATTTTAAAAGTTTTTTTTTTTTTTTTTTATTAATAACAAGGCTTAAATTATGGTCAGATATTTACTTAGTGATTTTTTTTAAGTTGCACTGAAAAAAAATTTAACTTGAATTAAGACGAAAATTCTTGAACCAAGAAAATAATTTTGAAGAGTTTACCCCCATGAAAAAAAAAATATAATTCGAAATATATAAAAAATATATTTTGAATATATCTAAAATATATGTGAAATATATAAAATATCTATGAAAATCGGCCAAAAGTTAGTTATTAAAAATATATTTACTATACATATTTATATATTTTCAATATACTTAAAATATATTTTTATGTATTTCAACATATATTTTTTTTTCATGGGAGTCATTGCCTTGAATCAAGACGAAAAATTGTTGACACAAATTAAATATACTTAAACCAAGAAAAATTTCTTAGTTCAAGAATTTTTATACTCAAATCAAGAAGATGAAGTTCTTCACAATTATTTACTTGATTCAAGTAATTTTTTTTTCCTGTGTAAATTCATAATAAATATTGGATTGTAAAAAAAACAATTACTATTTATTTTTCAATCTTTCACTATAGAAATTTGTCATATTTCTCGGATTTATAAAAAAAATAGAACAGAACCTTACATTCTGGGTATTATATATCACAAATAATATTTTACGAATATTTTTTATTGAAAAGATAAATTATAGGGAGGTAAAAAAGTGATACCGTAAAAATTTCAATTTTCTTTTTGCTCGATTATTAATTATTGTTATTTACAAAGAAATCTGATCGCGTCATCTATCTTTTTTATGGATGTATTTTTTCGATTTATGGAGATTGAATAAATAAAGAGAAGAAAAAAATATCCGCTCGGATTATATAGAACGGGTGGACATAAATAGAATGAGGCTAAATAAAAATTGGACTCCTAAATGACTTAAATAAAAGTTTCGAGCAGGATGTAAAAAATTTCATATAATATATAATATCCTCGGCGTTGTTTAAAGATAAAAGGACATTGCGGGCGAGTTTGAGAGTCTACGTCATAGTAATGAACAAGCGACGGGTGTGAAGCACGTGCGCTCGTCTCTGCAGTACATAATGTAGGCTCATCTTCACTTGTAACGCTAAAACAACTAAAGTTTGAAACAAGCCGGCTATGAGACCGAGACTGGATAAAAATGAAACAAAAATAAATAAAAGAAGGAGATCAAGAACAAGAGCAAGAACAAGAAAAAAAACAAGACAAGTTACTTGGACTAAAGACTTTTTTAAAACCCCAAGATTGGATAACTTGACTGAGACTGAGACTAAAGATCTTTGGTTATTAAACCAACCAATATGTCGTCTGTCTAACAAACCTTCTACTCAGCTCTTTAATTTATAACCCTAATTTGCATTCCCGCCGTCGCTGTGTCAAAACAAAAATACACAACTGATGCTTTCTTTTCATGAAAGACTAAATTTTTATACAGTAACCAAGGATGGAAGTTTGTCATCTAAATTTAATTTAATTTCAAGCTCTGAGGAATGTTTCGACTTTTTTTCTAGTTTCTGGAGAAGTTTTACTGTACTGGAGTTAGTAGTAGGGTTTTAAAAATACAATTTTTGAATTAATTATTAATTTTACAAAAAATCCATCAATTGAATTTTTTAATAATTAATTAAATTTTTTTTTTAAATTAATTAATGGAATTTTTTAAATAATTAATAATTAAAAAAGTATTAATTGAAGCATTTTTTCAATTAATACTCAACAAAAATTAAGTAATATTCACAGTAAAAAATTTTGCGTTATTGCGTCAAAAAACTTAGTGTTAAAAATTTTTGTGTTAAATATTTAACATTTATTCTATTAAATCAACACAAAAAAGTGTTCAATACTTAAAATAAAAATTTTTAACACAAAATTTTTTTACGCAATGACGTAAAATTTTTATTTAACATTTATTCTATTAAATCAACACAAAAAAGTGTTCAATACTTAAAATAAAAATTTTTAACACAAAATTTTTTTACGCAATGACGTAAAATTTTTTACTGTGTATTTTTGAAAAAGATTCGATAAAATTTCTTTTAATATTTTGTATAAAAACATTTGATTTTTTTTGTAATCTTTCAAGATATTCTTTCCTTAAAATATTTAAATATCTATCAGTTTAAGTATCATAAAGTTTTAACACAAAATAATAATCAACCAAACAAAGTCCCAAGTTGAAACTAGTATACGATGTCTTGAATTCAAGTTACCTTAAAGACATCCGGAATGAATTTAACGATTAGATTTGACTTGGAGTATTCGTGGTAGTCGAAGTAACAGCAAGGCAACATCATAATAACAATAATAACAGTTACAGAAGTGCACTGTTGGATTGTGTGAACCCAAAGGCATTTGTAAGATTAGATGTGGAACTTAGTAAAGAATAATATCGGAGGAAACCTCGGGTCTTAAATCACCCTCAGAACTAGACGGCGAAGCAACAGTGACTTGTCGTCGTCCTGGTTGTTCAGATACTGCCTGGAGGAACGAGCACAGATGAGTTTGAGTCCTTCGATCTGTACTAGTTGTACATTTATATGAACAGACCAAGAGGAATAGAAGGTGGAGATGGAGATGAAGAAAAGGATTCTTGTGAGGAGTAAGAAAGATGAATCGAGTGGAATGAATAGAAGGAAGAAGGAGAGCAGAGTACGTGTGCAGCATTCCAAAAGCTCATCTGTTATTTGTCATCCGGCTTCTATTCGTGTACTCTATGTATGTAGTTGTTATACGTTATACGTTAACTCTGACCCTTGTTACTCGGATAATCTTTATCGTGACCAGCGAATTCAATTACCGGTCTCTTGTTGCCCCAGAGCGTAACTTTACCTGCTGAAATAAATGCGCTTGCTCACACGAGCTGACTACACACTATACATGTATAGAGACCGTTATATAGATATAAAATCGGTTGTGAAGTTTAAGTATAATCACATACACTCCAATGGATTATAGTTGAATTAGCTCTACTCTTACTATACCGAGGACAATGTGGGTGAGCTCTCTCTCCTCTGTCATTCGATAACCGTCCGCGACCTCTGATTCATAATCAGCTGCATTAACAATTTAATTCACCCCCTAAATTAACTATTATTTATCCCACTGAAATATTATTAACTCGTTATCATTATAATTATTATTAATGACTAATGACTAATGAACTTTGGTATTAATAGCCGGCTCATTGGTGAATTTAAACTAATATATTATATGTGTGTTTAATTCTAATGTTCTGCCGATCGATTGGCGGAAATTCATGAACTAAATAGTAATTTTAAGCGTCCGAGTTTGTTCATGCTTTGGGAGTATAAACAGAGCAAATATAAATAAATATCATAAAAGTGCAATACTCGGGCCAGAAAATTATTCTACAGATGAAAAGGGGAGGCTGCTGGTTGTTTGCTTTGATTTCGAGCTTAATGAAATTGTTATAATTAAAAATGTTTTGGATTTAATAAAAATATGGATGACGTAACGAGGTCACCGGGCACGACCGTTTTCCCACTGGGTACTTCAATGCAATCTGGTTTGAATATTCAGTCACTAACACTGGGTTAAGTAAATTCTCGTTTCAAATTGATGTATGATGAGTACTGGGTCAAACGAACCAATCTAAATTTTTCGGGATTTGATTACGTTTTTTAGTTTTGTAATTTGAGGTTTTTTGATGGTGATTTTGCTCTGAAATAATTTTAGGACATAGCAATATATGTTATAAGGTCATTTGATACACATTTGGGAAAATTTTTATACATCCATACATCTATTAATACTCTCCTATATCTATACTAATCAATAGAGAGCTGTTTTTTTTTGTCTGGTTGTACTGTGAAAACTACTGAACCGATCGGAATAATACTTATACCATAAGATGCAGCGTGTTTCGGAGAAGGTTTTAGTATATGATAGTTACAATGATTATTAACTAAAATAATTACATGGATAAAAGGTGCATGCCAATTCGATAGAATTGGTAATCTGTGCAAGTCAAAACAATACTCTAATTAAATTTCAAGTCTAGATCTAAAAATGCAATTCTATAAAGCGCCCAGTGGAGCTAGTGACATAATATGGAAATTGGCCATATTAAATTTTTTTACTAAATGTAATGTTTAAAATTTCCGACAGATGGCGCATGATTGCTAAATTATTTCGCTGTAGGAGAGTTAAGTTTTAAAATAAAAAAACATTTTTTGATTGATTATTAGTTAAATTAACTTTTAGACTAATTATCAATGAATGAATACATGTTAAATAACATATAAGTTTCCAAAAAAATAAGGAATTATATAAATTTTTTTTTCTAATTCCTAAAGTTGAAATGAATCCCCAATTATTAATCACAAATTCCAGAACATACTACCCCGAAAAAAGTAAATAAATAACCATCGAACAAGATGAAAAAATTCAATCTAGCTGGACTATTATGATTGCTCTGGTCTCCCGCTGGCGAAAAGTTTTGCTCAGCGACATTATGTCCACTCGGAGAATCAATTTACTTTGGCAGATGCAAGCAAGAGTGAACGAACGTCGCTGTCCATATTATATCTGTGTACCTGATACAAATACATCCACACTCTTGCAGACTCACTGAGTGGTGCCGTCGAAATAGAAATAGAAATAGAGAAGAGACGTAATAATCCCGGGACGAGTAAATCTCCCAATGGGCATGGAACGGATGCTCGGAACTTTTCCATCGAATTCTACCCAAAGGACGGATTCGAGGCCCAAAATTGAGCTTGTAACCGAGGATATGAGTAAGAGGAGCTTTTATCATCCCCATTCCCGTTTTCCCGGTCCATGTCATTTTGATGGGAATGGCGAGAGATCGAAGTCTAGTTCCGGATGCGATTTTCTCCTCCCATCCTTGACTTCCTCTTCCGCTACTACATCACTTTCCTCTACTTGTCCTGGCTGGTAGTCTAGTAGACTACACCTTGTACCAATACATCAAACCCTAACTCTACTTTTAGTTCTAACTGTAAGGTTCAGTGTACTGTACTGTACGCGAAATATATGTTTTCTCAGTGGATCCTCGGGCGAGCAGTCTGGATATCGCGGAGCTTGTTATCGTTCGATAATCGACACGAGACACGTACCAAACTCGAGCACGTTCTGGGAAACTGAATTACTAACTGCACATGATTTAATAATGCCCATATTCTTTATATATACACATATATAATATATATACCTTCTGTGATATATGAGTCATAATATATCGAAGCTATTTGGCCCGCACTCAACCGAGTAAGGATACGATACACGTCCAAAGAGAAATACTAGAGTCTACATTTCGATATTAAACAAACTCTAAACTGTAATAGTAAATATAATAATTATAATAAGGGTCTATTTGAGTGGTTGAAAGTAAGAAGACGGTCTTCAAGTCCTTTAGCTGCAGAATGCGTGAGGGTGAAGGATCTTTGAGACATAACCTCGCTCTGAAACGTTCTTGATTCCTCTGGAGAAATTTATGTTGGGTAGCTTGCTTATAAACGACATGCGCTGTGTTTAAAGTTATATATGTTTGCTCTTACGAGGCATATACACCGCCAGCGGAGGTACTAGTGTATTAATCTAATGAATTTACAATGCGAGTATATTGAGACCCGATTGACTTTGTTATTTATGAGAGACAGACCGTACGATAGAGCAGTGGGAGCTGATTATTTTATTGAATTAGTTTTTACCGAGGATTTATTTTACTGGCCGAAGGATATGTGGACGGAATTTTTATTTTGGGATAATGATTGGGGACTTTGGAGTAGTTTCGGTTTACTTAAGCTTATGGAAAATTAAAATTGTCATCTAAAAATTAGATTCTGCAGGGAAAAATTTTATTTGTATGAGTATCGGAAAATAATTTAAGTGGTTGGAATAATTTATATTCCAAATTGATCATCATTAATTTCAAAGTCGGCTTATCACCGCGATAAATAAAACACGTTTGAGAAATAAAATACTAGGTGAATATTTTCGGTTGAAAATTTGATCAGCTCAACAGCGTTGGAATAAAAGTAAAATAAAAATGAAGGCATAAATAGATGCCTGATCTGGATAGGGTGACAGTTGTGTCTGTAAAATTGGCGGGTAGTTAATTGTCACAATGGTGATCCCGAGGATAAGGCTTCTCTCACAAATGGATGAGAGGGTAGTTAATGGGATAAAAATAAAAAGTTGTATTTTAGCTCCCAGGGCCGAGGGAGCTAGCTAGATAGCCAACTTGTCGTTAATCAGTGAACGTGGAGGTGACAAAAAATACCGGCGACGCGTCAGCAATGAATTGTAAGTGGATCGAGATGAGCGGTTCGAACACGAGGATCCCGCCAACCTGTACTGAACCACCAACTACAGACTACAGGAGCTAAGCGGAATGGGGATGAAGAGGATAACCGAGAAAGTGAAGAGTGGAGTGGATGACTGGATAAAACTGGGACCAGTGGGAAGAGACCTAAGTGAGATAAGGGGGCTTTAGTAGTTTGAGAAGACAATGCCGGCCATAATTGGATCACGAGACTCCTGCTACAGAATCCTTAATTTTGTCGATTGGTTCAGCCCTCCCACTCACTCCCGGGCACTCTCTTTCTCGTTTATTTAATGCCCTTTTATACACTTCTTTTATCTTTATCTCTGCTACATAAAGGACTGACTAGACTCGAGTCATTCTACGCGTGTCTTCTGCCGAGAAAAGAAGACTTGCTGGAACATCTGCAAAGTGCATGCACCCACACCTGTTCATTTTCTGTGCTCTTACCTTCATCGTTGTCTTCATTCTTCGCCTTCTGTCTTCCTCTAAGCTCGACGAGACATCTAGTGGGTCGCGGGTGGAGATCCGCGTTTTATTCGAATCGTCAAATTCAATTGGCTGCTTTCATTTCGAATCGCTTGACGGATACTGTTCTTAACTATACATTGATCGATTTACTTTATCCTGCAATCATAAAAAGTTATTTTCTCTCTATCTTTATCTCTATCTTACATTCGTTTTAGTAATTTTGTTTTATTGGTTTTGAGAGAAATAATTTCGATGATAAAACTTGGCTTTTATCTTTATGCTTTGTTTTCTCGATTAAATTTCTACAAAGGAACGTTTCAATAATTGAAATTTTTTTTTGTAACCTTGTAAAAAAATTTTTACTTGTTTATATCTGACCTGACATGGTTTAATATGTCAGTACACAATTTTTTAATTAAATATAGTACCAAAAATTCCCAACAGGTGGCGCATGACCGCTAAATTTTTTTACTAGTAGAAAGTTGAATATTGATTTATTAAATTAAATATTAAGATGAAAAATTCAATCATATATTTAACTAATTTTCACCTTTTATTATTGACTTAAATATTTTCCAAAAATATATAAAAACTCAAAATTACACCAACATTTTATTTTTTATATTCATATATGACCTAGTCTGGTTGTGAAAAAATTTTATCTGCTTATATCTGGCCTGATATGGTCTAATATGTCCTTACACAAAATTTTAATTAAATATAGTACCAGATATTTCCAACAGGTGGCGCATGGTCGCTAAATTTTCTCTCTATTAGAGATATAAATTTTTGAATTAATAAATACTAAGAAAAAATTCAATTATATATTTAACTAATTTTACTTTGTATTATTATTGACTTAAAAATCATTCAAAAATATATAAAAAGTAAAAATTACACTGTTTTATTTTGTATTTTCATATACGAGCTAATATTGCCTAATCTGGTTATATGTAGCCATATAAAAAAATTTTATCACGGGACGCTTTGTTTACTGGATGAAATTTAATACAAAAGAATATTTATATATCCGCAAATTGTTTGTATAACTGTAACGCAAAAACCAGGGGTCAAAGTTCAGTTGATAAATAAACAGTGCAAATATTGTGTCCGGCAGTTTGTGGGTAAAAGAGTATATAATAATATACTCGGATAAATATTTGAATAACGCACTATCGCAACCGAATTTTAACAAATCAATATCAATGTTTGCGTGCCACGAGTGGATACTCTCCACCTAGTTGATCGATTTAAATAGTAAAGACTGCTCTTCATTAATTTAATTTAAAAGGATTTAACTGCAGAGTGATGGAAAGTGGGAATCGTGGAGTGTGGAAAGTGCGACACGAGTCAAAGGGAGGAAAAAAAGGAGGCTCAATAGATAGTTAGAAGATACGGGAGAGAGAAACGCTAACCGAAATCATTATTCGATTAGAAGTCCATTGGTGTACAATAGGGTTCAGGTGGAATATTCTCCCTAATGTTTCTCACTCGCTCATTCACTCTATATCTGCTCGCTCGCTCGTGTTATATCAGCGGTACCCTCTTTACCTCTTACTCTCGTCACCCTCGTTCTCTCTTTCTCTTTTGTCGCGTTCTCTCGCTCAATCCGCAGCTCCGTTCTTGCGAAAATCCAATTTAGATCTGACAGGGTTTTATTGTGAACACGAATAGAGATGCAAGATTAATTTCCTTTTGTACAATACACATTGTCACAATGTCTCTGTGAAATAAATAATAAAAAAAGTAACTAAAAAATTCAATTTGTTACAACTTATAACATTTTTAACTCTAACTTTGTTCTATTGTGTTTTTTGTTAAAATCCTGTTTTTGTTTCTCTTTCGTTTACTTTTCATTATTAAAAATCTCTCTTTGATTATTTTTCTGTTAAACACTCTATTTTCTCGAGAAAATAACCTTTCAAACTCAAATAATAACAATCTTTTTATAATATTTACTAGTAGATTTTTTAATAAAATTTTTAGGCCACCAGAGTTTTGAATTGACCAAAATCTCAATTCGATTACACTCGAACCGTTCCCACGAGAGAAGGAATAGAATTTCATTGGAATGGAATTTTTTTATTCTGGAGATCGAGTTGGTCAGAGAAATTGGATAGAAAACTATATTTGATATTTGTTGGACATCTGGACTTTAGTTATCAAAATATATAACCTCCAAATAGACAGTGGATTGATCAAATCAATTTTACAAAAATTTCAAACCAAAACTTTTGATGCCATCAAATAAATAAAATTTATCATAAATTTCAATCATTTCAGGGAAAAAAATCATTTGATTTGGCAAAAATTGGTTTAGTAGTTGATTAAAAACTAAATATTGATGTCAAATAATTTCTTCCAAAGAGTCAAAAAATTAATTTTTATTTTAGAACTAGATACCTTAAACTTAACTTTCCTATAGCGAGAAGATTTAGCGATCATGTGCCCTCTGTTGGAGATTTTCAATACTAATTTCGATGGAAAAATTATATACGGGCAGATAAAGTAAAATGACAACATATTAAGCCAGATATTTTGATATTCTATGTTTAAAAATTTTTTTTAGGGCTATATATGAGCTTATCAGACAGTTTTCATATTGGTTCACATTACAGCTTATCAAAAATTGTATATCGACGTTCTAATTAGCAAATTGTATAACTTCATTTTATAAAATCTTCCAGTTGTACGAAAAAACAATTAGTTCGAAATTTATTATCACTTCAAAAACAATTTTTGAGCATTGAAAGTTTCAGTTAAAGAAATTGCAGGTCTCATAAGTGAAGAAATCTGGCTAGTATATAAACATAACCAATAGAACTAAAAAATTTATTTTAGACAAATGACAATCGAATAGAATAAATTTAGTTACAATAAAAATTCATTATTTCTGAGTCAAAAAAATATAGGTTGCGGATAAGTAATCACCAACACATCATACACTAAAACTTTTTCCGAAACACGCTGCATCTTATGGTATAAGTATCATTAGTACAGATCATACAAAACCAAAAAATTTTTAACATCAACATATCAGGACGTATAATAAAATTTTCCCCAGGTGATTATTTGAATTTAATAGCATAGAACAAAAAACAAATAACAAGAACAATAGTAACTGATAAATGTGTGTTTTTGACTGGCGCGTGTTGTCCTGGCAGCGTAATAGTCCCTATATAGTTGACTACAGTGATGATGATATCAAAAAGCAGTGAAACTGGGACTGGGAAAGTAATCGGGAATAGGATTGGGATTTGGATTGGGAGTATCAGAAGGGTATAATATATAGCATAGAGCAGCGACATAATCACACACGTGCGGATTCGTATACCACTTACAATGTGTACGATTACACACAACACACCCAGAGTTCTTGTCACCAATTTCTCTGTATGTTAACAGACAAATCGGGCTGCGGAGCTGCAGAGCGAGAGGATAAACGGAAGGATTTGAGCTGTCATTTACAGTGATTGTCATCCGCTAACATTGAATTGAATTCAGTATAGAACATAGTACACATACGAAGTACAGTAGGTTCACATTTAGTGTGTCCGCATTCTATTTCAGTTCCACAAATTTCTATGGAAACCATGACAGTGACCATGCTTCATTCTCCAGCTTCACTGCTATGTACCCTTTCTCGTTCCCTCTTGCCCTTATTGTCTGTCCTCTCGTGTGTGGATAACATATATAACGTATACAGCGGAGTCCATTCTCACCAAACTGGCTGTTACACCCCCTCACTCTTGCCACCACTCGTTCCCAGTCTATACAAAATCAAAATACCTACTAATAGCCGGCATCAATTAGGTCTCAGCTCGTCCGAAAGTTAATTGCAGTGCAACCTATTTTGTATTTCATACCAATTATGCGGTCGTTTAATTAGACCTCAATAAATAGTAAATAGTAATTAGAACCGTTTTCTAATCGATATTAAAGCTGTTTTTGATTCAAGTTTATTTTAATTTATTTTTATGGTTTTATTACTAAAATTATTACGTGAAAAAAATTTAGGTAAATATTTACAAGTGGGGTCAATCATTTTAATTTTCATTTTTTTATTAAAAAAAATTTCAATTAAACAATTAAAAAAAAAATTTCACATGTAAAAAACTCGAAAAACTATAAGTGCAATTTTTTAAAAATATTTTTTCAGTTGTAATTTAATTAATAAAAAAAATCAAAAATTTTTAGACGTCTGCTAACTTCAGTGTCATAATTTTTTACCTAGATATGGCCAAAAATACGTTTGACCCCTCTTGTAAATAATTACCAAAATTAAAAAAATATTCTAATTTATTTTAAAAATATTTCTGACAAATTTTTTACCGAACAATTCTTTTAGTTTTTAAAACAATTCTGTATATTGGACAATTATTATTCACAATTTAACCCAAAATTATTTATACCCACTTCCGTAAATTTTATTCATCGCCAATGAATAATATTTATTTTAAAAAATAGTTATCTATTTTTGTTACACGTGTTTGTTTGTAAATACCTTGTACGATAGTAAATCTACTGGCTGTATTGAAGCAATTATGACAATGCATATTAACTATTCACAAAGCACGACGTCGATTGTACTATAGAACACAGAACATAGGAGTAGAGTGTATAGAATATTGTGCAATATCTATTTATACATGAACATGAATGTGTCTATGTTATGTACTAAATTATTAAAGAGTATTGACTTATTATTTATTATGTAATTGCACAATTTCAGTCCCTGAATTATATAGTTATGTCTAGCCACTACTTACTATCATAATGTATAAATATAAACATAAATAGCGATAGAAAGTGTAGATATTTTTTAATAAATTAAATTTTAACTCTCAGCAGAATATAACATAAAAAATAAAAAAATAAACCCTCGAATTTAAACTGTAATTGAATAAATCAATCGAGTGGAGTTCTATCAAGCTCGGCGTATTCTCTCTTGGAATGAAAGCTTTGAGAGAAAAGAACCGTTTTATAATTACAGTGTGAAGATAATGGTAATGGTACTATTGTGGAGGGAATCTCGATTGGAGTCTTCTCTTGGTTCATGAGTCATGAGTCATGAGCATGAGATATAGATGTGCATTGAGCTGGTTGCGGCTGTCAGTTTGATAAGAGAGAGAATGGTATTGCTGAGTCAACGAGAGTTGCCATCATCGGCACGCCGGGGCAAGGCGTAGGGGTCGAAGGGGCTGTTGGGTGCTCGATGTATTATATGGAGTATGGAGAGCAAAAGGCTGGGACATGGTCGTCGTCATCGTCTGCTATTTCTATTCTACTCTGCAGTGGTTTACTATGTACGTAGGGCATACCACCGGTTTTGGCATCGTATATACTAATACTCAAGTCTGGAATTCAATGGGCCATTACAAGAGCCCGTTAAAACGTGAAGCACACGTGTGGTACTTGGTACTGGGTACTGGGTATATATCTGCCGTGGTTAAGGTCACCAACCAGCCTCCAGTAAGTACAGACCGGGGAAAGGTGAAAAGCCGATGAGAAGACGAAGGACAAGAGGCTACAAGAGCACAAGAGATGAGCTTTTGTTTCTATTCTCCACCGAGTGCCTTTTTATTACTATTGTTAGTTAACCTTTATTGAGATTAAGACAATTGGGATGGTACTACTCGTTTTACTTCATTCAGTAATAATTACGAGACTATTGCGAGGTTTTTTTTTGTTCAAGAGAATTAAGGGTAATTGGGGATTATTGATTACCGTTTGTTCAAGATCTGCTGATTAGAGTCCAGGTTTTAAGCGTATGAGCTTTTAGAAGACAATACATGTAATTTATTGGTCTTTTGAAATACTAATGAATGAATTGAATCATTTTGTGAATTAAGAAGAATTTTATCAATGTAAAAAAAAATCATTTAGAGAAAGAAAAACGTTTTGAGGAAATGATAAATTGATTTGTTGAAATTTTTTTGATACTTTTAGTCAAAAAATTAGTCATCTATATTATGAAGAGAATATGAAAAATTTTGTGGCCGGGATAGTCGTGTGATAAAATCGGTTTTTTTTTTAGTGAAATTTAGTCATTGCAAAGGTCGACTTGAATTAGTGCCTTTTCACGGTTTCATATTATTTTTACCGATAGTCAATTTATTATGATAAGTATTTAGGCTGCATTTTACAATTCTCTATCTCTAGATACATAATTAAGAAATGACCTTGTATCTTGTGAACTATTAACATTTTTGAAGATATAAGCTCATCCCGATGTTATACTCATCCAGACCTTTCATTTGAGTACCCACATCAATTTTTCATATATTTTATATATTTATATATATGTATATATGAAAAATATATGAAAATGCATGTGGGTACTCAAATGAAAGCTCTTTTGAATGCAACAGCGGGATGAGCTTATATCTTTAAAAATGTCAATCGTTAAAAAAGTACAGTACAATTTAACATAATTAAGAAATGACCTTGTATTTTGAGAACTATTGACATTTTTAAGGATATAAGCTCATCCCGATGTTACACTCATCGAGACCTTTCATTTGAGTACCCACATCAATTTTTCATATATTTTATATATTCATATATATGTATATATGAAAAATATATGAAAATGCATGTGGGTACTCAAATGAAAGCTCTTGATGTGTGTAACATCAGGATGAGCTTATATTTTTAAAAATGTCAATATTTAAGAAAATACAGTTAATTTAACAAAAGTCATTATTTAATAAAGCAAAATTTCATTCATTTATAGTTCACAACTTACGGCAGTCACATAGTGATTGCAAGGTTGCTAGTTTAATTTAATTTATAAAAGAGTAAAAAATTAGTTAAATCTGAAAAGGATTTACAACACTGCGAATAAAAAACAAAATAACTCAAAAAGACGTCATATTAATAAAGGTGTTTCATTTAAAAAACATACAATAATATAAGAATATGTCGTGAAACTTTGATACAATGGATACACAGGAAACAAATCTAAGTAAATAAAAATAAAGAGAAGAATATAAAGGATTACTTTTCGTCGCATGGGTATAAAGAGCGTAAGATAAGTTCGGAGTTTGGGAGCGAGGGCGGGGGTCGTTGAGACGGAATACGGGATGAAGAAATGCGGAAACGGCGCATCACTCTTGAGTGCCACGGAAATGCATAAGTGCGGTTGCCGTGTCTCTTGAAATGCGTTCTTCGATCCCATTGCAGCATACGTGTGTGTCTTGCTACTGGATGTGTGCTGTGTGTGTGTGTGTGTGGTAGACATGATGGAGTGCTTCTGAAAACCGGGAGAGAGAGCGAGAGAGTGGGGAGGGAATAAAAGGAGGGTGAGAGTGATAGAGATAACTATCGGAGGGTAGTCCCAGCTGAACATGAATCAAGTGACGGGTTGTTTCTCACGTACGCGGGTAGGGTACGCGGTCTATCGAGACCGCAACTTGGCTGGGTCTTGTCACCCTCCAGTGTCTCTACTGTACTCGCATACTCGTACTCTACTCGCATATCGCATATCGGTGTGTATTGTACTGTACTCCTCTCCTTCTCCACTCCGGATAGGATGGGAGCCAGCTCACGCCTCTAACCCTCATTTCCCAAATTGGAAACCCGCGTCGAGTCACCCGGACACGCTCAAGGGATATCTCTCAAGTCTGATAATAAATTATCACGTATCCATATTTTAATACCCTCATTATGGTGATATACTCTTTGTCATATTAATAAGTTTTTTTATTATGTTTTTGATCTTTTTTTTTTAAGTTTTAAAAATTTTCTTTTAAATTATTCATGTAATTATTTTTTTAATAGAGTAAAATTTTTACAATATTTACCAAATTTAACCATAAAAACTGATTTTTTCGTATAAACACACTGGCCACAAAATTTTGCTTATTTTTTAATATTTAAATAATTAAAAAAAAAATTTTTATATAATTATTTTCTTCATTTTAGATTTTTTTTCAGTGTCTTAATTTATTTATGTTTTTGATGAAAAAAAAAATCTCCGTTTAAAATTTGGCCATCAAAAATTTAGAAAATTTTTTTTTTTAATCATTTATATTATTTACTTAACACGTCTAAAATATTTCAATCTTCTCAACTAAATTTTATAAAATTGGAAAGTTATAAACCATCTTAGAAAACTTTCACTTTTTCTCTGTTAACTTAATTTATTATTTTCGTAACAAATTAAACCTCCTCTTATCCAAATATCGACAAAATACTTAACAAAGGTTATAATTTAACAAGAAAAAACCAGAAACCTGCAGCGACCAAAATACAAGACCCTAACAGCCCTAATGATCTAAAACCTCAGAAAAATTTATCGATTTCCAATTGGAATGCTCCCAAGAATCCAACTATTTTCCAAATCCATACAACAGGGACAAGTTAATCCTCCAAAAAAAAAAAAAGAAACACCTTTTAAATTTATTTCTCACCACGACTGTCGAACAGTTAAAAATTTCTCCACTCTAAATTGTCATCTGAAAACATAAAACCAAACCACAAAACAAAACTAAAACCGTTAAACGAAAATATGTCGTAGCAAAATAATTTACAGCATAGAAGCAAAAATTAAACTTAAATCGGCTCGATTAAAATAAAAAAGCAATGTCTTAATTCAAAAAAAAACTACTACGTCCTCATCCAAAGTGTAAATGAACTCTGAAATAAATTTTCACGTATTTTTGAGCCGTGTAACTCCGTATATTTATGTGACGCGTATCCAGAATTAATAGTCTATAATAGCCGTATACCCACGCATCCGGCAATAATTTAATCATTAAATCTACCGAACATTTATTTACCGAATTTTTAAATTCAAAAACCCACTATCTACTATCTCACTATTTATTCATTAACATTAAAATCGACATTCACCCAAATTAAATAAAAATCAAACCGAACTTATATTAACTAAAAATAAAGCACCATTCGGCCATACCTGACATGGATAAATAGATTTCTCGTTTGAATATTAAAAAAAAAAAAACATGTTATTAAAAGGCAATAATATCCTAAAATGTATTTTTTATTATAATTTTGCAAATAATGATATGAGACCGACTACAACAAATAGATATTCAAAGATATCTACCTAAAAAATAGGATTTGTAACAGATGAAAGTCATTTGATGATAAAAGCTAAAAATTTATATGTTCTAAATTTTTTTTAATTTTCCCAACTACGAAATAAATTGAAAAAGCTCAAATTAAAGATAATTATGTAAATTTTAACATAAATTTTATAGATTTAAGCTATCTTTTACGGCCTAAAAATTATTTGAAGTAAAAGAGCCGAAATACGTTCATTGAAAAATTTTTTAAAATTTTCAAAATCACGAAATTAATTAAAAAAATCATTAAAACTAGACAAATGATAGTTCATAATGAAGGTAATTATATGAAGTTTAAGATAAATTTGATAGATTTCATCTATTTTTTATATCTAGAAAATTATTTTCATAAAATCTACGAAATTTAAAATTTTTTGAAAATGAAAAAAAGTTTTAAACACCCACAACTCGTAAACTAACCGGCCGATTTTGCTCATCTTCAAACTTGATCTTGGTATTGATCCATAGAATAAGCTCACAAAATTTCATGACGATCGGTTGAGAACTGTGGGTACAATCCTGCTGACATCGCGCTTTGGAGCCAATGCCATTTTTCGACATTACTCGATGAAATGAAAGATATTATGACAAAATTTTCTAAAAATTACGATATGAGACCGGCTACAATAGATAGAGATTTCTAAAAAAATCTACCTAAAAATCTTCTCTTATAATTTATCGATTCAAATCTCCGGACATTTATAATTGAATTTAAAGATATATCGTAAAACATTAAATCGCGGCACATTACACCTCTATACTTCTGTCCGAGGAGCAATTTTACATACGTCTGTCTTCTGTCAAAAAGGTTTTATGGTAATTACATTATATGAAGATGTTACACCGCGATATGATTAATAGATTTTAGTTATAATAATAATTAAGGTATATCTTAAATGATGGTGTCGTTTTGCTTATTACCATATTCCATTCATTTCATTTAACTCTAAACTTTTATTTCTCTTTCTCGAGATCTCTAAACGTTTTTTTTTTATTTTTTTGCTCAATACTATACCACTGTCCGTCTTGGTTCCTTAACAAGTCATTATGTACTTTAGGATTGAGTTTATAAAGCAGGCAAAAGGAAAAAAACAGAACGCATTTTTTAAAAAAATAAAAATAATAGACTCTGGCATATTTGTCACGATTTCACGGCGGATAACACAAACTGGAAACAGTACAGTATCGCCACATTATTATTTTGAACGTGAGAAATTTCGCACGTATACATTTATAAATATATATGTATAAATGTTCACATATGTGACAATGGATGAGACCACTAGTACAAAACGAGATAGTCGGGTGATTTTGAACTAACTCCTCCTCGTTTTGCCCGGGCGCTTTGGTTTCGGTTGAGAGACTCGACCTCGTACTCTCTGCTCTCTGTTCCATTCGTACTTTCCGTAACTATCTGTACATATATTGTATATACATGGATGTAACTGTACAGTAATGTTAAACTAGTGAGATCAGCGTGAAACGAGAGCTTGATCACGGCCACAAACGTGAGGTAGTTTCTTGCTAAAAGGCACGATGCTGCGCTGCGTAAACCGGTAACCTGTAACCAGATGTCGAGTGGCTCCATTTGCATTTGTCACAACCGTATGAGCCATCGGATGAACAATCACCGATTATTTTTGGCCCTTAATAGTCAAATTTACGGTTAACGAGCAAGAGTTCTGCGAGATAAATCAATCGTGGTAATTAATTCACTCAATTCAAAAAATTACGACGTAAAATAATAATTTTTATATAAAAAAATTATACCAATTGATATTTTAGTGTTCAATTAAAAAGAAGATAATGTGGGTCAGATTTAATTTAATTACAGTAAATTATTATCCGTTTATTGGATTAAACTTTGGGAATTTAATTAAGGTATATTTTAATTTGTTAATTAAATCAGTGCCTTTTCGTGTTTCAGAATGGACCGAATTTCCCGATCGATTATTTCAGTTTTCAGTGGAAATATAAATGGAGAGGTCCAAGTGCCGTCGGGGTTTTTTTAATGGACCAGTAGGTATTCCAATCGGTTAATTAGTCATACTTCATTTAACAAAATTGAACTAGTTAGGAGTTTCTAGTTGCTATTAATTTAATTAGTTCGTGCATATTAATTTACATTCTTCAGAGTTGTGATAATCATTTGCATGGCTTGTTTATATTAATTTATAGAGTGGAAATAAAATATTTTTAAAAGTTGTTCTAACTGATAAAAATAATTTATTAAATAAAAATAAATTCTTGAACAAAAAAATCCTTGGCTAAAAGATATTTTTCTTTCTCTCAGTGTAAATAAATAAGAACAAAGTCATTTTTGAAATTTACTTTTACGGGTTGGATATAAACCAGATCACAGAAGTAGGGTTTGTTAGCTGATGGCTGTAGGGTTAAGAGCTAGGGTTCCAAGTGTCCATTACTTACCAATTACTCTGAGAGCAGCTGTCAAATTATCCATACATCACTTGGAAATTCAATACCCAAACAAATTGTCATTTCTATTGTATTTATGCGTTACACCTCTTCTTTTTTAAAATTCCCCGAAGAATAAATTTATTTCCCGTAAAAAAATGTTTAATAAAAAATGAAAAATAATAAAAAATTAATATTAACAATTGCTTGGACTGTTATTATCAATGCAAAGAATTATTGAAGTGATTTATAAATTGTTTTATTATTAAAAAAAAGCGTCTAAGTGCTTCGTGTTGAGCAATTTAATTGCGAGTTTTATCGTCAGAGATAAAAAGTAAAATAATAGTTTTGCTGAATAGAAATGGTGTAGTGAGAGTGCATTTAAAGCAAGACCGAAATAGGTGAATGAAGAAAGAAAGAAATTATAAGAACAAAGTGCCTAGTATAGGTATACATAAGTAATGTATATAAGTAAGTACAATTGCAGTAAGTAAGAGAAAGAAAATGTCAAGGCACGTGCGAGTTTTATAAGAGTTCTATTTCACTGTTATGTGTTATAAGGTTTCGTTCGTTTTCCAGGCACGGAATATGACTAGGTTATTTAGATATGCACAAGTGATTTTAAACTGTAAATTAAATTGAAAAAATAAAACTGACGATTAGATAAATAAAAATAATATCGTTTTCTTTTGTTGTTGCTTTAATTACTCCAGACGTAAATGAATTTTATCTAACGTGGTATGAAGATCTTTGAAAATTATTTAAATATAAATCGCGTGACAAATTCCAAAAGGGTCTATAAAATTTTTTTTTACCATTCGTTTTGCAAATCTATATTATTAAGAGAATAAGGAGAATAAGTATTTAGGCTGCACTTAAAAATTCTCTAATTCTAGCTACATAATTAAGAAATGACCTTGTATCTCGTGAACTATTGACATTTTTAAAGATATAAGCTCATCCCGATGTTACTATCATCGAGACCTTTCATTTGAGTACCCACATCAATTTTTCATATATTTTATATATTTATATATATAAATATATGGAAAATATATCAAAATGCAAGTAGGTACTCAAATGAAAGCTCTTTATGAATGTAACAGCAGGATGAGCTTATATCATTAAAAATGTCAATAGTTAAAAAAGTACAGTGCAATTTAACATAATTAAGAAATGACCTTGTATCTTGTGAACTATTGACATTTTTAAAGATATAAGCTCACCCCGACATTATACTCATCGAGACCTTTCATTTGAGTACCCACATCAATTTTTCATATATTATATATATTTATATATATGAATATATGAAAAATATATAAAAATCCATGTGGGTACTCAAATGAAAGCTCTTGATGAGTGTAACATCAGGATGAGCTTATATCTTTAAAAATGTCAATATTTGAGAAAGTACAGTGCAATTTAACAAAATTTATATATTATTTAATAAAGCACAATTTTGTTTATTTATAGCTCAAAAGTCACATAGTGGCTGTAAGGTTGTTAATAATGTTTTATTTAAAAAAAAGAAAAAAATTTTTTCTAAATATTTGTCGGATAATTGTAAAATAATAATAATATTAAATTAATAATGAATATTGAATTAATTGAATGTAACCTACTTTGAAATTAATTATTCGCTACTAATACCGATACATTACTCAACTATCCATATTATATACATATTTTATATTCAACGTTCTATATTCATGAACAGAGTACCGAGATACATAATCCCGAGCATGACCAAAAAAGTAAAGTAAAATTATATATCGATTAAAATCAATTTGAATGAGCATACATCCTTAATAAAAGTTTAATATCTGGACATTAAATAAAATATTAAGCATAAAATTATAATATAAAGTTGAGTGAGCTAGATTTTCGTCGGATAAATAAACATACGTCAGAAATAAACATACGTTAGAGTGATAGAAACTCCGGATATCGTGATTGCTGATTGATATCGTGCGTCCGAGCAATATATGCACATGTATAAATTTATAAGTATATATATATATATATATATATATATATATATATATATATATATATAAATGCATAGATTCATTCTAAGTTTACCATATAAGTTCGATGTTGGGTGTTGGGTGTATGATTGGCAACCTCGATTTGGTTCAGCGGACATACCACCGTGATCCGAATAGAACTAAACTTGTTAGGACTGGACACATTTTCCGTCCCAGATTATCCCGTCCACGCCTCTATAAGAGACTATCTTATCCTTTTCCTTTATCTCTGGCGAGTAAAAAGTTTACTGCACTCTTGCTTAGACTTAGCTATCGCATCGGAATGCCGATCAGCGTTGCAGTTGCGAACGCGAGTCTAGTGACAGCTGATACGTGAACAAATAAACTGCGTGCATACTTTAAATTTTATTATTATTATTATTATGTAAAAATTGTTTATTAAATACAACATTATTATCTAGTTACTGGAAAAAATGGCTATAATTCCTAAAATATTGATGTTAGAAAAAAATCATAAGAGACCAAAATTGTAGCTTATAAAATTTCCTACAAAAAATGTTTTTGTACTATAGGTCTATCTTCAATATTTTCGGAGGTATAGTCATTTAAGTACACAAAAAAAAAGGTTCATTTGAGCCAAGAAAATATTTTTCTTCCTAAATATTTTTTTGAGCGAAAAAAAATATTTTTTTGACAAGAAATTTCACTTATTCCAACAAAATTAATTCTCTTGCTTTATAAGAAATACGTATTTAATTAAAAAAAAAAAAAATAAAACAAATACTTATCGATAAAAATAACATAATTCCACAAATGGTAAATGGCAATATAACAGCGTACAGTTTGTTCTCGTAACTCGCGTGACGGAAATCGCGTTGCGCAACAGGGGTGCGTTAATTTCATCCCTGGCAGGGGGTAAGTCTCCTCCGGAGATATTTAATTAAAATTAGGGAGAATAACTTTAACGCAATATATAATAATATTAAAAAGGCTTCTGCGTGGTCCGTCAGCTGTAATACATACCAAGTTTCGATCGCGACCGCTAGCTGAGCTAGTGCAATATACATCGAATCGAATCGAATGAAATCGAGCCTTTAATCCATACCAAGTCAGCTTCCAAATGTTTTTTCCCTTCGTCTGTTCTCAACTCGACAAAAAGAATAAATGTCCTCCTCGGCCCTAAGGCTTTCGCTAAATGGAATCGATGCGTGCAACGCGAGGGAGTCTCGACCCTGCATCAGAATCTCGTCTCTAAGAGCCGCTGTCGAGTCAAGGAAGGCGTACTACGCCAAAAAAAAAGACACCCGACCTTATTATACTGACGAAATAAAACGCGACTCCCCTTCGGGCGACGCTCACACGCATCAATACACATGCACAACTTTTTATTTATTAATACTATTTAATATGCGTGTTTGATCATCGGTGGTAGTCTTGTCTGTGAATTTTCGAGATTGAAAAAAATTAATAATTATTATAATAATTTTCCAAAATATAAAATAATAGCAATCGCTCAAGAACTGAGTACTCTATAAAGTGACTATTGATACATAATAATCCCCGCTACGAGTTTTTTTTCTAAAAATTCAATAACTTTTTGGACCGTTAAGTGTCGGCACTTTAAAGAATTTAAAAGTTCCTCGGCAACTGTTGAGTAACAGACGGCGTTTCATTCCTTTAAAGTCTCTTAACTGAAAAAAATACGAGAAACGAATTAAATTAAAGAATAAAAAATAAAAATAAAAAGTTTAGAAAGACGCAATAACAGTAGAGGAAACAAAGACATTTAATTTACACAGCGGCCCGTGGGCTTGATACTCACTCAAAACTCTATACATATAGACAGAGGCTGGAGGCGCGATCCACATAATTATAACGACACCCCGGAATGCGGAACCGACGGATAAATTTTTTCATAAAACCGTGGAAAGTGTATACAATTTTAAATGAAACCCCTGATGGTGTGGGGGCTCTCGGGTGTCTTGAATCAATGAAAGCGATGAAAAGATGCTCAAATGAAAATTCAATACCATACCGCTGCGCGGCTAGGCGCTTTTCATATTATATATCTAATATATATATATACACTCTTGCCTTCTACCCGTTTCACGCTTATATTCATCTCTTTCTCCTTTTATTTTTATTTCTCTCTTTCGGTCTTCCTTCGCCGGTACCCCTTACCACCCCTTTATTCTTTAGCATCCAGAGCCAACTTTATATTTTTTCTTCGCCGTCGTTTCAACTCACCAGCAACAGCGTACCAGCGCTCGACTGAGAATCAACCAGCAGGGTGAGCAGACCGTAGAGAATGCGAAAGTATTTTATCGAGCGAAAAAAGAACGAGAGGGCCACACTCGTAGAAAAAGATAAATCTATACATCATATATATAGAATTATATAGAGAACGCAGCGAGAGATTGAAACAAATAGTCGAGACATCTGTGAAACGCTCCCCCTGTCCTGTTGACATTTGAGCTTTAGAACGTGTCTTATTGCCCAGGTTCCATCAGACATCAGACCGAAGACCGAGAAGGGGCTAAAGAGGGGACCAATTTCATGGCTAACTCTACTTTTACTCTCTGCTTTTTGTTTTACTTTTAAATATAGATATTAGGGTGTATCAAAAAACCAACAATTATTTTTTTAATTCGTGACAATTTAAATTTTGTCAAAATTTGACCTCGTAAAATTTATATTCAAAAATTTGGATTAAAATTATTTTGAAACTAGAATTTTTTAAATTGTTTTAAAAGCAATTTATTGGAAAATGTGGTTTTTATTTTTAGGTGAAAATTCCACGCTCTATAATAAAGATCTTATGATTTTTCGATAAATTTGTTTTTTCAAAAATTATTTGAGATTAAAGTTAGAAATATCTTCAATTTTTTTTTTTTTCGGCGAAATTATTATTGCTTAGATAAATAATTTTGGTTATTATTTACAAGGTGAAAAATTAACATTTTTACAATTATAAATATTTACAAGAAGCGGGAGAAAATAGGAGGTACGGTAATTATTACGTGAAACGTTCCACATTTACGTAACAAGATAATTGGTAAGGAGGGATTGAAAAAAGAATTGAAAAGGACTTTTTTAATGAGAGTTTATAGAATATGCAAGAAATAATACCTATTGGTATTTTGATAAATAAATTATTTCGGTAAATTGAAATTGGACTGTAATTTTTATAGTTTGAGACAATAAAATTATTTTTGGCTCAAAAACAATTTTTTATTCTTCAGCTTCTAAGTAAGATCTATATTCCAAGCATACAACATATGTTATGTCTTTTTGACATCATACGAAGTGATATATATCAAAAAGTAATTTCACAGAGTACGCAGTAGATCGAGTCACTCAATATGTTATAAGCTCACAGTTATAGTGATAAGTTACAAGATGACTCTTTTTCATGGATTTTATTTGTCGGAAAAGCAAATAATTATCTAAGGATTTACGAACACCTGTCGTGGACTGAATCCCTAATAATCTTCTACGTCTATGTCTAGGACTCTAGCATTATTAGCCTTTGAGCGTGTGTGTTTCTCGTGCAATGATATAGAAAGCTCAATGTCATTCTGATCGAATTCTGGCCTTAGGGTAAGAGCAAGGAAGCTTTGGATAAGAAGGGTGAACTTGATTCAGCAAGCCCCACGTGACATCCCTGATCCCTTTCCAGTTAACTCGACTATATATGAAATGGAAGGGAAAGTCTGTCTACCCACATACTATATATATATATATATATATATATATATATATATATATATATATATACCTATTCTCGACTCATAAAAACCGGAATTTGATCACTCGTAAACTCATTTGTCGCGTAATAAATACCATTACACCAGCATCCCTTGTTCTAATTCCAATTCCGCTTCACATCAGAGTATTTTCTCACAAGCTTCGAGGAAAAAATTATCACTTGATTGATCGTGTTAATGGTGGTCAATCAAACGACGGTTCTACGGTTCGTTAGACTTTTATTAGGAAGAACAAAAACCAAAGAAAGATTTTATTAGGTCAAAAAATAGACGAATTTGAATTGAAAGCTAAAAAAGCAAATTTTTGTTTATTTTTTTTCCTATAAAAATAAAAATTTATCGACATATTTTTGTAATTCTTCATTTTATTCATAATTTATTTTTTTACTGATCGATAAAATATTTTTAAGGTTTTTTTAAATAAATGTTAAAAAAATTTTTAAATAACTTTTATTTAAAAATCGTCGTTGGTTTGTGCACTATTTTATTTTTTATAAAATTAAAAGTACAAGCTATCGGCATGTGGGCGGCTACTTCTGTTTATTATAATTATGCTGTAAGTTTTCTAATACTTGGATTATTCTCTAAAAAATTTTTTTATAGAAGTTATTTTTTTAACTTCCCGCTAATAAATTTGAAAATTTTTTTTATAGCTCTCATTCGGAGGTACAATCATGCTTAAATAGAGATAATTGTAGTATTGATAGTTTAATAGCAAATAGACGATTGGCTGGAAATATGTTCATTTATGATCTTTGAAAATCAAGGTATTTTATTCATTTCCTAACTTTTGGTGTAAAATAAAAAAAAAATTATCATATTCGATACTAAAGTTAATCATTCAGAATAATTTTTAAAGTACAAAGTTTAAAAAAGTGTTTGAATATGTAAAATGAATCAATCATGTTCATTTCCCCGGTTTTTTTTAATTAATAAGAAAAATTTGTTTTTCAGTCCAGCTTCAAGTTAGGGATTCGATTTTGGATTAAGTCGAGGTTCAGCAGGTGCACGATACGGTAAATATTTACTAGGAAAATAGCTAGCAAATAATCCCTATGGTCCAGGGCGATGATGTTAAAAAGTATTCGGAAAAAAATTATTATTGAGAAACTTATCTTTGTAATTCTTCATAAGTATTTATTATTTAAAATTTAAATATGTAATTTAATAAAAATAAATTTTTACAAATTGTTTTCCTATTTATGACATGCAATATCAATTACCACATATAAACCCAAATTATATAAAATAATTTTTTAAATATTTATCGTTTTAAATTTCATAAGGCAGAATTCTACTTTATAATTTAAAAAAAATTTTTATTTCTTGTATTTTCCGAAAGTTGATAAATTAATTAAAGAATTTTGAGTGATTTTTAAAAAACTTTAAATGATTATTAGAATAGGTTAAAAAAAAATTAATTGCTAATTATGAAGCCGTCCCACCTGAGGCGTACGAAAAAAAAGCAAAGCTTATTTTAACGGATTGATATTTGCGTAGGATATTAGAGGATCTATCAGAAATAAATATTCGGTACGCACCACACGGTCTTCACCCCAGTAAATATGTCAGGCACGAGCGGGTGGAGTTTGTGGGGTGCCAGCAAAGTCTTATATTCCCATCTACACCTCACACATAACACCACCATGGTAAACTACAGCAGAGTTGAGGGTGAAGCAATATATCAGCTAGATTTCTCTCAGAAACAGAATATTGGATTTCACAGGAGAAACCAACGTTTTTCTTAACATACATACATATGTGTGTATATATACTTATACATAGGCATGTAGTATCTGTATCTCATATTAAAGTTTTGTTATTAAACGCATAAGAAGAAGAACTGAAGGTAGTGTCTGTTGTGCTCCATAGGAGGGAGGATAGGCTGCACGTGCTTGTGTACGGAAACACATATCGTTGTTTTTATTCCTAATGTATAATATATAACATATAATATATTATGTATGATGCCTCTAGTGTGAGTTTTGTACATGTATAAATGGTATATGTGTGTATGTACGATACTGTTTGATCCCCCAACTAACCAGGTGCGTTAACTCTCGGTGACTACACGTGTGCAAAATAATACACTTTATTCCCGGCATGTGTGGGCGAATATCCGATGTGATATAAATGGAATCTCGTGATTATATATATATATACACACAGTGCGCCGAAGAGAACAACAGCCAGTATGAGATTATGTTTGTATTTATGGATACATGAATAATATTTCATTACATTCGTAAAATATGCTCCAGTGTAATTACAAACAAAATCCATCTACGTCCTCATATTAAATATTAACCTTTATATTTAATTAATTAATTAATCCGGCTCGTAAATCATGGCTTTTTTCAGGGGAAAGTCTGATTCATTTTAAACCACCGTTGGATTTATACGATTATAAGATATGTGTAATTTTATTATATGACCAAATTTAGATGGAAATTTAATGACATTTAAATTGTTATACTTTTTTTCTGAAAAATATGTTTTGTAATTAGCATTAATTGATATAATAATTAATTGAACTAAAAACTAACGTCACATAAGTTCCTTAAAAGAATAAGACAGTTATTTTTATTTTGTAGCTTATTTTCCAAAAATTAACTCTCTTGCAGTGAGAAGATTTAGCGACCATGCGCCACCTATCGGATAAACTCAGGACTAATTTCGATAAAAAAAACTATATAAGGGTTTATATCACCATTTGAGGTCTAATATGGACATATATCAGGCTATATAATGCCACATATGAATTTTTTTTGGTAACTTTAGTAATTAAAAAGTAAAAAAATTGAGTAGAAGAATTATAAATAAATTATAAAAATGTCGAATCACCTGGATTTAGATTAAAATATGTATAATATTTGATAACTTAATTTCCTAAAATTAACTCTCTTGCAGTAAGAAGATTTAGTGGCCATACGCCACCTGTCGGAGAATTTAAGTACTAATTTCGATGAAAAAATTATGTAAGGGTATATATTACAATATGAGGCCTGGTATGGAGATATAAAGTCATATCAGGTCATATAAAGCCACATATAAATTTATTTTGGTAATTTAGTGACTGAAAAGTAAAAAAATTGAGTTGAAGAATTATTAATAAATTAGGAAAATGTCGAGTCAACTGGATTTAGATTAAAATATCTAGTTGGAGTATCAACAGCAGTACATCCAGCTTCTTGTGAGTATATATAGCTGACGAATTTGCGGGTCTTGCAGTGGAAGCTTCAGCGGATTCATCTAAGCCCACATTTAGACACGAAGCCATGATTATTAATCCTGTCGTTGGCTTTACTCATGTAGCCAAGGGATTAATTTGTATCCTTGTACACTCTCCACGCGCATGTTCACATTCATTTTATCGATTTTTCTTCATCTACATTTACCCCAGTGACACTATGCAAATTATTATTTTGTACACATATATTTATTACTCTGTAAATAATAAAGATAAACACGCTCACGCTCACATAAATAGAAACTTTGATTGCTGACAAACAATCGCGCAATCCTAATGGTAATAGTAATAGTAATAATCGCTTAACAATCTGCTCCGTTTCTTTGCAGACAGCCGATTCAGGATTCAGAATTATTGATACAGCGTGATTGCTATTACACGTGATAAAGTGTCACAAGGAACTAATACGAGCATTTGATCTCCCGTGTACAGATAAGTACGAGAAGTATTTGATACAGGCTATTAAAGCCAATAACGTGTTTATCCTCCATATGAAACCTAAACACTTCAAAGGATAATTATCCTCTTTGATATCCGAGCGTATTATACCGACGTATATTGATCAGACTTCAAACCTAACCACTGGTATCTTAGGAATTATATCATTAGTTTGCTATTTTTTTTAGTTTATTGTATATGATACTTCTTATTAAAATTAAGAGTAAAAATTTTTATTTAGTCTTTTCTCTTTGTCTATTTTTATTATTACACGCTTAGCGTCAAAAAATGTTCTGATATAGCCTGAAATATTTTCATATCGCCACACGTATGATTATCAATTTAAGGACCATCAAAATTAATTCCGTATTTTTTTTAAATTTATATAACGATTAATAAGTAAAAAAAAAAAACATCAAAATAGTCAGCAAATTTTTTGTTTAATAATTTTGTTTCACCAAAAAAACAAACGATATTAAAAATGATCTTCTAACTCAGTATTTTTATTATATAATTAATTATAACTAGCAACCTTGCAGACACTATGTAACTGCCGTGACTTGTGAACTATAAATGAATAAAATTTTTCTTTATTAAATAATGACTGTTGTTAAATTGCACTGTACTTTCTTAAATATTGACGATTTCAAAAATATAAGCTCATCCTGATGTTACACTTATCAAGAGCTTTCATTTGAATACCCATATGCATTTATATATATTTTTCATACATTCATATATATAAATATATAAAATATATGAAAAATTTAATATTTTTTTTTAATTTGTATTAAAAATTAAATAATCATTTTAAGTCTTCTATTTGGAAAAATGGGTTAGCTACAGCCATTGATAAAATAGTACCATAAAATATGACGGAGTGGAGAATGAACGGAGTAAAGTGGAAAGAAGATGATTTAAAGATATTTAAAAACAAATTGGTCTCCTTGTGTCACAACGTTTGAATCAAATATGCTCGACGGCCTCGACTCTGACTAATCATTTATGCGCTATCTGGTCCATTAGACTGGAGGTTCCATTCGGGAAGTAAAGGAGCTAGTATATAGTATATAGTATACAGTCGGTAGCAAGGCTCCAGATAATTTATCATTTCACCATACCAGCGGTAACTGTCCCGAGACCATTATATTATCCTTGGCGGTTATTTTTGTCCATTTTCTCAAAATAAAATGAAGCGCTTTAAATGTTAAATATAAAAGTAATATCTCGAGCCGAGTTGAGATGATGCTCTACCTTAAAACATTTCAGTGATATACGCATCGCGTTTCATTCCAATACCCATACCAGTTACCTTTTTTATTTTATCGAGTAATATATTATGTTATACTCAAAGTATTTGCCAGACATGTGATATTCGCTCCCAGATCCCAGATACTCGCCTTTACTTTTTAATATCCAACTTTATAAACTTATTTTATTAAATGTGTCATCTTAAATAAAAAATTTATTGTGTTAAATAAATTTTTTATTATTCTTTTCCATTAAAGGTATTAAATGAAAAATATATCAGGTTAAATATTTTATAGTATTCTTGATATATTGTAAGAAAAATTATTTCCTGTTGGATTTTATTTCTTGTGTTTTTTATCATAAATTCATTTTTACACTTATAAATTTTTGAGTGTGGAAAGCTTATTTTTTTGATTGATTTATTTCAAAATTGAAAAATTAACATTTTGATACAATTTTTTCTTTTTATTTGTAAAAATAAATCGTTTTTAATTTTTTAATGTTAACAAAATATTTTAAATTCTAAACTTGAGGATTAAAATTTAAAAAATCGAAAATTTTTTGTCAATTAAAATTAATATTCATAAAAAATTAAAATCCCAAGATAAAATATGAACCCAACTATCAGAAGTAAGTGATGAAGCGAGAATTATATTATATATAATAGTGTATAGTATATAGTAAGAAAATTTATTGTTCCAGGCAGTTAAAAATAATAGTGATGTATATTATTGATGTATCAGATAACTTGTTAACTAAAATAAACAAAATAAAAAGAGTAAATAAATAAATAAATAAATAAGTGTAATAATATTAAAAATAAGATAACTAATGTTTGTAATGTAACTTTTGTGAGTGTAACACCCACATAGATGTATTAGCATAGAGCGGTGAGTGTACGTTTAAGTGCGTGTAACTGGAGATGTTGCATTGCTGTACCTCAACTCCGTAAGAGCCTCAGCGAGCGAGGGGGAATTAAGATCAATGGATGTAGAAAGAGGGCGTGTGACTTTTCAATGTAACTGAGTACTGAGTGTAGGCGGGTATTTTAATATTTATTCGCTCATTTTTTCCTCTGTACGTTCCGTCTCTTGTGCGTAAATATGCGAATGTGTGAGTGGATGAGTGTAAGAGTGTGTGGAACCTTTTTCGTTCAATGAAAAATTTTATTTATAACACTAGATTTATATTTTTTAGTCTATTTATATTTTTATTTTTATGCTGGAACGTGGCGGTCGGCGATGTGGGTCGGGACCGGAATTCAATAAATCTCGTGGATTTATTGACCACAGTGGTGAACTGTAACGAATGCAGTACGTGCTGCTGTTATTTTCACAAATTTATTTTGTGTTTAATATAACGCAGTTTTCTCATTTAATTAATACTTTATTATATTATTGTTATTATTGTTTTTGTTGTTGGTATTATCTTTCCTTTGGCTTTTGTCCTTTTGATCTTTTTATCTAAGCCAACCCTTGAAATGGTTGTGTGAACTTTTTTTATAGAAATCCAATCGATATCTCAATTTATTTTACATTTTATTTTTTATTCATCGAATATTTTTTTAAAAATAGTGACTTTGATTATTTTTTAAAAGTTTTCGACTTTTAAACAATTTTTTACTGAAATTAATTTAATTTTTTTTTTTTATTAAATTAGTTTTTATAAAAAAAAGTCATAAATTTGACTTTATCATTCTTTAGACAAAATTTTGATCCAATAAAATTTTTAATAACTTAATAAGCGATTTTTATACTTCAATTAATTAAAAAAAAAAATCCGCCAATTATTTCACACCCAAGTAACAGTATAAAATTTTTTCCGACAATTTTAACACCACAAATTGCTCAAAAAAATTTTTTTAGCACACAAAAGGTCTCAAGAAATAAAAAACACCTTATCCAGTTATTTAATTTTGGTAATCTGGTTTATAACTCGTTCCTACGGGGTCTACGACATCGTTACGAAAAGAAAGTATAGATGTATAAAAATATAAAAATGTATATGAAGGGTCAAAAGTTTCATATCTGGATTCTCGAGCTTTAAATCAACTGGTATATCTCCGCCCATTTCGTCACCATTCATTTTCAGTATGCTCATCGTCGTTAATTAATAGTCACGAATAAATTGGTCAATTAAATAATTATCTCTTGTGCTCTTGTGACAGTAAGATGGCGGATGCCGGGTTGCGTGTCAAATAGTCGTATCGATTCACGCTTTAAATTCGTGTGTAAGTAATGTAACACACCCGATGCGAGTGCTGCAGTATTATGTGTAAGTGAGATCATTAAATGACACAAACATATTTGAGTTTAAATTTGAATTTGAATTTAAATGGAGGTTTTAAAGCATTTCATCCACATACTTATACTTATACTCTTACTCGCTCCGTAGAAGTCAAGATCCCATCCATACTCCAGACTCTGCTGGAGTATCTGTCCTGGTATGGGCTCGTTAAATTTTTAGCTCTCGTCTTATGCTCAATTTAAACTTTAACTCGGGTTTATAACGCTCTTATTATTCCTGGATTTTATTGAGGACATTTCGCCAAAAATTTATTAATAAAACCCGGGAATTTTTGTCGCCATTAAATAAATAAAATAAAATAAATTATTTAATTAATTTAATTAATTGCTAGCATGGTATCCGGGGTATGTAATAATAATATTTAGTTAAAATTTAGAATTTTAAATATAAAAAATGGGTTTTATTGTTTAGATGTTAATTGTCTAAATTAATTAGCTGGTTTATTTGAGAACTCGGAACTTTGTCAATTAAAATCACGCCTGAGTGGTCTGTTGTTTTTTTACGACCAATTAAATTGTTTAATCTTGAAGATTTATTTGTAATAAAATGTTGTGAATCGGAAATATTATTAAAAATTTATGTATAATAATAATAATGATAATAATAATAATAAATAAATGAATGAATAATAATTACGGAGAGAAATAATTTTAAAAATAATTAGAGGAGATTACTATACTGGGAATGAGGCTGATGGACTTTGAAAGCGCACGAGCCTGCTCCGTCTCAAAATTCCAAGTTAATAATCATGTTGCGCAATCATCCTCGTCATCACATGATATCCCATGACGTGGATACCATAAAACGCACACTACATGAATAATTTTATTATACTTAATAATTTACCGAGAAAATATTATTTTTTAGATTTTTTATTTGTAAATTTTTTTTTAATTAATTAAGCAATTTTAGTTAAGTGTACGATTGTTTAAAAAATTATTTTGAAAAAATTGAATTTTTGGCAGTAAAATTTTTATAAAATAAAAAAATTTTAAAAAGAAAAACTGACAAAAATTCAATTACCCGAGTCAAAATAATGAACCTCCATAATCTTACAGGACAATTTTTAATAATTTATTTATGCAAAAATATAATCAAAAATTTAATCAATTAAAAAAAAAAAAGCTTGAAATTAAATTGAATTAAATTAATTTATTATAAAAGCATAATTATTTAAACAATAAAATAAAAGTAATTTCACAAAAATATTCTTCCGAAATAATCATCAACACTCGACACAATAACAACAACCCCCTTGAAATTAATCAAAGTAATGGGAAAAACGATATCGAAATCGGAATGAGAGAGCAATAAAAAAATTTAAATGTCGGTCATAAAAAAATATTGACTATTTGTTTTATTAAAATAGGGAATAAAATTTCTTATTTCACAAGTACGAATAAAATGTAAGATTATGTACTCCGGGACGTATCACATATCGAGAGTATATATATTGTATGTAGATCGTATACTTGTTGGATTTGATTCGTCGTAGATAAGGAAACGTGACTCACGTTGCGAATCCATCTATCGTCTATCGTCTATATCGCCGACGGGCTAGGCGATGCACAAACACATAGAAACACACACGTGGAGATCGATATGAGACGCGAGGGTGCAGGGTGTAGAATGACGAGACGTGGGGTTGATCGTGATGATAGTCCGGCAACACATTACCATGGACGCCAGACGCATCAAAAGCGGACGAGGATCGGGAATGCCAACACATTTATTTTTTATTTTTACGCATAAAGATGATCATTATCCTGATACTGCTCCTTATATCTTACAGTATATTATACTCAAAGCACTCCACTTGAGTCGCCATTTACGTGAGAAAGATAAAGGATACAAATATGAAAAATAGTCGGTGCGGGCAACGCACTCAACTCTCTGTTGTCGGTTGTGCTAAGCCACCACCTGGGAATGCAAAAAATATAAATATACACTAAAAATAAAGACACTGCTACGAGAATGCAGATAGAAAAGCTGAAAAGAGAAAGAGTCGGGTTTACTTGGCTTGATAATTGCGCTCACGTCAAGCAGTCTTCAAACAATAATTAACGAGATAAACTACTGCAGTGAGCATCGCCATCAGGTGCTCTGTGTAGTGTAGTTACTAAATAGTATTCTCAGCTCTATTATAAAAATATCCTGAGAAATGATTAATATTTGTCCATTTGTCTGCATGTTATTAACATTTTAAACTCTTCTTTAATTATTGTTGTTGATTGGTGTTTCTATAAAAACAATTATTTTGTTTTTAATTTTAATATTATCTTGACAGGAAGTTTAAAAACTCGTAGAATGATAATTATTTTATGAAACAATTATTTATAATTTTATGGATTTTTACACTGATGAAGTTATTTTGATTCTTAGAAATTATTTTAAAGTCAACCGGCTGAGGTTAAGAATTTAATACCTTGGATTCTGACTTTTATACGAGAGATTTTTATCTTCGGTCAGTGACTGTTGTATGAACTCACATTTCTTATTATATAAAATCATCTCAAGCTATTCCAGAAAATTTTTCAAAAAGAAACAAAATTTTGGCTTTATATTAATAAATTCTGAAAAATGTTAACACCTTTTTTTTTTTCATTTTTCTTTCATCAATTCAAGGTTTCATATCATTCTCACTGATAGTCCGTTCATTATGATAAGTATTTAGGCTGAATTCGAAAATACTTTATTTCTAGATACATAATTAAAAAATGACCTTGTATCTTGTGAACTATTGACATTTTTAAAGATATAAGCTCATGCCGATGTCACACTCATCGAGACCTTTCATTTGAGTACCAACATCATTTTTTCATATATTTATATATATTATATATATAAATATATGAAAAATATATCAAAATGCATGTGGGTACTCAAATGAAACCTTTTTATGAATGTAACATCGGGATGAACTTATATCTTTAAAAACGTCAATAGTTAAGAAAGTACAGTGCAATTCAACATAATTAAGAAACGACCTTGTATCGTGTGAAATATTGACATTTTCAAAGATATAAGCTCACCCTGACATTACACTCATCGAGACCTTTCATTTGAGTACCTACATCAACTTTTCATATATTTTATATATTTATATATTTCACAAATACCAAAAATATATGAAATATATGAAGAATGCCATGTGGGTACTCAAATGAAAGCTCTTAATGAGTTTAACATTGGGATGAGCTTATATCTTTAAAAACGTCAATAGTTATGAAAGTACAGTGCAATTTAACATGATTGAAACGACTTTGTATCGTGTGAAATATTGACATTTTTCAAGATAGAAAGTCATTTCGATGTTACACTCATCGAGACCTGTCATTTGAGTACCAACATCATTTTTTCATATATTTATGTATATTATATATGTATATATGAAAAATATATCAAAATTGCATGTGGGTACTCAAATGAAAGCTCTTGATGAGTATAACATCAGGATGAGCTTATATCTTTAAAAAACGTCAATATTCAAAAAAGTACAGTGCAATTTAACAAAATTCATTATTTAATAAAGCAAAATTTTATTTTTTTATAGTTCACAAGTCACGGCAGTCACATAGTGACTGCAAAATTGCTAGAAAAATTTATTAGATTTATTTAATGTGGTTTAAATAATAGACCGTGCGCCGAATGAAGATCGATTATTAGAACAATAGTTAGAGACACAATTAACATTATTCGAGTATACCCGGGAGGGTTAATTATCCCTCGGCTTGTCTTTTATTCCCCTAATTACTTTATGACGCACTATAGTGTGTAGCGTGTATCCTGTGAAACGTAATGTGTGTCCTCGCTCTGGTGGATTTCTCGTCCTCGAGCGAACTCGTTCCTCATTCCTCATTCAGCTCGTTCCTTGTATTGCCCTCTGGCCATTCTCGATCGTCCTCACAACATTACTACACAACATTTGTATCTCTCACTTCTCTCTCCTCTTATTTTCCGCATCCTCGTATATTGCTACGCAGCTTTCAGCTTATATTGTCTCTTTTCTGGTCTGGTGTGTGTACACATCCTCACCCGACTCACGCACCCTCGAACCCTCGACATCATTTTCCGTCCCCGGCTCCCCCGAGTCGCAATATACACGTATACGTATATATATTATACATATATATATATATACATATATGCGTACCCGAGTCAACTTTCGGGGAGTTAATTGCGCCGTTGGAATTTCAGTGGCAAATTATTCTTTCATACCCTACGCGGCAGGCGTGTACCCTACCAAATTTATTATCTTGTTGGGCTTTTTGGCTTTCCGCTGACTTTCGCTTTTTTATTTCCCAACTCGTATACCCACCACCTTTTTTTTCCTTCCGCAATGCGTGAACACATTGATGTGGATAGGAGTTTAAATATTTACCAAAAGACGGAAATAACACTTGGGGCTTCAAAATATTAAGTGAGATACGATTGATATTAAAATTTTATTATTTATACCCGATCCCTCTTTTATTAAGGATTCACAACGCACAAATACTATTTTTTTTTTTATTGCAAGATCGTTTTTAGTTTTAGAAATTTTTTTTCAGAGATCATTTGGTTTCATTTTTTATAATGCCAGAAGCAAAATTTATCTTCAAATCAAAGTAAGTTTTACAAAATTCTCTCTCAGTAAAAAATATATTTTTTAAATTATGAATACCTATTTTATTGTAATTTTAGTTGAAAAAATTATGTTTTAGAACTTTTTCGCTTCGAAAAATAATCTATACTATTAAGAGAATAAGAAAAATTTTGTGTCTAGGATAGTCATATGATAAAATCGGTTTTTTTAGTGAAATTTAGTGTCATTGCAAATGTCTTGACTTGAATTTGTGCCTTAATTTCCAAGGTTTCAGTTCATTCTTACCGATAGTCAATTTATTATGATAAGTATTTAGGCTGCATTCAAAATTTCTCTATCTCTAGATACATAATTAAGAAACGACCTTGTATCTTGAGAACTATTGACATTTTTAAAGATATAAACTCATCCCGATGTTACACTCATCGAGACCTTTTATTTGAGTACCCACATCAATTTTTCACATATATTTTATATATTTATATATTTCACAAATACCAAATACATATGAAATATATGAAAAATGCCATGTGGGTACTCAAATGAAAGCTCTTGATGAGTGTAACATCGGGATAAGCTTATATCTTCAAAAAAGTCAATCGTTAAGAAAGTACAGTTCAATTTAACAGAAGTCATTATTTAATACAACAAAATTTTATTTATTTATAACTCACAAGTCACGGCAGTCACATAGTGTAAGGTTGCTAGTGATTAATAAAAAGTTTTTATTTTTAAAAATTTATTTTACTATATCAATAAATTTTATTTTAATTTAAAAAAATATTTTTATATCACGCTAATAAAAGAAATAAAATATATATTAATTACAAAAACTTCTAACTTCAAATCAATAACCGCGACAACGGTCGTTCGAATCGAGAGAACTAAATTTTAATCACCGAAAAGTATACCAGCAGACTGCACAGTCCATTCAACAGATAAAAATTTAATTCAATCTATTTTTTACTCCTATTCATATCACCGAAACCACGCCACAGTTTTATACCAAAAACTCGACTTGAAGTACTTTTTTATGTCCAGTTTGAAATTAAAAAAATTTTCAACTCGTAAATTTAAAATCCCCGTTTGAAATGTAATTTACACATTTTTATGAACGGACATAGTGTATATTATATTATACTATGTACATACTATACCCATTATTCGTTTAATACGTATAGTGCCGATGCGAAAACTATCATATCGTAATCGTTAAATTTTTTATGTCTTGTTTCATGTCAGTTTAACTGAACAATAGAGTCGCCTTGCTGACCGACGATCATAATATTTCATATTATATTGTTTATAATTGTTTCAATAAAGCTCATGATTTTTATAGCCGATAAATTTTTACGACACTTATTGCTCGGCGATTAATTAATGTGTGAGAAGAATTAAAAATTATAGAACATTTATAATTTATAGGCTTTAGATTAATAATAAAATGAATGAGTGACAACGGATGTTTATTTATCAAATATAAAATATCGGACAGTAGAGTAATATGATAATAATTTAACAATAAGGAGACTAATAACTCAGCGTTTAATGTGCCGAGTGGACTGCTCATCAATAGAAGCGTAGAGTACGGGGGACATTTGCACGAAAGACAATACATATATTGTTGACTTAGACAGTATCACTGGTTGACGTGACTCACGAAGGAAATAATTATTGTCGTCGAGAAGCTTTAACTCGTGGCAATTTATGACGACGACCTAAGCTATATCTTGGGTCACAGCACATTTAATGCCTCCAAATGTAACTCCTCAAAAATTAACCCTCATATTTATTACAATTAATAACGACAAAATACATTTTTCCTTTTTAACATATATAAATAAATATATATTGTAAGATCTGGGACGATAAATAAAGATTAAGCACAATGAACAATGAGAAGAGGGTCCTAACCTAAATTGATGTGAATGCATCGCCGAGAGAGGGAAATAATGGATAGATGTATTTGTATTTATATGTAATGAGCGAAGAACGATTGAAGACCAAATGTATCGAAGTGAAAAGGAGAAGAAATAATAATGAATGACAATGATCATCAGATGATTAGAGTCATAGTCACGACCGGAAGATACGCCACGTGCTTATATATATCGAGATTCAACGTTCACTCGTGACTTTCTCTCAAGTGGCGAGATCATTCACCGTGACGGCGCGTGTATTCTTCCTCCGCTGTAGGTACTAGCATCGTCATATCATTACATGTACGCATTTTTTCATTTTTTATATATTGAGACTTGCCTACTATTTTTTTTATTAATGTTGTTTGGACGTTTGATTTTTCTTTGTTGACTTTCTATTACATGGATAATTTTGGTTTGGTAATCAAAAGAGTTCGTGGAAGTGCCGATATAAAATAACTGTTTAGGATGATAAATAATTATTTATAAGATTTTTTTTTAAATAGTCTTCTGAAAAATTTTATTTTTACTCTGCTTTGATAAAAGAATTTTTTAATATTTAAAAATATTTTTTATGAAGCTTTGAAAAATAAAATGGAAGCATTCTATCTTATTGTTTATAACAATTAATTTTAAAAATTTATAATAAATAATTTTATTAAAATTAAATAATTAAAAAAATAATTTCCAATGACTTCGAAGACATTGAACATAATTCTTAGGTTTACCAAATTTTATTATAATATTTATTGATATGGACACGGATAAAGAAATTTTTTATGCAGACGTCAAATTCTTTACGGGGAAAAATTATTTATTGTTGAATATAATTGAAGACATTTTATTAAAATTGCTGGGGGACAGGGAATAAAATTTTGTGAATCATATATTGATGTTAGGGGACCAATTTGGAAATGGCTGTTACATTAGGGGAACTATGAGGGAGACGATTTTTTATTTGACTCAAAATAATATCTTATTTTAGACAATACGATGTATTTTATCCATGCGACGAAATAAAGGTTTTTATTGCCGAAAAGAAACTCATTTAATTTTCAAAAGAGTAGAATAGGACGTCAGAACATTTTAAATATAAGTGTAGGTGTAAGAATTATGAATTACTACGTTATTAATTGAGTCTATAGACGTCAATGACTAACAAAAGTACGAACTTGAAAGTTTGGTGTTGAAAAAAAAAATAGTGAATATTTAATTGTGTACTCTACAGACGTCAGAAAATGCGTGGTTTGAGCTTTATTAATGGAATTTTATTTTCGCTTATTAATGTAGCCTGTAGACGTCATAAGTCAGAAAGGCGGAAAGTTTGTTCGTGGAAAAATTTTATCCTTAATTTTTAACGGCCTATTATTAGACGTCGAGAAATGCTGAGCTTTGAAACTTGCGAATTCGAGTAGAAAACATTTTTGTCACTCATTAATTTACAGCGTGTACGTCAGAAAGTTTGATAAGGGTGGAAGTTTTATTGACTTTAATTTTAGATTTTACGCTTTCAAACTCAACGGAAACTGAATTGATTTTTAAACATTTTTTTGCTTATTAATTGAAGGACTCTATTGATAACAGAATTTATTGATTTATTTTAAATTATTTGTTAAGAAAAAACATTGTCAAGCAGACAATAAAAAATTTTGCGTCATTGCGTCAAAAAACTTAGAGTTAAATATTTAACACTTTTATGTGTAAATTTAACATTTATGCGTCATTGCGTCAAAAAACTTAGAGTTAAATATTTAACACTTTTATGTGTAAATTTAACATTTATTCTGTTAAATCAACGCAACAAATTGTTAAATATTAAACATAAAAATTTTTTGACGGAATGACGCAAAATTTTTTACTGTGCAATTTTAATAGAAAATTAATTTTCAAAAATGTAAATTAAAATATTGGCATTAAATAAATTAATCAATAAAAATTTATTAAATCATCTATTGATAAAAAATTCCTTCTGTCAGTGAATTAAAAAATAAAAATGCATAAAACTTCGAACATTTCCTGACAAGAGCACAGTGTCCAGCTTTCCCGCGTAAGGCGTGCCAAAGAAGTATCGCCTGAGAACTCCTCTCCCGAAGAATAAAGAGGCTTAAATAAATAACAAACCCGAAAATTCAATAAGCATAATTTATAAATGCCTTAACCAACACGGACATAAAGCAATTTTTAATTACCTCGGGTATAATTACAAATACTTATTCAAGCCTGATTCGCGAAATAAAGTGTAGTAACATAAAAAAGGTGGAAAATAAAAGTAAAAAAAAAAAGAGTTAACTTGAATTTATGGATTATAAGATGACCGTCGAATTAATCCGAGTGGTTAATTGCTCGAGCTCGTAAGAATAAGAACTGGTATAATATAAGTTTGTCAGGCAAACAAGATTCTCTTCTCGCTATCAGCACACATGGAAGCCCAGGAATATATGCGACATTTATTGTTATTACGTCTGAGACGATTATAATTGAGACATAAATTTAAAAGGCTGAGTAGAAGAGGATTCTTCCCGAGTATATAGTCCTCTGCAAAAGCGAAGAGAGTAGAGGAGAGGACACTATACTACGGTATGGTACTTGGCGCGATTCACCGTTTTAACTGCACCAACACATCACGTCCTCTCTTTACTCTTTATACTCTTGCTCTGTATATTGTATACTATATACGGCTTTACTCTCAGCTCGTGTGTATGCATGCTATATATTATACACATGCACAGTATTAAAGGGGATATTGGCTTCGTGGAGATGATGCAACGGTTATCCCGGTGAATAATCGGGGACGGTTGATGCTGAGCTTGGTAATGACCTCTTCGTTATAATGCTATTTCCCTCACTTATGTCTATATATTCTATATATAAACACCCATTATATATATCTATATCTATATATATATACATATATCCATCCACAGACGGCTTGATACATTCACTCTTGTTACCTCTAACTCAGCTTATGTGTTTACTATAGATTATGTAATGCATTAAACATCAGACTCGCATGCATGCTGCTAATCGGAACTAATAAGGGTGGAAAAAACTTGTTTTTGTTTTATCAAAGAGGTGTTTCTATCGTTTTTTATCTTTTATGAAGCAGCAGACGTCAGCGAGCTTCTGATGTAAAAAAAAAATATTTTTTGAAAATAAAAATTAAGAGAAGAAATTCCTTTAGACTGCTGTGACGTGAACTATAAATAAATAAAATTTTGCGGCATTAAATAATGAATTTTGTTAAATTGCGCTGGACTTTCTCAAATATTGACGTTTTTAAAGATATAAGCTCATTCCGATGCTACACTTATTAAGAGCTTTCATTTGAGTACCCATATGCATTTTGATATATTTTTCATATATAATTATATGAAAAATTGATGTGGGTACTCAAATGAAAGGTCTTGATAAGTGTAACATCGGGATGAGCTTATACCTTTAAGAATGTCAATAGTTCTCAAGATATAAGGTCATTTCTTAATTATATATCTAGAGATAGAGAATTTTCGAATGCAGCCTAAATACTTATCATCATAAATTGACTATTGGTGAGAATGATATGAAACCTTGAAAAGGCACAAATTCAAGTCAAGACGTTTGCAATGACATTAATTTTCACTAAAAAAACCGATTTTATCATATGACTATCCTGGACACAAAATTTTTCTTCTTCTCTTAATAATATAGATTATTCTGAATTTTGAAGAATAAAAAATTTTTTCTTTTTCAAAATTGCAGTTTAGCGAAATTTTTTTTCAGATTTTGACTCAAAATTCAAAAGTGCAACACTTGTCATTATTTTCATATTTAAGTAAAACATACACTGATAGAAATTTTGACTTGACTCAAGAGCAAAAATCTTGAATCAAGAACACCAATTGGAAGAAAATGAATTTCTTGAGCCAAGAGGAAAAATTCTTGAGTCAAGATAGATTCTCTCGAATTAAAAAAATATATCTTGACTCAAGAATTTTTCCTCTTGGCTCAAGAAATTCATTTTCTTCCAATTGGTGTTGTTGGTTCAAGATTTTTGCTCTTGAGTCAGGTTAAAATTTCTAATATCAGTGTAAAAATTGCTTTTTCATGAAATTTTATTAAACATTATACCTCATAAAATACTAAAATAATTAAAAAAAAATATAATTTCTTAATAGTCAGATAAAAATTCCATTAAGAGTTCTCTTAGCGTTAAGATAAAATAAAAATTTCAATTATTGAACCTATAAAAAAATTTCTGTTTCACAGAACAAAATACCGCGCTCATCATTTTTTTCATGAGTTGAGTTTTAAAAGCCCGCCTCGATAACGACAAACTTACAGAGACGAATAAAATTTTATTTACAAAGAAACAATCAGAAAAATTTTCCGAGTTAAATTAACCTCGAAGTCCCGAAGAATTCTAAGCGACAAAATTTCAATTTTCTCAAGGGCTAAGTGTAAAATAAATAAACCCGCGATGTTAAAAAGATAAGGTGTAGTAATATATGAAAAAATCGATTTAATGTCCATTGCTGGAGCACACTCGAGTAGACTAACGCGAAATAGTTTTTTCGTTTTCTCAGCACAGCAATCTCTGTATATTGTGCTAGGATGCTTCTATAGAGGAGACTCATTATTTATCAGATTAGCAAAAGCCGAGCCGGCGTCTCCCAGCCCAACAGAACAGAATAGAATCTACTACACTGTACCACACTACAGAGTACAGAGTACTGTGCAGCATCGAGGACCGTTATTCTTAGAGGCTGCGATGGCGCGAAGTGCTTACCAAAAAAAAGCAGATAAAAAAAGGCCGGCCCCCAAGTATTTTCCTCCAAGGGGGTCTTCTCTCTCCCTTTATTTATTTATTATTTAGAGTTTTCTTTTTTGACTCCTAAAAAAGCTCCGAGCCTCGGGTTCTCGCCCTTTCAATGGATCTCTTCTACTCGAGCTCGAGTGGAGAGGATAAGGAGGAAGAAAGAAGGGGAAGGGGCTTACTACGAAATTTTAAAGCGGTCATATCATACACAAGAGAAAAATACGCGGGTGCTATTCTATATGCTCGTTGACGAGCAAGCTTCTTCCTTTTTTACTCATGTATACACAACTCTTTACTTTCCTTCTATTCCTTTCATTTCCTTTAAATAATATATTTTTCCTTACAAAACGACCCCCGCGAACAGAAAGGTAAAATAATAACAAAATGTAATATTCAAATTCATACTTTGGTGGGAACAAAAAATCCTTATATAATACCTTACTCTCATTTCGCTTTTTTGGCTGGTTAATTAAATACCACCCTGGTTTTTTTATTGTTATTATTATCAACGTTATTCTGCTTTTTATTTGACTTGTTGTCTGCCTCCATTCATCTTGCTACTTCACTTTAATTATGTAAATCAACAATGGGTTTATTTGGATAAATATATTTATGGTAATTCTTTCCTCTGGGAATATATTATATTATTCTTATAAACATGTGCATGGTAAATAAATTTTTAACGCCTGTAGTATGCACTATCAACAGTTTGAGGTATCTTAAACTTTGTTTTGTTTAAATTTATTCAAATAAAAAAAAAAATTTTTACACTGATAAAATAAATGTTATTTTATTTGAGAAAAAAATTTTGAATTAAAAAAAATTTTTTTAATTTTGACAATTAAAAATTATTAAGATAATTTTTAAAATGAAGCATTATAAAAAAAAAAAATAAAACATTAATTAACAACTCATTTATTGTAATAATAAAATTTTTTAATAAAATGAATATGGAGCAGTTAATTATCTTTATTATGACCTTAATATTTCCCAGTATTATCATAACTCTTAATGAAAATAAAACATTTATAATTTGTAATGAATTGACGAGCAATTATAATAAAACAATGTGAATTATTATACATTAAGTAATGAAAACTCAACTCGGTATCTAAAATAAAATGATAATGGCGATAAGTAATGTCTCTCATATCAAGCTCAGGGCACGCTAAAATAAATGCCCGATGAAATGTAGATCAGCAAGCTTGATAAATTTTAAACTTTCTGAGTAATATTAATCTGTTAATGGATTTTTCGTGTGTTGTCTTACTTATAAGTATATAAGTAAACTCGTCGAGTTTAATAATCTGTTCGACATGATTGACATCCATAATCTGGAGCGTTATCTTCAATTTTATAAATAAAATCCCTGAGCAAGATAGATTTTCTTTTTTTTTTTTTATATATAAAAAATCAATAACTCTTTGAGTTTGGGAAACTTTGAGTGAAATCCATTTAACGCATAAAAATTTAGTAAACAAAAGATTGATAAAAAAAAAGTTTCCTCAAGAGCACAATTGTAAAGAGTTATCTTTGTAACTTTGTCCTGGTTTTTTCTCAATGACATTTTTTCAATTTACTGTAATCTCTGTCTCGGTCCGTCTGCTGACGAGTATTCGGTGTCTCTGTTTTTCTAAAAGCACTCCTGAGTCAAAGCGAAACCGCAGGAATCATTCTTATCATTTCCCGTTTGATGTTCTAACGGAAATTAAAACTTTTCGCCGTACTTTTATTGTCTGCCTTAAAATACCCCCGCCCTTAAGTTTTTTTTTTTTTTTTACGAGACACCGTTCGAAACAATCCTTTTAAAGTTACAACTTAAAATAGAATATATTTTTTTTTTACTATTAACACAAATTCATTCTTTTGTTCAGAAATGAAACGTGAAACATTATTTTATAAAAAAAAAAAATTAAAAATTCTTTTAAAAAATAATGACTAATATTAAAAATTTTTTTCGTGCGTGTTTATCTCAATCGAAAAAAATAAAAAAGATTTCTAGCATCAGCACAATTAAATATAAATAATTTATCATTAGATCATGGCATTTCACATTTCATTAAGTCTAAAAAGTTAAAGCAAAACTAAAAATCCCAATTAGTTTTTATTGTTATTAGCATTTATCGTGAATTAAACAAATAAAAGGGGATAAATTTATTCATAGCTACTTAAATAAAATACGAGGCTATTATTCTAAACTGATAAAAATGTTTAAGTCCCAGCACTACTACACACTGAAATTTCTATCCGAGATAGCATACGTCGTTAAAAAAACAAAATAAGTCTACAAATACACTTTAGATCGATAAACGTATACCTGAGATCAGAGGAGAATTTTATTATATTAAGAGACTTGACTTACTCACTATATAATTTAATTCTCTAACTCAAGAGTACTGACTAAATAAATCGTAAATATTTGTTTCATTTCTAAAATTATATAATCTTTAGTTCTGGAATTTTTATAATCATTTTTTCTACAATTAGTCATCACGGCTTAAGATTTTAATTTTTTATTACCTGAGATAGAAGCTACCGTTAAACTAAAAGATTAAAAATTATCAAATTTTTTATTTAAAGAATTTTAGAAATTTTTGGTAAATATTTACTAGTGGGGTTAAGTATTTTAATTTTCAAAAAAATTTATAAATTTTTTATAAAATTGTGATATTCAACTTTTTTTTTTAAATTGTTCGTTTTTTTATGCACTTTTGAAAAAAATATATATCAAAAAAAGATAAAATATAAATTTTATCCAAAAACATGAGAGCCAAAATTTTTTCCAACTTTTGAAGGCAAAAAAGCTCTCGAAATCTATATTTTGTTCTTTTACGAAATTTTTTGTAAAAACAAGCAGAATCAAAAAAAAAATTTTTTTTAATGTTAATTAAATAATTACCAAATTTTAAGATGTTTATTTGCTATTTTTTAATCAAAAATCAATTTAAAAAAAATCTTGATAAATTAATTTTCAATTTTTTATATTCAAAAAATGTAGAGTAATTTTTTGTAATTAAAATTTTTAATTGTACATTAAAAAAAAAAATTGAATTCGATCGAAATTCGCGTGAGTAATTTGAGTGTTAAACTTGCGATATAGATAGTGAAGAAAGACGTCGAATGGCTGACGTTAAGTATTAAGTATTAGGATGTGAAAAGGCATTAGATAGTCCATAATACATGTATGGTAGAGAGTTATTTCGTTAAAAGTTTCCTGCTGATAACCTGGATTCCGATAGAGGCAATAAATCCCCCGATGTCTACGATGCATTTTCGTGTAATATATGAGGCCCCAATATATACATATACAATTTCTGCTGTAAACATCCACTTTCGCCCGCGAAAACGAATGGACATAAACCATATACGGATAAGAAGTACATAATAAGATTTATATATTTATATTTATATTTATATCTATTTTTATAACACATATGTGTGAAATAAAGGTGATTGTGCTTGAGTTAGGGTAGAATAAAGTGTAGAGTGTAAATGTAGATGTAAATGTAAGGTATATAAGTTTAAAACCGTGAGGAATGTCCGACTCCTGGCGGAAACAAACGAGACAGCTCACTGACGAATTATCTTTCCGACCACTTACGACCTTCTGTCTACCCGGTCTACCCTTACTCTTGGTTCTCTACGACGGAAGCTCGTAAAAGCAGTTCTCTACTTACTAAAACCTACCTCTTACTCTACTCAGTACGTCTTAAATATATTTATTTTGTTTCATTTATTTTTTTTTTTTCTGATTTTTATTTTTATAGTCCATCAGTAAGAACAAAACAAGCTAATAAAAACATATCTCATCTAGCAGCGCCGCGAACCCATTACGACACACGAGTCCATTATGTCGACTAAATTAGTGACCAATAAAAAGGTTAATGTGATAATATAAAATATTTTTATTGTTTGTCACTGTGGGTTCTAAAGTTTGAACAACCTGGAAAAACCAAGGGCACACCTTTAGTGCTAAACGCTTCAGTAATAAAAATAAATTTAAAACGATTATTTTTCTCTTGTCCTTTTATTACTTTTTTTGGAATTTACTGAGATACCGCGGAATTTTTTCACGGAAGTCATTCGAATTTCCTTTGATGTACTTCTTGTAAGTTTTTCCAGAAAATTTTAAAAAAAGATATCTGTGATTCATATCTTTGATGATTAATTTTCGAACTATAAAAAAAAACTATTTGAACATTTATAATTATCTATATTATTATAAGAGAATAAGCAAAATTTTGTGACAAGAATATTTATATGATAAAATGGGCTTTTATGGTTAAATTTGGTATCGTTGGAAGAGTCTCGACTTGAATTTGAGCCTTTTCAAGGTTTTATATCATTCTCACCAATAGTCAATTTATTATGATAAAGATTTAGGCAGCATTCGAAAATGCTCTATTTCTAGATATATAATTAAGAAATGACCTTGTATCTTGTGAAATATTGACATTTTTAAAGATATAAGCTCACCCTGACATTACACTCATCGAGACCTTTCATTTGAGTACCCACATCAATTTTTCATATATTTTATATATTTATATATATGTATATATGAAAAATTTATGAAAATGCATGTGGGTACTCAAATGAAAGCTCTTGATGACTGTTACATCAGGATGAGCTTATATCTTCAAAAACGTCAATATTAAAGAAAGTACAGTAAAATTTAACAAATGTCATTATTTAAAAAAGCAAAATATTATTTATTTATAATTCACAAATCACGGCAACCACATAGTGACTGCAAGTTTGCTAGTTCTATCTTTAATTTTATACTTTCTGATTAAAAAAAAAAATATTTCTATCCTCTATAAAGTTCAAATAACTATTAATGGTTGTTTACTCTTTCTAATCAACAGTCATAAAAACTTGCAAGTGTAAAAATAATCCATAATTCACTATTGCGAGTAAATCGGTCAAAAATGTAAACTTATAAGCAAGCTTGAGGTGTGTAAAAATAATCTGATGACTAATGAAATTTAAAAGCTCTAATAAAAAAATTTATAAATATTTTATATTGACAATAGAGTCTAGAGTAAAGAGTATAGAATATAATGTACAAGTATAAAGTATACATGGAGATATCATGCGGTGTCGAGCGTTGTATAAATAAGTATTGCATTTACCTGTCAGCTGAAAGTTGGAGCAGGTTGACGACGAGTCAGTTGACGAAGACCACGTCTAGGTTTCACGGAAGGGAGAAAGAGAGAAAGAGAAAGAGAAAATGAAAATGAAAATGTGGGAGACGGAGAATGGAGCGCAAGAGTAGTGGGTGAAAGAGGCAACGGGTAGTTGGAATGGGGTATGGGGTAAATATGCGATAACTTGGCGTCCGCTTATAAATCCCACGGCGCTCACGGTGACAGGTCACGCAGCAGTACCGGCGTCACCGTTTTATTTTATATATACATATATTATCTCAATGTGTGTACTTCCACCATCACACTTTGCTAATACAACTAGCCGAGAGAGAAAGAGAGAGTTCAGATCGCAACTGGGTTCAATTTACCCCTTATCCGACGTACGACCTCAACCTACTCGCTCTACTCGGGGTTATACAACACACGAGCCACAGGCTAGAGGCTACTCTCCACTCCTATCCTCTCTGTATGTATATACTTCTTGTGTGTATATAATACGCGAATATAAAAACGGTAAATTCATGAGTCGAGAATTTTAGTACAAATTCGCTCGCCACACTATACACTATATCGAGAGAAAGAGAACGTTATCACGGCACACGATACGTACGTACCCCCATGGCACATATATACTGCGAATTGCATTTGTACTTTTTGTCGGGCTTTATAATTTTTTTATTTTAATTTCATATACGTAAATAATATGCTTTTGACGCCACACTCCAGATATGTATTCACGAATCAAGAGTCAGGGGTATAAAAACTAAAAATACGAGTTCAGGGTACTATACGTGGTTTTGTTTTTTTTTTTCTGCATTTAGAGACGGTAAAGCGCCAAAGTTTATGTGTTTGTTTTTAATTTAAAGATAAAGTTACTTTATGCTACCCTATGACGAGTGATAGAGTTTTGCTAGTTGATAGTTTTTTTTTTTTACGCTACGCTGTTTGCTTTTTTTTGCTGAATTAAAATATGGGTATCTATTTATTTCATATTTTTTTAATATTATAGATGAAATATTGAAGACTTGAGGAGTTTATTTATTTACAATTGTTATATTATTTTTTTTCTTTGACTTTTTTTTGTTCTGAGTTTTTTATGTAGCTTATAGATTCTTGAAAAAATTTATTTTAAGAAATATTTCTTGATATATGTGAATAATATGTAAAAATATATTTTTAATATTTAAGAATATATTTTTAATATTTAATTTTTGTATAAATTTCATAAATTTTTAAGAAATATATTTTTAAACAGAAAAAATTAATTTTTTAGATGACAATAAAATTTTCTAGCTTAAAAAAAATTTTTTTTGTAAAGTTTTTTTTTATAGGAATAATTAAAAGAAAAGGAATTAAACTATTTAGTTTTATTTAAATACCATTAATTAACTAGAGCAAGAATAATTATTTTTGGTTTATATGAATTTAGACGAAAATTTAATTATCCAGATCTGAAATAAGTTAATTAAAGAACTGTCACAGCGTGTCAAATTTAAAAAGAAAATTTATATGTATATTTTTAGCGTGATTTTAATTAAAGTATCTGGAGTTAATTTAAAAATTTAATGACCAAAGTCATGTTTAATAAAAGAATAATATAAACTTCAATAGTTAAAATTAAAAAAGGACTTGAATATAAATGCATCGACCCAAAATTGTAAGTTTAAATTTAGTCTTTGCGAGAAAATAAATAATTCGAGTTCGAGAGTAACTAATTCAACACTAAGCATTATAAGTATATTAAAAAAGAGATTTATTGGGTTACAGAGGTTGGATTAATAACCCGCGAACATACGGGCAACAATAATGAAAATCTATTTTTATTACACTTGGGAGTATTAGCCGGAAATATCTGATGTTTCTGTCGTCGAAGAAATGGAACAAAAAAGCATAAAGTTTGTTACAGATGATCGTGTAATATCTACAGTAGCAGGTCTGGGGTCTGGCTAGCACACCAGTCACACTCGTCTACGTCTGCTTAGTATACTACCCATGATATGAGCAGAGCAGAGCAGAGTAGAGGGTGTGACATATTAGTAAAGAACGAGAACTGTCATCAGAATCATGTTTCAAGCGCAGATACAACGCAGATGTTTTTCGCCAGGAAGTTCACACCCGTATTCACAGCGATAAATAATCCTAACACAACACTGCGGCAAACATTAATGAGAAAACTGTCTCACTTCTGTTATCTCCTGGCTAATATGCCAGTAATAAAGATTGCATTAAATTAAATGGAATGAAACGTAAAAACTCGGGTGACCAGAAGCCCAGACGTTGAATTAATCCGATCTAATAAATTGAAATTGATGATTATAATTACGATTAATTCAAAAACTCTGGCTGGCTTCAGCTGCGTGTAATATTATTTTTATATTGCCACATTACTACCGAAGTTTGCTCGAGCCAGTAGGGAACATTCATATATTTTATACACCCGTAAATATTTTATGATCCATTTACTCCAATGTATAAATTGCGGTCACTAATATAAATGATTTATTGATCTGTAAAAGCTCTGATGGTCAAAAACTCGACATATGTAATTGCGTATTACATTATTAAAAAATTATTTCTGCATCAAGTGACTCGCATTCTGATGCCCAGAGTATTTAATTTTATATTATTTTTTTTTTTAATTACTGATGATTATATAGAAAGTCAAAAATTCGGTAATCAAATAACTCGACTGTAAAATCGGATTGTTCTGTGAGATGACAAAAAATATAAATTTAGCAACGTGACACGGAATTCCAAAATTGGGTTAACGAATTTAACTCGATAACTATGTCAGTAACAATGTGCCGGTCCAGCTTCCGACTGATACGTTTTAAATATTCACGTTTATAATTTCAATTTTATTTTATCGATAACATTCATTGCCTTCGATCGCAATACATTTTTCGGTGCTGATAAATTTGAGAGTTTTATTGGCTCTCAATTACATTCTTTTCAATTATAAAATGGATTTAATAACTTTTAAAAAAGTTTTTATTTTATATTTTTTTACAATTATTAATTTTTTGACCAATTTTTAATTTTTTAAACCTAAAAAATTAACATTTGTACACATCAGTAAAAAATTTTCCGTCAAAAAACTTAGTGTTAAAAATTTTTGTATTAAACATTCAACACTTTTATGTATAAATTTAACATTTATTCTGTTAAATCAACACGAAAAAGTGTTAAAAATTTTTAACACAAAATTTTTTACTGTGTACTATATGAAATTTAATTGAGTATTATAACTGCATCAAGATTAGTAATTTTAAAATAAATTAACTTTGATTTTATTATTAGTAAAAAAAAAAGTTTGGAAAATCCAAAAGTGCACGACTCATAAGGCTCATTTAATTATGAAATCTTAATAAAATAAAAAATGTGAAAAAAAAAATCTATAAAACAGCTAAAATAGCACGATAATGCCCAAGCGCCTCTAGTGGGATAAATGTACACAATATATATAGATCTACAGTCTTCTGGTTTTTGTTTTATTTTATTAATTATACACGATACTGAATTACTTAGACATTCGCATTCGGTGACCTACAATTCTCTCAAAGAATTTTTTAAAAAAAATTTAACTGAATTAATGCATTTTTTCGCAAGTTACAGTGTTTTCAGAGTTTCACACCTGACGGACAGGAAAATTTTTTGACCTATTTAGATGTTTTTTTCCGTTTCTATTGCACTAAATCAATTTTGAAAAGTGTCAAATTAATCTCCATTAAATTATCTTAACAATAGTATGCAAAATATCTTGATTCCGTCAACTAACAAGACTATAATAGTAAAAATAGGTGCCGAAATAAGGCGAAAAAAATTATTCGATCGTAAGCTTGCTGATGCTTCGCATCATGAGTCGTGCAATAATAAAATTAAGTAATACCTTCACAGTCAAAATATCTAACCAAGACCTAAAAAACTTATCCAGTTTCCCAAAAAAGATAATAAATAGCTAAAACTAAAATAACAGAATCACGTAAAATAATAAAACGATAACGTGTATGTAACAAGAGATTCACGTGTACGGTAGAACTGTTGTAAGGGCAGCTTGTTTGTCCACTCTGATGCTCTTATACATTCATAAGCTCACACAAGTTGGCAGGTCATAAACTTTAATAAAACGAGCTGGTAAAATAGCACACAGCATAGTACATACACCAGCCAGCGTTCTGGTCTCAAACAAAACTAAACAATGGTACACACGAAACGTCAGCTGCGCTATCTTTATCTCTGTAATGGTGTCTAGCGCATAACACGGTACTAGTAGTACACCCAGGACTAGCATTTGCCTTTTGAAGCTCGCGACCCTTAGCCTGTTGGTAGTAGTTCCGTAATAAAGAAAAAGCAAAAGATTAGAGATTGATGAATAGCCGCGTTCATGTATTTATCCTTATATTTATATTTATACTTTTGTATAAATATGAATGTGTCGGATGTGGGGTGTACGAGCTGAAATGATGGAGAATGAAACAAAATCAGAGAACTCACATGGTGGCACAGCAATCAAGCAATAAAGGGAAAGTACTCTTATCTTAACGAGCGATTGTGTATATTTGGGGAAAGGGAGTACCCAAGCTGATCGTCGACGTGTATCCAAGAGCTGGTACAAGAGAATAAACCAAGCATGAGGGGATGATACGTCAGGGAGTTCGGTTTGACGTGCATCAAGCTAAAAGTCATATGTGCTGGGTGGTATCAAGAGGGTGTATGCTAGTCACTAGTTGCCAGTTGAGCAGAGACTAGCTGATATGCTTGGGACATGCTCCCAGTCTGGTAAAGTCCCTATATACTCCGCTGTCGACGAAAGCTTGACGGACATGCTGCACATATGGGTGTACGAGCTATCATATGTGAGTGTGTGGACGCGAATGTGTATAAATATCATATCCCAGTCCCGGCAGATGAGTTATCTAGACATCATACGTACACAGGAGAGAAATACCTCTCTTGATTTATGGAGCAATTGCAGATTGCAGCTTAGCAGATCAACGATCAACCTTTTCCCCTCTACGCTACTCTACTCTGCTGCTTATTCGCTCGGGTCTCTGGTGAATGAAAATGCTTCATGAAAATTCAATTGATCGATATATGGTGTATGGTATGGTATTATACACTACCCGCGTGTGCAGGTCGGTGAGCACAGAGGAAAAATCTCGAAAATTCAGTACAATTTAAAATTCAAGTGAATCACTATCGCCAACTGTTCGACGCCCATTTTAACCTTCACATTTACATTTATATTTATATGTAGGTGTATGGGGGTATGGAGAGTGGAGATGGTGATGTAGATGTACATGTGAAAATTCACGCTCCAATCGACTCGGAGATTTATCGAAATTTATTCGATGCCGAGTTTCAATACGCGATTTTATGGGTCAGATAAATTTGGTAAATCGTTAAAATCGAGGGTTTATAACTAAGCTAAATACGAGTTCTCGCATACGATTACAATGAATTTTAGGGAAGGGGGGAGTAATCATTGCGAGTGCTATTCAATGATTTCAAAGGAAATCATTATAAATCGGGATATGTTCATTCGTGGATTTATTTATGAATTTTTTTTTGTCATTAAAATTATGAGTATTGATGAGATGATCATTTTGTTGGGTTAATGATTATTATTTTTTACGTATTTATAATAAAATTAGTGAGGCTATAAATACATTTATTAATTTATTTATTGGGGATATTTTTAAAAATTTAAGTAAACAATGAAAAAATTTAATAATAAGATATTATAATAGTACATTACTAGCAACCTTCCAGTCACTATGTAACTGCTGTGTCTTGTAAATTAAAAAAAAAATAAAATTTTGCTTTTTTAAATAATGACTTTTGTTAAATTGCACTGTACTTTCTTGAATATTGATGTTTTTAAAGATATAGAATCTTCCAGATGTTACACTCATCAAGAGCTTTCATTTGAATACCCACATGCATTTTGATATATTTTTCATATATACATATATATAAATTTATAAAATATATGAAAAATTGATGTTGGTACTCAAATGAAAGGTCTTGATGAGTGTAACATCGGGATGAGCTTATTATCTTTAAAAATGTCAATAGTTCACAAGATCCAAGGCCATTCCTTAATGATGTATCTAGAGATAGAGCATTTTCGAATGTAGCCTAAATACTGATCATCATAAATTGACTATTGGTGAAAATGATATGAAACCTTGAAAAAGCACTGGCCACAAAATTTTTCTTATTCTCTTAATAATATAGATTATTTTTAGTAATAATAAATTATTACTAAAAAAATAGTTTTTAAATTTATTAAAAATAGTATTATTTACAATTTTATAAAACACGAGACTTTGTAGTGATAAATATTACTATTTTTCTCCGTGCTTAAATTAATGTGATAAATTATAAAAATAAAAGTCTGATATTTGTCTGGTTTGACTTTTCATAAGTATTAGCCGGAGGAAAAGTTTAACTAAAGAGATGATGAAACAGAAGGTAAAATGAAACGGTTTTTACAACGGATGAGTAGAAGAGACTCGACTGTTATCATTCTTATTCTATATTACAATGTGGAATAAGAGTTAGATTACATCTAGACAGAGCTAGAGGTCTGGTCTCACCTAGAAAAAAAGCCGAGGGTAGATGCAGCGGCTTTATCATTCACATTCAGACTCAGACTACCCCGCAGGAAAGAGGCAAGGGTTTTTGCCCGGAGTCAGATGGGAGTATTCCACGATTCGAGCTGTGCAGCACACTGCTCCCTTCGAATATATATTTTTCTTGCCTCAACTGGATGGAAGCTACGGTGTTAAATTAATCGAATTTAATTCAACTAAACGAAAACCAGATGGGATTGCTGGAGGCGCGAGCGTGCGGAACGGATACGAAACGAGTAAAGTTTCAAAAGTAACCAGAGGAGTATGCCCAATTCGATGAATAGACACTCAGCGCCGAGAATAATGTGCTTTTTTGTTTACTTTTTCCCATTGTTGCGCCTGCTATTGAGCTTTATTGAGAAATAATTGGAAATTTGTTAATTAATGAACACTCCAACTATTATTATTCACGGAAAAAAACGTGCGGTAAATCCAACATCACTTGGAGTTGTCACAGAAACACATGAAAATCATCCGTAAACACACTATAGCGTAAATATACTTTAGTCCATCCTGTGGTAAATGCTACTCCAAGTGTAGTTGGATTTACCGCATTTTCTTTTCCGTGAATTATTAATCATATTTTCCGCTTTCAGTCAAGTTTGAATTTTCATTTTCCTCCAAGCGAAAAGATTGTTTCATTTTTTGACAAGCTGGCAGGTTTTGCAACTTATACATTTTATATTCGCGTGAGCATGTCTCATTAGTGTTATAAGAAATCCTTTTAAAATTTATTGTGAAAACAATATTCAGTTTTTTTTTTTTTGTTACACAATATTAAAATTTTTTTTAGCACTCAGAAAATATGTAAAATATTTTTAAACTTTACTAAAAATTTAGAAAGTTTTATTGGTTTAAAAATTTAGCAGAGAAAAATGTTTTATTCAATTTCCAATTTTTCGTGGATTAAAAATAAAAATTAAGTCATTTTTCAGGATGATAAATTTAATAAAAATTTTTTGTACAAACAACGTGAAAATTTCACAGCTGTTTAATTTAAAAATTTTCAAGTCATCTGTAAAAACTAATTTTTTATGAATTGTTCTTTTTAAAAATAACATATCAAAATGACTTGAATTTTTTTGTCTATAAATATAACACAAATTTCAGGGAGATCTTTAATATTAAAGTCACTCTCATTTCATAATAAAATTTTTAACAAACAAAGAAAAATTGAAATTAAAAATTAGGATATTTTTTTACTCCATAGCAATTATTCTAAAAAAAAAGAATACATTTGAGAATGACTCGAATTTCTGTCGAAAAACATTACATGAATTTCAAGAGTGTCAAAAATATGACATCAAAGTTAGCAGTCACTTGATTATTTTTTATTTTCTTTTTAACAAATAAATTTGTTCCAAAAAATTATTTTTGAAAAATTGCATTTTTTATTTTTTAGAATTTCTACATGTCAATGTTTTTTGCACTAATTTATTTCTTAAAAAAATTATTAAATATCTGCTACTTTAATTTTCATGTCAAAAATATTAAAGTCACTCACTTGCTTTTTTCTAAAACTTCCAAAAATAAACTCTACAATTATAAAATTCACCCAAAATAAAAAAATAAGTCGGTCTTAATAAATTAGTATGTAACAGAGTCATTACCGTATAGCAAAATGTCAGAGTTTTAAAACGTCTATCACCCCGAGCAACCTAAATCCATCCCAGCGGAGTGTTTTATCCGTACTCCGTAGTTTGATATCATGGTTCTCGATTTAGATCACTCGTGAATAGGTGATTACGGTTGACGTGCTCACGCAATCGCTCAACAGAATAAACCGAGTGGTATTGGGTAGGAGTACCAGCTCATCAATAAAGATCCAGGTACGCGTGCCCTACGCCTACACAAACAAACAGTATATTAAGCATCGATAACCGGAAGCAAACCCCGGAAATCCGTGATTCCAAAACTATGAAGGGCAAACTGTGTTAGTCCGTATTCCCGGTGCCCAAAAAGTCCCCTCTATCTTCTTCTATCTATACTATATATATCCGACACAGCGCTGCATATTTGATATAATATAATTAATTACTTTGAAGCGGTGGATGTAAATTGACAAAACAACTCTCGGCGGACATAAATAATATACCTAATACAAATAATATGAGAACATTCTATACAGTTGGTCAATAAACTTACAAGTCAAGGAACGCCGGTTCGATTACCGGAAGAAGCAGTTAGGTTAGTTTGCCCGATGAGGGTCGATCGATCTGAGGAAGATCGCAACAATTATTGCAACCTCCCGCAATTGCATCGCTCAACCCTTTCTTTTTTTTATTTTTATCTACTAAATTTTCTCAGTGTGTTGTTTGTTCTTAAAATGGTGGATGTAAGTGTTACGTTAATGGCCGCAACGTCGTTAATTTGTATACATATACTTTGTATTAGGTTATCTTTATCTCTGGGGTTTCGTTTTATTTTTTAAGCCTAATTTTCATGTGAACACTTTGCTCTCTATCTCCAAGGCGTGCACATTGTATATTGTACATTGTGCATGCATATACTATAATATAACAACCGACGTTCCAAATTCCGAGCGTACTAAGTAAAGATTAAACACATTGTCTCGGCGAAAACTTCATTAGCATTGTGATGTGATAATAATCAAGCACACTTTGTATGTATACCTTTTTAGATACAATCGTTATGAGTAAAGTAATAATTATAATTGTTAGAGAAAATTTTTAAATTTCCCGCTTGAGGTAAAAGTTTGTTAATTTTTTTAATTAAATTTGGACATTGACCTTTCAACCAGTAACTAGTTATTGTATTGTTAATTAAAGATGGCTTTGTTCTGGTTAACTTCCCAATGCATATGCATATTTAAACACTGTTTTAATTGAGTTATCAAAAAGAGGCTGTTTAAAAATTTTTAGAATGACAGGTTGGATAATAATGAGTATGATAATAAAGGGAGTGATTGTTGAATTTTAATTTAATTATTTTCTGGCTTGTAATTGTGTAAAGGTGGTAAAAGTTTGAGGCTGAAATTTTGTACTGAAATTTGGGTAGGATAGGTTGAATGTAAAATGAAAAATTGGGGAATAAATCGGATAGACAGACCGAGATCAATATTTAGATACTATCTACGGAATAAAGTTTCATTCAAATCCAAACCGACACGATTAAACCGTTGGCTTATCAGATGAAAACACACATGACAAATGAAATATCAAAATAATATATATCATTAATAAATGATAAAATAAATAAATATATAATGTTATCATACATCACTTTTAATGTCATCCTATTCTAAATAATATCTACTAATAAAACAGCTATAACATCAGAAATAATGATAATGGCAATAGTAACCCATAAAAAAAATATTTAAATAACATTTCAGATCACATGTGGTCATATCTGTCTTGATATGGCTGAATTAGTCCATATATAATTTTTTAATTAAGTTAGTTCTTAAAATATCCTACAGGTGGCGCATGGTCGCTAAATCGTTTCCTTACTAGAGAGTTAAGTTTCAGAAATTAAGTTTTAGAATAAAAATAATGTTATCGTGTATATGAGGTAGGATCAGAAAGTTTTTTAATGTTATCATACATCACTTTTAATGCCATCCTATTTTAAATAACATTTACTAATAAAACAGCTATAACATCGGAAATACTAATAATGGCGATAATAACCCATGAAAAAAATTTTTTATATGTTAGGGCATGTGTGATCATATCTGTCTTGATATGGTTTAATTAGCACATATATAATTTTTTAATTAAAATTAGTTCTGAAAATATCCGACAGGTGGTGCCTGATTGCTAAATTTTCTCGTTACTAGAGAGTCAAGTTTTAAAAATTAAGATTTAAAATAAAAATAATTTTATTGAGGTTGTATCAGATAATTTTTTCACGAAAATAATAATAATAATTAAGCCATGACCATTAAGTTTGCCCATTTATAAATAAACACAAGATATAATAGAGTTTTATCATCAAAAAAACAAATTTGACAACACGAAATATGCAAGCACTGCATTATCCTAGTACTATACAATAACATAACATGATTAATCGGTTTGTTATTTTAATTTCTGATCTAGATAAGTAGCTATCAATTAGACATGACAAGGACATTTAACAGCGCTGGTTACTTTTGTATTTATGCATGTAATACAATCACATTTATTTAATATTTTAGAGGCATAAATAACTCAAATAAATTATAATAAATTTGATCAATATCAATCTTGATTTATATCCATCTCATTATTACTTTTTTTAATAAGTAGTTTAAGGATTAATATAAATATAACTATAACTATTATTATTAATTAAGATAAGGATTTTTTTGATGAACTTATTATGAATTACGGAGAATTCTATCGGCGCAATGACAAACGCGCACGAGTTTCTGGTAATACTGTTCGACGGGCTAATAAATTTTCTGATTGACGGGACTTTGAATAAGTTTTCTTGGAGTAATAGTAACGGGATTGGACAATTTAGATCAATCGATACTTCTATTCAAATTTTATGGGTCGATTCATTTCAACCTACTCATGAATTTAAGAAAAATGTTTTTGTTTAGTTAATTTTAGATTCTGGGTTCACTATTTGTCTTTGTATTTATTTGATCTTTGTAAAGTTAAAAATAAAAAATTGTATACTTAAAAAATCGATCTAGAGATTTAAATAATAATTTAGTATCTAAAAGAAATGACAAAACTATGTTCATTAAATTACAACAGGTTTGACCTCATTTAATATTATTTAAAAAATAAAATTAATCATATCAAAATATTTTTTCCTAATTCTCTTTTGACGAAAATTAATTTAAAAAAAATTAATTCAGAAAAATTACCAAAAGTATCGTAAAAAATTTTAATAAATGTGGAAAAAAAATTATATACAATTTAAAGCAGAAATAAATTAAAAATAACCGTAATAAATAATGATAAAAATTGAATTAAAAATATTAAAAACGCTGCAATAAATATGATAGAAACGTTAAATTAATTGACAGTACATAATGACTAATTGTAAAAACTGGAATATAAATGACTTGAACAAATGACTTATGGAAGTAATCAATATATATTATATACATTATACAAGCGTCCTATTTAAAACGGAAAGATAATTAAAAAAATGTAAAAGCAATATCATTAAACCAACAGTGTATTATGTATTATATTATTATAATATGTGGCGCTGGCAATCTCAGCTCAGAATGAGAAAATAAAGGGGGTCGGGGAGGGATAGGGGGCCGTAGGAAAACATAACAAGTAACAAATAACACTGAGAATAAGAAACGTGGCTAACGGATGGCGAAGTGTGTCTCCGGCAGTGGTTTAGCCCACAGCGAGAGAGACTATAATCATGGGAAACTGGAATTATTTGAACAAGACGTGACACCCCCGACCGACTCTCTGTCTGTACTTTCTCTATCTATTTAATATATATCTATATATGTTTGCAGATCTAGACACCCGGGCGATTATTTTAAAACTAAACGACATTTCCAAGCTGAATTTCCTCCCTCTTGCCCATCTTTGCTCACTCTTTGTCGCGGGCAAAGAGACGGCCCAAATAAAATAAGACAAAGTTTACTACAACAGAACTAAACTCAGGCATAGCGTCCCGGATTCCTGGTTCAATTCCCCTAGCCCTCTCCATTAATTCCCTCTTTGTGGAAATTATTCTTGCTTCCTTCCTCTCTGCCTCTGTCCAACTTTTCAGAGCTCCAGCCCATGGCCTAATAATTACATTAGCTTTCCGCCTCTTACTCAACGAAGAACAAAGACGAAAAGAACAACTTTTCTGTCTTTAATTTATAAATAACAACATGCAGATAAAAATGTCCTGTCAAAATTACAGAAAAATCTTATTAAATTCAATTTTAGTGCTCCGACTGTCAAGACATAAATGTCAAATTTGCAGTTTTAAGCAGATAGTCAAATTTTTAAAACTTCCTGAAAATTTGTAAACTCAATCTCCCTAGCCTAATAATTAATAGCAAAATTAAAAAACAGTAGGTATCCAAGATATTTACTAAAAGGGTTTGAAAATAGTAATTTTTACATCTAGGTAAATGGAAATTCCACTAGTCGTGTATTTGGTTAAGAATTAAATACAATTAACAATTTTAAAAAATTTTGTTTTCATTAAATTTGATTGAAAAAATAATCTTTCGATTAAAACAACAAAAAAATAGGTTTTCAAACGTATTACGGATATTTTATATTTTTTATGAAAAATTACAAAGAAAAATACAAGGTGTATACCGGTAATTCAGAGTGCTATATTTTTTAGTAGTCAATTAAATGTTAAAAATTATTTAATGAGCACATTTTCCGGAAATTTCTTCAAAAGTGTTATTAATTAATTTAAGAATTAATTTTGAGATACATTAACAAAAGTATTTCTACCTATTGTTTTTTTATAGACATTCTTTACACTAGAAGAGTACTTAGATCTCCTTAGAAGTGTAAATTTCACATAGAATTTTTTTCCGTGCAATAACAATTTAACAATGAGCGATAACTCGAGGATATAAAAAAGACTTGCTTGAATGAATTCGTTGATTTTTGCTCATCATTATTATGTCTATTCGGTATGATCTCATCGTAAGTATATATATGTAGAGTGCCTCTTCCTACGCCCCTTAGCTGTATATTTTATCATCAACAAGCCCAACTCTTATAAGAGGTAAAAATATCCGAACAAAATGAAATAAAATATATAAATGATGAATGCATGGCGTTGGCGGTCATCTGAGCTCTATACGTGAGTGCAGCGAATCGAGATGAGATTACTAACGGGTTTTCTGTGTGTACACATGATACGGACTGGACTTGCTTACATACAGAGGATTTAATAGTAATAGTGTGTGGTGTGGTGTGGCGTACTGTACAGTAAAAGTCCCACTACATCTGAAATCAGAATGAGTTCAAGCTAGAGCAGAAGGATAGAGCAATAAAGAACATGATGAATAAAGCTGAAGATAATATTATGTGTTGTATTCTCTTTAGACTAGTATCCAGTACATCGACATTATATTACGTTATGTGTATTTGTTGTAGACCGTTAACTCGGAGAAAAGTGATGGGTATTGTAGATGTAAATATGTTTCCTTGATTATGCTCATCATTGTCTCGTTTGTCTGAAAATATTTCTTCTATTTGAATAAACAAAGTTTGTTGCAGCTGAAATTAAGAAAATTTAACGAGAATAATGAGCACTTTGCTTGAATTGACACGGAAAAAATTACGTAAAATTAAATGAAAGAATATATAGTGTTTTGTAGAAAAGAAACAGCTGAGGTTGTTTTAGCTCGGAGTTCTTCATTGAGGGCAGACGTAGACTGTAGACTGGTTAGTACTAGCAGTGTATGATGTATAAATATATAAAAGAAAAAAGGTGAACTTTGTTACTCATTAACTCACCGGAACTTTATTTGAAACAAGAAGTGCAATACAAACTGCTGTACAACCTGCCAGGGTAATTAAAAAATATGAAACACTGAATTTTAAATAATTATCCGCGGTCAAAAGATGAAATAACTTTTTACTTTGAAGAAACTTTTCTTGTTTGTTTATTATTTTTATTATTATAAATTTAAAAGTTTCTTTTACTCTTAAATATTGACTATAATTATTGAATGTTCAATTGTACTTTGTTGGGTATGAGTTATTAGCGCGTATAATAGAGTGAGGTAAGAGGTAAGTGGAGAGGGTTATTGTGGCATGGAAACTTTATTAGGAATCGAAGGGGTAAGATGTGTAGGGTTTACTGTATAATAGCATGTACTTGTTACCAAGTTGCCCAACTTGGAAGGCATCGTTAATTACCTCATACTTGCTAGTCGCTATTCGCTATTACTATTATTTTCTCGTACTGCAATACGCATTTAGCACCGTCGCCACAGACTTTAACATTACATCATACTGTCATGCATTCATTTATATATATGTTCAGATTGTAAACCTCATTTGCGTCTTCGAAACAGGGCTTTGAATAGACAACTTATTAGAGGATCTAATTTACTCAAATATTGTTATTATTATCTATATTATTACGAGAATAAGCAAAATTTTGTGGCCAGTGTATTTATATGATAAAATCGAGTTTCATGGTTAAATTTGGTATCGTTGAAAAGTCGACCTTTTCATGGTTTCATATTCTCATAAATAGTCAATTTATGATGATAAGTATTTAGGCTGCATTCGAAAATGTTCTATCTCTAAATAGATAATTAAAAAATGACCTTGTATCTTGTGAACTATTGACATTTTTAAAGATATAAGCTCATCCCGTTGTTACACTCATCAAGACCTTTCATTTGAGTACCCAAATCAATTTTTCATATATTTATATGTATTATATATATGTATATATGAAAAATATATCAAAATGCGTGTGGGTACTCAAACGAAAGCTCTTGATGAGTATAACATCGGGATGAGCTTATATATTTAAAAATGTCAATAGTTAAAAAAGTACAGTACAATTTAACATAATTAAGAAATGACCTTTTATCTTGAGAACTATTAACATTTTTCAAGATATAAGCTCATCCCGTTGTTACACTCATCAAGACCTTTCATTTGAGTACCCAAATCAATTTTTCATATATTTATATGCATTATATATATGTATATATGAAAAATATATATAAATGCATGTGGGTACTCAAATGAAAGCTCTTGATGAGTGTAACGTCAGGATGTGCTTATATCTTTAAATACTTCCATATTTAAGAAAATATAGTGCAATTTAAAAAGTCATTATTTAATAAAGCAAAGTTTTATTTATTTATAGTTCACAAGTCACGGCAGTCACATAGTGACTGCAAGGTTGCTAGTAATGTTTTTATTTTTAAAAAAAGAAAAAAAAATTTAATTAAATGAATCTATTATTTTAGGCGTAAAAAACCCAGTGAATAATAAAAAAAAATGTTAACCATAAAAAAAAGGCTTAAACATCAAAGGACCAAAAGTCATAACGACACGTAACATGTGCGTCGTGAGTTATGAGTTGATTAACGACTTACATTTGACGAATTTCTTCAGCAATCACAGAAAACTCGAGATAATTATGCTCTTCCTTGGTAATTTTCTTTCATCAATCCGGCAACTGTGTACTCGGGAGGACCTCAAAAAAATAAAAAGAAAAAGAACATAACCGCCTCTGGGTAGAAGGAGGAGCCCGGAAGCTAATAATACAAAAAATCAAAAGTTCTGGAAAGAAGAGGATGCTCTTGAGTAAACAAACTAATAATTATTGAATTTACTATTATGCATGCCTCAGCTCCTCGACATTTTTAACAACAATGTCTCCGTGTGTTTCCTTTGATGTCGAATCGTCGTTGGTATTGTGTGTGTTGATAAAAATAAAAATCCATAGTTGTTATTGTATCTGAAAAATATTATTTCTCGTTATTTACTTTTCACGTAACAATCCCACATCTCAGTGTCGATGATACGATAGGATATCATTTGAGGTTCTATTTCTATTTCGTTATATTTTCGTAGCGAAATTGTTGTTATTATTATCATTGTTATTATTATTATTATTATTATTATAGGAGCGCAAATTCTATTCTTGCGGTAATGATCATGTACTTCTTACGGTCGTTTGTCATTGAAGTGGTTGACAATAATACTTGTGAGCTTTTCAAGTCTTTCTTTCGAATTTTAGCAATTCCATCTGACCTACTTTTGCTTGATTCCATTGTCTCCTTGTGTTTTTTTTCTCCATCTTTCTCTTTGGCTTTACTTTTTTATCCTATTTTTTAATATTCTTTTTTCGGACTTTACTGGTGTGCTTTCATCGGAGCTCGCGCAGTTCTTTCTCCCGTAAATTCATCGTTTTTGTTCCAGATGTTCAGGAAATAATACCGACCTCCAACGGGTTTTCTCCATCGATCCTTCTGTACTGATGCCTCGCCTTAATATTATATCTGTAGAGATAAGAGACTCTGATAAGATCACCGACACACTGACGAAAGATTTTAAAACCCATTTCTCCTTCAATCACACGAGTTTTCTCGATTTTCCCAAATTATGCCTTCTAGCGCTGAATTTTGCTTCTATATAATCGTTATCATCATAATAATTTTGACTTTGATCCAATTTAACATCATTTCATTTTATAAAACTATTATTATCTTTCACTTTAACCTCTTTCATTTTTAAATAATCAATTCATAATTATTCACTGTTTAATATACCTTCTTAATTACGATCGATTTTTCGCCAATGAGATTTTCTCATGATTTACTCATTAAACCCTATTCTCTTAGACAATCTACATTTTTACTAATTTGTACACAAATTTGTAAATTTTTTTTATTTTAATTAATTAACTGAACTTTAAATTGAGATAAAATATTAGAGAAAATTCAAGTTAACTTTTAGAAATTTTGAATTATTATTATTTACATTAATAAAAAAAAGAATTAACTTAATTTGAGAGAAAAATTTTTGAAGCAAGAAAATCATTTTATAGAATTAGATTATATGTTTAAAATTATTTTTTTGGCTCAGAAATTTTTCTTGAAAATCAAGTTAATTTTTTTTTATCCTAATTTAAAAAAAAAAAATAAAATTTTGTCGATTGAATAATTTCCTTATTTTCTAAAAAAATTAATCAATATTTGAAAAAAAAAATTTTACATACAAAATTACAACTTTTACCATAAAAAAATATATAAATCTAAAAATCCACCTGCAAATAAAACTCAAAAAAAAATTCTTACCTCAATTTTCCGACTAAAAAACCATAAAAACGCCTCCTACATACGTATCTCATAAATAAAAACCCGTCACATTTAACCAAGCAATAACTTAAAATAAGATATTTTCAATAAATTCAAATGCTTAGCTTTTGAAATCGTTGGCCTTAACCAGTTCAGGTCAACCGGAACCACTAAATAACTCTGATTACACCCGAAACCTCTAACTCAATAGATTCATCCGAATGATTTTCCACCAAATCATTCCGCACAAATGTTTTTTCAGTTCCTTTTTTTTTTTTCTATTTTTTCCCTCCATCCTAAATCCTCAATCTTTTCATCCCCAAAACAATAGCTCGTAAAACAGTTACCGGGAACAAAGGCCTAAAAGTCCGACACAAAGTGTATGCATCCAGCCTGCTTTTGAGCGTCGTAAAAAGTGGTTGCAGTTTGTAATCCGTAGTCCTATCGGACATACACACCGAGGAAGGAGGAAACTATTCAGGGGATTCCGATTGCGGTAGTTTCGCGCATCCGTGGGATTGAAACAACACGAGTAGAAAAGTACACATTTGAAGTGTCCATTTGTGCAAACACAGCCGAGAATCTGGATTTCGTATGGCTTCTATCCAGATTGAAGTTTCACGTCCAAAGAGTTTGTTTAATTAATTTAATTGTTGAATAGATCGACAGTTTTCATTAAAGTATCCAGTACTCGCCGGACTATTAAGTATGCAGTCTGCAGGCTGGAACATTTACAGCAAACATACGTATTTATGTTATTTGCCTGTAAGCACACTCAAGGGTATTTTCCTCTTACATATATCCAGTACGAGTAATTCCTGCTCGTAGGCTGCTTCGGATCCATCACACAAACGTCCTGTAACAGCCTTACAGGAGTCACAGTAATTTACATCGGTATCAGTGAGTAGTGCAAATCGATCTTCAAGGTACATACTCCTACTCATACTCTATCAGCAGTACAGTACCACACACGGATAGATACTTTGTATCTATCCGGCACTCAGGATACATATGTAATGTCTAATGTGTATATGTAGAAATGCGTCGACAATTCGATCGATGCCGAACCGAGTGAGTTTATGCGTGTGTATCAAGACGATACGACTTGGGGACAGCAGGGGACGTGTGACGGTAAACTCACGAGTTAAGTGAACTGGATGTATGGAGTATGGAGTATGTATGCATGTATGGATGTGTGTTTAGAAATGTATGAGTAGTGGTAGCAGATACCATTACTATGGTGGTGGAATGTGTTCGACCCGTATCACAGGTCTTGACTGTCCATATGGGATGTCGTAAGCTGTAAGAGTGAAGGGTGGATGCTCTAGACGTAGACGGTGGATGAGAGCTACCAGCCAAGTCGATTCGTTATTCAGCAGGAAGCCTGGGGATCCCGAAACGAGTTGCAATCAATTTCAGCCTTCTATTCCGACTCTACTCGTATTTAATTCCGAATGAAATAATAAAATGTACTGGCCAAGGGGTACATTAGATGCTACGGACACTTTCATTAACTTTTGGTGAATATTTTAGCTTGCAAGCTGAGTTGAGTCGAGTGGTGAGTTTTGGGTTTAAGGTTTGGGTTGGGCCAGGGTTGGAGTTATTTTTAAGACCTGGTTTTTTACTAGGTTGAAGATAAATTTGTCGATTATAATTGTTTTGATGAGGCATGTGGCAATTTCTATATTTTTTGACTCAGCTTGTCAAATTTTATTTATTATTTATTCTTCATATAGCCTGATGACCATATCAGAAATTTTTTCATGGGTTATTAACTATTAGAAAATGAATATGAATATATGTATAAATCTAAATAAATAAGTTAAACTTTTTGTGCACAGCACTGCTCGGTTATTTTCATCGAATTTCAATTCCTTTAACATTATTTATCGTAGAGAGTATATATTCTGGATAAAGTGTGGAGCGTGGAGTATGCATCAGCCGGGATTTTCTCTTTTCCTCTGGGCGCAATAGAGCCGAGGAACCCGCCAACCAGCCAACTTTCATCTCGTCCTGATAATACTTCTTTTCATGACTCTCTTTCTTAACTCGGCATTATTTTTCGACGGGTTTTCGCAAACACGTCGACAATAACCGACATATCCGAGTTTTGTTTTGTGAAAAATGTCTAGTCTTACACAAGTATCGCACAAAGCTGCTGCTTCTGCTAGATGTACTGTTACTCCTTCTCAGTACTCTCTGTATTGCTCTGTACTCGCTATCTCTACTCCAACACACTATCTCCTATTATATATTGTATATTATGTGTAATATACACTACACACTACATAGTACATATTACATACTACGTACTACGTACTACATGTCCTCTTACTCTGGTGTACTGTTATCTATACCTATACTCTTATTATATCCTCCGAGGCGTGTATTCTATTTCACTTGTACCTCGTCTACGCCCAGATGCCTCTTGCCTAGCTGCCTGGCGTGTATCCACCCTTACCCTTATGCGGCCAATCGCTTGGTCTATCATAACGACTCGTTGCCTTTCAGCACACCGTCCTCAATTGCTAAGCACTGAGCACAGAACGCGACCACTACTCTTTTATATTTTATATACATAAAATAATTATTATAATAAAAATAAATATGATAAAATTTTAGTATTATATTTTTTTTTAAATAAAGAATCAAATTCTCTTTGAAATGACTACTCACAAGTCTATGTTCAAAAATTACCAAAAGTTTGTTCTCATATGTGAGATAAATATATGTAACATATGTGCTATGTGACCTAGGCTTTACATATGTTCAAAAATGCTTGTGGGTACTTATTTTTTAGGAAATTCTTTGAAGAATTAGAAAATAATAATAACTAGTAACCTTGCATTCACTATGTGACTGCCGTGACTTATGAACTATAAATAAATAAAATTTTGCTTTATTACATAATGACTTTTGTTAAATTGCACTGTATTTTCTTAAATATTGTCATTTTTAAATATATAAGCTCATTCTGATGTTACACCCATCAAGAGCATTCATTTGAGTACCCACATGCATTTTGATATATTTTTAATTTATACATATATGTAATATATATAAATATATGAAAAATTGATGTGGGTACTTAAATGAAAAGTCTTGATGAATGTGACATCAGGATGAGCTTATATCTTTAAAAATGTCAGTAGTTCACAAGATACAAGGTCATTTTTTAAGTATGTATCTTGAGATAGAGCATTGTCGAATGCAGCCTAAATACTTATCATCATAAATTGACTATTGATGAAATTAATACGAAACCATGAAAAAGCACAACTCCAGATCCAGACTTTTTCAACAATACCAAATTTAACCATAAAAATCCATTTTATCATCTGAATACACTGGTCACAAAATTTTGCTCATTCTCTTAATAATTATATAGATTATCATTATTATTTTTTCTATTTAAAGAAAAATTCACGTCTTATAAAGAAGAAAATGTTATACACACTGCGGATATTAGCGTGCACCCTTTCCAGTTCCCTTCCACGGCAACTTGTCAATTTTACTGAGTGGTTGATGTTATCCCTCGAGAGGGTGTAACTGCGAATAAGCTGATGTGGATGAAACAGCTGTGAAAGCGAGTAAGATTAAAAATAAAGAAAAAAAACTTTAGTGAAACTGAAACTAAATAAAAAAGTAAACATACAAACACTCTCACACATACATTTAATGCGTAGCGTGTACAAGATGATTATCCGAGACGCTAATGCATTATACTTTTATAAAAGTCTGCCTATTCGAAAGCGTTGAAATGGATATAACAAAAAAGCCTAATAAAAAAAAACTAAAGAGTAACATGTAAAGTATTAAGTATAAAACATTGGATAACAAAAGCACGAGAGATATTTTAAATGTTTTTTATTATTTGATATTCTTTACTCTTCATTCTATCAAAATACACATGAGAGAGAAAAAACAGGGAAGGGCTTAATGCTTATTGCTCAATGCTTAAAGCTTAATGTTGGCGTCGCGTATTAAATAAATGGCTTTTTCATGTCACTAAGTCCGTCGGCTATGATTGCTAATTGCCTGCAGTGATAGTTCATTAATTAGTCGGGTTGCGGGTCAAGGCACCGACAAAGTTTGCCTTGAGTATATTTATACATATTATACATATGAGATGAGCGCCCACGGTTGTCTAAATAAACAGAGCTGCAAACAGTTGAATTAAATAAAACTTTTGAGCCGAGAAATCATCAAACTGTTTCCGGAGTATTATATCAAAATAACTCTTACCTGAGATGCGGTTATGTTTCTGTTTTCTTCCTCTCCTTTATCATTTTCCAGGTTTACTCAGTACAGTTTCTTTCCTTTTCCCCACTCGGTTGTACATAGACATAGCAGTCTGCATACACATGAACCCAACCCTTTTTGCATCACCGCTGTATAAACACATTAGCGGTTTTGCCGCTACCGCCATAATTTCGTTTGTGTGTGGGTGAACACTAACTCGCCAACCCGGTAGACACCATTATAACTTTTCTCACTCTACACTTGCCAATTTCTCATACTACATGCTCAATGTCTTCATAAATTATCAAAATTAAAATATTTAGGTTTAATTTCATAATTAATAACTAGCAACGTTGCAGTAACTAGGTGAACTATTAATAAATAAAATTTTGCTTTATTGAATAATGAATTATGTTAAATTGCACTGTACTTTTTAAATATTGACGTTTTTGAAGATATGAGCTCATCCCGATGTTATATTTATCAAGAGCTTTCATTTGAGTACCTACATGCATTTTTGATATATTTTTCATATATATATATTATAATATTGATATATACATATATATAAATATATAAAATATATGAAAAATTGAAGTGTAATGTTGTGATGAGCTTATATCTTCAAAAATATCGTTAGTTGACAAAATATCAAAGTCAGTTCTTTATTATTGCCATTTTTTAAGATATAACCTCATCCTGATGTTACTCATCAAGAGCATTCATTTGAGTACCCACATGGATTTTCATATATTTTTCATATATTTATATATACAAATATATAAAATATATGAAAAATTGATGTGGGTACTTAAATGAAAGGTCTTGATGATTGTAACCTCTGGATGAGCTTATATCTTTAAAAATGTCAATAGTTCACGAGTTACAAGGCCATTTTTTAATTATGTCTCTAGATATAAAGCACAAAATTTTGCTTGTTCTCTTAATAATATAGATTGTAAAAAAAAATTTTTTTTTTCAAAAATAATTGTATAATTAGAATGTCGAAATGTCCTAAGATGGTCAAATTTCATAAATGGTCCTATCAAACATTATTTCACGGAATTTCATTTTACTTTGACGAAACTAAATATCAAGCTATGAGATCAGTTCGATAGTATGCATAGAAATAAACAGTTGGTTATTGGGTTAACCTATTTCTAGAGCAGACGTAACAACCCCTTGTATCTAGACTGTGCAAAGCTATTAATAGTGGAATTAACGGTCATTGATGATATGGAATTTAATTTAGAATTTTGATGTCAAGAAGTCTTGGCTCATAATACTCATACTAAACTGATCAACTTTAGAGTTACACTTTTCGAAAGTGGAATAACTAACTCTTGAATATTTTAGCCGGTTAAAGTTGATCCACTCTACACTGATGTTAGCTACATGAGAAAGACATGGGTAAACTTTTCAAAAGTGGAGCATCGAGCTTCGTTAAATATTAATACATTTTTGATATTCTTTAAAAACTTGGCTAAAATTAGTAAGGCTGGAGTGTCTTTCATATAATATAAGCTTCAGTCAAATTATTAATTTTTAAATCAATTATTTTGAACCTTAAATTAACGCTCGAAATTTTAAAAATAAATTTTCCGCTTGAAATGAAATGTTGAAGGATATTTGATGACCAAACACTAGTTGGACCGAGTAATGATAAAACATTGGAGCAGTGGTCCAAATAGAGTTTCAGGTTGACGAATATTTTTCATAAAAGGAAAGATAAATAGCCGAAGGAGGTACGACTAGGTATAATGTATACAGAGTAATATAACTAGTCAATTTTATGGTACCTGAATACGCGAAATATTTGCCCTGGTCTCCGAATGTTTGTGGTATACAGTGGCGCGTGTAAAACTCCATACCACTCTCAAGTTGTACACATATATACATATATTGATGTGTAGGTATGTATACTTGGAAAGGCAAATGCCAATATTTACTCTGGTTGGTCCATAACACGTAATGGATCGTAAAGCCAGACGCGCTCATCGTGTAACACGATACACGTTTACCGTCAATTTCCAAATATTCTCTCTCGCTCCTGAAACTGAACGAGAAAACGGGTATATATCAAAGACTCTGGCGCTATTCACGAAACACTCCACATCCAGTTTGGTTCTATACCATGTAGAAATACAGTAATGGGATGGAGAACGTCAGCCCAGCAGTTCCACGGTGACGCTGATGTTGATAATACTCAAAACCCAAATTTACAGATATATGCACCGCTTACTTCTATTTCTACATATATCCCTCTCTTCCTCAATTCCGTCAACACAAGCAAACAACTTATCTCTAATTAAACATTTCGCTCGCATTTGGGTCGTCGGAAATGGGTCCGTCGTTCCAAAATTACTTGCTGATGGAATTTCTGGAATTACTACCACTCTCAATGAAACTTCATCACTTCTTGTGATGAATACATGAAAAAATTCGTGAAAAAACATTTTAATAACAATTCTATGACGTAATATAGTGATTTGTGTTCATATATAATTTTTTGAGATATTTTGGTGTTAAAAATCTCCAACAGGTGGCGTATGGTCACTGAATTTTCTCCCTAGAAGAGAGTTAGGTTTGCGAAATTAATTTATATTATCAACTTTGCAGTCACTATGTGACTTCCGTGACTTGTGAACTAAAAATAAATAAAATTTTGCTTTATTGAATAATGACTTTTATTAAATTGCACTGTACTTTGTTAACTATTGACATTTTTAAAGATATAAGCTCATTCCGATGTTACACTCATCAAGAGCTTTCATTTGAGTACCTAGATGCATTTTGATATATTTTCCATACATACATATATATATATATATATATATATATATATATATACAAATGAAAGGTCTTGATGAGTTTAACATCGGGATAAGCTTATATCTTTAAAAATGTTAATAGTTCATAAGATATAAGGTCATTTCTTAATTATGTCTCTAGAGATAAAGCATTTTCGAACGCAGCCTAAATACTTATCATCATAATGAAAATTTATTCGGCGATAATGAAAATTTATTCTTGACTACATGAATCTTTTTAAATGAAATTAAAATAGAAGATTTCAATAGACTAAAATTCAATCATCGATCTTCAAAGAAGCTTGATAGTTAATTTGATTCGGATAATAAAAAGTAGAAAGTTTTAACAATCCAATCTCGAATGCGGGAAAACATGAATGTTTTTTTCTTTATCACAACCGTCAACTTCCGATAATTTATTTTATCTGAGATGGGATTTTGTTCATTCTTTAAACAACCAATAACCAATCATCCAACGACAGCCAGCCGGTAATTTCGAGTCAACTTTCGGAGCACACTAAATTAAGAAAGTCTTCCCTGCACCTGCGCTAACCCTCGAGATAGAGGGACTCTTCAAGAAAGAAAGAGACAGCAAAAGTGGGATGTACGTCGACAATGATAAAACCGAAAATTGCTTTCTTGGAATTCTATTCAAATTCAAATTGGGCTGTCGCAACAAAATTTCAGCTTCCACTCGAGTGTTGGATTGAAATTTTCGATTTTTTGGTCCAGATATTTTTTATTTACTACGAAAATTATTATGAGAAAACAGGAAACTAGGTCGGATAAGCTGGAGTTAAAAGTGAAGTTCCAGTTGCAGTTGTAGTTGGAGATGAGGACTTGAACGAGGTATCCAGTATAATAGTGCAGATCAGCTCGTACTTATACTCATGCTCCATACTGAGTATTTCTATTCGTATTTCGATATATTGAACGGTTATATGAAAGAGCTAGAAGAAAATGCAGTGAGCATCCCTCTGGTGAGTCCTGGGAATTTTTTCAAAATGGTCAATTTCTTTAAACTTTTCCCGTCACGATCGGAATTGGAGCGAGTCGAGAACTCCGTATCGAAAATAAATGCGATCGATGTATTGAAACATATCGGTAAGTATTATTGGTATAGATGTATCTATAAATGTGGAAATATATATTTATATCTCGAGAGATGTATGTATAGAGAAAGAGAAAAATGGCAAAACGTGAATATATGTCCGATGAGAGGATTATGGTCAATGCCAGCTCAACACGAGACAAGAATAACAGGAATCAACCTATTCGTCTTATATTCATTTTTTAGGAGCTATAAATTTTTTCCTACAAATTCAACGGTTCGCGATTTATGGCTGAGCTTTGTTCTTCCAATCATCATTTTATTTTTTTAAGGGGATCAAAAATCGTGACGGAAATCTCAAGTTTAATTTTTAATCAAAAATTTATGTTTTTTAATTTAATTTTATTGAATTTATTTATCATTTTTTTTTTTTTTCAATAAATTTTTCTGAAATAACTGTCAAGTATTTAATAGTTTATTAAAACAAACAAATTTTTAATGATTTTATTTTTAGATTAGAAATTATTTTAATTATTTTTTTAACTAATTAATTAATTTCTTTAAATTAATTAATTATTTAATTTTAAATTCTTCTGAATAATTTTTTTTAATAATTAAAAAAAAAATATATTTAAGCAATAGATTAGTTATAAAGTAAAATAATTCGTACCGAATAAATTTTAATTAATTTAAGTAAATTTAACTTTATTAAAACTGTCTAAAATAATTTTCTTGATTAAGAGGTCAGTGGATAAAATTATTCTAAATATTTAATTAAATTTATTAACTTGTCCAGACGTATTTATAAATTTTTTATTTCTTCCAAAAATAAAATTAACCAAAATACACAATTAAAAATTTTACATGTCGACCTTAATCAAACTGTGCAGAAACATATTTTAAAATCATCATTAATAAATTTCACAACTGAAAAAATTTTCTTTATTAATATAAATTATATTTGATTTGACAAGTGTAATAATAAAAATTACTAAACTAAAAATCTGAGGCACTTTTTTTACCGATAAAAAATTCAACCTGCCAGTCAGCAAGTCACTTAAACAAAAAAAGCTATATAATTTGATAAACTTAACAATTTTCCACCCCAACCAGATATTTTTGATAGCACTGAATAAAATAATACAATTAATGGAAAGTTTAGAGGAAGACAAGTGAATAATTGAAATAATAGAGCTCTTATAGAGTTGTGAGAGTTAGCGATGGTTTATATTTTTGCACGACATCGGGATAAATGGTTATCCCACAAGTTGGTAATCCAGAGGAACATAAGACGCGGCATAATGGGAATCCCGAGTCCAACTGTAATTATAGGGATCATTTAATAGACCTTATCCCCGGAGAGGCAATATCTTGGCTGGTTATATGTTCAGTCATTCCGTGCTCGGCTGTCTTCGCCGGTCGTTCAGGCTGTACGTGCTATCACCTTACGGAGAAATCCTCCAAAAGATCAACTATAAACTATAAACTATAATATACATTGTCTGTTATATGTGTTTTTGACTAAACGAACGTCTTTTCTGAGTATTTAACTTTAATACATAATACCGGACCCGAAAAGTATATTTAAACCGCGTGCAAAAGGTTTCATTTAAAGTATTTTAATAATAACATTATAAACGGTGCCGAGCTATCGAATTATTTCTAGACGAATAATTTTAAGCTCAACTCTGTCATTTACTTTTTTCGTGTTTAAGCTATTAATTTAAATACCCTCCAATTTCATCAAATTATAATCAATTTTTTCGCTTTCATTTTTTAGTGATTCGCCGCGAGAATTTTGATTTTTATCCACAGTCTTGCTCAAATTCCGGCTTAAATTTCGGCGAAAAATTTTTTTACTTTTAATGAAACGTGAGAGGAATTCCTTTATTTAGAAGGCTCTAAATTAGTCATTTTTTATATTTTCGAAAATTATATTTTAACAGAAATCATTTTATTAAAATTTTTAAGAGTAAAAAAAAATTTTTTTCATACCAATTTGCGGCTTTTAAATTAAGTAAAGAATAATTTTTTTATTACCGATTAATATTAATTTCTTTTTTCTCATAAAATACCAAAATATGTTCAATAACTTGCTAAAAATAAAAAATTTGACTATTTCTCTTTTTATGACTCTTTCAATCCATCAAATTTTCCAAGTATCAAAAAAACTTCAATTTATTTGAATCTCTAAAGAGATTATTCCCTCTCTTCAAAAAACTGCAAAGAAAACTCTCAATAAATTTAATTTCCCTCACAAAAAACGGGACCATAAATTTCGAGTTTATTTGTCGAATATTTTTCTTACTTATCAAACTCGGCACTTATCCATCTGTCTATTTGTCCATCTGTCTCGGACTAGTACAGCTATCTATCTGAAGTATTGAAGCAAGAAGCCGAGAGCTCTTAGGCGTCAAACAAGTCCAGGAGGAAAGAAAGAAGCGACATTTTTCTTCGACTGGTGTACACTATATAGCACATAGCACAGATATATGGTACATAATACCTTCGATTGCACTCTTGGTGGGTGGTAAAGGTGGACGACAGAGTTGGTCCATCCAGCATCCACCTTATTTGCCAGATCCTATCCTTATCCCAGCGCAGCGAGTATGTACCTTATTTTTTTGTCTTATTTATCTCGAGAAGCATCTACCAGTCTCAAAGTACAGAGTAGTATAGACAGAGACCCGTGGTCGTTTATTTACGATTGATCCCCGAGAATACCAAGAAAAATGAAAGGATTCGATCGTAAAGTGCCACTACCCTGATACTATTTCGATTTATTTTTTATGCTAATACTCTCCAGCAATTCTCTTCCTATATTTCTATTTATGTACGGATATCCGATGCATTGATACTGATATGATGCGTCCTCTTTTCTGTTCTGCTCTATTCAATACTATGTACTCTCATTGTTGTATTTTCATTTTATGGATTTTCATTTTGTTGATATTATACGAGAAACATAGTATTGATACTGATAAGATCGAAGAGCGTCCCGTATTTCTTACAGAAGTTTATTCCGAACGTATTAAGGATCAAATTTGAAGGATATACACGGATAATGCATCAGAATACTTACTTACCTCCAAATTCTAGTTAGATCCATTGATCACTCTGTTTGTATGTTATTATTCTCGGATGAAAAAGTGGATATAGTTCTAAAGTATATATATACTAAAAATTATAATCATAAAAGTAATGTTTGAAAATTTTAGTGTAAAAAATATATTAAAAAATAATTTGGAGTATTTTTTTCAACTATACAATTTTTTCATGTAGGTTACTATTGTTGCTATTCTTTCTATAGAATATCAAAGAGAATAAGAAGACCCTGTCGTGCTGATAATCAGAAACCCCTTTCCTTAACGCGCCAGATTGAGTAGCCCACGGATCTTTAAGCAGTTGTAAATTTATTTTCGCGTGATCCCTGATTATCTATTGTAATATTTCGAAGAGTATTGGGGTATTCGGTATTGTATGAGCTCAAAACTTTAAATTTAGTACCCTAGAGGCGTACTATTTTTGTATAAAATTATTATGGTTTTCTTTAAACTGTAAATAAATATTTTTTTTATTAGACATTGAAACTTGTAAAAGATGAACAATTTTTAACTTGATGAATTGGAAATTAAAATTTTTTTATTATTATTCTGCATAAATGTTAACATTTATTTGATTTACTTGACAAATAAAAAAATTAGAAATACTCATGCCGAAAAAAATTTGGTATTTCCAAATTTTAAAAATCCCAAATTGGACTTATTTTATTACGTATTCCCTCATAATAATCAAGTTTACTTGACGATATGCAACGCCCTTGTGATTTTTCGATCCCTTCCAAAGTAGTGAAAGATGCAACTTGGTATGTAATACACTCGTAGCCTGGACAGCATTGGAAGGGTTTAATCACATCGCACTGTAAATTATGAAATTAAAATAATAAAATTTATTCATACAGATTAAGAAATCTATGTCAATAATTACTATTGCTCATTTTTAATTGTTACTTTTTTTTAATTTGATAATAAAAATTATAATCCAATTTTAACACTATTTTTAATACAAGAAACCAATAAATGTAATGTCTGTTATTTGAACGATTGAAAACAGCAATTAAATAAGTAGATTGAAAATTTTGTACTCACCCTTTTCCCCGAACAGCCATCACCCTTCATTAGCGAAACACTCAGCAAGATACCGAGTAAGGAAATTATTAAAGTTGTTTTTGACATGATGCGCAGTTTTTAGTTTATGATGTTTTACGCACTCAACTGGGGAATTTATACTCATTTTTTGATTTTCATAATGTTTGATCTAATTAATAAATACCCAAATGAATTGCAGGTTTTTTTTCTCATTAAAAAAAAAAAAACCTACGTGACGTCAATTTTTTGTTCTTGAGTTTAAAAACTTTAATTTACGGCCGATAAGAAATGAAATATCAAATGAATAAATGAAAAAATTGTAATCGTTAATTGCCAATACTCAGCATTAATGACACGTAATTCAATCGCTATAAAAATGATATTGTTTTACGAGTAACTACAATTATTCATTAATAGATCAATTATATTATTATCAAGTATATTAGATGAGTTTATAAAATATTTTCGACCTCTATTTTTTCAAAATTAAATTATTAATAATCCTAACCAATAAGCATTAAAAAATATTCAGTTATCTTTTTTTAATTTTCGCCAAAAAAAGTAATTATTGATTCAATAAATTTCAATATTTTGAAAAAAGTATTTTATTAATTTTGAGCAAGAGATATTAAAATTTTATTCTTCATTCAAATTTCCGGCCTGTCTTTAAGTATACAATTAATAATTATATTTATTTTTCTCGTTATTTTAATTGAACCCTCCCTTGCTTAAATTCAAGCCCAAAAATAACTTATCATTTGAATTATAATTTATAAATAATAAAATACAAAATTAGTTGAAAACCAAACCAGGGGAGTTTTTTAATACGCACATAATAATAGTATTGAATGAAAGCAATGTAGTGCTTACTCCAAAATTTAACCTAATGTTATTCATAGTGAGGGTTTGGCTTACAAAAATAAGCGCTCGTTAAACCAAATATATCCGGCGTAATTTGAAATTAAAAGCTCATTTAAATACCCGAGACCGAGAGAAAGACGAAGAGGCGATGGAGACGGGAGATCGAGACGGGTAGAGGTGAAATGGCAGGTCCACAGAAACCAGATAATAATAAAAATTTAAAATGAATAAAGACACGTTCCCGGTAGAGGGTAATGACAAAATTATAGTGACTTAAACAAAGGGGGTGCATACCAGATCCAGACAATGTTATTATATGGAAACGCTAAAATAATTTTAGGTTTCGCAGTGTATACTACACAAAGCTATAAAATAACTTTTGATGAGTAGGTGACCGGCAATTTTAGGATCGACTTCTGCATATCCATGTCCACATTGTCTGAAGATGAGAAACCGAAAACACACTGCATGTTTCCATCCTCTTCATTTCCATCGGCTCTCTTCTATTTCGAATAGAACGTTAGTTGGTTCGTTCGTTCGATCTTTCTTTTTGTACTTTTTTATCTATTTTCTTTCCCAATTCATATGCTCGCATATATATCGCATGCGGTTTTTTCATTGAGTGAACACGTAAAAAAATATCTGGCCATTTCATTTGGATCTGCATGAGTAATTTTGTTCCGAGTATCGGAGAAATGCCCAAATAAAAAAAATACTAAATTCAACATCCTGTAATTGCTTTCCACAATGACCACACCCACTATTTTGGCGCGCGATCCAACGACCGGAAAGGCGACGGTTTCAAGGGAAAAAGGAAGACAACCTGCTGGTGAACCGAAAATAAAAAATTTTACCTTTGCTATTCCTATTCTTGTTTAAAAACCATCAGACCCGATCTGGGTAATTACCGAGTTAAAGAACTTCCTAATGTCCTTTTCATTATTTAGTAGTGAGCCTTGTAATTTTATTTTTGAATAATTTCTTTCTAATTTTTCCACGTTAAATTTTTAAAAATTAAAAAAAATTGTTTTTATATTAAAAAAAAAATATTTTACTAAAAAAAATAACAAATTTTTAAGCTCAAAAGTTGTTTTTGACTTTAAAAATATATAGTTAAAAAATTTCCAATCATTTTTAATCTAAAATAAGAGTAAAATTTTCTCAAAAAAAATTTTTTTAATTAATTTAAATATATTTGGATTAAAGAAAAAAATCTTCTTCTTCTCAATAATTTTCATATCTTATTCTTCTGATCTTGAAATGAAAATATAAGAGCACACCTCAGCCCATATCAATGATATATTATTACCAAAATATAAATACGCGATAAAAAATGAAGCAGCTGCGACAGTGGATTATTAAAGTTTGTAACTTGGCTGGCATGTGTACGCTGAAGTTCTCCGGAGTATCTTTGCTGCTGGTGGCATTGATGCCTCTATATTTTGTGGTTGTACAGAAGATAACATGCACAGGATGTCTAAAATTCGTTGATGAGTGTACATATATGTATACATAAATACGGTATGAAGCAAGGAGTTTGTGATTATCGGGTCCAACTTCATATAATCTTTACTTTAATTCTACCTCCGTTGTGTGAGCGCACCACTCAACACTCACCAGACGAAGCAACGTGTATAAGCAGGTAGTTCCAACAACTGAAGCAACTTCTCTTACGGGGAAAGAAAATTGCAAGGCCACCTTTCAGAGCCATTATTTTAAAATCTACAAAATTACCGCCGACTGATCAACTTCTGTCCGAAAGGACTTTCGGCTTAGGACTAACCATACCTTTTGGGTTTAACTTGTATCTACTCTACTCTAAAAAGCATAATAATAAGTATAATTTAAGGGTATGAGGTAGTTTAGTCTAGGGTAAGGATCGGGGACAGGATAGAGGAGGTTCTTTTAATTTCGTAATTGCCGGACGTTTTTAGAGCCCACGTCGGCTTTTCTTTTCTTGACAAAAGCGAGTAATGTTTACGTTGCCGGCCCTAGAGATGGATTGGATGGACTTGTACTGACTGATGTAAAAAATTTGAGAATTAATCGCGGGAAGATTAGATGATTTTTTGTTTGTTTAATCCTGCAGATGAATTTACTTTTTAAGATTAAGTTTTTTTGGGGGAGTTTCAAAAATTCTTAAGTAAAAATTCTTCAATAAAAAATTTATGATTCCGTAAAACCTTAAAAGATTGTAATTTAATATTTTTTTTTTGAGTCAAAAATTATTCTTTAAATGAAAAAAAGAAAATTATTGTTTAATAATTTATAGAAATTTATTAAAAATAAGTCAAAATTTTAACGTTTAAAACTTTCCCCAAATTTTCAAACTTTTCGAAGGAAAAAATAAAAATATTGTCTCACTATTACTCTCCTGAAATTTCAAAAAAATATATTATTAAGTGCATATTTCAAGCCATCAATTTTTTACGCTCAAAACAATTTTTTTCAAAGTTTCCAATTAATTAAAAATTCTTTAATTAAAAAATTTAGGATTCAAAAAATTTCAAATAAAATATTTATAAGCGCATATATCTCAAATCATCAATTTTTTACGCTCAAAAATTTTTTTAAATTAAAAAATTAAGTATTACTTAATTTATTGACCTTAAAGAAACTTCTTTTTGCAGCCTATTGAGTTAACAACAAACATCTTCATACAAAACGATACTCAGCAAATTAAAAATACCCCACGCAGAGACAATAGCCGTCCCACCTTTTAATACAGAGAGTTTATCTCGCGTTCAAAAGATAATTTAATTCGATGTAAACTTGACATTTACAGCAACAAAGTGTCTTTTGATTTCAAGCACGAAATTTACCGTTTTATATAGAGATGATAATGACTCTTTTCTCAACAACTTGTATAATATTTAACGACAAAGATCCCGCTAGTCACCTCCACTCTTATCGAGTCGTACAAAGCACAGCAACATCACCAAGAACAACAACAACAACAACAACAACAACAACAACAACAACAGCAACAGCACGCTGAGACATGCAGACATGCACTTACTACAATACTAATAAAAGTTTGCTGGAAGCGAGCTGTAACACAGACACACACACAGATTTACACACACGCAGGCTACATTACCTGTGCTGTACAACTCTCTTTGGACGACATCAGCTCTTTCTCTGGTCCTGGCAGTACGGGGCATCGCTTGGGTAGAGATGCTTGGCGTGAAACAATGTCTTGAGGCTCGTGTTCTCCGCCCTCCATTGTTTTCACATTAAACCCAAGAGACCATCCCCCCTTGGGTGGAAGTAAATCTCTTTTCATTTCTTCCCTGTCGCCTCGCCAGCTCACTCAGATGTCAGATCATCTTAACCTTTCTTCTTTACAACTTCCTCGCGATTCAAGACCGAGCGCTTCCTCGTTGTATCCTCTCTCATCCGTGATTACAATGTAATTATATTTTTCTCGCTCAACAATTTAATGGGACTCGCTGTTGATTGTTTTATACATCATATTTATATACATTATACATTTTACATTTTAAATTTTACATATACCTACCTCTCTCTGAGCAATAAAAGTCATCACAAAATTTGCAATGCAAATTATTAACTTTTTATTTCATTTAATATTTTACTTTTTTATTTTTTTACTTCTCAGAGCGTTCCTTTATTCACTACCCGTACTTTTCAGATAATTATGTTTTTAAATTGGGTGGACATTTAATTTATAAACTTTTTAAATTATTTTTTTAAATATTGCATTCAACCAATTTCATTATTTTTTTTTAATTTTCACTTTGAAAATTAAACATTATTACCAACCTTGCAGTCACTATGTGACTGCCGTGACTTGTGAAATATAAATAAATGAAATTTTGCTTAATTAAATAATGACTTTTATTAAATTGCACTGTACTTTCTTAACTATTGACGTTTTTAAAGATATAAGCTCATCTCGACGTTACACTTATCGAGAGCTTCCATTTGAGTACCCACACGCATTTTCATATATTTTTCATATATACATATATATAATATATATAAATATATGAAAAATTGATGTGGCTACTCAAATGGAAGGTCTCGATGAGTGTCACATCAGGGATGAGCTTATATCTTTAAAAATGTCAATAGTTCACGAGATACAATGTCATTTCTTAGTTATGTATCTAGATATAGAGCTTTTTGGAATGCAGCCTAAGTATTTATTATAATCAATTGACTATTGGTGAGAATGATATGAAACCATGAAAAGGCACAACTCCAGGTAAGACTTATTCAACGATACGAAATTTAACCATAAAAACCCATTTTATTATATAAGTACACTGGACACAAAACTTTTCTTATTTTCTTAATATTATAGATTTAAAATTTAAAAATTTTTGAATTTTAAAATTGCTCAAAATATTTATTTAATTTTTTTTATAACTTTCCAATTATTCGACCCATCTACCCAAAACCTTGTATGTATACGCTTATTGTGCTTGAAAAACTGCGTCGAATTTCGTCAACAAAACCAAAATAAAACATTACATTCAAAAGTTATCGCAGTTTAAAGATATTCAAAAATAAGCTGCTTAAAAAAAATGTCCAAATTTTTGAGATTAAAGTAAAAGAAAATGATTTTTGACTGTAATCCTAAAAATTAAGTCATGAATTTTCTTGATTGATACCAAAACCAAGGTTTTGATTACCAGTCTGGATTCTAATAGAATTTGAGATCTGCAATTAAAAGCAATAGTATAAAAGAGAACGGAGAACCGGGTTAAATACAGGAAAAAGCTTTTATTGATAAATTACATCAGAAAGAGAAAAGTCGTGAAGGAAATAATACACGGTATCGCAACGGTGTTGTTTCTATCAAGCTCCAATTAACCCAAAGTAAAATCCAATAGTCGGAGAATGGCTTTTCTCGGCAGCTGATTGTAACAAGCTCTAGGTCAGATAATGGTATTGAGAACAGAGAATACTCCCTCTATCTGTCTCCATCTAACTCTATCTATCTATACACATATACCTACTAGTATTCTAGAACCAGTGACAGTTTGCCAGAGAGCAGAGACACTCTGTCTGCGCCGTAAAAAAGGTAACAAACGGTACCTACGTGTGTGTACCTACACGGGGAATCATTACAACAAAAAACCTCCGGCAACTAAATCTGATGGTACACACGATTCGTTTGACACGACAGAGCCAACTCTATGTTATTTATATTGATCTGTTTTAGAGTCACTGTCGCGACTTTTACAGTATATTGTCTCTCGTATATATTTTACAGACTGCACAGTCACATTGTGCTATTTTTATTTCAAAGTCCATGAAAATTCAATCAATTAACTTGAAATTTACGTGATTGGCTCCGGACAAATCATTATTGCACTACCAATCAACTTTTTTTAGTTTATTATTATGTTACAATAATCAAAGATATTTTTTTATCGCTTCAATTATTTTTTTTTTTCAATGTTTTGAATAGTAATAATAATAATAAGTAAATATTTAGGCTTTATTAAAAAATTTTATATGTTCTGATATAATTATTTGTTTGAAATTACTTTATATCACTTAATATACCCCTATAAAAATTTTTTTATAATTAGTAGGGAGAATTCCCGACAGGTGACGCATTGTCGCTAAATCTTCTCGTTATTAGAGAGTTAAATTACTGAATTATTAATTACTAAAATAAAAACTGTCTAAAATAAAAATCTGTCATTAATTTTTGTTACAATTGAATACTAAACCAATTTTTGTTTTATATTAAATGATTTTTAATCTAAAAATTGTTTAAAAAATATAAATTTATATTTCAGTCTCGTATATGGCCATACATAACCACATCAACCTTATCAGAAAATATTTCCACATAAAAAATAAAAACAAACATTTTTTTGATTACTCCTCCTCTCTTTTGTTGTTTGTATCATTTTGCATTTATCTATAAACGAAATGCAGTTGAGAACCGCGAGAGGGTGGATCTCCATATCCAGTCTGCTTGTAATGAAAACCACCGATCTTGATCACCCCTTCATCATACCTCGTACCTATATCACAGTTGCTCTCTGCACAGATATTAATAATTTATATATGGAAGCTACCACTGCCTCTTCTTCTACTGAAGCAATATTAAATATTATTGTTATTGTGCAGGAGGTGAGGCTGTTGCCGACCTTGCCCAACAACGACCGTTCGACTCACGACACCACTATTTACGAGCAAGACTGTTACCAGCGGCCAACAATGCGCTGAGTGAGCAGCCTAACTTCACCAGGAGCGAGAGCAAAAGGCCACCAGATAGTCGTGAGTGTTATATATATACATATATATAAGTATAAGTAACTGATGAACGCTACCAAAGCTCCCGAGTGGAGAACGCGCGTGCTACACCCGCACGCGCTGTTTAAATTCTCCCTATATGTGTACTGCTGGTTATATTAACGATACATATTTAAGCATTGATTAAATTTAGCAGTTGTTATTACTAAAATTTTATTAACAAGCTAAAAAATTTAATAAGTAATTATAATTAAATTTAAAATATAATTCTTATTAATTAAATGAATTATTTAATTACGCGTTAAAGAACGAAATTTTTTATTTTTTTTTTTTTTTTAATTGAAAATTCTGGGTTAAATATTAAAGATTTAATTTATTTAATTAAATTTAATTTATTTGAAGGCGATAATTTAATTTATTAAATTTTAATAAATATTTATTAACTGTTAATAATTATATTAAATCTTATTATGTTAAAAAATCATTTATTAACAGTTAATAAAGTTTATTAAATATAAACTAATTGAACTTTCTATAAAATAAAGTCTTTATCAATTTTGTCATGTCTAATTCTTAACCAAAATTTTAATATTAAAGTTTTAAACTAACAATTACAAAAAAATAATAAACTAGAGTGTTTATTCCTAAAAAATAAAAATAAAATATATTTTCTAAAAAATTAAAAAAAAAAAATTTCGTCCGTGAGATATTTCATTATAATTTGATATCGAGATATTTACCCGAGACAGGAATATAAAGAAACGTCGAGGATTTAAATAATCTCGATCGTCGTAAGGTACTTGTACTTACACTGGAATATAATTTAATTTAAAATATAATTCTTATCTCAGTTAGACATTTATACCAGGTATAATACAGATCAACTCCCTTATACTTATTATCAGAGCGTCGGTTGGTTAAAAACCGAGTTGAGCGATCATTTCCAGGAGGACGAAATACTAGAAGCCAGCGGGCAAAACATCCTCCGCTTACTACAACTGAGATAAGTATGCATGCATCTCGATCGTCTCGGTTCGGTAAGCGAAAGACCGAGCATACCAGCCGGCTAAGGACAAGAACAAGACTAAGACCACACCAACAACATACAACCAACCAAAGGATAAAATAAAACCAAGATAATAACAATAATACGGCACTGCATGGACAGAGTACACTCTTGGCTTCTATTCTACTCTTTCTCTAGCGACGCATCGCATATAATACCCACAGCTCAGCCATTACAAGATATCAGAGTAGAGAAAGAGAGGTAAAGTAAGGGCGCGTCTGAGCGCAATGAACTTGCCTGGACTTATTGGCTCCACTCTTCTTTATATTTCCACTCTTCTTGCTCTTATTCTCACTCTGTCTCTCTCGCTTTCTCCCACTTACCCCCGAGTCCCCTGCCCGTGGCTCATGAGCGGGCCCAAGGCTCCAACTCAAGGCTCGTGAGGCCCAAGGTTGCCTTACGTGAGCTAAGCTAAGCCCCCACCACAATCTTTCCGCTCTTACTTCATACATATACATACACCTTAAATCTCCACAATAACAGGGCAGGGCCGCTGACCAACAAACGATAATCCTCTGTGCTCGTTAGTGTGCTCGTGGCTTGGCCAGTCGCTAGTCGCTAGTTGCTAGTTGATAGTCTTTGCCACTGTGGACTGGAACTGGGACTGAAACTGCATTGCCATTCTATCCTCGATTTATTTCCCCGCTGGCAAATTAAATCCAAGTAGACCAAGACCGAGAAGAAACCTGACCCGGGGACGAGATAGATCGATCGAACATATCGCTGCGTTGGGCTGGATCGGTTCCGCTCGGACGGTACCAATCGATGGTACGCGGATCGAATCGAGTGTGGCCACCTTTGCGTCGATTCTCCATCGATCCCAGTCCCAGATTCTTTATTTTTTGTTGTTACTCTTATCCGAACGCCTTTTTGTTTTTCTGTTTCATTCGAACACGTTATGGATCGAACCGTTACATCGAGATGATCATCATGATCATGTTGATAACACCGAGATATTGTAACGTGAGAATATCGTTGGTTATTAAAAATCGAGATACTGGGTACCAGATGAATTAAGGCTTTAAATTTTATTTGGAAATTTTATTGATTAATTGCTCGTGATTATTTTTATGGATAATTAAAAGCAAGTGTGTATTGCTGGAGTTTATAAAAATTTTTAAGATACAGCCAATTTTTTTTTAAATAGCCATGTCAGGTCTGATGTGAATTGATCTGTTAATATCAGCTTATATGAGCATAAAAATTAATTTTTTAATCTTTATAAATTTTTTACAAGAGACTCTGAAAAAAAAATTTTTTTTTTTCAGTGTATAGGCGTCAATTATTGTATTTTATTGAACAAAAATAGTTTCGGTAATTGATGACATGAAAAAATGACAGATAAATCCCTTAGAAGAGTCAAAAAAAAAATTTTTACTTTAGAACTTAATAATTTAATAATTTAACTCTATGCAAATGAGAAAATTCGACGACCATGCGCCACCTGTTGGAAATTTTCAGAACTACGATTTAAAAAATTATTTATGGAAATATTAGACCATATGACCATTTAAAATGTTTTGATAAGGTCATATGTGAAGATATAGGTCTTTATAAAGCTTGATAGGGGCAAATCGGGCCGATTTGCAAATTATAATAAATAAAAAATTGTATACGGATTTATAAATTTTTTATTTGGTCACATACGGACATATCATTAAATTTTTTCACGAGACTCGCCAAATACCAAACGATCACCAATAATAGCTTCCAGGGATCAAGGATTAGATTTGACTTTGAATTTAAATCAAACAACAATCCACTTGACTTGATATTGCAAATAAATCACGGACGTCCTTGGGCATTGTACTGTTAAAAATCCATTGTGACACGCGGTCTGTAGTGGAGTATCTACATACATAAATAAAAAGAGTGAAAAAGATAGCGAGTATAAAAGTGTATGCGCAAAACAAACCGAAAATGATTGACGGTAATTAATGCCTGAAATAAAAAGGCAAAATACAAGCCGTATTGGCTCGGCTCGGCTCGGCTCGTCTGGAGATCCCGTAACAGCGAGAGAAGATAAAATGAAAATAAAACTAACGGAAATGATTGAATGACGTATGATAGTATGAATATTGGAAGAAATAACGAGTTTTGTCGGTAAATCGATAAAGGGGATAGGATATAATCAGTGATTTTGATGGTTCATGATTACCAAAATGTTAAAGATTACGTCCGTCCATCATCGATATAAAGCCCGCTTGAGTGACACTGAGCAGGATTTCGGTGGTCGCTATCGGCCCATCGTTATATCACATATTCTACACACATTCGTGAGTCATCACATCGATTGTGTGCACATACATGTACGTGTAATTTCTCCTCATGCTTAAACTTATACCAATACTATTATATATCTTGGTATTCTCATTTCTTACTTCTTATTTCTTATTCCTCATTCTCAATGCTCAAAAGACGATCGGTGTCAAGTTTTAAGTATCACCACAAAACGATCAGCCAGTCTAACCGGTCGCATCACCACACCGTCCCTTTCCTCTTTTTTTATTAACTCTATAATACCTCTCTCGGACTCTTTCTGGCTGGTGTCAGTTCGGTCCACTTGTTATGGACAGTTTCTCTCTTCTCTTTTCTTTTTTCTTCGGCCTGAGCCGAGTGCGTGTGTTTATAAACCGAAGAAGAATTCCGATTACGAAATCGTTCGGCTGCTATTCGGTCCAGCATCACCATCACCATCACCATCACAATCAAGCATTAAATGTGTATCCAGTTTTACGGGTGTAGTGTAGTCCCAACCGGATGGGACGAAAAATGATAATATTTTTGGCAAAAGATCTCGCCGAGTTTGTGTAAATACTTGCCGATGAATTCCTCAAGATAAAATAGAATTTATCGAAAAACTCGATTGAGACATAACATAACATCCGATCGTTTAATGAGCTCACGGCTAGTATTAGTGACACTTATTTATTTTAAAGGACTAAATATATGCAGACCTCCCTTAACTTTTCTCCATTTTATTGTTGGAAATCATTTTAATTGCCGGTTTATAGTCCAAGCCTTAATTTAATAAGATTTGTTGATAATTAAATATTAAATGGTAAGACTCTCGATAAAAGTAAATCCATCAATCACACCAATTTTCGAGAATGTCTGACTTAATTGGATGTAAATCCACTCCGAAGACTAATTAACGTCTATCAATCTCTGGCAGATGTCTTTAACAACCATTTTTTCCTTTTTTAATATTATCATAAAAATTAGTCAGATTATTTATGTCGGGAAATTAATATAGCTTTTTTGACAACCGAAAAATGAGAAAAGTTAAATGAAGGGCGTTGTATATGTTTAAATATCGAAGAGATATTGAATATTTAATTATTTTGTTGAGAAAAAAATTAATTAATTATTAAAATAGAAGTTGATTGACAATCATTTAAAAACTTGTAGAATTTTTCTCAATAAAATCTTAGAAAAAATTTACTGTTTAAAATTTTTTTACTATTTTTTTTTTGGAATAATTTAATTTAATATAGATAAAAATTTTTTTTTATTAATTTTCCATAAAAAAACGTGATCTAGAATACAAGGATTAATTTTAATCTAAATCCTCTTGTACTAAGCATCAATCTTTCAGCTTGAAGAGATTTAATTGTTTTAACTTGAAACATAAAATAAAATATTGAAAATGCCGATCGATAATCAATGCTGTAGAACATAAATTTAATATAATTATCTTTCTTGTAAAGTGTTGTATAATAAAATTAGAGGTAATGGCTCGGACAGATGATATGAGTTGATAATTCTTCCTCAGCGGATAATTATGTGTAGATGAGTCATTTAATGGCGTTAAACATATTTATATATTTACATGGAAACCTCGTAAGGTTTAAATTTGATTGTTATCGTTAAATCTTTTGAATAACAATATTTTAGTGGTTTATTTTCCTCTTAGATTAGAATTATACCGAATACCTGAAGGAAGAGTAGGATTTAGAATTAACTTTGGCTTTGTCCGGGAGATTTATTTCATGATTTATCTGGGTGTACGTCATTAATCCCATAAAAAACGGTTTCATAAAAAGATTAATGAGTCATAAAAAATTATTTCACGGAAATTCCGAGGTATGCAGCCGATCACTCCGACTCCGGCTCCGATTGGAATAGAGTATTATAATATTATTTGTTATCATTGTATTAGTATAGTAGACAAACAAATTATTATTCACCTGGTGGTAAATTATATTAGAATTTCTTTTAAGTGATTAAGTCCATAAAAATATTTATCGCATCTTTTCTTCTGTTAATGTGCTGGTAATAAATTACAAGTTAGATTTTTTATTTTTATTTCAGTCCATAAAATTTTAGTTGTTATTCTGAATAAAATCGTTAAACTTCCGGATGTAGATTAAGAAAAATCGGTCATTACGTAATGCACGTTATTATATTATTAGTAATAGACGGAATTTTTTTATGTAACTCAGATATATAAATGTCTAAATTTTTATGGAGCCATTAAATTTTGACAATTAAAAATGTTGAGAAAAAATCAACCGAGGGATTTTTCGACTTGTTCAAGGTTTTCTCAAGGAAACCGCCTGATTAATTCGATATTTCCGAGTTAATCGTGTGTCTAATCCCTCAAAGGCGAGGTTAGATCACCGACAGCCACTAAATATTTTATATTTATTCCAAAAACAAAAATCGTATTATTATTGTTATTTCATCATTATTCATTTGTAAAAATTTTGAAATAAAAAATTATTTATCATTATAAATTCAAATTTACTAGCAACCTTGCAGTCACTATGTGACTGCCGTGACATGTGAACTATAATTAAAATTTTGTATCATTAAATAATGACTTTAGTTAAATTGCACTATATGTTCTTAAATATTCAAGTTTTTAAAGATATAAGCTCATCCCGATGTTACACTTATCAAGAGCTTTCATTTGAGTACCCACATGCGTTTTTGATATATTTTTCATATATACATATATATAATGTATATAAATATATGAAAAATTGATGTGGGTACTCAAATGAAAAGATCTTGATAAAGTGTAACATCGGGATGAGCTTATATCTTTAAAAATGTCAATAGTTCACAAGATACAAGGTCATTTCTTAATTATGAAACTATTTATCGCCATTGTGATTTTAATTTATCATATTGCTACCATACAAACATATTTATTTATACAACAACAATACACATGTGTATCGTATCTAATTTAACAATAGCAAAATGCTTTTAAACTCTCCAACTACTGAATTAGCTTCGTGACAGAGGCTATTTTACTGCAAGATAACTCGTTCGTGTTCTTGGTGACCTTGCTATGAGAAGACGTGCTCGTTTGAACTATACTAGGTGTTTGTCCCAAGACAAATCCTTAGCTTGACGGTGAAACCGGAAAATATCAAATATTTACACTTGGGAAATTATAACCCACCATTATAAATATAATAATTAATAAATTTTAATGAAGTGTTTGTTTAAAATATTGTTACAGTGAATCAGAACGTGCTATCTTCGTACCATTTAAAAAAGTGGTGTTAGCGTGGTGCACTACCTGACCCGAGTCAACGACCGGTTCAACCGGTACCACGATATTTACAACGCCCCGAATTTTGCTGTCCCAGTAGCTCTTGATGCGTGTAACATCGGGATGAGCTTATATTTTAAAAAATGTCAATATTTCACAAGATACAAGATCATTTCTTAATTATGTATTTAGAGATGAAGCATTTTCGAATGCATCTTAAATATTTATCACTATAAATAAACTATCGGTGAGAATAATATGAAATCTTAAAAAAGCACAAATTGATTATTATTATAATTATTTTTTTAGTAAAATCCAATTTTTTCAGTCCATAAAAAAGCATCATATTCCGAAATATGATAAATAACTTTTCCATAGATTACAAAGTCGCTTTGAAACAATTTTTCCAAACACGAGTGTTATTGAAAATATTGAAAAGCATATCCGGGAGCTGTACTACTCTCCTATTCTGGAACTATTAATTGAAGTGCTCAAAAAACTTTTTCCAGCTTGTGTACGATACTCCATTCTGGCTTTGTACATTTTATAGTAGATACAGAGTACAATGTAATAAAAATAATAAATATTTTAAAGCTCGGTTGTTATCTCAGTAACAGCGTTAAATTTTCCAGCATCCATTCAATGGAATATTTTTTCCGAGTTCGGAGTGTGTCGGTGAAAGAGAGCCTGCTGAAAATGGCATTCATCGACATCGAATTTCTATCGTCCCTCCTATAGTACATACTACATACTACATTCTGCATACTATAGTATAGTCTAACACAGTAGTCCTGAAAGCGGTGCTGCGTAGGACGTGTGAATATGCGGTTACGTGTTTATTTGGGGGAAAATTTGTTTTCGTGTTCCATTTGGCAAGAGAGTAGAATAGAACCCACGTTTAAAAAAATATTCAAATGTTCTCTAAATATATACAAACACATTATAATATATATGTATATGTACTTACCTCACGCGTAATGTACTTCAGTGGTTGTTATTTATCGTTTGTATTAACTTTATTTATGCAGGTTGAATTTATTATTAATATGATAGGAAATATGAGCTTCCATATGTACGAAAATATATATGTGGACATATATGTTAAAGTAAACAGTGTTATATGTATGAAATAAAAAAGACATGCGTGAATAAAATTCGCGTAGGTTTTACATACACAAAATAAACGCTCCACTGGTGTTTAAATTATTTAACGTCAGAGTAAACTTTCGCGAGGGCGTCAATTGTTTTCGTGTGAGTAGAAAATTTCATCAGACTCCAACGGACCGTGGTTACTCCGCGAGCATTTAAAGAGTCGGACGTGCTTAACCGATTGATCTGCCTTCAAAAATAAAACTAAATAAAAATTTACCAACAAACAAAATAATAAAAAAACGGTGGAAATAAATTTAAAAATGCATTTAATTATTTTGTCGGCGGTTGAAAGAGCTCTTTGAAGGGTGCAGTACCAAAAATGTTTGTTCAGCATTTGCACATTCCATAATGAAAATATAAAATAGTCGTTGTTATTAAATAATGCGTGTATTTAATATCCACTTTTCATTTGTTCGAATAAAAGCTCAAGAACACTTGCGCTTTTTAGTGCTGCACGGAACGTTAAACCTTAAAAATTCCGTTCGTTAATTAAAAATATAAATACCGAACATCGAATGCGTTTGTTGAATGATGGCTTTTGGGGCTTGAGTACACTATTGTTGTACTTTTGATAATACTTTTAGTTCGATTCATTAAACTACATAAGTGATTTTATCACGCTTTTATTATATAAAAATTTTTTTATGTTTTAGTTATGAATTGTGGGTTAAAGATTGGAGACAGAAAAATTGTAAAATACTTTTGATCAGAATTCGATGTCAAAGTTTTAAAATAACACTAATTATTAAAAATATAACTAGTGTTAATTCATAAATAACTAACTATTACTTGCCCGCTCCGCTGGGCGCTTTATAGAATTGCATTTTTAGATCTAGACTTGAAATTTAATTAGAGTATTGTTTTGACTTGCACAGATTCTCAATTCTATCGAATTGGCATTTACCTTTTATCCATGTAATTATTCTAGCTAATATTCATTGTAACTTTCAATGTGCAATCATTATAACATTCCCGTGTTTTTCTTACAAAAATTAATAATAAGTGATATGAAAAAAAAAAAAAATTATAATGAGCATTGAAAGTTTCAGTTAAAGAAATTTCAGGTCTCATAAGTGAAGAAATCTGCCTAGTATATAAACATAACCAATAGAATTAAAAAATTTATTTTAATTAAACAAATGACAATTGAATAGAATAAATTTAGTTACAATAAAAATTCATTATTTCTAAGTCAAAAAAATATAGGTTTCGGATAAGTAATCACCACCATATCAAATACTAAAATCTTCTCCGAAACACGCTGCATCTTATGGAATAAGTATTATTCCGATCGGTTCAGTAGTTTTCGCAGTATAACCGGACAAAAAAACCGGCTCTCCATTTATTAGTATAGATTTCACTTTATCTGCCCGTATATAATTTTTCGATCGAAATTAGTATCGAAAATCTCCAACAGAGGGCACATAATCGCTAAATCTTCTCACTATAGGAGAGTTAAGTTTAAGATATTTAGTTCTAAAATAAAAATTATTTTTTTAACCTTCCAAAGGGATTATTTGACATCAATTGTTAGTTCAATCAACTATTTTTGCCAAATCAAATGATTTTTTTCCCCTGAAACGAATACAATTTTATTTATTTAATGGCATCAAAAGTTTTGATTTGAAATTTTTGTAAAATTGATTTGATTAAAAAAAAAAAAAGTGGCAAATTGAAACTTGTATTATCGTGCCGAACTTTTTGGAGAAGTTTTTATAGTTAAATTCTATAAAATAGAAATGAAATAAATTTGAATCGTATTAATCAGACCTCTGTCAAGCATTGGGCCTTGAAAAATATTTTATTGCCCCGCGACAAATGGATTCGTGATTAAAAATAATAAATAACCAAAAATATAAATAAGGTATTATGTATTATTGGCAATAACAATGAATAATAATAATACCCTCGTCTCCTGGCGAGTATCCGGGTAATCTTGACTTAGAGTAGCAAACTTATTTGCTTGGTGTCTTGATACGAGGGTGAGATACAAGAGTCACGATAATTCATCGTGAAACGACCGCCCGCGGACGTTTATCTTTCGCGTGTAGGGTAAACAGCCTCTACTACTCTTCTTCCAGTTGTATCTCGGTTGCTCCAGGATACTCAGTAGCATACGGGAGTTGCTGCTAAGGATATAAAAAGGTTTAACTCGAAAAAACGAGTACAAGATCAACGTTAAATAAAACTGTTGAATATATAGCTCTTGGGCGTGTTGTATGTTCATATATGAATACCATCAACTCCGAACACTGAGCACTCAGCTCTGAATATCAAGCCGACTGGGTCCAGCTTCCTCCCTTCTCCCTCGGACCCCCTCAGACCCTCAGATATGATAGAGAGCATGTAGTTAAATGTAAACACAACTATATCTATTTTTATCCGGGTGCTTTATATTTATATATATTCCCATAATACAAGTATTGAGATTTATTTGATATACATTTCAGGCCGTTGTTTGTTTTTTCCTCGTTAAGAAGAAGGCGGGTACGATTCTACACTCTCAGTCACGGGAAAATCTCACAGATCGTTAAATAATATCGTTTATTAACATCTTCAATCAAATTTATCGCTTTTAAGCTTTATACTTGGAATAATAAACTCAAATATTTTGATAAGCTCTAGAGTGTTTTCTTTCACAACAATTATTTATTTTTTTATTAATTAATAGGAAATTTTTGAAGTGAAAAATTTTAAATCAATCACATAGTAATTATTTACAAGTGGGTTCAGCCCCATTTTTTATTATTTTGCTTGTTTTTATGGCGCATTTATGATAAAAAATGTGAAAGAAAAAAATAAAGATTTCGATAGCTTTTTTGCCTTCAAAAGTTGGAAAAAATTTTGGCTTTTATGTTTTTGGATAAAATTTCTAATTTATCTTTTTTTGATATATTTTTTTTTAAATTACATAAAAAAACAAACAATTTTGAAAAATATAGTTGAATATCACAATTTTTTAAAATATTTATAAATTTTTTTGAAAATTTGTTAAAATTGTGATAATAAACTTTTTTTTTTAAATTGTTCATTTTTTATGTATTTTTCAAAAATATATCAATGAAATCAAATAAAAATTTCGTTCAAAAAAATGAAAATTTTATGCTCTATAATTTTTAAATCAATAAAATTTTCTATGATTTTAATTTTTTTTAAAAAAACAAAAATTCAGGCTTTTTTTGGACATATAAAAAATTTTCACGAATAATAAAATGTCAAATAAAAAACAATTTTATTTTTACATTAAAAATTTTTTAAACTAAATATTAAAATTGTTCTGAATAAGTAAATTAATTTTCAAATTAAATTAAATCGATGAACTTTATATTGAACGCATTGACTTGAAGTAATAAAATAAAATGAATAGACGTTTATTAGATCCGAAACCCGATTATCGAGGAGCGACCGCGAGTGATTATCTGGTATCTGTTAGATCTATATGTCCCTAAATTTCAGGATCGGGGGAGTGTAGTATATACACGTCCATTTGGGTGCGAAAAATCCCACGGTGAAACACTTGGCTCGTACATCCCGAAAGTTTCTATCCGAAAGTCGGTGGTGGATTGAAAAGTTGTCGAATCTCTTTCTCTTCTCAACTATTTTTTCCTTTTTTTAGGAGAAAGAAGTTACGTGATTTTTAGTACAACACCTCTGCACTCCATACTTTGAAAAAAAAAAAATAAAATCTTAACTTTTGTTGCTTTTATTCCGTAAAAAGGTATTAAAAATTGAAACTGTTCTTAATCCGACAGATGCGCTTTTCGGCGGAAATAAATTTGGATCACTGAGAGAGTGATTACCCCTGGGAAAGCGGGCGTCCTATCTACCGAAAATCCAGATATTATATTATATATTTTATTTTACTAAGTAAAGATAACTTTTATTCCGAACTGAAGAAAGAGCAAAGACGTTTCCGCTGGTCTTCAATCGAAATCCTCGTAATCCACCGCATTGTCAATCTAGATACTTTAATTCCGGCTACTTATTATTTTTTATCGACGTCAATCCTTGACTGATGCCTGTAGGTCGAGTTTTTTGTCCTGTACTCGTATCTCGCATCTACCTGACCCTAAAAGTCAGAATATAATCCGGAAAAAAAAATTACGAGCTATACTTTGGCTGGAAATGAAGCCCCAGGTCTTTCTAAATCAAAAACTCTTCAATAGAATTATTATTATTATTTTTTTACGGATAAAAAAAATTGTTGTGATAAAATTTGGTTGAAATTAAAGTCAATTTATAAATAATTTTTCGTTCATTAAAAAAAGTGCCACTTGGCTCGCGATTGGCTTCAAGAGCTTAATTAAAAAAAAGTAATTGTCGTCCTTTGGAGCGATTGCCAGTGAAGTAATAAAATTAATCTTGCAAATAGTTCTGATATCAAAGACATAATGGAGGCAAAGAACAACAAAAACAAGAGCAATAAATAACACATAAAAGCGAGCAGAGTGTCGCGAGTTCCTCGCAAAGGTAAAGATGAAAGTGGGATAAAAAAGGAAAAGTAATAAATAAAAACAGCCGAGTACAACGTAAATTGAGTTGCATAGAAACTGAAAGAAGTATTACGTAAAAGGAGAAACGAGTGACAAGATTAAATAAAATGAAACACCTTTTTTTTTACTATTTCCTTCTTATGATTAAATAAATATTTATTTATCTTAAAAACATAATACTAACACCTGAACTTTTTTGTTATTTTAATTTTATCTAATTAAATAAACTTTTATCATGTTAATTCAATATTTATAGTCGGCGAAGACCAAATGAAAATTATTTTCACACTTTCTCTTTTCTTACTTCAGAATATTTCATCTGAATAATTGACTAAGACAAAGACAGAGATTTATTCAACTTTTATGCAGTGGAATTGGAAGCGATAAAAATAATTTGCATTACAATTTTATTAATATTTAAAAAAATCTAAAAGCTAAAATTTATAATCTATATTATTAAGAGAATATTAAAAATGAGTCATTAATTTTTCTAATTTATACCAATATTAAAATTTGACTTGATCAATATTATTATTTATTTTTTCTATTGATATTACTGTTATATTTGGATCATAAATGTAAAGCCAATGTGTTTTTTTATGAAAACATTTGCAGAGTCTCAAGAGAACGAACACAAATATAAAAGCTTAACTGCGTTTCACTTCGAATTATTAAACCCATCAGTGTTAAAATACACAATTCCAGCATGTTGCTTGCTACCAAGGATGGAGATTATTTCAATATTTCATCTAGCACAACAATGCTGAGTAATTATTAACCTGCAGCGCACTTTGAATCAACTGTAATACATATATGTTCCTTTATTTCTTGTTTTTTTGTTGAGCGTCACACATGTTACATATATGTACACACGTGTAGACCTAAGGTAATATAACTTCTGTGACAGAAAGCCGAGCGCGGTCAGGTCTAGTGTACCGTGGACTGTTGGACATGCAGATGTCATTTAGCAGCAAGCTGCAGGGAAATACCCGGTATGCAGTGGCAACTGTCCACCGGTCAACTTCAACGACTACTGAACATGTTGTCGTTTAATGTTGCTTATTTATTGTTCAAATGTTACGATTAAATAATTATATAGAAGAAAATAAGATTTAAAACAGTAATAAAAGCCATGCAAGTGTTAAAAAAATTTAAGTATAATAATTGATAATTCTGACTTCAAGATTTATCATTTTGCACGTAAAAAATATCAAGAAAGGTTGCTAAATTTTTAGAGGAAGGATTTTATTTTAATTGCACTGTACTTTCTTAATTATTGCTATTTTTTCAGATATAAGCTCATCTTGATGTTACACTCATCAAGGGCTTTCATTTGAGTACCCACATGCATTTTTATATATTTTTCATATTTACATATATATAATATATATAAATATATAAAATATTTGAAAAATTGATGTGGGTATTTAAATGAAAGGTCTCGATGAGTATAACATCGGGATGAGCTTATATCTTTAAAAATGTCAATAGTTCACAAGATGCAAGGTCATTTCTTAATTATGTATCTAGAGATAGAGCATAAAATTTTGCTTGTTCTCTTAATAATATAGATAATAAGTAATATTTTAAACAGTAATATATTAAAATTAAAGCTTTCAAGCAGGTAAATTATTATGTTTAATTTTTTCTTCTTTCTCGTTTTAACTTTGTTGATGTTAATGTTGTAGGAAAGATAACTTATTAAACTAAAAAATAAAATCGGGCTGATAGACTAAACTCAGAAAGTAGACAAGGTTTGAATTTACTCTGCAAGGTACAGAATTTAACAGTAAAGTCACGAAGTTTCGAGCGACGGTAAATTCTATATACCGATATGTACTTTTAAATTTCTTCGACGAATATAAAACAAATCTCTAATTTGTCAAACATTTACGTCCGCATAATATTCTCCTTGGTGAGCTTCTGACTCGTTATTTTTTAACCAAATGATTTATTTATAAAATTCATGGAACAAAAAAATCCGTTAGCTTAGACATGTTAGCTAGTTACTTACGACTTGTTCTATTAGTATTATTAATACTCCTAATTAACATACCGAGTTGTATTTATAACTCCAGTACAAGAGTGAAGAACGTGCTCAGGAAGGAAAAGTCATGAGTTATGTCTATTTAAAACAAAATTATTCTTCCGTTAATTGAAAGTTGATAAAAACTGTCAGGATTTTTTAATGACATAACTAAAGTGGGACTGTTATTCTATTACGCTCCCATACTGTCTACCAATACTATGCATTACATCTCTTAGTCTATATTTGTCAGAGATACTAAATAATCTACATATGTGAGAACATTTTGACAATGAATTAAAATGACAGATTGAGTGGCAGGTTTATATTTGTCTAAGCAGTTATAACACTCATATACACAATGCCTCTGCTCGTACTCGTACTCTATTTTCCTTCATTCTCTACATCTACCGCTATCTCTATTTCTGTGTTTAATGTCTCTCTTCATTTCAACAAATAAATGAAATAGAAAGCTCCATCAAATTTATAAGACTAGAGAAATTTCATTTCCTCTTAAGACGCAAATTCTCTGACTCTATTCACACCATTGAGATTTTCTCACGAATTATTCATTAAACCACTTCCTGACATACATCTTTACAAGTATGTACACATTGTACACATATTGTATGTGTAAGCTGTTCTATTTGAAAATAATTTTATTTTTTTTACAAAAAAAAAACATTTATTATCTATATTATTAAGAGAATGAGCAAAATTTTGTGAACAGTGTATTTATATAATAAAATGGGTTTTTATGGTTTAATTTTATTTTCATCAATAGTTAATTTATGATAATAAGTATTAACGCTGCATTAAAAAATGATCTATCTCTTGATACATAATTAAGAAATGACCTTGTGTCTCGTGAACTATTGACATTTTTAAAGATATAAGCTCATCGCGATGTTACACTCATCAAGACCTTTCATTTGAGTACCCACATCAATTTTTTCATATATTCATGTATATTATATATGTATATATGGAAAAATATATCAAAATGCATGTGGGTACTCAAATGAAAGCTCTTGATGAGTGTAACATCGGGATGAGCTTATATCATTAAAAACGTCAATGGTCATAAAAGTACAGTGCAATTTAACATAATTAAGAAACGACCTTGTATCTTGAGAACTATTGACATTTCTAAAGATATAAGCTCATCCTTACATAACATTGATCAAGATCTTTCATTTGAATACCCACATCAATTTTTCATATATTTTATATATATGTATGTATGAAAAATATATGAAAATGCATGTGGGTACTCAAATGAAAGCTTTTGATGAGTGTAACATCAGGATGAGCTTATATCTTTAAAATCTTCAATATTTAAGAAAGTACAGTGCAATTTAATAAAGCAAAATTTTATTTTTTATATATTTATAGTTCTCAAGTAACGGCAATCACAAAGTGACTGCAAGGTTGCTAGTTATTATTATTATATTATTTTTTAAAGATAGAAACATTTTTTAAAATAAAATTGATGTCTTAAAGGACAATTGCAAAGACAGCTGAGGAAAGGTGTCAAAGTAATGCGAAACAAATCATTGGATTCGAAAAGTGCATGAATAAATACATAAACGTCAATACAAGTATGGAAGAAGTAAAAGAATAAATAAGAAATAAGAAAGAATGAAATAATCGAAAGGGAAAGGAAAAAGCGATAGGACAAAAAGTAAAGGGATTAATGGATTGTAACGGAGTAAAGCAATAACGACGTGACTTGGGTAATCTTCTGGAGAATAGTAGCGAAGAATAATAAGGTGAAGGCTTGAAAAGATGAGATCTAATATCTTGGTCCAGAGTTAAGTTGTCGAATAAGAATAAATATGTCGTGAGTTTTGGACGAGCTGGACATTCCGAGGAGATTCCTGAGTTTTATAATTTAAAAGTAAGTTCTTTTGTCGAGGAGCCAAGCGACTTGCTGAGCTAAAATATCCACCGATACCAAAAAAAGACGTTAAATAAATAAACTAAATGGGAAAGAGGTTCCAGTAAAGAGAGAGAATGAACCGATCACGTTTCGACATTTGACGGGATCCGATTATCCGGGGCTATATAGTCCACCTCTTGCTTCTGCTTCTACTTCAGCTTTACTTTACTTTATTTTAATCCTTTTTTTCTTTTTATTTATATTACTGTCGCCTTCGGAACAGCTGCTTGCACTCAGAGATGCGAGAAACTATTTTTTCGCTACACCCTGCTGGCTAACAATCCTTGTCATTTAATCACCGTAATTAACAGTTTCACTTTCTTTTTTTTTTTAATTTATTTTAGCGCTTGTTATCGGTATGAATTATAGATTTGTTTTTATTCTACTCGAAAGTACCAAGTGTATATTGCATAATTTTTTAACATCTGGACTTTATTTTTAATGGCAATAAAATTTACTTGTATGTTATTAATTTTTATTTCCGAAAAATTATATGTTAAGACTTAATTAAATATTTATTTATGATTGTAATGTTTTTTAACGACGATATTTAACTTTAAGATTTTTTTTAATCAATAAATTTTTTTAAATAAAATTTTAAAGCGATAAAATTTAAAATTTATGATTTACAATTTTTTGAATTTTTTTCAAGACATTAAAGTATTGAAAATAAATTTGGTAATTATCTACAAGCGGGGTCTAACCTATTTTTGGTCATATCTATTTGATCTTTTTTTGATATATTTTTTTGAAATGTACATAGAGAAACAAACAATTAAAAAAAAAAAGAAGTTGAAAATCAGAATTATCTAAAAAATTTATGAATTTTTTTGAAAATTTGTTAAAATGGTGACAATCAACTTTTTCTTTTCAAAAATTGTTCATTTTTTAATGTAATTTTCTAAAAAAAAAATGTATTAATAAAACCAAATAGAAATTTCGTCGAAAAATCTGAAAATTAAAATGGCGTATTTGTAAATAATTACCATAAATTTATTTAAAAATTTTTTTTATAAAAATTTGAAAAACATGCAAATTTTCAAAATAATTTTTTAAATTAAATGTAAAATTAATTTTTATTTAGAAAATTGCTATAAAAAAATCTTAAACAAAATCCTACCTTTACATTTAAAAAAAATTAATTTTTTTATATCTAATTAATTTTTAAAAATAAACTTTTAATTTAAAAAAAAAATGATAAGCAATACTTTTATCACCAAAATAAAATCTTAATCTAGTAATAAATATATCCCCGAGATTCGCTGTTGATCCGTGCGTACATACAATAAAAAAAAGCAAATGTCTTTGTGGTTCTGAGAGTAAACGAGATCAGAACTTGTATCCCTTTACCAGCGAAAGGATTCGACTGGGTGTTAGGTCTGAAGCTCGGGTGTGCATAATAACCCATATTCTATTGCAAATACTCAATACTCATAGTTATCCAGTACGTAGGTGGTACAGGCGTAAGAATCGATCGTGTGCTCGTTGAGCACGAAATTCCTTAGCTTATCGCGCGCGGTAGCTTCTCAGGACTGAGACGTGTACTCGATATATGTTTCGACTATAGACATATGCATAGACGTACCAAACCCGTCTGTAATAAAAGTATCACACACATAACAGGCACACCTTTGGGAAGCAAAGCGTCTTTTTGTGTACCAGCATCTATTCCCAACTCCCTGGTATGGATATCAATACCCAAACTCACACTGGTACTCTTCAATGCTTATGAGAATATTAAATCCAATAATCCCGCCGTCAATGATCCGGGCATTTATTGGCCATAGACCCGCCTATTCATGCCCCGATAAAAATTTCGGTGACGAGTCAATCGATCAATCACCAGCCTTTGCTTGTACCTCTGTTATATTGTACTTTTGTGGTATGACAGGAGTCAAAATATCTTTTTTTTTTTAAATTACTATGTGCAGGTACATCAATGTCCGTGTAATATAATCCAATTGAAAATTCAATCTTGTATATATCTTATAATATATAAACGGACGGGTATCAAGTATTAAAGAGTCCCGTCGCTGCCCACGCTCAAAAATTAGGTTGTTATATGACGCTATCTCGGGAAGTCTCGTGAGAATCACATCATTCTTTACTCCCTGTGGATTCTCATGGATTTTTATCTACAGTTACTTACATGGAAGTAAAGTCGTTGAGTAAGTAGTAAGTACATTTAAATCCCCATGGAAAAAATATATAGATACACTGTTAAAAAATTTTTTAACATTTTAGTTTAGGCTAGAAGTACCGTTTTTGGCCACCTTAGCACTGTTTTTGGTCAATTAACATTTGAATTAATTTATAAAAAATTGTAATATTAAAATCATATTTTTGAAAAATTTATAATAAAATAAATCGAGTTTGTAATGGTTTATTAGTATAAATTCATTTCTATCATTTATTTAAACAATAAATGGTCATAAACGGTACAGTGGTCACAAACAGTACTTCTACCCTATACACAGAAAAAAAATTAACTTGAGTAAGTAAATAATTTTGAAAAACTTTATCTTTTTGATTTGAGGAGAAAAATTCTTAAATTAAAAAATTTTTCTTGGTTTAAATAAATTTTACTTGATCAAAAAATTTTTCGTCTTGATTTTAGACAATGAAATTTTTCAAAATTATTTTTTTGGTTCAAGAATGGTTCTCTTGATTCAAATTAATTTTTGCTCTGTGTAAATACGTATATCAAAATTAAATATCGACCAAAAAAATTTACAATTAAAATTTAAATTTATAAAAAATAATTTTTTCTTAATATTATATGTAACTAATTATTAAGATTGTAGAGAAAAAATTAGTTAGAATTTACATTAGATTTATTTAGAACATTTTGTCGACTTTATTTTAATTTAATCAGCAAATTAACCGTATAAATTCTATTGTCTCATTACCAGAACAATTGTGAGGTTTAATAGTAGGTCGGATTTCATCTCCTTTTTAATCTGATAAGTGTAAATGGGTTACAAGACAGCTGAACCGCAGACAATTGATCCGCGATGGTTTAAAACGGCAAAATTCTTAATCAGGGTAAAGAAAATCGATAACTAATTAATTATTAATAATACACAGCTATCATTTCTGTAGCACACTTAAATAATAAATTTCGTCACTTTTCTTCCTCAAAATATAAGGATAATAAGAGATATAATTCACAATGTGACTGTCTCCTTCACCAGCTGTCAACGTTATATCTGTGAATTTCTTGAATAATTTCGATCTGCATATCTCAACGTAAAAATGAAATCATTCTCCACAAATCAAGTATTTTTTTTCAGCGTAAAATTAAAATTAGAACCCGCAATAAAAAATTTCTACCTCGGTGATCAAAAATGGTAATAAAGTTGGCCCTCCTTTGAAATAGGAGGCTTGAAATTTAAAGTAGAGAGTGGGCAGGATGTGAATGATCCATCCAGATGATTCAGTAGTCTGACAAATACCAGGGGAATTTAGTTACATATGGAGCGTATAAAGAGAAACGAATCTCTCACAGGAGGACACATCAGAATAAGAATACGAATAGGAATAAAAAGTGTAAGATGTAAAAAGAGAAAGCCGAGCATGTGAGCCGGCCGATTGGAGGAAGAAGAAGAAGACAGAGGAAGGGGTGCTCCTCTGCTGGGATGAGGCTGGAACCCAACATGTCCAAGCAGTGTCTCCCGCTGCGAGACACTCGTAATGACCGACTCGATCTTATCAACTTCTACGAGCAGAGTCCAGTGCTCCTTCTACTCTGCGAGCCATTGTACATACTTATCTCGAAGCTGCTCATGCTGCTCGAGTTCCTCCCATCCAAGAGTTGAGACTGCTCGCAATCCCTTTCTGCATCTCCCAGTGCACCTTCGTTTTCTATTTTCTGTTTTTCCTTCCATCTCCATCTGCTGTCTCACTGTGCTCTCTATCTCGAGCTAAGTTGAACTTAAAGGATTCACTCTTCTCTCTTTTCTCTTAAATTCACGTCTTGCCTCTTCTCTTTCATCTCACAAGACAGAGACTAAGACAACATGAGAACGACAACGACAACAGAAGATTCACCCAGAACTTAGAACTCTGCATCAGAGAGCGCAGGTGCAAGTCGGCATTCGCTTAACCCTCAAAGACTTTTCTCTATAAATATATATATATACATACATTTCCACTCCTGGACGGCAAACCTTGTTAATGAGAATGCAAATGGAAAGAGGAAAGTAAATAAAAATAGAAGACCCAAGTGAGCTCAAGCGATACCCGATAACGTTCCTACATTCGATCGAGATGCTAGTCCTATTGCTTCTGCTCTCCAGCCATTCTCTCGAAACTCTTTATGCCAATTATATTCAATCCAATTACGTACTAATGCTATTATTACTAACGCCGTAAGAACGGTATGTATTTACGATTTCACTTCGCATAAAATCGGTAGAATCAAGTGCTACTGGAAATATTTAACGATTTTTTATTTATGTAACCATTTAGGCGTGATATTTTTGTCGAGGGGAGGTGTTACAAATTCTACATGCAATTTTTCATAAAAATTAGACTCTTGAAAGTCAAATTAGAAGCAATAACGTCTTAAATTACAAATTTTTGGAAATAAAACGTGAAGAACTCAATTTATTGGTAAAAACTTTATCAATATGGTTATTTTGAAAGAAATATGGACATATCAGAATATATTTGGCTTGATAATGCTTAATGTGACTCAATATGTTCATAAATAATTTTTTAATCAAAGATAGTAACGAAACATTCCAACAGATGGCGCAATGTCTATAAATTTTCTCGTTACTAGAGAGTTAAATTTAAAATATTTAAATCTAAATTAAAAATTATGTTTTGGCTCTTTTAAGAAGCTTATCTTTCATTTATTTATTATTTAACCAATTACTAAACCAATTTTTGTTCAATAAATTATGTTAATTAACCGTCAAATTTTCTAGAAATCAAAAAATTATTTTCTCTCTTTATAAATAGATAAAAAAATTGAAGTACAATCTGAAAAATGACCTCTTACTTTCAAAATTACTTTTCCGTCGGACAAAAACAACAAAATCCATAAAAGGCACTAAAATCTCTTAAGCAGAACCTAAAAATAAATGACCAGCAAACTATGAAGCATCAATTGTCTTAGAACTACCCTACCCCGGAAATTAGAGTCAATTGGTGGTCGGTGTAGCAGTAATGCGAAGGATCTGTCATGTCTTATGTCAGATTAGATGAGTGGGTATAAAGCACAGAGTGTATATACTAAATATACAACATACAATATACTATTGGATTGGTCTGTTGTGGGTTAGTATCTCCGGGCTGACCGTTGGGGGCCACAAGACAGTCCCAAAGGCGATTAATCTCGGATTGGTGAGCCAGTCACTAGTCACAGCGTTATTACTTGCCATTAGCCGTCTAAATATTTAAATGCTCTGACCTACCGATCGCTTATGAATAAATTCTCTGTTCTCCTCTTCTCGAGTCATGACTGACGAATATAACTAAATAGAAGTATCTTAAATAATATTCGGAGTTATTGATACCGGGCAATTACCTCCGAGTCATTCTCACGGCATGGTATCTTGTCAAGTATGTTGTGTATGTTGTAATATGAACACCACCAATATCAGTAAGGATAATATCATTGCTTGCAGTGCTATTGGTAATACCAATAACTATTTAATTGCTTTCATTATAACGAAAGCTGTCGATGGATCGGCAGAGATCAAGGACATGTATCTGATTCTGTTATATGTTATGTCCTCTCTACATCTAATCAGCGGGATTACGCCCAGTATGATTTGAAAGCTAATTAATCCCTGATAACGAGTAATAACCTACTAGTTATTGCCACTGCCCATTGCGATCAATGTTTATGGCCGCATAATGGGCGCTAATGAGTAAAAATGGTCGAGCTTTTGGAAGACAAATCCTCACTGTTTCCGAATGGGATTTGGTCTTGTTAACATTCGGATGTTGTTACTGTTAGAGAGGGGTTCATTTTGATAATTCGGAGGGTGAGGGCCAATAAACTTTGTCATTGTTTTGCAAAACTTAATTTAATATTGCCTGTAAAAATAAAATTAGTTGGTGTAAAATTTAAATATGTTTTTTAACGACACAAATTGTGCTTTTTTTGTCAAAAAAAATTAGAAAATTGCTTGGAGATTTAGAAAAAAATTAAAGTTCTTATTTATAAAATTTTTTTATTAACTTTGAACTATTATTTTTTAATTTAAAAAATCGATAAAAGTAATTCTTTATTTTGCAATTATATAAAAATGAGTTTTTGCATATTTTTATTCATAAAAATTTGAAAAATTGACTTTTTATTATGATTAAAATTTTATTTTGACAAAAAATGAAATTTTATCAATATTTTTAAAATTACAAATTTCACCAATAAAAATTTTGATCAATAATTTAAAAATGATGGATTAATTTTTTAACATTAAACATTTTTCAAAAAAATTTTTCTATAAGACTTTTATTTTTTTACAATATTTAATTTTGAAATTATCAGATGACAAGTCTGATAATATTTAAAAAAAAAGTTACCAACAAATTCTTTTAAATTTGAGTAAAATAACGTTTAATAAGCCATCAAATATTTTAATAAAAATGATTAGTAGGTAGTTAATTGTCCAAATTCCGTTAAGCAGATAAATTGAAAATAGAAAATAGCATTGAATTTGAAGCAATGCCTCCAAGACATAAACAATGATTAGATTTCTATGAACCCAACTAAAATGTACAGTTACCTATGAGTGTATTATTTACGAGTATACAAGGCTATTATTTATAAAAATAGTTAAAGTTAACTATTAGTTAAAGTTAATGATTTTTTACCGCAAGACACGACAGTCGACAGTCGACAGTCGACAGTCTTAAAATTGGCAAAACAGAAAAAAAGTAAAAGTAAGAGTGGTGAGAAAGAACCTAACCGAGGAGAGTAGAGTAGAAAGATACAAATGGAAGAATACAATCACGGTAAAAATAAAGAAGATCACGAGCTGTCTACACCCACCCGCTAATTTCTCCGGCTATTAACCACGACTGTGAATATAAATCGACCTATTATAGGCCTTCTTCAAATGTAAAGAGAAACATCTCTCGTCCCATCTCGCCCTCGCTTTTCTTTTTATTTATATTATTACATTCCTTTTCCTTTATTCCTTTCCTTTCATCTACCTCTAGTCGAAGAATATAAATAGAACGAGTCCTTATTTCTTTTATTTTTATTTTATTTCTTCTTGCTAGTCTTATAATCGCTCTGGAATAAAGATAATAAAATTACGAAAATTTTTAATGAAAACCATTAGCGTACTTTGATAGCTCAATAATTTATTTTATTTTTGGTATTTAATAATTATAAAGCGTATTTTTATTATATGGAAACTCTATGACGTAAAAATATCGATAGTTTGAATAAATAATCTAAAAATTAGCGTTTAATTCAACGAAAAGTAAAAATTTTTTAGTTTCCAAAATTTTTCTGCACGATTTTAGACAGACAAACATTTTTTAATTAAAAGGTAAATTCTAACTAATAATCATTAAAATAAATTTGAAAGCTTTCAATCTATTAAAAATTTTTTATTTTGACCTAAAAGCGTTAATTCTAGCAATTATTAAATTTTTTTTTCATTTTCTATAAATTAATAATTTTCAAAAATAGTACTTGTTTTTTAATTTATTAAAATTTTTTTAATAAAAAAATTGCCATTTAAATAAATTTTTTTTCTATTATTTTAAATAAAAAATATGTAATTGTACAAAAAAAATTCTAAATATCATTTTGATAGGTTGAAATATTGTAGAGTAACTGAACAATTTTCAAAAAAAAAAAAAAATTCAATGTTTCCTTGAAATAAATTAAAAAAAATACAAATAAGAAAAAAAACGATTGTTAAAATAAAAATAAATTGAGGATTTATTCACCTGTAGGCGATCTATGAACTGGGAGTGCTTTCATTGAAGACCGAGCAAGCCAGAGAAACCAAAAAATCTGTAGAAATTATAATGCTGGAGGCCGGCTGGTTAATCACGATATTTCTGTTGATACCTTAAGTGTGAAAAGTGAAATTACACCCGGAAGAGGAAAAATGCATACATAGACATATATATATATATATATTTATAGAGTATTCACTCATGCCCATTGTCATCCTCGCAGTAATAGTCATACTCATTGTCACAGAAAGTTGAGCCGAGTTTCGTCCAGTTAAGCCCGGAGCTCCAGACACCATTTGCGAGTCTCATTTTTTATTCATTTCTGAATACTCATCTCAACTCGCGAGGTCTCAGCCTTCCCTCGAGGTATTGTGAGGGCTCGTCTCGGCGTCTGGAATGTCCTCAGGAAGGGAGATCGTTAACGTGGCAAGGACCACGTACAACAAGGACTAAACTCTCTTCAGACTTTCCCAAGTTGTCAAAAGGATTTGCGTCATCCTCATCTCTCTGTATATAATATAATGGCGGTGCAGTGCAGTTAAGTACTGACAATGAAAGTGAAGAAGAAAGTGAAGGCATAAGGGCATGTCTAGATCTGCCCTCAGTCTCTCAGCTGTTTATATCCCACTTGGATCTCGGATGGAGACAAACCCGGCTTCCGAAAGGGATATAATACCTGGAATGCGTCGTCGAGATCAGGACGGGGGATGCATGCATATTAATGCTCACTCTCTAGTAGGATTTCAAACTTGCTCATGAACATGTACAAGGAACAGAACGACACGATCCTTCCCAACGGCGAGCGCATTACCAACTTCCAGACCATGAATACGACCGAACAGATTCGAAACGTTTTGCTCGGTTGGTTGCTTAATGTTCTTGCTCTTCAAGACCTTTAATAATTTTTTTTAATTTTAAATCATAACCATTTTGATCATTTTGGTCGCTTAAGCTCGTAAAAATTTTTTTTTTATAGTCTATTATGTCTATAAATTATTTTTGGTATGAATAATGGCCATATCTAGCTGAATATAATGTAATATATCTCCAAATTACGTAATATGGTCATAAATGCTCATAGATAATTTTTTGATCAAATTTAGTTTTTAAAATCTCCGACAGGTAGCGCATGATCGCTAAATCTTCTCACTATTAGAGAGTACAATTTTTTTAATTAAGTTTTAAAATAAACAATCACATTTTTCTCTACGTCTTTTTCGTTTCTTATCAAATTTTTTTACACAAATTAAAATAAGTTGTATATTTTATTTTTTTTTTAAGATTTTAAATCAATTTTCTGACTTCTTTGAACGGGATTTTTAATTCAATAAACTACCTAATTTTTTTGTTTAATATGACATATTTATTGACATACACATTTTTCAAAGAAATACAAAATTGAAAAATTATCTTTTCATTCTTATAGTCTGATATGACCCAGATCAAAAATTTTTCAACTGAATATTCAAAAATCCAACAATTATCTCGATCATCAATTCGACAACTCATCAATCATTTTGATAAATCCTAAATTCCACGAGCTTCATATAACATTCGTGATGTTTAGATACATTGAAAGTGCGTTGACCTCTCTTACTCAATTAAAAATTAAGAGTAAGTCCCTCGAGAACAGAAGGGAGTTAAGCTTTAACCTGTGACAAAATCCAGGGTAAGCCATTGATTTTATTTGTAGATTAACAGATGCACCGTGCATCAGCTTTAGTGGAACCTCCAGAAGCAACAGCGGCGACCGTGAATCTCGTGTGTGACCCTCACAGTTGGTGGTCGATTTATTATTTTTATTTTTATTTTCATTTTTAAATCAACCAATCTATAATATATAACTTGTCTTTTTAAAATTCCAGCCTTTTTGTCCTCATCGGACAAACTTCGCTCCGGGTTTTATTTTTATTTGTTGTTATTATTTATGAACACGATCGCAACAGAATCGATTTTGCCTCGGCTCACTGCCTACATACACCCATGATATGTATTTGTTCATGTTCATGTGTGTTACACACATATGGGCCGTCGTTATCTATTTATTCGTTATTCTGTATGTCGCCGATAAAAGTGAGGATATTTTCCGGAAACAAGATCCTAGGACCCTGCAAGTGTCACTAAACAGTATGTGTCGGACATTAATGCCGACTGGTTCCAACGATCCATGATTTTTTATTCAAATTACGAGACTCCGTTTTTCCGATCCGATATCTGACGGCTGTGTATTGTGCTGGACTCGGAAAATCTTCCAGTGAATCGAGGAGAAGCTAAGACAAAGACAAGGATGGGGATAAAGAAAGAAGTTTAACTCACCGGGGATTATTCACGACGCTGTTGGCTCCAACCACATTGGTTACCATACTGCCATGCTGAATCTTACTTGCAGATCTGACATCCGATATCCGACGGTTACCATATTCTAGTCGATTTGATTACGCATAGAAAATTTATTTTTCTATTTTTTATGTCATTTTTGTTAAATAATCAAATAATGATAACTAGAAACCTTGCAGTCACTATGTGACTGCCGTGACTTGTAAACTAGAGATGAATAAAATTTTGCTTTATTGAATAATGACTTTTATTAAATTGCACTGTACTTTTTTAACTATTGACGTCTTTAAAAATATAAACTCATCCCGATATTACACTCATCAAGAGCTTTCATATGAGTACCCACATCAATTTTTCATATATTTAATATATTTATATATTTCACATATACCATATATATGAAATATATAAAAAATGCCATGTGGGTACTTGAATGAAAGGTCTTGATTAATGTAACATCAGGATGAGCTTATATTTTTAAAAATGTCAATAGTTCACAAGATACAAGGTCATTTTTTAATTATGTATCTAGAGATAGAAAATTTTCGAATACAGCCTCAATATTTATCATTATAAATAGACTATCGGTAAAAATAATATGAAACTTTGAAAAGGCATAAATTCAAATCAATATCTTTGCAATGACACTAAATTTCACTTAAAAAACCAATTTTATCATATGACTATCCTGGATATAAAATTTTTCTTATTCTCTTAATAATATTGATGATATATGTAGAAAAAGTTCTGAAAATATGTAAAAAATTCTGAAATATGTAAAAAAAAGTTCTGAAAATTTAACACAGATGGCGCATGATCGCCAAATCTTCTCTCTATTAGAGAGTTAAACGTAAGGTATAAAGATTAAAAACAAAAAATTGTGTTGTTAATCTTCTAAAAAGCCTAATATTGCCACAATTGATTAGACCAGGCTATATGAAAAACGTTTTACACGGAAAAAAATGTCCGGAATTATTCTCAGGATTTTTAAATGTCAAACCATTTCACAGTTTTACACATATAATTGTGTTTGTCACAAATGAATATTTCAGTAGCTTTTACTTAGTAACCAAATGAATACTTTATGAACATCCGCTGAAATGAAATATGGTTTTTAACAGACAAGTTATTGTATTTTTCAAAGAAATTTATAGCCTGGAAGTTTTAATAATCTATGAATGAATTAATTGACACAAATAGTGAGATAATTAATTGATTAACATCAGTCTTATCCGTTTCATGATAAATGAGATAATATTTAATAATTAAATGAATGGCCCCCACGGAAAAAGTATATATTCTAGTATATATTCTGGAATATATTCTGGAATATATTCTGAAATATATTCTAGAATATATTCCGGATATACCCCGTTTTGCCCAAGGAATATATTTCAAAATTATATATACCTGAATATATTCAGTATATATACGATGGATCAGACTATAGATCTGACGACAGACCAGACTATAGACCAGAGAAAAATTTTGAGTAAAACGGAATACAAGTGAGTGCATGCCCATATATTCCGGAATATATTCCTCGGGCAAAATGGGGTATATTCGGAATATATTCTCGGATATATTCTGGAATATATTTCAGAATATATTCCAGAATATATACTTTTTCTGTGGGGGGATTATCAGACAATGAGTATTATTCCCGATTGATAAAATATTCAAGTTTTACAAGTGTCTTATCGAATTCAGGTCACGCTTTTCAGAGCTATTGAATTTCCTCCGAAATCATTACATTTCAATATTTCACAGTGATATTAAATAAATTGAATATTAATTAAAATCCCTTCCAAAGTAACAATTAAAAATTTGACCCTATGCTTTGTTCAATTTTATTCAAAAAATTTTTAATGACAAAATTTAATTAACATAACTTTTTAAAACAACTAATTTTAAACTTACGAAGTTAAAAATGAACTCGAGAAGTTGAATTATAAACACAATAAAACTCAGGTGTATCTCTCACAGCCGAGTGACCGAGAACAACGGGGATGAAGACCATCAATATGTCTTGAAACTTGATGGGTCCGATCGAATATTCGATTAGCTCGCATATCCGCAATAGACGGCTACATCACTGTCGACTTGAACAATAGGCAGTCCCAGTCAATAATCCGATCCATGATGCATCCAACACTCGGACAATAGTCAGCCTCTCAAGGAGACAATCTGCGATATCAAACCTAAAGCCTTCAGTCAGCTGAAAATCTGAAGCCAGAAGCTAGAAACTGGATGCCGGGACAGTTCTCAGGACCAGAGGGGGTGTGTTACGAAGTTTGACGCCAGAAGAGCCAGGAATCAATATGTCCCAGCGGAGGTTTGCTGCGAAACCCTTATTTCACGGTTGACAGAGACGAAATTGCCGGCTAATTACTACCTTGGTAATTAGTGGAGATGTTAGTTTGCTTTTGTGCTGGAATGGCGTCTCCGTCGCTTGTGTATTGCGACCGCAAATGTCCCACCGAATTGGATGCGTGGTGTGTCTCATCAACCTCGTCTAACTGCTCCAGAAATGGATCCCGGGTCTCTAGCAATGCTGTATTACACCAACACGACACTCTGGGGGTGTTGTGGCTCCAATTATTCCACACAGAGCGCCATTACATGTTACATTACATTACAAACAGTGTTAGTTAGTGGTAGTTAAGTGTGCTGAGCAGGAGCCTCCTTATTACCTATTTCACGGCAATTCTCACCCTCATTTCTTCCCTTCTTTATTCCCTTTGTAGTTCTAAAGAGCTTCATGAGCGTCAGCATGTGTAGAACGGGATCTAGTCTCCTGAAACTACACAACAGCCAAGCTCCTTACTTCGGGTCTTTAATTAGCTCCAGTGACTTTCCAGCCTCTGTCTTGTTAACCTCGTTGTAATTTCCCAATTCGAGTACATATGAGTAAATATACACTTCACCAATTAGTCCCGTTGCCGTTCCAAATCTCGAGTGAGCCGTTTACCCTCCTTTTCGCCCGACAAAGACTCTTCATGCTTGGGTTATAACGAGCCTTATGGACGGTAAATAAGGGCCAAATGTGGAGATGGCTTCAAGAGCAGAAATGTGCTGGCACATGTGCTGTAAAATTGAAGACGTTTTTAGAGTTTTGGAAAGATTTACTGGTTGTATGGTCATTTAGATTTTAGTGGGTGGTCAAGGTTGTAATTAAGTGATGTTTTGATGTTAATACAGAAAAATATGTCGAGTTTTTAGTTTTAGTACTGTTAAATTTATATTTTTGGAAATGGAATTTTTGTTTTAAAAATATTAAACTTGTACATTCGTCCCGTTTCTGTGTAAACGTTTCTGTGTATCTACAAAATCGTAATTTTCGGTAAATCGATAAAAACGTTTAGAGTTACTTAATTTTTATAAAAAGTTATAACTAATTCAAAATTTATGCTCTTTATCAATCACCTTAAAAGAATTAAACATGATTTTTGCTATCTGCATCGATGCTTTGTTGTTATTGTCAATTTCATGTAGATACGAGTTTTCTCATCAAACACCCTGGTGATTTTTTTGCAGATACGAGGTTTTGAAACAAAAAAAAA
>CAJNRD030001122.1:21702219-21745838 GCA_905319865.3 Cotesia congregata
TTCAAAAACGTCATTAATTAAGCAATGACCGTGTATCATGTGAACTATTGACATATTTTAAGATATAAGCTCATCTGCTCATCCCGATGTTACACTCATCGAGACCTTTCATTTGAGTACTCACATCAATTTTTTCATATATTTATATATATTATATATATCTATGTATGAAAAATATATCAAAAATGCATGTGGGCACTCAACTGAAAGCTCTTGATGAGTGTAACATCGGGATGAGCTTATATTTTTAAAAATCTCAATAGATCACAAGATAGAAGGTCGTTTCTTAATTATGTTAAATTGCACTGTACTTTCTCAACTATGGTTACGTGCGTTAATATCCCCGGACAAAATATCCCCGACAAAATATCCCCGCGTTTTTGTTGGTTTAATTTTGAATAAACACACAAACACACTAAAAAAATAATGTTGAGATTAAATTTCAAATTATTATTGATAAATTTTTATATTTTTAAGAATTTTTAAGAATTTTGTCCGGGGATATTTTGTCGGGGATATTTTGTCCGGGGATATTAACGCACGTAACCATAGTTGAGAAAGTACAGTGCAATTTAACATAATTAAGAAACGACCTTCTATCTTGTGATCTATTGAGATTTTTAAAAATATAAGCTCATCCCGATGTTACACTCATCAAGACCTTTCATTTAAGTACCCATATTAATTTTTCATATATTTATATATATTATATATATGTATATATGAAAAATATATAAAAATGCATGTGGGTACTCAAATAAAAGCTCTTGATGAGTGTAACATCGGGATGAGCTTATATCTTTAAAAACGTCAATAATTAAAAACGTACACTACAATTTAACAAAAGTCATTAATTTAATAAAGCAAAATTTTGTTTATTTATAATTCACAAGTCACGGCAGTCACATAGTGACTGCAAGTTTGCTAGTAAAAATAATAATAATTAAAAAACAAATTACTCTTATTTTCGTTCAATTCAAAAATAATATAAAAAATAATATTCAAACATTATTTGTCTAGTTTTTAATTTTTTTTACGTTGATATTGTTTCACTCTAAAAAAAATTGAGCTTATAACCGTGAAAATTTTTTCAGATAAAAAACTCACATTGCAAAATAAATATTTGATATATCCAGCATTTTAGACCGCGGAATATTGTTTCACTAACAATGTAACCAGAGCAATTCATTTTTAAGTCCCGAAGAAATGTAATACGCGAACAACAATGCATCAAATTGGAAACACGAGTTGTTACGGTTAAGCGAACACTCCTATCAGCGTTGGTACGTAACACCCCTCGGTTTAAAACACGCATGTACTCGTACGCGCGGCTAGCATATAATAGCGAGCATTCACAGAGTATTAATTAGCGCTGTATTGAATTATTAGCGGGTTTTTGAACGCCTTGAGGGTGCTGGGCAATCGATTAGAGGCTGCTGTAAGCTGTAAGCCGTAGGCGTACGGGTTTGTTATGTATTGACGGTCGAGTGGGTATGTTTGAGGTTCGGGCTTGTAGGCATCATTGCTTGGCTGGCTTTTGTGACGAACCCACTTTGCCGGATCAATCTACGAAGCACAAGAATCTCCATTGAGTTACTCTCTTAATAATACATTCAATCAATATCAGACCTCTTGAGCCTTTATTTTTACTGCCAGCCAGTTTCCTAATTTAAATTTAAACAATTATTCATGTTAATATGTAAATTTTTTCAAATTTCAAGTCTTGGTTTCGTTTTAATTAATTAAATACAAATACACTTTTGTAATCAAGATAGTTTTTTTTTTATAAAACTTTTTAATTTATAAAAAAAATTTTTTGTCGATTGAATAACAATTAATTCCAAAAGTTGATTTAAAAAATTCATTAAAATTTATTTTTTAATTTAAAAAAAAGAAATTATTAAATAATTATGATTAAAAATTTGTCTAAATTAAAATTTTACCAATTAGCACACGTTTAAAATTTATAAAAATTTTTTTACTTACATTTTAAAAGTCAGAAATATTAATTTATTCGCTGCGCGAAATATCCGAAATCTTAAAGTGTTAAAACACGGCAAAATAATTGCGTATTAATAAATACTTATCATTATCACGAATTTAACAAGACTATTTACATATTACGAGTGAGTTTAATTTGGATTGGGGATAAGCCGAGTCCATTTGTAGTCAATTCCGTGTTATATACTGCTCCCTTGTCCGTCGTTATCCGAATTGACAATCGGGAACTTTTGAATGTTACACGTTACATGTTGGGACGTGAAGTACCTTAAATCAGTAGTCATATGATGTAAGATAGCCGGTACTTACACCTTACGTTGGAGGCTGCAAAAAAGGATACATGTGCCCGGTTGTTGGCTCTCGGTTCTCAGTTCTCACCCAGGTGCATATAAGTGTACACCCGTACGGGTGTTGTCCGTAGTATCCTCCTCGCATTCGCATTTGCCGGGCGCATTCCCCAAGCTTGTGTCTTGAGTCTTGTGTCTTGTGTGATATCCATGCACGCGATGCCAGGTGTACTACACTCGTAACACATAGTTGGTACACTGCTAACTGAACAGCAACACGGCATCAAGATCCTTTGTCCCGCGGGAGGCCTCCGCTAAAGGATGACGCTCGCTTTATAACGATAGAACGTCCAGTCTGATGCATATTACGCTCCTTTATGTTCTCTCCAATAGTGTCTATCTGCATTACATAGATGGTTGATGCTACCTGTAAACCTTTTGTGAATAGAAGAGAATATGTGGTCTGGAAAACACTTAAGCCCAAAAAATTAAACACTAATGTATCTTTGTATATCCATTAGGCTGGATCAAAAAAGTAAAATCATTTTTTTTAAATATATTGTTCAATATTTCAAAAAATTAATCCGTCAAAAATTTGAATTTTTTGGTACGAATTTGATGAAAAAATTTTAGTTCTTAAACTTTAGAATTTTATTATTGATTAAAAAATCACTAGCAACCTTGCAGTCACTATGTAACTGCCGTAAATTGTGAACTATAAATAAATAGAATTTTGCATCATTAAATAATGACTATTGTTGAATTGCACTTAACTTTCTTAAATATTGACATTTTTAAAGATATAAGCTCATCTCGATGTTACACTCATCAAGAGCTTTCATTTGAGTACCCACATGCATTTTGATATATTTTTCATATATACATATATATAATATATATTTTGAAGATATAAGCTCATCCTGATGTTACACTCATCAAGAGCTTTCATTTGAGTACCCACATGCATTTTGATATATTTTTCATATATACATATATATATAAATATATCAAATATATGAAAAATTGATGTGGGTATTCAAATGAAAGGTCTCGATGAGTGTAACATCGGGATGAGCTTATATCTTAAAAAATGTCAATAATTCACAAGATACAAGGTCATTTCTTAATTATGTATCTAGAGATAGAGCATTTTCGAATACAGCCAAAATTCTTATCATCATAAATTGACTATTGGTGAGAATAATATGAAACCTTGAAAAGACACAACTCCAGGTCAAGACTTTTCCAACGATACCAAAGTTTACATAGAAACCCATTTTATCATATAAATACACTGACCACAAAATTTTGCTTATTCTCATACTAATATCGATGATTTATATACGGTCAAGGCAAAATTGTATAGAGAATTAAATGCTCTACAAAAAAAAGGTTTCTTTCAATTTTGACATAAATTCATTTTTTCAAAAATTATTGAAGCTCAAATTTTAATAATAAATTTTGAATTTTTTTCGTTACAAAAATAAAACTTATATTTTTAGACTTCAAATACTTATTATTAATTAACAAATCATTACATTCAAACAACCAATTTATAGTTTTATAGAGAATTAAATCACAAAAAAGTAACTTACAATTTTTCAAAAAATTAATTACTTTAAAAGTTATTTCAATTTTTTTCCACTTTATACTCACAAATTAAGAAGATTAATTTTTTTATCAACCTTCATTATTCTCGAAATTTAATTTCTCCTCTTTATTTCAAACGAATGAAACACATCCACAGCACATATAATTAGTAATTCATCTCGAAAAAAAAAAAATAAATAAATAAAACAATATCAAAGAGACATATTAATTAAATTGAAATGAAAATCATAACCAGCAGCAGATGGTAACAGTAAATTATAATTACGAGTGGTGTTTCTCTACAATAACGTATATATAATCCTCGTTGAAGATAAATAGTACCACATTACAATAATTAACGCAGTTGTTGGCAAGCACTTGTCATTAAATGTTGTATCCTAAGGTGCATCAATCCGAAGCTGCTTGAAGCCTTGAAATCCCGAGGGTGGTGCTCGCTCACCCACATAGAATTATAACAAGCTGGAGAATAAAGCGATCTATTACCTCACATTTATGCATTTATGAAGCACCTACACTATGGAGCACTTACACATGAGCTGGAACTTTCTTTGTCTTGGGTTTATCTAACGCGAAGCAGAGTTACAGGCCAACGTTTAATGTTTAATGTTTAATAGTGAATGTTGGAAGGTGTAAGGTGTCTCTGAAAGTTAAACGGTATGCGTTGAGGATGATAAAGGCACTTTGAGACCATTAATAATGGCGCCCACTGAAAGCAAACCAAAGCACGAATATTCGTATTCGTATTCGAGCTCCGGTGCTTAATGCTAAGTAAAGAAGCTTACTCTTTCTTCTGTCTTATTTTTCTTGTTTTTTTTTTTTTTTTTTTTCTTATAACGTTAGACTGCAAGAGACAGTTGTATTTTAGATGCAAATGGCATTCTATCTGCATGAAATACGTACGGCGAACAGAGAACGGTGAACAGTTTCAGTTTCCCGGTGTGGTTTGCGTTTATACGAAAGACGTCTCAGAGTATCAGAAAGAACCTGGCTCTGTTCTGTTCCTCTTGCCGATCGCTCGATAATTCCGTAAAGAGCCGAGAAATATGCGGAACAAGTCGAAAAACTATTATAGGATATAGAAACTCAAGATGGAGAGTAAGAGAAACTATAACAAATTCATTATTCGTTATTCTAATTCGTCGTACTGCCAATAGAAGCTATTATGGATTTTACTTTCCGGAATTACAAGACTTTTGCCTACTTATATTATCTAGATTATTAATGTAAAACTTAACTTCTACCTCGCACAGGTTACAGTAGCCTTGATGGTAGAATAATCCTGGTCTATTTTCATTTTATCAAGAAATTTTTTGTTTTACTTTTTGAAATGTAAATTCTACCAAAAAAAAATTCCTTTAAAAAATTTATTGATATTGTTTCATTTAATTAAAAACTATCAATTTTTTTCAAAATGATTTTTTTTTATTAAAATTTTTTTTTCTAAAATTCAAATTAATTTTTTTCATGAAAATTTCCGAGACTGTAATTTTAAATTAAATATAATTATAAATTAAATTTTAGAGATTAATTTTTTGTTTGAAAAATTGTTCAAATTGATTAAAATAATTTTTGTTTAATTCAATAGAAATAATTCGTTTATTTGATAATAATAAAAATAAATATAGTGGTTCTTCTGTGAAAGATTAATATATATAGAAATCAATTGTTAATTTTAATAAGATACAATTTTTTTTCGGAATTTCTGATATTATACAGCGAGGTGACTTCTTAAATTTTATTTTTATCTTTTTCTTTCTTACATTACTCGGTCTAACAATCATTATCGCTCTAACGAAAAGATTTAACTATTGATATTGACCCACATATTGCTGGCAGCTTGAGTATGCAGCTGTATCCTGAGATAGGAGATTGTTGAAATATTTTAGAGGATTTTTATTAATAGGTAGAAAAAATAGAAAATGTCACGGTTTAAGTTTGAGATAAGAAATTTTTGAAATTAAGACATTTTAGAGGATGAAAAATTTAGTGGAAGTCTTCATTAATTAGTGAAGAATAATGGTTGGTAATTTTTTATAAAAACATTTTTATTTAATTATTAAATTATATAATAATAAAGAAGATATAAATTGAATTTTTTACAATTTTAATAATATATTTTTTGTAGTTAATTTTTTTTATGTGTAAAATTTTTTTAATGAACTATGTAATACAAATAATTTAAAAACCTTCAAATTTCAAGCTTCTTCCCCAAAAAAGTAACTCAAAAACCTCCAAACCATAAAAAGCCTTAATGTGTAAAAAATCACCAACCATTCCCAAAATTCTCCCCCCGATTCCAAAATTAGATAATGCATACCAGCCTTAAAACCCGATTAAAAGCCTGTGTCCTACATATATTTCACCCAGTAACCCGTATAATTTTCCCGGAAATCTTCTTTGAACTATAACAAAGATTATAACCGTACGTACCAAATTCTGAGCGCAGCGGGGGTGCATTACAATCACACACCGAAAAGAGTGAGTTCCGGCGAACATTGAAGGCCGTTAAGAACAGTTAAGAAGATTATCCTCAGGAGGTTAACTAAGCCGGCGATTTGTCTCTAAATAATTGTGTCGTCTTAATGCAGCCTTTGAGCTGTCCGATACGCGTGGCAAAACAATTTTTGACTTTCAACCTAAGTTTCAGTTAGAAAAACAGGTAAAATTTCCTTTATTTAATGAAATTCCTCTACAATGCTGTTTTTCCGAATATCCGCCCCCGAGAATTAGAAAAAGTGTCACCAGCCAGCCCAGAGCCCAGTGTCCATCTTTTGTCGTGATTACCTCCTGACCTAGTAAAGCTATTTCGGCTGATTACCGGGGCGATTAGTGCCGGTTGTCAGCCGGATATTTACAAACACCAAGGGGTCTCGGAATTTGGTATCGGTCCTTCTTGGTACATTAGCCACTAGGACACTGGGACATTGGAGCATTAGGACACTAATTCTTGCCCGACAGACCGAGACCTAGACCAACACCGACATACATATATAATATCGAAGACCGAAGCGGAGTCCAGAATCAACCAGCGTGCACAAGATAGCATATCTATATGCAGAGACTAATATAGTGTAAAGACTGTAGTGATGCGATGCTCAAAGCGTGCCAGTGGGTCAAGGGAAGTCGAGGCGGAGCAGCATACATCCTGGACTCACGCTGCGAGACTCGAGATAACATGGGAGGTCCACGATAGGTCTTGCAGGTATCATTATGCTCGTGCTCATACGACCGCTCTTTTTGCCTCTTATTGCCTCTCTGGGTCCCGAACAATCAGAAGAGAGACTTTTTTCGCGGCTGACCCGCGGGACCCCTTTGCTTGCGAACTTCGGTTGTGCGCATGTGCAGAAAAACCCGGTCAAAATAGTAGTAATAATGATAATAATAATATTGGAGAAGAAAAAGTAGGAACTACAGCGAGAAACATGCGATTCGATCAAAGAAAGAAGCTCCTAGTTTTATTTCCGCTGTAGGGACAAGAGTCCTTTGTCTCTGTTGCACGCATGGTAAGCGGCATTTCTTCCCTCCCTTGCTACTGGTGACCGCACGAAAGTGCCCGAGTGCAATGGCATGCCGGGTATGGAGGAAATTTATGGCTTCGTCGGGATTGGGATTTGTCGAGTTAGTTATAGAAGTGTAGAAGTGTAGAAGTGTATGTGTAGAGCACAGAGGACCAAGGACACGTGGTGGCCGCACTTAAGCACTGTTTCAGTAGCCCAGGGTGGTAAGAACCGATGGTATTGTGTTATGTGTAACAAGGAAGAGAAGCTACGACTAACAGGGACGGTTTTTGTCCTCTGACCAGCTATTGGGTCATATTCGGTCTATATCTACTGCTTCATGCTGGATACTGGATGTAATATAACAGTAACAGTTACAGTAATAGTAACAGTGGACGGTGGACATGAAAAGCCGGGGCATAAACCTTCGCCGTTGGAAACTGCCAGCTCGGGAGGAGTCTCTACCTACTTTCGAGGTATATTTATGAGGGGATTTCATTTGGTAAGAATTATTTATTGCTCATCAAACAAAGCATTGCCCTGGGAGCTCCTCTAGCCTGCAATTACTTAAACTCTAAGGGCATGGTTAACTTTGATGATAATAAGTGAGAGTGAGATTATGTTAATAAATATAAGGTGTGATATTGTTTGGAGAGGGTGATGCATTTATTACACGGAAAAAATAAATGCATCACCCTCTCCAAACAATATCACACCTTATAGAGGGTTTTGTTGAGATTTAATGATGAGAATTAAGAGTTTTTTTAGAAGATTTAATTGATGGATAATTTATTTCATTAAAAAAAAAAAAAAATCGTAACATTTTTTTTTTTAGTTAGAAAAATTTATTTGCTAAATAATTTTGAAGATAAATCCCATACGTCTGACCGCGGTACTTACACTAACCCATTATACATGAGTATGTATGTCCAAAACTGACCGTAGTTTAACACAAGAGTGCCCGAGGCCTTTCAACAGCTATTTTCATTTTGAAGGTATCATATTATGCGGATTTTAACCTGGCCCGCATTTCCACTTGTTGTGGGGTGTTACTATTACATGGTTAGTTTTCAAATCGAGATTGTTTTGATGATGATACTCGAGGAGTTAGGGTATATCATATGTTACATGTATATATGGATGAATTTGAAGAGAGTTGCGCCCCGAAGATGCCCCAGGCGATTTACCCAGTGGAATAACACTCGCCCTTAATATCGGCCCAGACTTTAAAGCCGATATGGATTATGTAATAGACACTAGCTACTTGATTAAATTTCTACCCTACAGCCATATGCTAGCCTTAATCTAGTTTCTCGTTTAATTTTTAGTGGTTATAAGTTATGCAAATTGAAAGTATCAATTTTGGTGTTAATAATTGATGAGTTGTTAAAGTGGAGCAGTTGAAAATTTGAACAATATTAATTCGATCGAAAGTTTTAAGACGCTTAAGAATTAGATAAAATTTTTTTTCTTTTTATAAAGAGTATCCGTGAAAAAATTTTCATATGTGGCTATATATATGGCTTTTTTTACGAGTATCTTTTTAGAAAGACTAATTCTTAATTCCATTAAACAATTTGAGATTGTTAATTCAAAAGGAGTCTTAATGAAATCCCACTTGACCCTTGTTTACTTTCTTAAAACTTGAAATGGAAACAATCTTGATGAAACAACTCTTGTTTTATTGTTTGATGCCTTATGTCTAACCTGGTAAGGCACGAGGTTAAAAAAGCCAGAGAAAATAGTTGCCGAGTAAAGAGATTTCATCAGCTCTTTTTCATCTTACTCCTTTCTTTCTTTACGAGATCTTATGTGTTGAATCTTGTGTCGAGAAGGCACAACCATGTGGAATTATACTTTGCACGAATAAGTCTCTCTCGCGTTTTCGCTGATATGACCGCAGAGAAATAAATCATATTCTTAGCTTTCTCTTCGTTGAGAACCAAAAATTAAAGATTATATTCGTAAAAAAAAAAATTATTATCTTTATTGACCTCCGAGATTTCTTTACTGATTTCAAAAAATTCCTCTAAAATAAATCAGTTAATTTGATATTTGATACCTACGAAGGAAACGATGATTCATTTGTCTTGTCTCTCTTCTAACTCAATTTAGAAGTCAAAAACTGAAGCATTGTACAATTAATAACATTCTTTTAATTCTAATTTTTAGAAACACTAGAGGGGTCCAAACCAGATGAGTAAAAACCATGACTAATCATTTTTGAAATAGCCTTCTTTTATTTTAAAAATGTTGCCTTATTTTGACACAGCCATCTCCAAAAACTGACGTCTCATTTTCTCGAGCCTCTTTCATTGATAAATTTATTTTTTTCAGACTTGATCGCACTATTGATGATCTATCTCCCTCAACGCTTCGCAAAGGACTGGTTCACTTTTTTTTCACTTGGGATTTTTTAAAAATAGTCAAAATCAAAATTCTGACTTTATTCTAGTTAGGACTGTAGAGGGATGTACTGAGAAGGTTCATAATTAATTTCAAGTAAATTGGTTCATTAGAACTTGAGATATCATGTCAATTATTTTGAAAAAAAAATAGTTTTGATGAAAGTTTGCTTGACTATTTGCTACATCACTAAAATAGCTATGATTTGTAAATAATTGAAATTTTTAAAAATTTTTGAAGACATTTTATTGAATTTGTTCTAAAAATATGTCGAAAAAAAATTTTTTTTTTTATTTATAGACTAGAATACCTTTTTGATAATAAAACCCGAAATTAATTATTTGACGTAGTTAAAGTTTGCCAAAAATTTTTCTTCTTAATTAGTTACGAACATTTAGTCGTTCCTAGAGGATTCAGGTAGCCCCGAAACGACATACGACAAAGTACGGAATGAAATAGCAGGCGAATATTATATGTAACTTTAAAATTCGAAGAGGGATTCGATCTAAAAAACCTAAACCCCATGAGCATACCTTCACGTTATAGTTGTCTAGAGAAATGAAGATCCCAGTTTTTACCTTCGAGAATAACATTTTTATGTTTACCTAGCTGGTCTCAATATAATGTCGTTAAAATGATTCTATCCATCCGTGCGCAAAGCCCGAACCAGAGGCACCTTTGAAAATATTAGTTTTCTCTTTTATATATATATATATTATATATATATATATATATATATATAATATATCTGGCTCGAGTTTTTTCTGGAGAAACACCAGCTGACCTATCTTAGCTTTACCTTCGCTAGCATCAAGAGCAGTCCTCGAACTACAGAGTCGCTCCTCGTTCAATTAAAAGCCAACTCACCGGAACTCGAGAAACAGGCTCAGTGTACCAAACTCAGTCAACGACGAAATTGGATCAAAAAAAATTATATACCCGCCATTAAAAAGTTCTTGGGTAAATATTTTAATACGAGGATATAAACTTTCCATTTATTGACATAAGCGGTTTTTTTTTCCTTTTTTATTATTAGAGTCTATGTGCAGAAGCAGTAAAGATAAATTGAGATATCGGTTATGTTTTTTTAGGGTTTATTTTGTTGAATATTTTTATTCGACAGGTATATTCTATATCTAGGCTTGGATGTCTTCTGCGTATTTTTGAAGTATTGAGCAGTTGTCGAATGAATTTTTAATCGACTCATCTAGATATTGAGGACTTATATTTAACAAAAGAAAGGACCGTCCGTAAAAATAAATAAATATGATTTTTATTTTGGTTACATGAAAATTATATTGATTTTATAGTTAATATTCACAAGTGCGGTCATCTAATAAACGTCCTTTCATTTTATTTCATTACTTCAAATCAATGCGTTCAATATAAAGTTTATTGGTTTAATTTAATTTGAAAATTAGTTCATTTATTCAGAACAATTTAAATAACTAGTTTAAAAATTTTTTAGTGTAAGAATAAAATTATTTTTTATTTGAGATTTTATTATCTATGAAAATTTTTTTTATATATTCAAAAAACTTAAATTTTGGAAAAAAAATCAAAATCATAGAAAATTTTATTGATTTAAAAATTGTAGAGCATAAAATTTTCAAGAAAGATTATACTAAATATTTTTTTCGGTAAATATTTACAAGTGGAGTCAACAATTTTAATTTTAATTTTTTTAAACGAAATTTCTATTTGATTTTATGTATATATATTTTTGAAAAATACATAAAAAAATTAATAATTAAAAAAAAAATGATTATAACAATTTTAAAAAATTTTCAATAAAATTTATCAATTTTAATATTCAATTTTTTTTTTAAATTATTCGTACTTTTCAAAAAAAAATATATCAAAAAAAGATAAAATAGAAATATTATCCAAAAACATGAAAGCCAAAATTTTTTCCAATTTTTGACAGCAAAAAAGCTATCGAAATCATTATTTTTTTCTTTCACGATAAAAAAAAATTGATAATGTTAATTTTTCACCTAATTATGGCCCGAAATGGGTTTGATCCCTCTTGTAAATAATTACCGATTTTATTTTTTATGATAAAAATTGTAGGTTTGAAAAATAATTAATTTTATTTTAAATAATAAAATATAATAACTTATTGAAGAATTAAATAGAAAAACGTGTGGAAAAAAAAATTAAAGTATCATGTTGGAAAACATTTGGAGGAGTAGGGTAAAAACACCGGTTTTGGAAACTTAAATATTAGTAGACGTTTTTCAATTAATGTATTTTGATATATGAGGATTATAGAAAATATCGTATACTGTTATTAGTGTAATTAAAGTAGACACAAACATCTGTGATGTTTTTTTTGAAGCTTATGAGTTTTATAAAAATTACTCATGCGTAAATGAGATCAACCTGTTTAAAGCTGGTTGTTTTACACTTAATTCATACATAAAAATAATTATTATTAAAAATAATAATAATAATTAGAAATTTATGAGATAAAAAGTGATTTTTAAGAGATAAACTCTTGTAATAAAATAAAAAATCAATCTGTCCAGTAAAAAGTTAAACAATATGATTGTGAACGAGTGAGTTAGCTTGCAAATCGGAAAACATAAAGTAGAGGTTTTAGGTTTTAGGAGTAAACCTGAGGCATATTTTAATAAAAAATAGGTAACCGCCTTTGGGCGTAAAAAAGTAAGTTAGCGAAAGTGCTTATCGCACGACTCGTCGGTCTCGATACTTTGTAGCAAACGTTAGCACTCGAAGTTCCCTAAGGGGTTTTCAGGCTATAGTCTTCTATCCGGCGATATAGACTTAAACCGTTCAAGAGGTACAAGCTACGAGCCAGGAGAACTCCACAGTAACTCTATAGCTCGGGAAAAGATCGTCGCTTTACTTATTTCATATAATACGGTTGGCTTGTACTCTAAACCAGATATCTCTTCCTCTTCCTCTTTTCTACCGAATATAGGATGCGAGCTCAACGACACATCTTTACACTCAGCTTCAATACACCTTGAGTATTCACTCTCTACGATACACGAGGTGATTTATCCACTTGGCTTAATATACTCTCGAGAAAACAACTCCGATGGTCGACAACAACAATCATGATATTATTTTTTTTTTCAAATCAATTTTATAGTTCCTAACAATAATTTATTACTTTATTTTTATTAAAATAATTCTTTATTGCGCATTATTATTATTATTATTATTATTATTAGTATTATTATTTTTTTTTTATTTAAAAATAAAAAAATTCTTTTTGATAAGAATTACTTGTTTTATTAATACGGAAGCTATCAGTTGATAAGATATCTAAGTTACACGCCAATCATTTGAAAAATTGCCAGTGAAAAATGTCACGACTTATCTTCAGAGACAAACAATCAACAGGCTCGCATATAAAGAGTAGCTTCTGATGCGAGAAGTCGTACTTCTCAAGTTTTTATCATCAATAATAATTAAACAATGCATAAATGTTTTTCGGTCGGAATTATCGTGGTTGGACTCCTGGCTTCGGTCAACTTCGTCGACGGTTGTTACGAACTCAGCCAATGGGTACATAGATTTACACTAAAAAATTTACGTTATTTATATTATTATTGATATTAATATTGATTTTTTAGTGCCACGAGAGCGCAGGTTATCCTTGCTGCAATACTGGCCTTTATTGCACTTCCACTTTGATCTCTGCTGGAAAATGTATACCTAGTCATCGTTATGCCGAAATGGTTGATGGTTTGTGAATAATTTATTCTTGTTGGCACTTACTAAAAAAAAAATTTATATCAAAAATTTTTGTGTCATCCAAATTTATTATTCCAAAAAATTCACTGCTTTAATAATAATAATAATAATAATAATAATAATAATAACTTGGAAAATTTCTGTCGATAAAAATATATTTTTTGAGTATTTAACTTGTTCAACTTTTAAAAATATGTCTTACAAGACGTTATCTAAACTTTTCTCTTGTTTAAAACGTTATCTTCGAAGATCAGGGTGGGACACTGAGTTTATCTGGTCACATTTTTCATCTGTTGAGTCAACCAAAATATCACTTTATAAATCAAAATTTTCTTCTGACATGGAATTTTGTAGAAAAATTTAATAAATCCTGTTATGTAAATATTTACTCTTCTATAAATTAAAGTGTCGGGGATTTAAAATTGTCGATGATTCACGTGACATATTTTTCTAGAAAAAATATTTTTTTCCTCAAATAAATCCATCTTTACAAATTTTTCTTATAAAGAAATTTATTGGGCTTAAAAAAATAAGACACTTAAAAAAACGACAACTTTACTTTTAAAATCACAGCTGTCATTTTTCTATACTCTAATATCAAAGAATTGTTAATAAATTCTCTAAAAAATTTATTAAAATAATTCAAAAATAATCAAATACATTTAATAGATTAAAAAATTAAGTACTATTTGTTAGAAATTAATTATTTAATTTTTTTAAAATCACATCTGTCAATTCTTTATACCTGCAATAGATTCTTTTGTCTCTTGCTCCAATTTCTCTTTGAACCTTCTTCTTCTTCTTCTGATAATGCATTCCTCAATCCAAAGCTCCATTTGGCTCAAACAGCGCGACATCCCCAATGAGGATGTTGAATCCGTATCAAAGGATCCTTGCAATTAGACAGGATCGAAATAAAAGTAAGCACATTTGTATTCACATTGACATCCCGTGGGTTAATCCCCCATCTGTGCTTTGATGGACCTCGCCTTAAGCCTTAACCCCGTCAATGCATCAATGAATCAAATATCAAGTACATATAGACGATAATAGTCTTGCACTGGCAGTGCAAATAGAGAAATAAATGATTGTCGAGATAAACTCGTTTACCACAATACCAAATGAGATATTAATGTACTCACAATGACTTGGACACAATCGTATTGTGTACTTTGTATTACAATTTATAATATATTTTATGTACTGATATAATATAATATAATACAAGGTATGTATCTAGAGTAGAGTGGAGAAGAGCATACAGAGCAGAATACACCATCCACGGTGAATAAGAATCAGCTTAGTCTATTTGCTCAGCTTGGATGGAACGAATAGAACGGCGTGTCACGCTGTCGTCAAGGATCAGGACAGACAGTAACTGGCGCCGTCCTCTCTCTTTACCTTCCGGGGATAGCCGACCCGCTTCACTGATGTACTTCATCAAGAATGTATTTCCTTTTCGACGAAACTGCTACTTTGGGACACTAAATATTCAAAATACACTCTATCAAAAATCAAGCAGCTGGTATTTTGTCAATTTTATAGTCCTAGGTTATACTTTTTTAATTATTTTAAAAAATTGAGAGGTTTTTGGAATAAAAAAAAATTTATTGATAAATTTTAGTAATTTTTTTAAGATATTTTAGATAAATGGTTATTTTTTACTATAAAAAAAAAAAAAAAAAAAAAAAAAAAAAAAAAACAAAACAAAACAAAATTAAATATTTGAAACTTAATAAGGTATTGAACTTGTGGAATTTTAATTATACATTTAATATGTTAGTATTTTAGATGAATAAATGATGTTTATTAAAAGAATAAGAACAATTTTGTCCCAGGATAACTATTTACGCTGCATTCCAAAATAGTCTATTTCTAGATACATAATTAAGAAATGACCTTGCATCTTGTGAAATATTGACATTTTTAAAGATATAAGCTCACCTTGACATTACACTCATCGAGACCTTTCATTTGAGTACCCACATCAATTTTTCATATATTTTATATATTTATATATATGTATAATATACATATATATAAATATATAAAATATACATTGTATATATGAAAAATATATGAAAATGCATGTGGGTACTCAAATGAAAGCTCTTGATGAGTGTAACATCGGAATGAGCTTATATCTTTAAAAACGTCAATACACTGTAAAAAATTAGGAAAACGGTTGATCCTGAAGGCCATCTCTGCAACTTCCCGCTAATTCCATACCTGGACTGAATTCCGAACAATAGTGTTTTTTCGGAATTACTCCGAAATTTCTAGTTTGATCAATTTAAACTTAAAATTCTTTGTGAGGCTTCAAGAACTGCGTCGAATGCCGTCAACCGCATAAAAATCGGTTCATTCATTCAAAAGTTATTGCGGTTTGAAAACTCAAAAAATAGTGTTTTATCAAACTTATATTAGACTTTTGAGCTCAAAAACGTCATAAACGTAATTTTTAGCACCCGGGTATGGAATTAGTGGGAAGTTGCAAGGATGGCCTTCAGGGTCAACCGTTCTCCTAATTTTTTTTTAAAGTGTATTATTATTATTATTGTATTTAAAATTAAAAAATGCTTTTTGATAAGAAAAACTATATGTTCGTTGAGAGCAAAAAAATTATATAACTTTGATAATTCGAGTCTCTATTGACTCATTACTTGTATTATTAATACGGAAGCTATCAGTTGATAAGATGTCAAAGTTATACGTTAATCAGATAAATCGCCAGTGCAAAATGTCACGACTTATCTTGAGAGACAAACAACCAACAGGCTTGTATATAAAAAGTAACTTCTAAAGCGAGTAGTCATATCAAAGTTATACTTTTAACACTTTAAGTTTTAGTCTAATAATAATTAAATAATGCATAAATTTTTGTTGATCGTAATTATCGCCGTGGTTGGACTCCTGGCTTCGGTCAACTTTGTCGATGGTTGTTACGAACTTGACCAATGGGTACATAGATTTACACTAAAAAATTTATGTTATTTATATTATTATTGGTATTAATATTGATTTTTTTAGTGCCACGAGAGCGCAGGTTATCCTTACTGCACTTCCGACCTTTATTGCACTTCTACTTGGATCTCTTCTGGAATATGTATACCTAGTCATCGTTATGCTGAAATGGTTGATGGTTTGTGAATAATTATGTTTATCCTTGTTGACGCTTACTAAAAAAAAATTTGATACAAAAAATGTTTGTGTAATCCAAATTTATTATTCCAAACATGCATCGTGACATCGATTTGTTGTCAAAAGTAATTAAGACTACTAATAATAATAATAATAAATTAGAAAATCAAATAACTAAAATTTTCGTCTTCAAACTCTATTCCACCCAGACTATTATTTTAGCCAGGCATATTTCGTGAATGAAAGCGTAGATATATTTGCCTATGGAAAAAAGTAATCCAGTCTCTCGATGACATGTTTGTTCAGGACCCAAGATCTCGGCCTAAACTGGGGACAATTCACACGAGAGGATGTACAAAGTAATTTGGTGTTTGCTCAGCGCTTTAAAGTGCGCTGTCCGTGTAATCTTTGGTGCTTATGGTTATGTATATACTGTATAATAATAATGATTGGGGTGAATACCCATTCCCTCTACTCGATTCCTTCTTCCTTCTATTCCTTCGGTTGCCATTCTTATTGAACCCGCGATAGATAGAGACATATATATATACAGAGATAGACGTACAATGTAGCGAATAGTAAGTAGCGGTATTATATATATATAACAGAAGACATTTCAACAGACTAAGCCGTGGTGAATCGATAGGTTTAACTGTCTATGTCTATGTCAGTAGACAGACACTGTCACAGAGAAGTCCATCTTGTAGGTCTTCTTTATTTTGGTTCACTTCTCGAGGGTTTTCTTTATACTTATACTCATACTTATACTTAGACGCCGAGATCGAATGTTGTCTTCTCTACTTCTCTACTTTATCCCTCTATATATGTATCTAGACTGTTATTCTACAAGCTAGAGGTGGACAAACAGAGCAGATCGGTGGATGAATGACAAAAAATCATTGGCTCGGAGAAACCTGACTGTATATTCAGCGGCTGCTGGATCTTTGTTCTGTCGCGATTCATCGCCACCGACCGGAAATCAGAGGACGAATTTCAGTGTATGCTGAGAGACCGAGCAATACAAAATACTAAATAGTGATTGTGGGAACACCGACATTACTTTGTGTGTTTTTTATTTTAATTTTTGGTTTTGTTTATTATACCTTTCTTTCTTTCTTTCTTTCTTGCGTACTTTTTTTCGAGCCTTTATTATGCCGCAGATCGTGATTGTACGTCAGCAGGGGGCACTTCGAACGTCGTCAAGTTCATGTGGGAGTCGGGGAGTAGACTGGGACTCAACTGAGGACGGAAGGAATTCGATCCAAGCTTAAATTATACGTCACCCGAGAAGAATTGCATTGCTGGGGCTTTTAAATAATATTACAGTCGGTTTTCTAGTTTGGGTTGGGTAAAAGGGGCGGACATTTTTTTTATTCGTGTGAAAATATTTTTGCGGGAGAATTTCGGGGGTTGGTTGACAATTTTTGAGTCGGGATTTATTTTTAAATTTAAGGAAAATTATTTTTATTGATTGAAAAAAAAAAGTTTAGAATATCTAAAAGTGCACCACTCATAATGCTCATTTAATTATGAAATATTAATAAAATAAAGAATGTGAAAAATAATGTAAATAATAAATAATGCGCACAGGCCTCTAGTGGGATAAATGTACGCAATATTTATTAATATACAGTCTTCTGGTTTTTGTTTTATTTTATTAATTGTATATATTTTTTATAGATTTGTAATGTATTCAAAATACACAGTAAAAATTTTGTGTTAAAATTTTTATGTTAAATATTTAACACTTTTTTGAGTCAATTTTACACTTTTTTTGTGACAATTTAACACAATAAATGTTAAATTTACATAAAAAGTGTTAAATATTTAACACAAAATATTTTGATGAAATGACGCAAAATTTTTTACTGTGTATATTATTCATATATTTTGACCTATATTTTTTTTCACGTAGGACAATTCTTTTAAAGAATTAAAAAAATATTTCATTTGAGTCAATTTTACACTTTTTTTTGTGACAATTTAACACAATAAATGTTAAATTTACATAAAAAGTGTTAAATATTTAACACAAAATATTTTGATGAAATGACGCAAAATTTTTTACTGTGTATATTATTCATATATTTTGACCTATATTTTTTTTCACGTAGGACAATTCTTTTAAAGAATTAAAAAAATATTTCAACTCAATTAATGCATTTTTTCGCAAATTACAGTGTATTCAGAGTTTCATACATGACAGACAAAATTTTTCAACCTATTTTGATGTTTCTATTGCACTAAATCAATTTTTTAAAATTATCGTAAAACACTTTCTGATGCTTCGTGCAATTATTGATTTTCTTTATTTAAATAAACAATGTAAAATTTTAAATTGAAGTTTATTAAAGCAAAAAATTAACTTATGAAGTTCTTAAAGGAAGTAATGTTATATATAATTATGAAATAAAGTAACTTCTTGACTAAGTTAAAAGTGTAACGTCAAACAGTAAGAATATTGACAAGCCTTCTGGTTAAATTAATTACCTTAATTAATAGTGTATATATGTATTAAAATTTTCTCTATATTCACATTATTAACCAAGTTTAATAATATTTAAATAGATTCAAATACGAGCTGTCGAAACTTTCAAGATTTATATTTCATTAAAGTAACTTCGCAAGTTAAATGGGTCAAAAAGTTATCGGAAATTTATCGCTCCAAATATAAATCTAGGTATATCGTTATTATATATATATCGGTACCTGTTATATCACAAAAAAAATATAATAAATAAACAACTAGTTGATCAATATTATTTAAAAACTAAAAAAAGTTTTATAAAAGTCATAAGTCGGTGAGGATATTGACTTATATTTTCTCGATTCCCAAGACCGATCACAGTCAAGCATTTCAAGTTTCAGTTCTAATAATTGTGTTTTCACTTAAGCGAAACGCGGCTCCAGATTCTTTCTTCTATTTTCTCTCATTCGATTGCTGGAAAAAAGAACTTTGAGGATTGAGCAAACACAAGATGAGCAAATACCAGCCAGCCATTTTATGATCCTTACCAATTGGTCTTTCTATCACTCTACACATAGATACTTTTATTTGGAGTAAGCTCGCGACTTTATTATTGATTCCCTCGACTGGCAAATACATGTTATATATTTCTGTATTTATTTTTATTTATATACTTCATATCATGCTCAATATATATAAATGTAAATATAAATATAATAATAAAAAATCACCCGATTTGTGAAGCTCTATATGCCAATATAAACTTAAATATATATCGCCTTTTCAGAAAAACAATGCATTATATATTTTATAGATGATGTATGAGTTACATAGTGGATGGAAAATAATATAAATGAAGAGTTATCGAAAAAAATAAATTTCAAGTATATTTATATGGAAGTTTTCAAATAAATATGGATGATTTCGCCAATAGCTGTCAATTTAAAAAAAATTGTGAATAATAATAATCTATATTATTAAGAGAATAAGACAAACTTTGTGGCCAATTTATGATGATAAGTATTTAGGCTGCATTCGAAAATGCTCTATCTTTAGATACATTATTAAGAAATGACCTTGTATCTTGTGAACTATTGACATTTTTAAAGATATAAGCTCATCCTGATGTTACACTCATTAAGACCTTTCATTTAAGCACCCACATCAATTTTTCATATATTTTATATATTTATATATTTCACAAATACCATATATATAAAATATATAAAAAATACCATCTGGGTACTCAAATGAAAGGTCTCGATGAGTGTAACATCGGGATGAGCTTATATCTTAAAAAATGTCAATAATTAAGAAAGTACAGTGCAATTTAACATAATTAAGAAACGACCTTTTATCTTGTGAAATATTGACATTTTTAAAGATATAAACTCATCCCGATGTTATACTCACCAAGACCTTTTATTTAAGTACCCACATCAATTTTTCATATATTTATATATATTATATATATATGTATATGTGAAAAATATATCAAAATGCATGTGGGTACTTAAATGAAAGGTATTGATGAGTGTAACATCGGGATGAGCTTATATCTTTAAAAACGTCAGTAGTTAAAAAATTACAGTGCAATTTAATTAAATTCATTATTTAATAAAGCAAAATTTTAGTTCACAAATCACGACAGTCACATAGTGACTGCCAGGTTGCTAGTAATAATAATAATAATTTTTAATTTTCAATATTTGATATTTTAAAAAAATAATAATAAATTTAAAGATATCTGTTACTTAAAAAATGATAAAAACTTAATCAAATAAATAAAAGAATCTATAAAGTAAGATTGGCGTTCTCCAATCGGCATTCTCCATCTCCAACAGATCGTGTCCTTTATAGTATTCGGTCGTTATATTAAAAAGCATCCTCTGGCCGTATACTTGGGTGTTTAATCCCATGGCTCTGGAGAATCGGGTGAGACAGTGCTCGAAGCAGTGAATTCGCGCCTCCACGGGTTCTTTTCACCCTTCTGTCTTCTATCTTTCCTTCCACCTTTCACTGGTTGACGATACACCTCTAAAGAGAACCACTTTCTTTATTCTTATTGTTAGTCCTTTATTTAAACTCTTTTTTCATCGGTTCTTTTATTTATTTTAATGCCGAGTATTTTTCTTCCTCTGCTACACTTATTTTTATTTTCTGGCTCGTCTTTATCTTCTTTTCATTCTACATTTCGACATTCTCGGGCTTAAGCTCCGCTCAGTATCACTCCTTGCTTGTGTATTGTACCAAAGTATCTACATACATATATATGCGTGTGTGTGTGTGTGTGTGTGTGTGTGTGTGTGTGTGTGTGTGTGTGTGTGTGTGTGTGTGTGTGTGTGTGTGTGTGTGTGTGTAGATTTTATACATACATAATAGCTCGGATACTATACAGAGCATTTCGCATTTCTTTATTTTCCTCCCCGGTCACAGCCAACCCGGTCTACTCATGGATACACCGTACGTGTTGATGTTACTGTTGTGAATGTGCCTGTCCTCGAGATTCTTACGTATAAGCAGATCTTACACGAAAACAACTAAACAACGGGCAGAGAGCCGAGAGCTGCGTCGTGGATCTTCCGCCAATTACAGACACGCAGCCTGAATTGTTGTCTGAATTCCCGGGCCTTGAATATATTTGTACAAAAGATACACCATGAATAATAAAACGGCGAAACTATTTTTTATACACACCCTCCACCCAGACAGTAATTGAAATAGAGTAGACAATAAAACCAGATAAAAAGGTTAACAAACCGCTAAATTAAATTTTAAAACGCAAATGCCAGTGCTGACAGGAACCGCCTGAAAATATGCACAACTAAGAATTTTATAACTAAAAGTCGATCCCGTCATTTTTTAAATTCATTATGCATTCAAAATGTTTCATCATTGTACTATTCTTTACGAGGTTTTTTTTTTTTTTCATAAAGGAAAAACAATAAGTGATGTGTGATAGGATATTTTAAATTACATTTATTAGATCATGAATATATTACTTTAAATAAATTATGAAATTTAGTTCATCTATTATAATGCCTTTATTAAATTATGACTCGAAAGGAATATCTTTACAAGAATAACAATAACAATAATCTATATTATTAAGAGAATAAGCAAAATTTTGTGGCCAGTGTATTTATATGATAAAATAGGTTTTTCTCTCCAATAATCAATTTATGATGATAAGTATTTAGGCTGCATTCAAAAATGCTCTATCTCTAGATACATAATTAAGAAATAACCTTGTATCTCGTGAACTATTGACATTTTTACAGATATAAGCTCATCCCGATGTTACACTCATCAAGACCTTTCATTTGAGTACCCACATCAATTTTTCATATATTTATATATATTACATATATGTATATATGAAAAATATATCAAAATGCATGTGGGTACTCAAATGAAAGCTCTTGATGAGCATAACATCGGAATGAGCTTATATCTTTAAAAACTTCAATAGTTAAAAAGTACAGTACAATATATCATATAAACATCTTTTATCATAAAAACATTCATTCTTCGAAATAATATTCGTTACCACAGATTAATTCTGAACTCTGGTGTCTCAATAATTAATCATATTCCAACAAAATTGAATTCTAAAATTAAAAATAAAATAGCAAGTATTGTTTTCAATAATTCATTATACTTCATATTTGATGATGTTTTAATGGCAGAAGTTTGAAAATTTTCCAAATATTTTTTAATTGAAATAAATTTTCTAGAAGTTCATTCAATATTTTTGATACAAAAAAATTTTTTCTACCCTTAATATTAATTTTAACTCGAAAAAAATGACTTTTTTTCTGTTAATTAACCCTGTGTTTGCCAATTTTAATAAGACAGTTTAAGTTTCAAGATTATTGTTCCATTTTAATGGAAATTTTCAAACTGTTCTATCAAAAAAAATTTTTTTTCCATAAATAAAAAAAAATGTCCTTGTTCAGCTAGTGACTAATCTTGTACGCATTAGAACTTTATTGACCGATGTATAAAACGGTCTCGGGGATGGCAAATACATCGGAGTATATCGAAGTATCGGGCAAGCGGCACAGCATAAAATGCGTTGGCGCGAACGGCGAATCACATCAGAGGCACCGTTTTCGCGCTCTATATCCCGCGTGGTGATGTCGTAGTTCGTCGCTGCAGAAGTGGAAGAGGATGTTGATGTTGGTGAGCTGTTGAGCTGGTGAACTGGTGCATCGGAGACGAGAGTGCGGAGCGGTAAAATAAGAGAGCCAGTGACACGGACAGATTCAGTGCATGCCGTCGTCGATTGTTCAACTTGAGAATACAATGGATGATCCATACGAGGACAGGCTCTATCTTTGTCTCTGTCTTATTCAAAGTGAGGACGGGTAAATGCCGCATTCTCAAGCTGCCACGGACTTGGACAACCTGGATCCCAGATGAGAGAAGATCCTCCAGTTGCCTCCGTATCACAGAAGGGAATTAACCAGAAGCTGGAAACTGAATCTGGAATGGAAAATTCCCCTTCTTATTCCCATCTTCGGAACATTAACATGGCCCGCATTAACATTTAACTGAGGACAAACGATTGTCTGCGAGCGTGAGAGTGACAAAGAGCAGAGTGGTGTGAAACCCGAGGTACAGGTGGCATCAGGAATTCTAACCGATAATGCCAAAGTTAAGCGGTGCTATTCTCTGGGCTCCGGTGTTAGGTTCTCGTGTAACAACCCAGACTCACTTGTTGTCCGCTGGCTGTCTCAAAGGAACGGCAAAGTGCGAAATCCCGTAGATTGTTGTGCGAATCTTGTGGGAGATGGAACAAAGACTCGGCTATCCACCAGCATCTCCGAAGGATAACTTCGAGACGATTGAAACACTAGACAAGGCACTGCTTGATATTGTTTTGTGTGTCGTACGTTATACTATTTGTCTTTAACCTCAACATGAACTTCAAAAATTTTTCCAACAATTTTATTTGTCCGAATATATTTTTTTTCGAAGTTAGTTCTAAAAAATTCCGACAGGTGGCGCACGGTCGCTAAATCTGTTCGCTTGACAAAACTTTAGCTTGCAAAGTTAAGTAATAAAATAAAAATCACTTTCTCTCCTTAAAAATAATTATGTTTTGTACAAAAAATATTATCCTATAATCAAGCTAGTTCTGAAAAATTCCGATAGGTGGCGCATGGTCGCTAAATATGTTCGCTTAAAAAGAGTTTAGTTTGCAAAGTTAAGTGATAAAATAAAAATCACTTTCTCTCCTAAATTTAATTGTATTTTTATCAAATTTTTTTTTATCCCAAACTCAATAATTATATATATTATATTTTTATAAATATTTAATCAAAATAAAATTATTAATTTATTTATACTTTAATTTAAACCCGATATGAAGAAATCAATTAACAAAAAAAGTATTGCATAAATTTAAAACAATTTATTTAAAAAACAAAATTTAATATGGTCACGTATGATACTGCAAAATTTTTTCCCGAACAATTGAAAAAAATCTAAAAAAAACTAAAACTCCATCATATATCTTCTATCCTTCACCCTATTTAATTTTTTGCCGAAAACGTAAAATGAGATCGTTTTCCGCCGTGAATTTCTTTACGACAAGATCGACCGTGACCTTTTCCCAGAGGAATAGGGTGACGGAGAGCGATTTTAAATAAAAAAACTCCAAGGGAAGGAGACGTCAACATCAAACATCCAACATCCAACATAGAAGCATAGAATTCGATGGGCTGGCATACAAGGAACAGGCAACAGGGAACTTATTCCCATCTCGATGAATTCGCATCCTCTTGCGGGACGCAAGTGACACCGACCGGATTTGGCAGTCACACCATTTGACAGCAGCTAGATTGGCTCTCGGTAGAGCCAGACGAACCGCAAAAAGTTATGAATACCGGTTTTCGGTCGCTCCATTGATACTCCGAGATACCCGCCTAAGAACCACAAAATGAAAAATAGATCTTCCGATGAGCAATATAAAACTTAAGCGATCCTTCGCCCAATAAATATCTTGGTATAACTTGATCATCATCATACTATTAGTACTACTACTACTACTACTACTACTACTACTACTACTACTACTACTACTATCATTACCAGAGAAGCAGTGTAGGTAGCAGTAGCACAGGAAGTTCTACAGACCTGCTGTTGTTCAACACAAGGAGGCATGTGCAGCACAAGTTGACAATATGTCCTCTATCTCCAGTACTTGCTCGAGTGGTTGTCCTGATTGTCCCCAATACACAAAACAAAGTCCCTTTCCAACCCGAGTTTATTTGTGACAGAGAATAGGATCTTCAAAAAATAAGGACCCGCCTTTTGCCCGCAGAAGGCCCTTCTTGCTCCTTATTCTATTCCTTTTGTGGACTTAAACGTAACCTATGCTAGTACTAGATATATAAATAAATTCAGGTCTTATTCCTTCTTCCTGGTGTGCTTTCCGTGTATGTATCCACCGCTGTACCACGTGCGGAAGCACACATGTGATCAGAGATAGATGTATGATGTATGCAGATACCATCTCAGCTAGTAGACCGAGGAAATGGGAAGGTAGGTAGAAATGTCACCGAGATATGCACACTTTCCTTCTCCTCCCTTGTTGCTTTTGGTCTTTTCTCTGTTGGAGCTCCTTATATTATTATTTTCCACTGCTACTGGTAGTAGCATGCCCTCCCCCTCCTCATCCCCGGCCCTATTCTGTGCTTGGTGACACACAATGTATGTACACACCACGCCTCCGTGCTCCAGGGTAAGTAAAGCGCAGATGTTGAGATAGTCTTTAGCTTTCTATTTCTAGCTAGCGTAAGGACCAACATTGTGGGACACAATAAGGACAGGATGATGCGTGATCTGGAAGATAAGGGGATTCGCTCTCCACCACTCCCACTTGGTTTTTTGGTGATGGCAAGGCATTAGGAAAAGAAATGTGATGCCTTATCGGGAAATACGTTCTAAGGAATGAAAAGAAGGTGATGATGATGATGATGATGGTTTTGGTGGATCCGAATTTGGGAAGGAAGGATTCTTTTTTTTTTTTGCAGGAGGGGAATTTATTTATCTTGCTGCATGTAAATTCTAAGAGATGAGACGGATTGTACTTTCGTGAAAGGGTTTGATTTATAAATAAACGACACGTGACTCGACTCTTTGGTGGTGGTTGCGGTTGGGCTTGGAGCGCGAGCGACTTCCGCCGCTGCTGTTAAATATTGCTCGGGTGTTCCATCCTCTCTGGAGATCCGGCGATCGAGATGAAATTCAAACACGTAGTTGGCGGAAAAGTCCACGGGGCGATGATAAGTCCTGGCTGGACTTATGACAACTGCGATATAATGTGAGACCACGGTGGGACAAGAGGCCACTGAGATCCTTGTATGATAGCTTATCTTTGTTCTCTTATTCCAGCTCCTTATTCATCTTCTTATCGTTCTTTTAGCTTGTTTTGGGATTTTTTTGTTCACCTAGAGGTAAGCAGGTATTTTTGGTTGAAAATCATGACTCTTTTTTTTGAAATAGTTTTTTCTTTTAAAAAATGATGCCTTATTTTGATCTAACTGTATCCGAAAACTGACGAGTCATTTTCTCGAGCCTCTTTCATTGATAAATTTATTTGGAAATTCTTTTTTCTCAGACTTGATCGCAGTATTGATGATCTTCTTCCCTCAACGCTACGCAAAGGACTGAAAAGTGAGTAGAGCCATGTATGGATATTAAAAAAGGGTATTCTAGTCTAGAGGCATCAATTTAGAACCTTTTTTAAAGCTCGATAAAAAAAATCAGGAAATCTTTTTTGTATTCATTTTTTTATCATTTATTTATTCAGATTTTGAGAGGATACGAAACATTTTCAAACAAAAACATAAAAATTTGCTTGACTATTTGCTGCATCACTAAAATAGCTATGATTTGTAAATAATATAATACTAATAATAGTATATTTATTTAGCTAAGTAGCTACTTTTTTTACAATTATTTTTATACAGTTCATTAAAATATATTTTTTATCCTGCCTAGGCCCAAAATTCGGATTCTATCCATTCTATCTGAGACCCAAGTGATACATTCTATCCTCGGTTTAGCCATTAGTGCGCATGTGCGATACTATGCGCGTCAGTACTCACACGCATCAAATTTAAAATAAGTATTTTTGAGGTGGGGGGGCTCCGCCCCCCCCCCAAACCCCCCGCCGGGGCTTCGCCCCTGGACCCTACCGAGGCTTCACCCGTGGACTCCATGCACGAATCACTGAGTCATTAAACTTTTTTACGAATTTTGGGCCTGGCAGGATAAAAAATAGTATGTGCAACATAGGACCAAAGTACTACATTTCTGTCCCGGGTATTTGGCAATCCCATACCCGGGACAGAAAGTAGTACTTTGGTCCCATGTTACACAATATACTATTAGTTTCGTCGTTTGCACCTTACATACTATCTATTTACAATTTTATTTACATTTTGTCATTTAATTTCACAAAGTATTCTACATTTTCTTTGATGTATATTTTAAATAACAATTTAAAAATTTTAATTCTAGTTTCTTCTCTTATTTCCACGGGAATTTTATTATACCCAACTAAATCCCTGTAACTATTTTTGTTTTTTTTATTTTAATTTAACCATTTCTAGTATTATAATAAGTTGTACTAAAATCGAATTTATCATATAAGTTTTGAGGTAATAATTGAAAATTCTTAGACATTTTTTTGAATTTGTTTTAAAAGTATGCCGAAAAAAATTTATTTTTTTATTTATAGATTATAATGATTTTTAAATTCCCTCAAAGTATTTAAAATAATTTTTAAATGAGCAAATCATCATCGAAGCAGATTAAGATTTAACAAAAAAAAAGTAATAAAATAAGGGCGTAAAACAGCGGTACTGGATTTTCTTATTGCAGGTATTCAGAGGTATATATGTATGTATATAGTAATGTTTAAGTAAAAGGGCTTATCGAAACCATATCTTTGGATACTTATCGGGAACCGATCTCAGCATTAAGGCCTTTCTCCATCTGTGGTCTACCGACATCGCCTCTAGGACCCGTCTCATCGGCGGGCCTCGTCCGATCTTCAGATATCCATTTACGATAGTAAATGTACATACATATATATATATTTATTCTCTATACATGTATAGAATATGGACAGCGAGAGATAAAGAATAAAAGAATAACTGAAAATAAAAGATTTATCCGAGTAAAGGTTTTTTTTACAGAACGTCACACGTCTCACCTATACCTCGACTGTCCGTTATGTTTTATACGTTGTATTTTCGATGCTGTGTGCATTGTACAATCTCAATCTCTTATTCCACGGCCGCGACTCTCTCTACTTCTTCTATAAAATCTTCCTTTATTTTATTATAATTTATAATATAATACACTCTTACCTTGTATCTTAGATTTGTTCTATTGTGTTGATAATCACAATTATTGAGATTCACTCTTTCGATCTATATAGAGATGTGACACTTGATTTTTTCTAATCGACTAATTCAAATATCTCTTCTCCGAGAATGATGTGATATGATATGATGTTGGATTTATACTTTTAATATTGACATTTACGGGCTGGTATTTCAAACGGTAGCCAGCATTCCGCTCGTTTAGATTCTCATGCTTTTTATATTCGGGCACTTAAATGCTAATGGGACGTTATGAAATTTTATAGGCCGAGTTTATTTAGGAGCATTTGAAGGTAATTATTTTTATTGTCAATTAATATTAACTTTATTGATATTTCAATAATGACAATAATTAGGTAAAATAGTCAAATTTTGAAACTTGTAATATTATCTTAAATTTCTGTAAAAATTGGCTGATATTTTTGATAAATTCTATAATCAATTTTTATCTATGAGCAATAAAAAGTATAAAATGTAATGAATAAGTTTGAGAGTTTATTAATTATTAAACTAAATTTTTTTTTTAAATATTAACGAAAAATAATCAATACTATTGAAGAGAATAAGCAAAATTTTGTGGCCAGTGTATTTTCGCTGGGATGACACGCGCAAGGATGACACGCAAAATCGTGAAGCGTTCCACATTTTTAACAAATATAAATAATGCTGTGAAGCGGGAAAGAATAGGAGTTACGGATAATTATTACGTGAAGCGTTCCAACATTCACGTAACAGGATATTTTGGTAGGAAAGGATTGAGAAAGGATTGTGGAGAGGATCATCTTAATGTGAGTGTATAGAATATGAGAGAAAAATTATTAGATAGCTCGGACTCAAAATTGACAGATCCCGGAAACAATATACAATGTCGATTCTTAATTATGATAAATTGCACTGTACTTTCTTAACTATTGACGTTTTTGAAGAAATAAGCTCATCCCGATGTTACACTCATCAATACTTTTCATTTAAGTACCCACATCAATTTTTCATATATTTATATATATTTTATATATGTATATATGAAAAATATATGAAAATGCATGTAGGTACTCAAATGAAAGCTCTTGATGAGTATAACATCGGGATAAGTTTATATCTTCAAAAACATCAATTATTAAAAAAGTATAGTGCAATTTAACAAAAGTCATTACTTAATAAAGCAAAATTTTATTTATATATAGTTCACAAATCACTGCAGTCACATAGTGACTGCAAGGTTGCTAATTATTGTTATTTTATAATAATAATTAATTTTTTAGAGTTACAAAAATTAAAAAATAAATTTTACAATTAAAAAATTTTTTTAAATTTAATTTATAAATAAAAAAATTTTTTAGTAAATAAATTACTAGAGAATATATCTAATTTTTTTTTTAAACAACAACCCCTTTATTTTAAGTCTTATTACCCAACTAAACTTGAAATATTTAACTTTATTTTTTTTTTTTAAATAAAAATGACAATTTTTAACAGACAAAAATGTCCTTAGATACTAAATAACACAAAAAATAATATCTAATTTTTCTTTTACTTCAAAAATCTCTTAATTAGGCCTTACATATGGTCCGCAAGTAATAAAATCAGAGTTGAAAACAACAATAATCATATATTCAGCCGCACATCAATGCGAAAAGGAACCAACAAGAGCATAGACCACGAAATGAAACAGCAATGGTTGATTATTAATAAATTACCAAGATAATGAAGTAACAAGGTATTTCAGTGAAAATTAAATTCGTTTTGTTCTCTTCACCGTTCGCCAGCAAACGAGATAATCAATTGCACATTTAATTGAAGCACTCACTGGCATTCAGTGCTAGAACGTGCCTGATTGATTGGTGTAAATGATAGAACCTTCCGCCCAATTTCCTTTGTCCTCCGTTTCACTCAAATTCGCTGTTATCTCGTGCAGCTCTGTACCTGCACTCTCCATCTCCATAAATACCCACGCCGCGGTCCAGCTTCCAAAACTTCCTGGCAGGCGTCGCTAGTCTGCAGCGGTGAAAATCGGAGCCGAAAAACCGTTCCAAGGTATATAATATATAAAAATTGTGTCTGTGTTCACTATGAGGAATAGAGTTTTAAAATAAATCTAAAAATGATCTCTGAAGATATAATTTGGGCTCTAGTCGGAGTTGCGAGCGACCCGCTGAGACGAAAATTGAGCCAAAGAATATTTTGTTGTGGCGGGGTGAGGGGCTGAGGAAGAGACAAGTTCCGTCCTCTCTTCAGATACAGATTGAGGGGTGTGATGTCTTTTTATCCCGCGTAGGCAGCTGCTTCTAGATACATAATGAAAGCTATAAAGAAGTTAGACCACATAGGGCATGCGCGTGCTGTTGCGCGCCTACCACGGATAAATCACTAAAGCAAGATTAATGGTCTATAGTTATATAACTTTTATATGGATATGTATGGATACATTTATGCATAAACCAAAAAAATTCATTCGTTTTACTCTCGGCGAAGAGATTTTGTTTTGTTGGTGAGAGTTCGTGTGGGGATCGTAAGTTTACGCACGAGGCAAACGTACAATTATCTTGCCACAATTTTTTATTCTCTGGTAGTAAATATTAAGACGTTTATAATCTGAGAAACAATATTGATACAATCTTTATTATATTAATTTATAATTATGGTCAGATATAGATTTGATTTATAAAAATTATCTATGAAATTTTGATAAAATAATTTTAATTAAATTTTTAATGCAAACGTTTGAGTTTTTAATAATAAAAAATTTTAATTATACTTAAAACTTTTTTTTTCTTTATAATTTATAATTATATTCATCATAAATAATTTTTTTGACATAAAAATTTTATTGTTAAAATTATGTATATTTTTGATAATTATCAAAAATGTATTTTTTGTTTCAAAAAAAAGGTCAAAAAACTCTTAAAAAAATTTTTTTTTGGTCCAAAATTTATATTTTAAAATCAGTGTAATTTTTTATTTAGTGTAAATTAGTATTTTCTTCAATAAAAATGACAATTTTAAATTTTCTAATAAAATTTAATTTTTTCGCTAAAAAATTTAAAATAATTTTTTGAACAATCATTTAATTAAAAATATATCAAAATTATTTTCAAAAAAATTTTCAAATCAATATTTAAAAATTATCTATAAAATTTAACGAATTACCAAAATTGAAATTTTTTATTCAAAAATTAGATTTGTTTAAATAACATTTATTTTTTATAATTATTAACAACATATTTTTTTGTCTAAAAAAAAGAGCCAAAAAATTTTTTTCGGTCAAAAATTTTTGTTTTTAAATCAGTTAAATTTTTTATTTAGTATTAATAAGTATTTTCTTTAATCAAAATGACAATTTTAAATATTCTTACAAATTTTAGACAATTATTTTTTGGCTAAAAAATTTAAAATAATTTTTTAAAGAATTATTAATTAAAAATATATCAAAATTATGTAAAAAAAATCTTCAAATCAATATTTAAAATTAATTTATCAATTTTTACGAATTACTAAAGTTAAAATTTTTTTAAAGTCAACATTATAATCAAATTCTCGTTAATAATTCAATAAAAATCACCTGAATAAAATAAAATAAAATAAATAAATGAGGTGTAAATAAAAATGAACAGAAATCCTGTAATTCCAAGTATAATCCGAAGTAAATTGATCTGGACAGGCATCTAAATCGAATGTGTGACTATTTCCTTGATGAGATGCCTCGTAAATATAATCGAGAGCTATAAATAATAATTTAAGAGCAGCGAGCGGGAGTTTGAATATATATCGGTGAGTTTGGAGCCCGGGATCACCCCACACTTGCATTAGTACCTCCATGCATTCATACATTTTCATATATCTGTCCATTTATACATTTATGCATTCGTACCCAGAACCACACTGTTATATATATTATACCCGTTATATATGTTGTGTTAGGTGTTATATCATTATATTATTCGCGATGTGCATTCTTAGACCGCGACTTAATATAAGACGTGCTCGGGACGGCGGAACCGACATAACAGACGAGACCGAGAATAAGAGCGTCCAGCGACTAACTAGTGTAAAGATAAATTTCGCTCTAACGATTTGGAGGCGTCTTTGTGACTTACTGGGCGTGTACCGGTTTGTTAGGGCGGATTATTATTATCCACACGTTTTTTAATCTTGACCCCCGGGGGTCGCCACATACATATTAACATATTCACGTATTTATAATATTTTATCGATTGATTGAGCTGTATAATAATATTCATAAGATTCAAATGTCCCACTATTTTTATTATTTTATTAACATTTTTATGAATTCCTCCGTTGCCCGGTGTCGCTGGAAGCCCGAAAATAATAACAACAACTGTATAATGGATGGACCGAAAATATTCCTCAATGGAAACACCTGCAGCGTTCGCGCCTTCTACCGATATTTAGCGTGTAAATTTATAAAAGTAAATGACATTGATAGGTGAATTTTTTTTTTTAGTTAATTTAACTAACTGACACCATCCTAGCGGTTCTTATCTTCCGTAAATTTCTGTTCATTAATTCTATAGACAAATATTCAATCTATGACACCCGGATTTTTTTTAAATATCTGGAAATCTTTTAAGTCACTGACATTAACAGTCATCTAATCAATTTTATAAAATTTGCTTTTTTTTTTATTTTTTTAAATTAAAAAAATTTATTGAGAGAGTAAAAATTGATTTTATTAAAAGAAAATAAATTATGAAGTTAAAGATAATTAAAAACATTTTTTTTTTATATTTAAGTTGAATAAAATATTTTTATTGAGTTAATTTTAATTAAAGATAGGAAATTACATTGATTTTTTACTAAAATAAAATTTATAACTACTATTTAAGTCTCAAAATTTTTAACGTAATTATTTACAAGTAGTCCCCTCATTATTTTTGGCCATATCTAGGTGAAAAATTAATTTTTTTTTATTCTGCTTGTTTTTACAGCGCATTTATAATAAAAAATGTGAAAGGAAAAAAAAAAAAGATTTTGATAGCTTTTTTGCCTTCAAAAGTTGGAAAAAAAATTTTGGCTTTTATGTTTTTGAATAAAATTTCTTTTTTATCTTTTTGATATATTTTTTTTAAATACATAAAAAAAAAACAATTTGAAAAAAAAAGAATATTACAATATTCTAAAAAATTTATAAATTTTTTTTGAAAATTTGTCAAAATCGTAATAATCAACTTTTTTTTTTAATTGATAATTTTTTTATCTATTTTTAAAAAAAAAAAAATACATATATGAAATCAAATAGAAATTTCGTTCAAAAAAATAAATATTAAAATACTTGACCCCACTTGTAAATATTAACCAAAGTTCCAACTATCAAAAATTTGCCATAAATATTATTCAAGTCCGAAAGTATTGACAGACCAACCAGAACGCAATCCATAAATATAAATCTCAAATAAAATAAATTGCTATAAAAAATTCTCATGCTATTATAATATTAAACGGAGAATTTACACAACATATTCCCAAATCTAATAATCGTGTATTAAATGCCGTTAAATAGAGTTTAACCGTTAAAATAAAACTTAACAACACTCTAATGGTATTTGTTGATTATGTTAACGAAAAAGTAAATAAATATAAATAATTTTGACGTGTACACCTAGGCACAGGCACACAACTCTTGTAACTATAAAAGCGGAGTCTTGGTCGCGAGTAAGGTCGATTCTTACCGAGTAGTGTGTGACAAGTCGACGAGATTTTGCTCTTTGGATTCTCCCAAGACGCGACCCGTTTATTGTGTAATTTGGCTCCTCGCGAACATTTTTGTCGACTGATATACGACCACCCGACCTCTACCTCTACCTGGCTGGATCATCATCAGAATTGCGTCCTTACCTCCTCGTTCTTAATCGCTTTCTATTTCTTGCTCTCTTCTGTTCTCTCTTTTCCCAACAGCATCATCCACCAAAGGCATGTAGACATCGTGTCGGCATGCCAAGTGCCGTGAGGTGTGGAATTGGCTCTCCGCTCCATACCAACACTCGGGCACAAGAATTATAAAGAGCATTCGTTATTTTAAACTTTTATGTTCATCCAATTAGCACCAGCCTACTATATTTTTTACTCGTCAATTTTTACTGGACCTTCACTACACGCTCTCATCCCCCATCCCTTATCCCTCATCTTTCACCTTCTTCTCATATCGCGATAACAAGATATATATTAAAATTATAACTATAAATATTTTAACACCCCAACAAAGTGCCAAGTAAATCATCAAGTCTATTGTCCGATATACTTTTTATTATTTTTGCCAAAATAAAATGAAATTTCACGTCCAAATACTCAGGGAAGATTTATTTCAGAGTGATAATTCAAATTTAAGATGAAATTCTTTTTGACAAAGCATAAATTGTAAATAAATTAAATAAAACTAGCATTATAACTAAATGAAATTTTGCTTTATTAAATATTAAATTTTGTTCAATTGAACTGTACTTTCTTAAATATTGACATTTTTGAATAAATAAGCTCATCCCGATGTTACACTCAACAAGAGCTTTCATTTGAGTACCCACTTGCATTTTGATATATTTTTGATATATACATATATATAAAATATATCAATATATGAAAAATTGATGTGGGTATTTAAATGAAAGGTCTCGATGAGTGTAACATCGGGATGAGCTTATTTCTTTAAAAATGTCAATAGTTCACGAGATACAAGGTAATTTCTTAATTATGTATCTATTGATAGCGCATTTTCGAGTGCAGCCTAAATACTTATCATAATAAATGAAAATTGGCCATATAAAGCCATATACAATTTTTCATATGATTTAATACGCCTAAATATGGTCACATATATCCATATAAGATTTTTTATAAAAATTAGTACAGAAAATTTCCGATAGGTGGCGCATGGTCGCAAAATCTTCTCAATGGTAGAGAGTTAAATTTTATAAATCAAGTTCTAAAATAAAAAATTGACCTTTATGACGTGAATAAACCTTTTTTTACTAGTCTATTGTTATAATTATTATAATTAAAAATTTTATAATGGTTATTATTAATATTGCTTTTTTAATTATTTATTAAAAAAAATCTAATTAAATCCTGGCTCAAAATCTGTCTTAACAAAATAAAAAAATCTATCCTCGTAACTTGGAGTATTCTGAAAAGAAAAAAATTCAATTATAACCAAGTGCCTGTTAGGAGAAACTTAATAATAAATCTCCGGAGTAGAGAGAAAAGGAGTAATTCAAGTTAACCATAAAGCATCTTCTTGTTTCAGTTGGAGCTGGATTAGCCCGAGGTATCTGCAGTAGATCCACTGCCTAATCGCAGCATCTCGGTGTAAGAGATGCGGGTCAGACTGTAAGTACACATACACATATACACACACCTAAAGATAGTTACACACTATCAAACCCAAACATGAATTTTCGCGGCTCCGGATAATCTGATACTAGCCAGAATAGAAGATAGCGATCATGATCAGCTCGGATAGATCGATGTGTGTCAAACTCTTGCAATATCCAGTGCTCCGTCGATTGTCCGGGTGATTAACGAGATTCTAAGCACAACTAATGCCCGGATAAGACGGCTAGAGCAAACAGTCCCGTGGTGTCTTGTCGTGTGTCGTGGGCGTGAGTCGGCACCATGTCATCAAGTCAGCTGTTTAGTTTGCCGAGCAGGTGGATAGTATAGTTGTAGCCCGGGCAATCCATTTATTTTCGTTATACATACATTAAATTTGGCTTTTAATTTTTTAAAAATGAATAATGACAGCCATATTGCTAATAATCATTCTCATTTTACATTTAACAGGACAGAGGACACATTTATGCCCTAGAACATACTTGATACTTGTGTTCTTGGCCTTGTGTTCTATACCGGCGTTTGTCTGCGGTCTCACCACATAATAAGCCATGGACGAACTTGTCTGTTATTAATTTGGCAGGTGGTACAGGTGTTGGCCATAACGGAGAGCCAAAACGAGTAAAGGGACTGGCAAAGATAAAGCGCGATTTAAAATTATGCCTGTCAAACTCGAATGAGTATTTGCCGTCAGTTGTTATTGGCTGAAGCTCACAATCTTGTTGCCCGTCTTTCGGCTTTGGTCTTGTACTTTAAGGTTTTTTTGAGTGGAAGATTTTTATGCTGATAGAAGAATTTGTTTGGATTCACTGACAAGCTTAAGATAATTTTTACATAAAAAAATTTGAATTATCTAGTTACTAATAAGGTGATGATAAATTTTTGGGTTTAAATGAAAATTATCGGTGAATTTTAATTTAATCATTCGATATAAGGACTTTTTTTTTAATTATTGATAAAAAAAATGATTTTTTATAGCTATAAAAAGAAAAAAAATTAAACATTCTTGGTGTAGTTAGAGTAATAATTAAATTACACTAATTATTTATTTTAAATCTTGAAAAAGTTCAAACCATTTAATTATTTTAAAAAAGATTAAAATTATTCGACTGTAAATAAGCCCTTATTGTTAAAATTTTATAAAATGTTTAATTATCTAGATTATTAAGAAAATAAGAAAAATTTTGTGGCCAGTGTATTTATACGATAAAATGCATTCGCAAATTTTCTATCTCTATATAGATAATTAAGAAATGACCTTGTATCTTGTGAACTATTGACATTTTTAAAAATATAAACTCACTCTGACATTACACTTATCGAGACCTTGCATTTGAGTACCCATATCGATTTTTCATATATTTTATATAATTATATATATATATGAATATATGAAAAATATATCAAAATGCATGTGGGTACTCAAATGAAAGCTCTTGACGAGCGTAACATCGAGATGAGCTTATATCTTTAAAAATGTCAATAGTTAAAAAACTATAGTGCAATTTAACAAAAGTCATAATTTAATCAAGCAAAATTTGTTCACAAGTCCCGGCAGTCACATAGTGACTGCAAAGTTGCTAGTTTAAATAAATATTATTAAAAATTTTTATTATTGACCTTAAAAAAAAATAAAGCACTTAGAATTGATAGTGTGTAAAATTTATTACAATTTAAACAATCAATACGTATGGATTTTTATGAAATTTTTTCAATATTTTGACAGAATTCTAATAAAAAAACTAAAATAAAAAGAAAGCGGAGTTTTAGAGTGTCGCCTTGGAAAGAACATATGACGGGCGACACTGAATGGATAATAGAAGTGTAATTGATCGTCAGTTACAGCTATCACGCGTTAGCATTTAACGGGCATGGCCGAGGCTGATAGGATTTCCATTGAACGTGGGATCCCGCGCGTGGCTCAAAACCGATTAATCCATGATCCTTTCCACTGTGGTTGGATTATTGTGAAAGCCGATAACTTTGCATAAAATTCACGGGAGTGTGGAGCCATTTCTCGGTGTTGGCTGCCACATACACACCAGCCTCATAAAACACCCAATTATATCAAGCTGCCGAACGCGGAGGGTATTTAGCCGGGTTCTATTCCCAGTTAAGTTCCTCCTTCCTATCCGGGGAAATAAAAACCCGAAAAGCAAGAATAAATCCCTAAGAAAGTCGCTCTACTGAGAAGAAGTTTAACCAGAGTCGGAAGAGTGGCTAGGGAAAACGCTAAAAAAGATTGAGCGAGGAAAATAAAAAATACTTGCGACAGACGAGATCATTTGTAGCGACACTACCACGAGCTCGCTTTTTCTATCACACACACGCCTTTTACTTTAAATTGTACACCGCCAACAACTATACAACTTTGACTGAGTATTTACGTTCACAGATCTCGTTACTGCGCGAGTCTCCATTTATTTTTCTCTTTTATCTTTTACTTCCTCCTCATTCTTTCTTTAACTTCTCGGCAATACACACACTTTTTGCAGTGCAACTCCACGCCATTACCATTAAATGTTACATATAGGCCAGAAAAAATAACTCTAGACTTATTTTATCATAAAAGTTCAACTTAAATCACAGGAAAAAATTTTTTGTAATTTTATTTTTAATGTTTAACACTCGAATTTTTGTTAAATTGAAAAATATATAAAAACATTTTTGATATTTAAATTATTTAGTAAATTTTTTTATAAATCTTTTGTTAAATAAAAAAGATCAACAACCTTGCAGTCATTATGTGACTATACCAGGACTTGTAAATTATAAATAAAAAAAATTTTACTTTGTTAAATAATGAATTTTATTAAATTGCACTGTACTTTTTTAACTATTAAAGGTTTTGAAGATATAAGCTCATCCCGATGTTACACTCATCAAGAACTTTCATTTGAGTACCCATATGCATTTTTATATATTTTTCATATATACATATATATAATATATATAAATATATGAAAAATTGATGTAGGTACTCAAATGAAAGGTCTTGATCAGTGTAACATCAGGATGCGCTTATATCTTTAAAAATGTCAATAATTAACAAAGTACAGTGCAATTTAATAAATATTTCGTAAATTATTGACATTTTTAAAGATATAAGCTCATTCCGATGTTACACTCATCAAGAGCTTTCATTTGAGTACCCACATACATTTTTTATATATTTTTCATATATACATATATATAATATATATAAATATATGAAAAATTGATGTGGGTACCCAAATGAAAGGTCTTGATGAGTGTAACATCGGGATGAGCTTATATCTTTAAAAATGTCAATAGTTCACGAGATACAAGGTCATTTCTTAATTATGTATCTAGAAATAGAACATTTTTAAATGCAGCCTCAAAACTTATCATCATAAATTGACTATTGGTTAGAATGATATGAAACCTTGAAAAAGCACTGGTCACAAAATTTTGCTTATTCTCTTAATAGTATAAATTAATATTTATTAACTGATAATAAATTTTATTTATTTATTAAATTTAAATGCCAAAATTTTAAAAGTCAGACACAAAAAATTTTAGACGATATATTTTATAGCAAGGATAAAATATTAATATTTTGACAATTTATTTTATTGTTACAAAAAAAAATATTGAATCATTCCCGTCGATAAATAAATCCAAATCTCAATTTTAAAAATTTATTTTTATAAAAAAATAATTTCTCTCAAAAATTATTTTCTCAATTTAAAAATTTTTTTTCAATAGTAAATTATAATCTTTTCAAAGTAAAAGTTTAAAAAAAATAACCAAAAATTTTATAAAATTAATAAAATCTATCAGTGCAAATCCAATCTCTGAATCCTCAATCCACAGTATTACTCCATCAGTCCTAATTATTTGATTCGGTGTGCTATTACCTCCTATCCCCGATACGGGTCTTTGAGCTAGCCCGGATTTGACATAAAAAAATAATAAACTCAGCGACGGATATTTCGCTCTATATCCCGAAACCTTTGACTGAATCTTACAAAAGATTTCTCATCACTGCGTTCATTCACCTTTATACATTTAATATCGGATATATCCGATTCGTTCACCTTATTCATCCAAAGACTCCTCGACCCATCCCACATCTATCCACACAATACACATATACACCCAACATATATCGAGGGTTTTTTGCTTTTTATTAATCTCGACCGCCGAACAGACTCAGATCCGTATAATTAAAACGGTGGTGTTGCTGGAAATCAATAGAAGTGTATTCCCACATGTTCATCTAATAATTAACTCGATTCGTCTCGTCATCGCTCAGGTGGATACCAAATTCGTAGCGGTTTATTATGTTTTTTCATCACACCCTTCCTTGGTTTTATTACGAGCGAAATGTCCTGTTATTATTAGAAGAAACAACAATGTCCAAAATATTCAGTCTTGGTGGTCGCGAGTCCTCATTATTCGTCATTAGCGAGCTGTGTATATCATTTGTAATTAGTACTAATAATTTAACCGGCCTAAATTTGTCCTTAGAGATATTCATGTGTCAAAAATTAAAGACATGTGGGGACTTGTTTGTGTGAAACGCCGACTCATGCTTGTTATTATGACTCTTTTTTTTCTAACCCTTAACTTTAAGCTAAATTATACATATATATATATATATATATATACATATATATTGGACATTCGAGCCTCAAAAGCGAGGGCAAATTTCTTACAGGCCAATTCGTCTCCATCTGAGTCTGCTCTTATATATTTTCGTCCCGTATCTTATTCTGGTCTTTTTAAGGCCGCTGTCAAGCCTCACTCCTTCCTCCAAAGATGAAAAGCGACATGATTGCCAGCGCGGCACTCGAGCCGAGAATGCACTCAACAAAATATTAAGTATGCCCAAAAAATGACACCGGAGGGTGTGCGTGTGAAGCCAGTCGGGGTGTTTGTCTAATTAACTACACTAATGTTACGTTACTTTGCTGTGATTAATGTTTATTGCACCCTCCCCCCCCCTTCTTGTCCCTTTCTTGAGTTCTTCTGCTTACTACTATACTCTTTCTTTTCTGCAGGGGCTTTTTTATTTGGATAACGAGTTCGGCTTACACTTTTTTAGGATTCGGTGAAAGAGAAAGGCTCTGTAGTTTACATTGTCGGGTGGGTGTACTAGTTGTTAAGTGTAATTTTAACAAACAGTTGTCTCAAATAAATTTGTTAAATAGTTTAAGCGGCTGGAAATTTTTTTTTTTAGTAATTATTTAAAGAACTAGTATAGTTTTGAAAATCTAAAAAAAATTGTAGATAATTTTTATATAAAAAAAAATTATTGAACAATTTTTAATTTTTAATTGATAAAAAAAAAAATATTTTAAACACTTTTCATGTTTTTATAAAAAATTGGTTTAAATAATTTGGAAAAAAAAATTATGCAAAAAAAAAATGTAATGCTATATTTTTAAATTTACGGCCAAATATTGAGGCTACAAAAAATTGAATTTTTTTTTTTAATTTCTTCGCTACATAATTAAGAAATGACCTTGTATCTCGTGAACTATTGGCATTTTTAAAGATATAAGCCCACTCCGACATTACACTCATCAAGACCTTTCATTTGAGTACCTACATTAATTTTTCATATATTTATATATATTGTATATACGTATATATGAAAAATATATTAAAATGCATGTGGGTACTCAAATGAAAGCTCTTGATGAGTGTAACATCGGGATGAGCTTATATCTTTAAAAATGTCAATAGTTAAGAAAGTACAGTGCAATTTAACAAAAGTCATTATTTAATAAAGCAAAATTTTATTTATTTATAGTTCACAAGTCACGGCAGTCACATAGTGACTGCAAGGTTGCTAGTTAATAATTGATTAAATATTAACAGGTAATAATTTTTTTTAGACTGAATTATATTGTTATTAAAATTATTTTTCTACTAAAAAATAATCAATGTACCTAATCTAATAAAATTATCTATATAAAGTAACAAAATTGTAAAAAGTATCAAAGAAAAATATTTCACTAAATTTTTATTTAAAAAATTTAACTAACAATTTATAGATATTAATTACCCGTTAATAAATATTTATTAAATGATTTAATTTAAAAAAAATAATTATAAACTCTTATTTAATATTAACAAATCCTTCGATCAAAGTGGATTGGTAAGTGCGAAGTTGCCACAGTAGGGAATTTGTCGAAATCCTGATGGGAATTGAGATATCACTGGTAGTCGTATTCCTGTTCGAGGATGAGAATCTTCGGAGTGCGGAGAGAGAGGAGTGAGTATGCTAATAGATCCTCGAGGTAATATATTATTCCGAAAAAAGTTTAAACTGATGACGGCGATGATATCCCTTCCGCGGAATAACAAGGGAAGAGGATTCGCGGAAATACTCCTTCTCCGACAGGTATCCAGGTTTTGTTTGTAATGCAAGCTTACATATATTAACGCTCGGAAACTCGATTCGTAGTGACATATCTCCTGCGGTGAGGCTGATTGCCTCCTCATTTTGTGAGCTTATTGCTTTTCACGTCAATTTGTCATTTCGTTCGTAAGCTTCAGAAAGCCACTTGATGGGACTTTACTCTATAGTTTACTTTCTGCAATAGTTCTCTCTGTATAGGTATAGTTATAGGTACTGAGAAATTTACTGCTATTGCTTCAACTCATCCACTCGCGTTGATCTCTCAGTTGGCTCAGCCTTTCTCGCGTTTGTCCAGCGAAATTGCTTCCGACGTTTTCTCTCGCTTTACCAAATTACCTTTAAACTCGGAAACTACATTTATACCATTTTGTACCTTTTCCAATGCGCCGAGAGATCTAACGAAATTCCACAGTATTTTTATTCGCTTTCAAAGACTTAATTAAATGTTCTGCATAGACATTTTACGATGTTACTATCTATTATTAATTATTTTATTTCATTTCAAATGTTGCGGATAAGTTTTTCAAAAAATCATAAATATTCATTTATTTTTATTAAAATTATTCACTATTGCGCATTATTATTATCAATTTGGTTGTATTTAAAAAATAATTCGAAATTAAATAAAGACTGTCGATGTTAAAGCACTTTGATGCGAAAAATAAAACTTCCTTGTTGATAAGAACTATGTGTTTGTTGAGAACAAGAAAATTATCTAATAATACCAGTTTTGATTATTAACTCATTACTTGATTTATTGATCAGGAAGCTATCAATTGTTTATATGTCATATTTATATGCAAATCAGGTGGAAAATCACCAGTGTAATTTTTCACGACCTAGCCTCGAGAATTAAACAACCGACAGGCTTGTATATGAAGAGCAGCTTCTGATGTGAGTACACGGAGAGAATTTAATCGTAAATCCAACTATCCGAGTATTGTAAAAACGGCTTCTTTGTATGACTGATTGGAAGAACTATCCAAATTTTTAACTGAAACATCCAGATAGTTACATTTACTATCTGGATAATAATTATTACCATTTGGCTGGTAACTTGAAGATGGTAAACTTAATCATAATATATGTTAACCACTAAAATCATATTGATTGTAAATTGTACAATCATGATGGTAATTATTATACCATCGCAGCTAGTAATATGATTAGTCATTATGTGACTACCGTGACTTGTGAATTATAAATAAACAAAAATTTCGCTTTATTAAATAATGACTTTTGTTAAATTGCACTGTACTTTCTTGAATATTGACGTTTTTGAAAATATAAGCATATATTTTATATATTTATATATAATATATAAATATATAAAATATATGA
>CAJNRD030001122.1:21746457-21810701 GCA_905319865.3 Cotesia congregata
TTTTTTTTTTTTTTATGATTGCAATCATGATGATTTTAACTATCTCCGATGATAAAAGTTACCATCTAGATGATAAATCGTATCATCATAATTGTGGGAATTAATATATACTGATTGTACTAATTACAATCGCCGGATAGTTGCATTTATCATCTTAACTTTTTAAAAGTTAATAACCATCCTGGATAGTAGAAGCTACAAAATAGGGATGGTTACCGTTAATATAAAATTTTCTCCGTGTAGTTACATCAAATTCTAACGTCAGTAAGCTTTGTCACTTCTCAATTTTTTGTCATCAATAATAATTCAACAATGCATAAGTTCTTGTTGTTCGGAATTATAGCCGTGGTTGGACTCTTGGCTTTGGTCAACCTCGCCAATGCAGGTTGTTCCGCAGAGGGCGAATGGGTATACGTAGATTTACGCTACATAATTTAAGTATTATCACTAGGGTAAAATTTTTACCCCAATTTTAAAATAAGTGGTTCAAATGTTTAATACTACGACGAAAATATTGGTCCTATTAAAAAATTTATAAAGCAAAAGTTTTTCAAAATTTAATTTTATAAAAAAAAAATGTTTTTCATGATTTTTTAGAAAAATCAATATTTTCGCTGTAATTTTAAAATTAAGATTCATAATTAAAGGTTCAAATTTTCTGATAACAATGAATTCTACTTTTGAAATTACGGTAAAATTATTGATCTTAAAGAAAAAACATAAGGTACATTTTTCTATAAAATTAAATTTTGAACAACTTTTGTTTAAAAAATTTTTTATTTTGTGCAATTTCAAGCGTTTAGGTATAGAATAGGCGGGAAGTTGCAGGGATTTTTTTTATTTAGAGTCTGTTTTAACTGCTGTGGTCATATCACCGACTTTAACAGGGGAGTGGTACGTTGGGGTCTTTTTGGGTTGTGAAAATCTTAATCTACGCGGCAAGGATCGAATCTCAACCAAGCTGGTTTCTAAGACCAGCTTGGGATTTGAACCCACGCCTGGCCAGTGAGTCGGTCCGAGTACTCTATAGGCCATGCGCCTAGACCACTCGGCTAACGTCACTGGTTTATTAATATTATTATTATTATTATTATTATTATTAATCTTTTTTTTTTCTAGTGCCACTTAATCGTGGGTCAGTCTTGTTGTGGTTCCAAGCTTGATTGCTCTGGTGGCATTTCGACTTTAGGAACATGTATACCTCATGGATAATACTATCGGCAATTTGGTTTGATGCTTTAGAAAACTATCTTTGCTGTCCCTTATTTCGTTCTCATTAATGAAGAAAAGTTCAATATAAAAAAAAATCGCAATTGTATTAATTTGAATTCTCTAAGAAAAAATAAAAATTTGTTATTTATAAATTAAAATTTTCGCACTGAATTTTACCTAAATTATTTACTAAACTGGTTATTAAAATTAAATTTTTTTCCAGCACTCCCTAAAAAGCTTATTTTAAAAAAAAAAAAATATTTTTTTTTGTTTGTATCAAAAATAACACGTGCTAAAAGATAATTTAAGTTTTTTTTTTTTTTTTTTTTTTTTTTTTTAAGTCATACTACAACTTCAAATTCATTTATTTACCTATTTAACCATTTTAGACTCCATCAATTATTAATTTACTGACCTTGAAAGTAAATAATCCCGATCATCATCCACTCAAAAATTACCACAAACTTCCCAGCCAATAACTATTCAACCAGAAGCTCACTTTAAATTTAAAAAAACGTTAAATATTTGTCCTCACTTGCGCTCGATAGCTCAGCAAACATATTTCCTCCCCAACAATCGACAATCCAGTTCCCGAAGAAAGGAAAAAAAATATATAAATAACAAAATTAGTCGATAGTTGTTCACCGACCTATCAGAGAAAAAATTACACATAATAACTGGTAACAAACCGTAGCGCGGAGCGAATATCCAAAGATGTGCCATGTGTCATGTATCATTTCTATAAATTCAAGGGATGTCTTTTACGCGGTTCGGGAATCGACGTTCATTCACTTTCCAAGCGCGATTGCAGCTTTCCTGAACTAATTGGCCTTGAATGGGGAGCGAGAGGTGGCAAAGGTGTACCTTAGCTCGATGGCGGGCGTCTTTGGTGTGACACGGGACATAAAGGATGTCGCTCGATGAGCTCGATGAGAATGAGCCAGATCTTCCCTTACTTTTAAGTTCTCTTCGTCTAATTTGATCCGGTTGGACCAGACAGAAGTTAAATGTGTAATGGTGTCTCATTGATGTCATTTTTCAGTACCTGTCACGCTTGGCCCGTCGAATCGGGCCCGGTTTTGAGGTGCGTTCATCAAACCACATATAATAAGAATAAAAATAAAAATGAAACTGGCTTTGACTCAAAGGGACGGTTTTCGTTTTTGATATTGAAGAAAATAAAAACTAATAATGTAATTTTTAAAAAAGCACCCGGAAGATTCATAAAACAAGTTGTGCCTTTTATGTTTACGCCTGACAGTAGAAGAAGAGATGGCATTATGATGCGGTAGGTCTTAAACTCCATTATAGTAAACGATTTCAATAACTCAAGTTTAGAGACCGATCAGCAGGGAAACTATTTGAAGCGCTTTGGCGGTTAAGCCCAAAAATGTATTTATATATCTGCATCCAGTCCAGCTCAGACACTTTACTTTGGCGAAGCCAAACATTATTGGTCGCAATAACGGCAAGAGCAATTACTTTTTACTACTGGCATGGCTTCATTCGCGGGCAAGCCCCAGATGGAAGTATTTTCTCGGGTACCTACCCACCCTCACAAAACGGTAAACGGCATCGCTACTGCCAACTCGGTGACCGCAGATTTATTTCCCAGCTCGTGCCAAATTCCCTCATAAAGTACCCGAGCTTTGTTTGTACTTAAATCCTGAGTAGGATGGACTAGGCTGAGGAGCTAAGGTCAATATTGCCAAAGGGTGCCTCGATAAAGTCGACCAAGGTTCTTTTACGTGCTACAGAAGTCGAAATGGTCTTTGGGTTTTAATTTGTGGGAGTATATTGTTGGTAATTATATTTATGGATGGAATTTTAATTGAAATTTTATGTTAGACAAAATTAAGATATACTTTTGTGGAAAATTAAGTGAAAAAGTCGAAATTTTTATTTTTTTAATATAGATTTATTATGTTTACATTAATTAATTTCTGAAATTATATATAATAAATATAAATTTTAAATAGATTACATAATTATGAAATGACCTTGTATCTTGTGAACTATTGACATTTTTAAAGATATAAGCTCACCCTGACATTACACTCATCAAGACATTTCATTTGAGTACCCACATCAATTTTTCATATATTTAAATGTAATATATATATGTATATATGAAAAATATATAAAAATGCATGTGGGTACTCAAATGAAAGCTCTTGATGAGTGTATCATCGGAATGAGCTTATATTTTTAAAAATGTCAATAGTTAAGAAAGTATAGTGCAATTTAGCATAATTAGAAAATGACCTTGTATCTTGATAACTATTGACATTTTTAAAGATATAAGCTCACCCCGACATTACACTCATCAAGACCTTTCATTTGATTACCCACATCAATTTTTCATATATTTATATATATTATATATAAGTATATATGAAAAATATATCAAAATGCATGTGGGTACTTAAACGAAAGCTCTTGATGAGTATACTATCGAGATGAGCTTATATCTTTAAAAATGTCAATATTTAAGAAAGTACAGTGCAATTTAACAAAAGTCATTGTTTGTTCAAAAGTGTATTTTCAATATTTGTATATATTTTTTCTTTAAATTTTTTTAAATGATAGAGTACTTATAAGGCGTTGGAAAATGAGAATTTAATGAAAACAATTTTTTATCGAAGCATTTCGATGTCACCGTCAATAAATCCTCCATTGTGCCCAAATTATAACTCTCTATAAGAAACCTTTTTGATGTTGATGGGAGTATAAACGAGCATATCATACTGAGATCGTAATAACGATAAGAAGTATATGTCTTTAATTTATCTGATGGCCCAACAAACAAACGCGAAGAAAGTCGGTACATAAATGTCAAACTACAAGTATGTATGCAGCTGATGCTCCCAACGTAGAGGTTTAAGGACTGGTGTGCAATAAGTGTGTGTCACATATCACATAATGAGTGTCCCTGAACTCAAGATCACACGACTGCTGCATATAAACCATCTCCAATCTGCGTATTTTCGAGAAACATGTATGCAGCTTTGAATGCGTCAGTCAAAGTTGCTCCGCATAATTCTGCATTCTATATAAATATAAATGTAATATTATATAATATAATGGTGGGATCATTACACAAGTATTATGCAGATGAAATGTTACCGCTCAAAATCAGTGTAAATGTATGTGGTATGTATTTTGTAAAAAGATTCGTGTCTATTCAATGTGACGAGCAGTTGAGAAATTAGCGGTTTTCATTTTCAGTAGGAGTTTTGCTTCGCTTTGATACTCCTCCGGGAAACGCGAAACTATCTAAAGCATCGTTTCGTTGATATATGCTTAACATTCAGCATAAAAGCCCTTTTAAGTCTTTCCAATTTGTGATTAAAATGTCGACGTAAATGTGAATTCCGAGCAGACGTTAATGGTAACTTCAAGCAGCGGTATTTTATGTAGAAGACCGATGAATGACCCGTGCTGTTTGAAGGATTCTTAATTGAAAATTGGAAATCGGAAACTACGCTAGCGAATCATCAGTAGTAAACTTTGTGGAGTAGTTACTGTTCTACATACTGACTAGTTTTTATTTTTAATAAAATTTCAAGCAATTTTATTTAGGATTTCTTTAGAAAAAAATTTTATTTTATTCAATATTTATTTAGAAAAAATATTAATTGCTCAAAGTAACACCAGCATATAAGTTAATAAAATAATTATTTATAAATTAAAAATTTTTAATAATATTTTTTATAAAAATTATTCATTTAAATACAGTTGAATTTTTTTACAATAATTGACAAAAACTTTTTTATTTTATTTATTTGGCTTTTATTTAATAATAAAATTTTTTTATAAATTTTTCAATTTTTAAGCTGTAATTTATTTTGATAAAATTTTTGGCTTTTATTTTTAAAAATTTAATCATTGATTTAATTTTTTTAAATATTTATAATAATAATATTTTTATATAAAAACTTAATAATTAAATTTTTAGCATTGTAATAAAATTGTAAATTGAAAATAATTATAATAATTAAATTAAATAAGAAATAATAAATTACAGAATAATTTCACTTAATTGAACTTTGTAATAATAATTGTTTTATTTAATTAAATTCAATATTTAAAATTGAATAAATTAGTTTTTAAATAATTTTTACCATTAAAAATATTCATAAAATAATTTTTTTCTTCAATATATTCAGTGTACTCAGAAAACACCACTTTGCTTCCTCGCTTAGAGGTTTAAATGGAAAAATCGATTCCTTAAAGCGTGTATACTATAAAGTATACATATTAATATTAAATATAAAGCACAAGAGTGAGATAAAAATTAAATAGTCTTCTTGAAAATATTTTATAAGCCGATTAACAAGTTTAAGTGTATTATGATAATAACGATGCACTCTGTTTTTAAAATGGCTTATTTGTGTCGATCGAATTTGCCGATAAATGGGATTAAAATCTCCAGAAAGATGTCCTTGTCCCTGTCTGTTATTACTTATCATTTTAAAAAATTATTCTCCAGCTCCAGCCCATCTATCATCCTATTTAAAGATTCAAGAGCGAGGAAAAAAGGGAGGAGGAGGAGGAGGAGGAGACACTCTCAACTTCGGCTTAGATGGATCCAGAATGTACGTCTTGTTTTTTGTTGATGCTCTCAAGCTCGAGGACGAGATAGCGGAAATGGAGGATAATGCGAGCAAGATGATGGGATCGACGCAAGGATCGAGGAAGAGCACATATGTGTACATATTACATACACTGTGTCACATAAACGAGCACATAGACGGAAAAAGCACCAAGGATAAGGCCTCTACGCCCATTGAAGCGTGACCCGGCCCAGGAATGACTTTTCGTTGGTAGACATGCCACTAGTTGTCATTGTATAAAATAATATAATGTAATATAATAAATAATATATATACCGAATTCAAAAACTGATTTTCAGGGAGCGTGACGCCAGATGCCAGACCACACACAAGTGGATTGAGGCGTGCCTGTGTTCGCTCCCAGGACAGGTGACAAATACTGGAGAAAAAGGTCGACTGAGATGTTGCAGAAAGGAAATTTATAATTTACAATTTTGGCTTTTAATAGAAGAGAGAATTAAGCGCAATTCGCTTAGAGTTGTTCTATTATTTTTAATATTTATTTAGGTTTTTTAATAAAAATTTTTTACCTAAGAAAATAATAACAATAACTAAACATGTAATAATTATATTAATTTATAGCAATAAACAATATCTGATACAATTTAACAAAACTCGCGAGGAATTGTAAGCATATAATACATTTAATTACAATAGCACGTACAATAATGCAATTGCAAGAGCTAATGTAAAAATTTGAGTATATGATTTATTTTTTTATATTAATTACATTTGGTTAAACAGAAACAAAATAACAAAATTTAGAAAAAACACTATTGAATAAATTTTGTACATTTTAAATTGAGAAAAAAAAATTCTTTTGACATAAATAAACAATTATGTATTGTGTAATTTAAAAAAATTTTATTTTTTAGCTGAAAAAATAAACATTTCTTTCTCAATAAATTTTTTATTGAAAAAAGTTTTGAAAATTTGGAAAAAACAATTATTAATAAAAATTTGCAATCTATCTAAATTTTTTTTTTAAATCAAAAAAAATTTTCAACAAAAAGTTATTGAAAGAAAAATGTTATTTTTTCAGCTAAAAAAAAAAAAAACTTTTAATAAATTAATTTATTACATCATTGTTAATTTATTTCAAAAGAAATTTTTTCTCTCAGTTATAGACTTAATTAGTACACAATTTTTATAAGAAAAAAAATTGATTAAAAAAAAATTAAGTGCAATTTTCTAAATAAGTATGGATGGTGCTAACACGATAACTCTCGAACAATACAATTAATTGATCCGATTATTTTTTTATGCTAATTGCATAGATGTTGCCAAGAGATGGTTTGAAAATTACGACTCTATGATGATTTGTTTAATTGTAAATAGAAGATTTTAATGATCATTAAATTATTAAAATTAAAAATTGTAAAAAAAATTTACTGAGATAAAATTTAGCAAAGTTTCTTTAGAATTTTTTAACCCCGATCGAAATGAAAGATTGCATAAGACTATAAAAAGTGAAAAGTAAAATGTACACACGCAGAAAAAAATTTTGTTAAGATAACCTAAGATATGTTGTGGTAACAAATGAATTTGTTAACATAGGGATAACAAATCATATGTTAAAATAACAAAATTTAGGTTATAACAAGTTATTGATATGTTATAACAACAAATTAGTTTTATTACTATAGCAAAATCTTTTAGTTGATTCGACAAAATACTTTAGTTGGTATAACAAATTTTTTTGTTGAAACAGCAAAATTATTCTATTAAAATAACCAAGAGAATTTGTTGGATTGACAAAGACAATTTGTTGAAGTAATAAAGTGAATTTGTAAAAATAACAATGAGAATTTGTTGGAATAACAAATAAATTTGTTACAGTAAATTTTATATGTATACATTTAAAAAGCAACAAATTAGTTTTGTTATTGCAATAAAACCACTTTGTTACAGCAGCAAAATCACTTGGTAACAGCAACAAAGTCATTTTGTGATAGCAACAAAATAATTTTGTTAGAGCAACAAATTTATTTTGTGATTTAACAAACTGGTTTGTTAGTACAACTTGAAACTTTTTGTTAACGCAACTAATGGATTTGTTGCTATAAACATACTCATTTGTTACCAGGACATATTTTTCAGTTATCCCGTCTTTTGTTATTTCAACAAAATCGTTTTATGCGTGCAGATGGTATTCTTGATGGAGTTTTTCCATTTCCGGCACGGAGGGATGTTGAATGAAATTAAAAAGCGTGACAATGTTCAGTCCAGGCACTCTGCCAATTCTCCAGGAGATCGTGTAATCTATCCGAAATAGAATGGATTTAAGCGAGCGTTATTTAGGGAATTCAATTGGATGTTGCTTTTATCAATTATGCACCGTGTCCGCTTTATTACGAGCGAATACGGGTCAGGTTAAATACTAATGGATTACGAGATCGATATCGAGCGTAAAGCATGTTAATGTCGCGATAAATGGGGCTGCATTTCCATTTGTTTTACCAGAATTGATGTTTCCCTCCAGGAAGATCTAAAATGATCTTCCTGTTTGATTATTCATGAGTGATTAATGTGCACGTTAATGTTCATGGAAAATTGTGTCTTTTGAATGAAGCAAATGAAGAATGAAAGGTGACGAGCTTAAGCTTGAAGTATAAGAACTGAAGACGTAATATCATAAATTTATAAGCCGTGGGACTATTTACGCTCGTGTCAGCAAGCAAACACTAGAGTTTCCCATTGACCTATTATTATGTCTATGGAGCATCAGTCGTCAGATGTAGGATGTATTGACGGCTTAGAATTATGTGTAAAGGACGAGGGAGGACAAAAAGATGAGATGAGAAATGAAAATCTAAATGCAAATAGAAACAGTGTTCTCACCTATTCAGAAACGACGCATAAACTTTTGTCTCAGACTTTTAAAAGCACCTTAGTCATCTGATGTATGTAATATACTAGAGTTACTAGACATTGTGTCTTGAACAGCAATCTGCTTGTACTCTTCCGCCGGAGTAGCTCATACTTTATGCTCTGAGTGCACGAGGTCGCAAAATGCTCTACTATGTAGACAATATTCGCATGCATAGTTAAAGAGAATATCAGAGTGAAAGAAACATAAGACGTGGATTATGCTGTGAAATATGTCGTGCGAGTAATGATGATTTGAATATTCACTAATGGAGAGGAGGAAGTGGTTATACATCCTTGATGGACAATGGTAATTATTGATATGTACATCATGTGTTTGTTTATAATAAGAAAATTATATAACATTGATAATACCAGTTTCGATTAATTCATCACTTGTTTTATCGATCCGGAAGCTATCAATTGACTATATGTCAAATTTATACGCAAATCAGGTGAAAAATCACCAGTGGAAATTGTCACGACCTTGTCTTGAGAGACAAAACAACCGACACGCTTGTATATAAAGAGTAACTTCTGATAAGAGTAGTCATATCAAAGTCTAACGTCAGTAAGCTTTAACACTTCTCAAGTTTTTGTCATCAATAATAATTCAACAATGCATAAGTTCTTGTTGTTCGGAATCATCGCCTTGATTGGACTCTTGGCTTTGGTCAACCTTGCCGATGCAGAATGTGCCAAGCTTGGTGAAAAAGTACGTAGATTTGTACCACCTAATTTTAGTATTATCACACGTGAAGTTATAGTAACAAATTCATTAATCGCATTAACAAAATGTTTCAAGTTGTACACTGATAGAAGGATTTGTTTGTATTTAATAAATCAATTTATTAAAATCTTTTTCAGATATTTTTTTCGGTGGAAAAAATATTTTTTTACTATTAACAATATTCGTTAGTATTAACTAAATCAATTTTTTATGAGAACAAAATTTTTCTAACTATTAAGAAGCTTTTGTGTATTGAAAAAAGTATTTATTTCGACCAAATAAGATTTGTTAATAGTTAACAAATATTTTGTTGGTGGTCGGTGTTGGTAGATGGCTCTACTTATTAACGCGTAGTTGTAAATAAGTATATATATATGTAAACTTCTAATTGTAATTTATCTTTTTATTATTTGTATCTTTTAATTTCAATTTTCTTTTACTTCATTAAATATCTAATTCTCTGTAATTTTTATAATTAAAATAAAACATTGAAACACGTTTTTGAGGAATCTTTTAAATATTCATAATCCAGTGTGTATTAAATACTAATAAATGATTTATTAAATATTAATAAATCATTTTTTATATGTTAATAAATCGTTTATTAAATAGTAACAAAAATTTGGTTAGCACAAAAAAATAGCTGCTAATAAATGATTTATTAACTATTAATAAATATTTGTTAAGGACCTATCCTCTAATAAATCATTTATTAAATATTAACAAATCTTTTTAAATACAAAAAAATCCTTCTATCAGTGTACTAATAAACCAGACTGTTAAATCACCAAATCAATTTGTTGTCCTAACGAAATCATTTTATTGCAATAACAAAACTAATTTGTTACTAAAATATTTGCCAAATCAGATATAGCTGATTATAGTATATTTTTAAATTATGGATTTTTATAAAATTTACTGTAATAAATTTATTTGTTATTTTGATAGAATAATTTTGCTTTTTTAACAAAAAAATTTGTTATACCAACTAAATTATTTTGTCAAATCTACTTAAAGATTTTGCTATAGTAACCAAATTGTTTTGTCGTTATAACATATCAATAACTTGCTATAACTTAAATTTTGTTATTTTAACATATAATTTGTTATCCCTACATTAACAAATTCATTTGTTACTAGAACATATCTTAGGTTATTTTAACAAAATTTTTTTTGCGTGCACCCTACATCATATATTATTATTATTATTTTAGTGCCAGATTGGTGAGGGGAATCCTTGCTGCAGCGACGAGCATGTTTGCACCGGTAACGCTTTCATTTCTGGAAAATGTAAAGTTAGAAGTAATTTCGGATAGGAAATTTGTGATGCTTTTGGAATAATTATATTTTTTGACCCTTATTTCGTTCTCATCAATGATGAAAAGTTCAATATAAAAAAAAATCTTTATGTAACCTTATATTAATAAATAAATAATAATTATAAAATTTGAATAATAAATATTACAAATTTACTATTTTAAATAGTATATTATTAATTAACAAATAAATCTAACTATTTATTCACTGACTCCTATTTGTACGATTTCGAAGAAAATTATTCAAAGTATAAACATGTATAAAATTATTATTCATTCTGAGTGTATAGCGTGATATTTCTAACAAGCTAATTGTTTTAAATAATTATCTATTTTTCTGAATATAATTACTAGAATTACTGTAGACATTTTTATTATAAATAAAGCTGGCAAATATTCCTGTTCCCTTCTTCCACATGAATTTCAACGAGGTTTACCATCCCGAGGATGTACACTCCTTAATCATCCGTCACGGCGAATAATGAGTGAGTAACTAATTAAGTATTTACTTAGGATCCAATTGCCGATTTAATCTTCCGGATAATTCATTATATCTCGGCTGTAACAATTTTACGGCTTCATCCAGAAGCTCCCTAACCCTTTACTTTGCTTGGCTCTTTATCCTTGTCCTCGAAATTTTACTCTGTTATTTTCATAGCCATTTTCCCGACAATGTTGCCTCGTCCCCGTTGGTTCCGTTTTGTGAGATTGCGCCGGACGCAATACCCTTGTGCGCTTTTCCTAGCAAACATTTACCCTTCTCGCGAACAAAACCCAAACTGTTGCAGGGCACACAGCCACACAAACTAAATTTCCTTTCTTTGTCCCTTCAGCTTTTCCCAACTCTTACACACACAGTTTCTGGCAAAACTGACAGTAGGTTTTGTCTAGTTCTACTCCTGCGTTTGATAAAACAAACCCGTACTCCCAATTTAATCATACATGTAAAGCCACCCGAGCCAGATGAGCGCGTGTTGGTGTCTGTTAGAGCAACTGGAGGGAATTCAAACGGAATTCATTCTCCGAAAAATAAACTCCTAACAATTACATCATTCTGAAGCAGGAAGGTTGAAAAAAAAAAAAAAGAGCGAAAACAAAAACAAACACAAGATAAGCTTTCGATCAGCGCTCGGCATCCTCATATCATATGCTCTAACTGTCGCCCGGCTCCTAATTTAATTCCTCGGCGAACCGTACCGGGTTTTTCTGTGTTCTGCTTGCTGGGTTGTCTGGAGCATTAACATACTTTCCAGTTTCCGAGCAAATGTGGCTGGTTTGGTTGCTACCCCTCACACCTATCCTATATACCTTTCGAAATTCTCATCCTCATCCTCCTTGCTCCTCGGTCCCGCTAAAAGTACCACCGAAAAAGCTTAACGGAGGTTGAATGTGTGAGCTGCAACTCTGCCCGGTAAATCTGGCATCCAGATCCTCTTTCCAACTTAAACAACCCTTTAATAAGGACATCATGTCTACACTCGGACGCACATATCAACCACTTTTCGATTTAGCTATCTTTTAAAATGGTTTATTTACAGGATCAACTAAATATTACCCCGGAAAAAATTTTATTAGGAATAATACGTTCATGATTAACTTCAAATAGTAAAAAAAAATCATATATACTCAGAAAAAAATGGAATGAAGTGAAATTTACTCATATCCAACATTTTTTTATTTAATTTTTTTTTTTCAGTATAATTTTTTCATATTTTCTATCAAAACTGACCATATTAGGACATTTTTGGCTTAGTATGATTTATTATGGCCATATTAGGCTTTATATGGTCATATATATCCATTTATAATGTTTTTAATCAAAATTAGTATTAAAAACATCCAACAGGTGGCGCATGATCGCAAAATCATCTCAATATAAGAAAGTTCATTTTTTGAGTTATTAAGTATTAGAATAAAAAGCATTGTTTTAATATATTAGGGTTTTTTTATCTTTCTTTTTCCCTGAATAAAACATTCCACATTCTAGTCAAACTACACGGAAAAAAAAGAAAACTCGAAAAATTACATTATAAATAGTAATAAGTTGAAAACTAGAACAATTACACTTCGAAATAACTTTTTTCTAAATTCAAACCTTGAGTGTTAATTTTTAGAGCTTTTAATGTGAATATTAAAATGTAATTCTATAAAAAACTGTAATAATAACAATCTGAAACTGTAATTTTTTCAGTTTTCATCACGGAGCGCTACTTTTTATTCTATATTGTAATTTTTTGAGTTTTCTTTTTTCCGTGTAATATATATATCCTGTGGATTATGTTGTACAAACGGGAACCAAAATTTATTATAAATATTGCATACAATCTATAATTAAATTGTAACATGTAAATCATACATGAGGAGTTAAGTTTCAAAAGGGTATCTTTTTATTTTTAATTAATCGAGACAAAAAAAAATGGTTATCTTCAATTATAAATATTTTTATTTTAGCTATAAAGTATCGGTTATAAAGCTACAATTCGATTTTCATTCAAAAATCTTTATAATTCTCAAATTAATTAATATTTAATAGTTTAAAAAACTACTTTTTTAAAATATGAAAAGATACTTTTTGAAAATCAGCTCCTCATATATCAATAAAAAATTAAAAAAAAAAAATTATTGTTTAAAATTATTAAAAGAAGATCAATTCTTATGAATATTTAGGTCTATTGTACATAATAATTTATCATTTACTCTTATATATAACAAATCCAACCCCCAAAATTACTCCCCGGAAAATTATCACAATCTACAACAATTTCAAACTTGTCTCAGCTGAGACCAGTTCTTGCCCGTACTTTTTGACGGCTCTTTCTTCCAAAGAACCTGGGGTTCACGCTTATGCTGGTACGCGTGAAAGGGTTGCTAAATAAAGCGACTTAGACATTCAGAGCACGTGTCTTTTTGGGTAAGTGTACCACAGAGGGTGAGGCAATAAAAATACGGATAGATGTGGATTTTACGATGTTGGGAGAAATCATTCGGGGAATATGAATACTTACTTTAGCGTATGTGTAAGTAAGCGGGGGTGTAAAAAGGTATGAGTTAAGAGAAAAGCAAAAGGAAATACTCTGGAGACAAGACATATCAAAGAACGCTCTTTGCCGGGACTCGGATCTGATGTTATGTTGCGCATCTCCTGTTTCGCCCTCATATGTGATATGTGAGTGTGTATCTCCCAATAGCATCCTGGATCTTCGTCCTTACTCCTCACACTACTGTTTTGCAGCAAAGAAACAAAAAACGCCCGCGGGCATATGTGATGCCGATGGGCATGCCGGTTATTGCGCGTCACGTTATGAAATTCGCTCGAAATCGTACTATGATATCTATATACCCTCGGGTATATTACCCGTGCCTTTTATACCACTACTATCTTCCTCTCTTTCTGCCGATACAGATACAGATAGAGATAAAGATAAAGATATCGGTACAGAGACATGTTTCTGGTAGTCGCGAGTTTAAAGAAATGGCTGACGTTGTATGAAAACCGTCAGGAATATACTATTTTCATTTATAAATAAAAGATGGATGAAAAGTATCGTGTGCAAGCGAAAAAATAATATTTTATTTTGGCTTACTGCCATAAAAAATTATTATTGCTGTCCGGCAAATGAAAATGCCCCGGGATTATTCCTAGAATTTTAATAAACCGGGTAATATGTGTAGTGTGCTGTAAAGTTAGAAACATAAATTAAAAAGGAAGAGACTGTTAATTTATTTCTATCCGAATTCTTCCTTTTATTAATCCGGTGTTACGTTATCCACTTTGTAACCGTAGTTGTATCAATGAATTCAACGAATTTTATGTTAATTCATGGATTTAAGTGCTCACATGCTCTGTGCTCTGGTAGCACTTTTCCTGGTACACTATATAGATATAATTATAGGGGATTTTGTTGCGAGAACAGAGGACACCCATAAATCGTTGTTGAAAATTCTTGGCTGATCATAAAATTTTGTTAACTTTTACGAGCCCGACAAGGTATAATACCTGGCAAAGCTTCCGGAACTCTTTTTTTAAACCAGGCCTTCTATTTTTATGCTGAAAAAAATTGGTATTTTTTTACAATCATTTTGCGTAATTTTGGGAATAGTTTTTACGGGGTATTAAATACTTAGAAGGTTTAGAGTTATTTTATTACTTATAAAAAAAATTTAGAATAACAAAATTTGACATTTTTCAACGATAGTATTTTATATTTTATTAATCTAATTAGAAATTTAAATCCAATTATTTAATTTTTTTTTCAAGAATTTTATACTGATGAGTCAAGAAAAAAATTTCTTCATACAAAATTACAAAAAAAATTTATTTTTTATTTTTTTATTAATTCAAAGTATTAAAAAGCAAAAATAAAATTTTGAATATAATATTTTTCATAAACTAAGTAACTTTTCATTTCAATTTATAAATACTAGCAACCTTGCAGTCACTAAGTGACTGCCGTTGACTTGTGAACTATAAATAAACAAAATTTTGCTTTATTAAATAATGACTTTTGTTAAATTGCACTGTAATTTTTTAACTATTGACGTTTTTAAAGATATAAGCTCATCCCGATGGTACACTCATTAAGATCTTTCATTTGAGTACCCACATGCATTTTGATATATTTTTCATATATACATATATATAATATATATATATATATAAATATATAAAAAATTGATGTGGGTACTCAAATGAAAGGTCTCAATGAGTACAACATCAGGATGAGCTTATATCTTAAAAAATGTCAATAGTTCACAAGATACAAGGTCAATTCTTAATTATATATCTAGAGATAGAGCATTTTCGAATGTAGCCTAAGTACTCATCATAATAAATTGACTATCAGTGAAAATGATGTGAAACCTTGTAAAGGCACAAATTAAAATCAAGACCTTTGCAATGACACTAATTTTCACTAAAAAAACCGATTTTATCATTTGACTATCCTGGACACAAAATTTTTATTATTCTCTTAATAATATAGATTTAATTAAAAAGGTTCATAATTATATAATCCAAATTTCTAATTAAAAAATTATCATCATTATTATATTTTTCAAAATATTACTTAAAAAAGTTAATATCATTTTTTTTAAATTAAAATTTGTATTTTTTCTAATAATATTAATAAAGTAATTTTTTTTAGCACAGTTATACTGACCCAGTCTTGATACAAATTGTGACAATTAAAGAAAAAATAAAATAATCCTTGAAAGTAAAAAAATTCCAAAAGTTAAAACCAAAAAGTCAGTAACAAAAAATAGAGTTTTCAGTGGGGCAATAGGCTTAAACTAATCCAGGTATATGTAACTTTTTGTACATCCCAGGGGGGATGTCGTTTATGGTCGCTGCAGTGTGGGAATAGTATATATTGTGGGCATTAAAGGGCAACAATGCAATAGATCGTAAAGAAGAGGAAGATATGGCGCTTCTGGAGCCGAAGAAGGACACAAATATACATACACAGAAGTAAAAGTTGAGAAAAAGGGAAAGGGCCTTTGGGTCAGAATAGGAGTCGTTCTTCCAACTTCCAAGGCAAGGTATGTTGAGACCGTGCATACGGTATATATCTATGTCATAAAAATACAGAAGGAAGAGAGATTCCAAAGCACAAACGGAGCAGTGGGCTTGAGTGGCCACAAACAAAAATACAAAGAGCCCAAAAATATGTCAAGCGACCCAGGTCCTTTACTTTCCAGGACAGGCCTCCCCGCTGGGCGCCTCCACAATAATTCGTTGCATCTCCGAATTTCGAGTATTTCAACGCCCTTTACACTATTCATCTCGAAATATTATTCATCTGGTGAATAAATAAATCACTTATATCATTTTATCACTTTTAATTTGCTCCAAAATCGGATCATGATCAATGTGTCATTTTCTGAAGACCAAGCTGGATATTTTTCGTTTAATTATCGAAATTATCAAGTGGCAAGGAATAAATCTCGTATGACATGTGAAAGGCTGAATGCGTGACACACCTCAGGCGGTTCACTTCGGAAGCCGTTGGGATTGTCCTCGACAGGATAGGATAAGGGGACAAAAAATGAACCAGGGGGATTTGAATGAGCGAGGGCGAGGGACGATCAATCCCTAAGTTCCACCGTAGAGATTGATCGTATCTCCGCTCTCTCGATCTAGATATCTGGGTATCTTAAGATTCCGCGATACTGTGCGTACATTGTATTGTTCGAGGTATGTTGCTCGGCGTATGTGCCCTGGACATTGTTGCGCTCGGCATTGTTATGGCCACAATGAGCCGCGAAATCTCGGCTCATTCCATTCGTCACATACAGATCTAATGGTCTATCTATGCCCACAATCTGACCCTAATTAACATTTTTGGGGTTGTTTAAAGATTAATTTTTCATTGTTTGGAATTTTAAAATTAATCTAATAAAAATTTAATAAGTCTTTTGAATTAGTGTTTTTTTTTTTTAATTTATTAAAAAATCAGATTCAAGTTTACTAAAATATTAGTAGAAAAATAAATTTTTAATGGAATTGTTTTTTGGTATTTTAATTTATAAATAAATAAAATTTTTTGATTTTTTTTAAGTATATAAATTTAGTTTAAATATTCTAATAGCAGAAATTAAAAAAAAAAATAATTGATGTTACTTTTGAAAAATAATTTTTTTTAAAGATATTGAAGGAGTAATTAGACCTAGTTAAGAAATATTTATGATAAAAAATTAAAAACAAAAAATAATAAAACAGCTTATTTTAAATACAAATTTTTAATTAAATAAATTATTTACATTTTTTAAAATTAATCTTTTTAAATAAGTTTTAATTTTAAAATATACAAGAATTTTTACAAATAATTTTATAAATTTTACTATTGCATTAATTTTAATTTTTTTTTTAAATTTTTCTGCTATTTGGCTGGCAAATGGTTTTTTTTATTACTCTTTTTGGCACTCAAATTCAAAATAGTCTTATTATAATATTCAAATGACATGAAATGCAGATTGACATCCTCACATCGACACAATCTCATAACATGACAAATAACAAGTAGGAGGATTAAGACAAATAATGTTTATATTATATTACATTTGATAGCCTGTGATAAGAATCCTGATACCGATTTATGTTACGGATATGCTTCTCATAAAATAAATGATCCTTCTTGTTCTCCTTAATACACTTTTTTATTCGGTGTATTGTATAAATTAAATCGCAAGGCCATTACAGTATGGAAATGTTATCTCAAGATTTTATTACTATTTAGATTTGGTTCAACTCGAAATTCAATATCGGCTTAATGGCATGTCGTGCATTTAAATATTACCTTAATGCAGTAACTGATATGCAATAAAATAATCCTGTGTAATACTTTACTGTATCACTGTTACCTTAGTTTATAATTTAACTTTAAATGGGAGTACAGAGGAGGTTTAGATTAAAGATTAAAGATACCTTAGATCTGAATCGGGTCGATCGCGCCCTCTGGCAGCAAAAGGCTAGACTTTTAGAAGCCCTCAATAACGGATCAGAGGATCATATATATTTTCCGATGATCTACGATCGAAAGTTATTGTACCCGAAGTCGGTAATGGAGTTCACATGATTTATTCCCATCGATTTTTAATTTTTTCGTTATCTTCTGCAGGACATTTTTTAAGAATTTTTAAAATTATACCCACTAAAAAAATTAATAAAATAAATTTTTAAAGAGGTTTTTTTATTAATTAATTTAAATATTAATATATTTTTAGTAGTAACTTTAAATTTTGATAATAAGCAATTTTTTTTACAAATAATTAATTTTCGAGTTTATTAAAAAAATCTAAAATAATTGCACTAATATAAAAAATATTTAGTCGATTTTAATAAAATTTTTTGTGGATGTAATTAAAGATATATTTTATAAAATAAATTTATTTAAAAAAAATTTACATTAAAATATCTAAAAAAAAAAAAAATACATTGACGATAATTTTAAAAAAATCTATCGAATTAATTATTAAAATTATTTAATAAAATATCGGTATAAAAGTAAAATTTTTTTTTTTTGTATTATTATTCAGATATTTTATATAATTTTTAATATATTTTTTTCATATGATTATCCATGTAATTTTATCATAAAATAAATTAAAAAAATAAATTATATTAAAAATATCGACAAAAATCTACTTTACAAAAAAAATGTTTTTTATAAATTAATATACATTTTAATATATATTTTTTTTTAAATAAGTGTATATATAATTTTTCAATTTAAATGTTGGGTAAATTGATTAAAGAGAAATTGTAATTGATCAAAGACCATAAATATAAGCCAGTTTCCAAATACTATTGAGCCCTGGTGATAATTAAAAGGATCAGCGGCAGTATATTATGTTTTATGTTATATTATAACGATGATAATCTAAATTCAGCGATTCGGTAACTCGGAACTCAAGCCCGTAACTCCAACTGTTAACTGTTATGTTGTTATTGTTGATGTTGGAGCTGGAGCAGTATTGCCACTTCGACACAAATTAATAATGAAGATTCAGCATCGGTCTATTCTGTGCAAACAGTGCCGACGTAATCGACTGTTGAATTAAAATCTATGCGTTTGGTGACCGTATGAATATAAACAGCCGCGGGTTAACGAGGAATAGCATATTCATACATACACACCTAGCAAGTTTAGAGCATTGCGTAGGGTTTATTATATATATTCAAAGCACAATGGCAACAACAGTAATGCAACAGCTAGGTTCACCGGACCCTTTGCCCATTTGCATTACTAACATTTCTGACTAACGGTCTTCACAGAGCATAAATAAGACCGGGTGGTTAATAATCTTACTCAGTTACCCTCCTTCACCTATATTACTAACCGTAATCGCTATTTACTGAATCTTAACCTCTTAAACACTCCAGAGCACTGATAAAAGGGTTTCGTTTGGTAGTAATTAAATTTTATTAAGAAATAAGCTCATTTTATTTTATTTAATAATTTTTTTTTATATGAAAAAAATTTATATTCAAGTGTAAAAAATTAATTAAAAATTTAATGATTAATTAATAATTAAAATAAATTAATAAATAATCAAAAATACATTATTAACATTAAATAAAAAATATTTAATGCAAAATTTGTATAAAAAAAATTTAATTAATCAAATTTTGGCGGATTTTTTTAATATATTTTAATTTTTTTAATATTTATAATGAATTTTTTTATCCATAGAATAGATATGAAGTTTATTTATCTATTAATATATTTGTTATATAAATTTTTGTCATAAATTTATATCCCAAATCTCTCTACCCACTCCAATAAACGATTCGTATTTGATATTACATCAGTATGATACAATATACCCCATAATATAATATAATGAAATGAATGTGTGCTGGGTATGAGGGTGTGCGTGAGCATATTTATCCTCATCTCGCGTTATGTTCGCAGCGCCCTTTCCGAAACCTGATGCAGCCCTACACTACTCTTAACAGCCTCGGGGCGATTAATGAATTTATGGTAGCTGGTTGGGAAGGTACGCTCGCTTTGCTACGCCAGGATTCGGGGCCTCCGGCTATAAACTAGACGGCGAATCTAACCACCGGGTTCGAAACTACCCGATACATGCTACACAGACATCACCCTGCTGTACATACATCGGCCTATGAGCTTTACTCGTTACTTTCAGCCTTGTTTTCACGTTCTTGACCTTGCTGTTGGTATTTAACACCGTCAACTAACCGCGTTAACTGCCCGCGAGAAAATTTTTCTGATAATATGGCTTGATATATCCATACAAAGCCATATCAGAAAATTTTGTTTGCTTGATATGTCCTCATAAAATTTGATATGAGGAAATTAAATCATACATAGCTATGTGAGGCCATATATAACCAGGTATTGCCATATATAGGCTTGCCATATAAAGGGAAGTGTTTATATATGGCTAAAAATAAATACGGGCCATATATAAAACACTTTAGAAAATTTTTTTTTACAAAATTATGAAAATTTCACGTTAACAAGGAAGGGCAATGACATCAAAAAATTTAATCTAATTTTATTTGTCGTCTAGACACACTGAGAATATAAAATTAGTTTTATATCGAGCCACGGGATATCGGATAGTATCGACTTTGCACTATACTAATTGCTATTTTTGTTGGAGATATAGTAATATTCTCACGTACACTACACACACACACACACATGCGCCGACGCGTCGATCTACTGCGCATGCAGTCACGCTGTAATATTGCATGCCTTAAGCGCGAAGCGCGCAGGTATGCTCTACTCTCGCCTAAAAATCGTGATTTTGATTAATACGTGATTTTCATAATTTAAACGAAAAAAATTATGGATAAAAGCATATTGAAATAAATAATAGTAACTATAGAACACATTAAAAAAATTTTCTCATCGATTAAATAAGATTTCTCAGAAAAAACTCGTTTTTCTGATGAATTAAATGAATAAGAGTGTGGTATTCACGGAAGCTATGAGCTTGACAACACTACAACTTTGTCAAAAATCACTTTCACGATTTAATTTTTTTTCTGTTTTATTCCTGAGGAAGTTTATCAAAACCCTTGTGAAACTTGCGTGTCAAAATAATTCCGTTTCGATACAGTTAATTTTTTTCGATTGCCAGTTCGGTGACTTTTTCTGCGATTTCGGCAGCCATATGTATTATTTTTCATAAACAGAATTGAAATAACTATAAACAAGCAGAAACTATACATACATGCTGGTATAATTACTAACTGTTTTATCATCTGGTAAAATTTTTCTTTAGTTCGACCTACAGAGGGCATAATACTACTCGCGGGAAAATTCAAATTAAAAACGAATAATTTTTGTTATGATCTAAATATTTTATGTATGACATGAGCGCTTAAGGCATGCTCATTTGGATTTTCCAAACTTTTGTATACTCGAGTCTCTTATCTATTAGCACGTTGTCGAGTCAAGTCGTAGCAAGTATTTATCTATCGTTGTAATTAGTTACTGAATAAATTTATACGTCGTTTTATATTAAATCTGCTCTTATATAATTTATATCAACTCTATCCCTGCCTAACTCCCACAATTTTAAATATTGACACCAATATACTCGAACCCGGCTCTGACAACTGGGACAGTTTTGCCAAACTTAACTTTAATTATAATCAACGTGCATTATGGAAAAAAGCGATAGTGTCCTACACAGGATCGAATTATTTTTGACACAAGACGCTTGAATATTAATACCAACACCTCGACTCCCCTCCCTATCTGCTAGAGAGCCTGAATGGAAGCTGTTTTACTGTTGATGGAAACTGGCGAGAACGTTGCACTCGAATGGTCACATGTAAATTTTTTATTACGCCAGTATTGCGCCGACATTCAGCCGGAATGTTGTTTTCAGCCATCCAATAAACCGACTAATTCTATTGCGGTGAAAAACATGGTTCGCGGGCAGAGAGAAAAAATCAAACAACAGAACGGAATAAAAAAAAAAATAATCTGTTTATCCTATTGCTGCTCAGTACTGTTAAAGCGAGGGCGCGAGGGCCGGGAGTTCTTGCCGGGATTAAGTGCCAATTAGTGATCCAGCAGTTTTCGATCCACAGAATTCCGGGGTATTTAATCCCTTTGTAGATAAAAAATTTATCTCGTTGCATATTTTTATCAGGGTGCAATAATGCTTAGTATGTATTTAATTCTATAAATTTATAACTTTCAACCTATATATAAATAAAAATGTTAATTTTGATTATATTTTCATTACTTCAGAAACTTTTTTATTTTTAATAAATTAAAAAAAATTTTGTGATTGCTAGAAAAATTTCAAAGATCATTTTTATGGGTTAAAATATTCTAATATATATTATTTAAGATAACAAGCAAAATTTTGTGGCTAGTGTATTTATATGATGAAATGGGTTTTTATGGTATTTAGGCTGCATCCGAAAAGGCTCTATCTCTAGATACATAATTAAGAAATGATCTTTTATCTTGTAAACTATTGACATTTTTAAAGAAATAAGCTCATCCCGATGTTACACTCATCAAGACCTTTCATTTGAGTACCCACATCAATTTTTCATATATTTATATATATTATATATATGTATATATGAAAAATATATCAAAAATGCAAGTGGGTACTCAAATGATAGCCCTTGATGTGTGTAACATCGGGATGAGCTTATATCTTTAAAAATGTCAATAGTTAAAGAAGTGCAGTGCAATTTAACAATCAAGAAATGAGCTTGTATCTTGAGAACTATTGACATTTTTAAAGATATAAGCTCACTTCGACATTACACTCATTGAGACCTTTCATTTGAGTACCCACATCAATTTTTCATATATTTATATATATTATATATATATGTATATATGAAAAATATATCAAAAATGCATGTGGGTACTCAAATGAATGCTCTTGATGAGTGTAACATCAAGATGAGCTTATATCTTTAAAAACGTCAATGGTTCATAAATTACGGTGCAATTTAAAAAAAATCATTACTTATTAATAAAGCACAAATTTATTTATTTATAGTACACAATTCTTGACAGTCACGTAGTGACTGCAAGGTTGCTAGTTTTATTTAAATAACTTTATATGTCCATATATATTTTTTTATATGACCTGATATGGACAATTTTCATATGAGGACATATATGGCCATATCAAAAAATTATGTATGTGCATATCAGGCCGTAAAAAAATTTTTTTTAAAGATCTTTTCGCATTAAAATCATGTATAAAATTTGGTCATTTTCATGGCAATTTATAAGACTTGGTCGAATATTAGGTCACAAGAAAATTTTTCTAAAATTCGATCAGAATTTCTCGTAATTAAAAAAACATGACTAATTTAGTTCCCGTTGCGTAGTTAACGTCAACAATTCATCAGCAAAATTCGGTCTAAATAATTAATTCGCGGGGCAATGCATCTAAATCCAAACTGTATAGCAAACAGGTGTATAAATGAAGGGGTAAAAGTGATTGTAGAGCACACATGTGTGTAAGTTGACTGCATGCATGATATAGATATATGTGTGGCTATAAATAACTAAGGCAACGTGTTACCGATTCCCTTGTTCCCGTGTACGTTCAAGTAGACCTGTCAAGCCCTCGAGATCGCGGAACCCGGGGTAGAACAGGGCACTGGCTGACAGTATGTTATGCTCATGGATATCGCCATACATGTGAGTGTGTGTCGGAGATATCGATTGTGCGAACGCAAACTGTGTCACTGTGGTTTATGCAAAATACCGTTATCGGAGAACTAGCCTATCGTTTGGCAAGTCAACACTACTCTGGTGGCGCGAACCGCCGTTACCAACTAGACCAACTCACGAAATCTAGATCCTGTCTACAGATTTGTTCTCATCCCATTATCTACTGAACTTGTTACACTATATTATACTACACACACACATATCCGCTGATACATGCTCAAATTTCGTGTTAATGATCCATAAGCTTCGTTTTTTACCGTCACGGCTTTTCGCTTTTAAAAAACTAACGTAGTTAAAAAAATTAATTTTATTTTGAAACTTAAATACCTTAGACTTAAATCTCTACTAACGAGAAGATTTAGCGACCATGCGCCATCTGTTGGAAATTTCTGACAATAACCTTTTTTCCATTTTTCATTGCCATAAATTAAATAGATACAAACATGCTTTTTATAATTATGTTTTATAATAATTAATGCTATTTTTACTTGCGCACTCTAATTACTTTATAATAGAGGCAAAAAAATGAATTTTATTTCAAAACTTAAATACTTTAGACTTGACTTTCTATTAACGAGAAGATTTAGCGACCATGCGCCACCTGTTGGAAATTTCCAACACTAATTTTATTTTTTTCCTTCTTTTATTTCCATAAATTAGATAAATACAAAAATGCTTCTTATAATTATTTCTTATAATAATTAATGCTATTTTTCTTGCAGACTCTAATTATTTTGTAATAGAGTTAAAAAAATGAATTTTATCTCAGTACTTATATACCTTGGACTTAACTCTCTACTAACGAGAAGATTTAGCGATCATGCGCCACCTGTTGGAATTTTCCAACACTAAATTTTATAAAAATCATATATAAACACAGAAAATTTTTTAATAACAATTTTACATTTAGAGGAGAAACAATAAATTTAATATTGAAGCTTGATAATAAATCTTATTCCAAAAAAATTATTTTTAAAGTTTGATCATTTAGCAGAAAAATTCTAAAATTAATAATTCTTAAATAAAAATGATTTTATAATTTAATTTTTAATCAGAGAAAATATTATAAATATCTCCGGACTTATAGTCAGTATGTGACTGACTCGTCAAACAACTAGAATCCCCGACAAGCCGAGATTATCCCTCGGAGCTGTCAATGTCAGTACGAACAGAATAATAATCCCGAAGGTTACTAATCTCTCAAGAGACAGAAACTATTTGTCATCGTGATCAGCGATCTGCAATCTTGCTCAGCCAAAGGACAGAAGCTCGATCGTGACTCTCTTCACCTTGATCTTCTTCGAGCTTTTGTCCTTATCTGGGTGGTTCTGTTCCATGAATAGAGTATTGGCTGATAGATGAAAGGGCTCCGCGCGAGACTGTCATGTATGTACAAGTAAATTGACCAATCATCATTAATTCTCAATGCATATAGTTTCTCTCAGTAATGTAAATAGAACAGTCTGGCTGTGCCTCCAGATCCATCCATACATATAATCCCGAGCTTACTGTATGTGTGGCGTATAGGGACGCCGGGATCAGGTCCCGGTCCTTTGAATTTGATTCAAGATTCTCTTAATCCATATGCATATACATCCCAACAGTTTGCGCTTTGTAATCTGAGGCGCGCGGCTTGTTACCCTTCATTTCGATAAGTAATTGGGAAATAATGCTCAATAATTTGGCTCCCTTAATTACCTTACACACAGTACCAGGCTAATTGCACTTTACTCGGAGTTATCAACCGCGACGGGATCAATATTTCGGCGATAATTACACGCTTAATTTTTGAACTCCTATGAATTATTTTGAGCAATTGTCGTCGGGTTATCAAAGCTAATCTAACTTAATGCATTCACCTTCGATTATCTGGCAGACTCTGCTTGGGATATCAAACGTTGAGGCGTTTGGCATCAACCTGAGCTTAATTACAAGCTATCCGAGTTACGCTAACTAAGTTGTAACTGCAAGATGAAGCTTTTGCGTAAGTCCTGGAAAAGTTTACTTAATTATAATGTTTCTTTGGAAATTAAGAATGTACTTTTGAAAAATTTGGAAAATAGTTCGTGATATTTGTAAGTTCAATGTATACTTGCGAGAATTTGAGCTTTTTAAGCTTTAGAAAAAATTTTTTTGGATTTTTGAGCTCAAAAATTGAACTATCTTACTCCGCCGTTCATTTTACGGCTTTAAATAAATTATATTATTTTTAGACAGAATTTTTATATAAAACATGTAATTTTTTTTCAGCGCTATTGAGTTTGTCTTGAAAAATTTAAAGGTTTGATAAAGAAGTACATTTTTTTGAAATTTTTGTAATGTGCAATACTTATTGAATAAATAAAATTATCAAGGAGCACTTTGTAGCAATTTTAACAATATTTTTATTACAAAAAAAATTTTTAAGTACGAAAATTGATTTGTTAAAAAAATAAAAATTTTTTTAGAAAATAAAAAATTTCTTGGCAATTTTTTATAAATATTTACTTTGAAAAAAAAATTTAATTGATTAAAGAGAAAAATTGATAAGCCAAAAAAAATCATTTTGAAAAGTTTAATTTTTTTTATTTAAATAAAAAAATTATTTTTTATTTAAATAAATTTTATGTGTTTAAAAAATGTCTCAATAAGGGTGTAAAAAAATTTTCCACCACTTTTGCACAAAAAATATTTTTACAAACACGAGAAATAACGACTGAAAGTAAAAGTAAAAATGAATTTTAACTTCTGTCGGATTTTCCAGACACGTAAGTCAATTATCGTTGTTGTTAGTCCGCACGGTAATGACCATTATTTTTTACAGGAGTTAGAATGTGAGAAAGGAGCCGAGCTGGGTTAGGTATGCTTCACTCGGATATGAAAATAATACCGAGGGGCGAGGATTTTTACAACCGACGAAAGAAATAACCAGTACAGGGGTGGTTTACTTGAGGGAATTTCGGTCCCGCGTCCATTAACCCGGCGTATCGTATTTCAAAAATTCACGCGGAAGTTCCCGAGCTGAGTGCGAAGCCCACACGCGGAACTTACTTAAACAAATTTCCAGTGAGAGTAACGCGGAGGAAAAGAGAATGCCTGTTGTTTTGTTGCCAGGAGCGACACCCATGGGAAATTGGAATTCTGAATACTATTATGCTCAAATTCATGCTAAAAATATTGCGCTCAGTGTCATATTATCGTTGTCAATGACAGTTGATCCTTATTTTTACGACAATGATCGTCAAATTCACTTATATGTTTGTCCTTTTTTTAAAAATAAAATTTACTGCTTTATTTTTTATAAAATTATAAAATAATAAAGTTTATTTTTTTATAAAATTGTAAATAATATTATTTTGAATTAAATTTATTAATTTTTTTCTGGCAATAAAATAATTACTATTTTAAATATCATCAATAATTTATAAGAATTAAATTTATTTTTAAATCTTATCAGACTTATCTTTAGAATATTTTATTAATTATTATAAAATAAATGAGCTTTATATTCTGAATCAATAATCTATTTAAAAAAATTACATTAACGAGATGAAAGGTCTTTTTAATTAAATTGATGAAAAAATTAATAATTTATTTATTTAATTAATTTATTACTTTTAATTTAGACATTTTAACTTTTCAGTTGATAGTTTTGTAACAAAGTTTGATTTAAAATAAATAAATATAATTTTCATTTTTCAATATGTGGTTAGCGTCCAATATAAATTTAGTTTAATTTAAGTGACTTGATTTTTTCTCGGTACCCGCTCGGAATCGTCAAACCGAATCCGGAGCGTATTGTTTTAAAGCTCCCCCAATATCCGAATGTTATTTTTTGTGATCGGTTCTAGTTATTGTCTTTTTTTTTTTATTATTATTTCAACTTGTTTGTTCTTCCTAGGAAGAAGCTGCTGGTAGAGGTAGAGGTGGGTCGAGGAAACTTGTTTCTTCTATTCCTGAGGTTCAGCCGGAGACAAACCGCCCCGGGTCGTCTTCTAGACAAAGAAACTATCAGAGAAGCTCCAACTGGCGCCTATCCAACGCCCAAGTTTACTTTTCTATTCAGTGATCAAAGAGCTCGGCAGTGTGTGTCTTCTTCTGGTTCCACATACACCTAGACTGACGAAAATTCAGTTCAAAAGTTATTTTAAAAAAACATGATTTCGACAAAAAAAAATTTTTTTTTTTCGGGTTTTTTGGAATTTCTCATAATTTATCGGGTCAAATCAATTCAAATTTTCACGTTCAAAATTTATAAAATTATTTTGAAAATTTTAATTTTTTAAAAAATGGTGACTGAAAATTTTTTCACTATTCTTTCTGTTTTTTTTTTTTTTTCGTTTTAACCCGGCTAAAAAAATTTTTCAAATTCCGTACGTGCGACAATAACTACATTCTTACTGATTAAAAAGCAATTTAGGTTTTGAGCTATCGAACCGACCATGAAGGGGAAAATTTTTTCTAGTGCTCTACGAGATCGTTAGTAACTTTGTAATATTTATTTATTTTTTAATAAAAATTTAGGGTAATAATCTTTAATGTTCCCCTAATAAAATAAAAAAAAATCCCAAAACAAATATAATAATATAACAAATATAAATAATGCTGTGAAGCGGGAAAGAATAGGAGTTACGGATAATTATTACGTGAAGCGTTCCAACATTCACGTAACAGGATAATTGGTAGGAAAGGATTGAGAAAGGATTGTGGAGAGGATCATCTTAATGTGAGTGTATAGAATATGCGAGAAAAAATTATTAGATAGCTCGGACTGGGATTCGAACCCAGAACCTTCCGAAGACATGTCGGCTACTCTACCATTTGAGCTATCCGGTCTATACTAAATTTCCTTTCACTTATTCTGTATACATTAAGCCACACCGATCCCCAAATTCCTTTATTTTCCCTGTGAAAAAAATTCCCGAAAATCACCTTATTTTTTCGATCGTCACAGTGATATTCCCCCTTAAAAAAATAAATAAATTAAATGACAATGTGTTCTCTTATTCTTACCAATCTTGATTCAAATACTTACTGTCAACGTTACCAGTATTACAATGTTAATATCACAATCTTTAACATTGTTTAACATTGTTTGTTGCATCAAAAACTATGATAAGCCACGCTATTTCGTGGAATTCATGACGTAATATTATAAAAATTACAATTTTTTCTTTGTATTTGATTAGAGTAGTGTTCAATGGCAAAAATTACGATTTGAATAAAGCGTGCAGAAAAATTTTTTAAAAGTTGTAATTGTATAATAAAGATTAATGCCATAGTTCGGTATCTAATAAAGTCTATTGTCACGAGTATCAGAAATTCATAAAATAAATCAATTAACAATTGACTGAATTATGTTTGAATGTAATAAAAAGATAACTCGGGTAGATAATCTAATTAATTCAATAAAAAACAATGGAATTTATTTATAATATCTTCTTTGCAGCACAATCTTATATAATACTTTTGTTTAAATTTATATATAAATGATCGCTGGTGATGATGCTAATTATTCACATGATACAATTTTCCGGTAACTATTTTATAGAATTCATCAGTACGCCTACAACTTAGAATATTTTATTTAAACATGCTTGTCAAAAAAATAATTCAAGGTATATTTATTGCAATCATATCTCAACTCATTGGAATACAGGTATTTCGAAAATTGTTAATTTAATTAAATGTTACATTATCTTTTATATATTTTTGTTCTTACACACTTAGGATTTCTTAACATTTAAGATTTCTTTGTATTTAAGAAATCATTTCTTAAACATCATTTCTTAGTATTTAAAAAATATTTCTTAAATACTAAAAAATATTTCTTAAATACAAAGAAATATTGTTTAAATAGTACGAAATGATGTTTAAGAAATGATTTCTTAAATACAAAGAAATCTTCTTAAATGTTAATAAATCCTTCTATCAGTGCAGAGTAAAATTTTTCAAAGAAATTTAAATTAAACACATACATAATTCCTACACAAAAGAACAATAAATATTTTATTAGGGCAATAATAAATTTTTGTTTTTGTTAATTTTTTAGGGTGCTGTTGAAATTATTATAGAGGATGTACTTTGTCCAACTTTTAGTGAAGAATACATAACCGAGCCAGATGTTTATATAGATGTTAACAACCAAATTTTTGTTAATTAAACAATACTTTTCGATAATTAAACAATTTCCACCGGAAACTCAAGTAATCAACGTTTTTATCATCTTTATTATAATAAATTAAAATAGTAACTATAATAATTCACTTTAGGAATAACTTTTCGATCAAATATATTTTTCTCAATTTTTATTTACAAATTTAAGTTATCATCGACGATGTGATTGTCGGTAACTCCCCGATTGGTATAAATAGATTTCAATATCGTCTTCATCATTAAATTCTTTAATTTTTAGACTCATTTTCAAATACTAGGAGCATCGATGGGTGAATATGTCGTACAAACTGGACTCGAAGTACAAATGAAGTTGTGTGAAATACTCGATGAACCTATTATAATGGGTCCCATTTTACACTTGCTTGGATTTGTCGAGACCGATTGTCCACCATCTCCTGTAAACTCTATTTAATTTTATTAATTGCGCTAATATTTTTTTGAATTTCTTAATTTCCTCTAGGGGGTTTATGGAAATCAAGGCTGTAGCATACCAATGGAATTAATGCCAGATCATTTTATGCCTAACAAATATCTAGTAATCGGTGAAGTTCTGTTCGAGGAAGAAAAATTAGTAGTAGTTCATATATACTGTAATGTTCAGTAAATTTTGAAAGATCTTAAGAACAAAACATTATTACTATCGTAGAATATATTCATACAGTTGTTATGCCTCGAAAAATGCACTTATCTATTGAATAAAATTGTTTTACAAAGTAATTACAACTCTTCTATCGACTTTCTAAGATTGGTTTTATGATTTATTTAGTATGCTTTATTATTATTGTCACCTTGATAACTTTTTGTCCGAAAATTCACTGTCCATATTACATTTCATACAATATAAGCATACAATCATGCGCAATAATAATAAAATTCTTTAGGAGTTCCATCATAAGAAGAAATTCAATAGTTTGTCAAATGATTTTCTACATGTACATCTCATTTTGCCGAACGCCGTCTTTTATAAATTACACGGAAAAAAAATAAATTGTAAATGCAACATGATGCAATTTAGGTAAATAAACATGATAAAATCATGTTGCAGCCCCATGATTTTCTCATACTACCGCAACATGACTGTCATGTAACCGAAACATGATAAATCATGTTGCAACCACATGATTTGTCATGTTTCGGTTACATGAAAATCATGTTGCTGTCACATGATTTGCTCATGCTACCGCAACATGATTGTCATGTAGCCGAAACATGATAAATCATGTTGCTGCCACATGATTTTCTCATGTTGCAGCAACATGATTGTCATGTAGCCGAAACATGATAAATCATGTTGCTGCCACATGATTTTCTCATATTACCGCAACATGATTGTCATGTAGCCGAAACATGATAAATCATGTTGCTGCCACATGATTTTCTCATATTACCGCAACATGATTGTCATGTAGCCGAAACATGATAAATCATGTTGCTGCCACATGATTGCCACATGATTTGTCATGTTTCGGCTACATGAAAATCATGTTGCTGCCACATGATTTTCTCATATTACCGCAACATGATTGTCATGTAGCCGAAACATGACAAATCATGTTGCTGCAACATGATTCCATCATGTTCATTTACCAAGACTGCATTATGTTGCATTTACTATCTATTTTTTCCGTGTACTTAGCGATTTTTATTGTTGGAGTGACCTTATTAAACTCTCCAAGCTCAAAAATATAATTTATATGTTATTTTAAACTCTCCAAGCTGAAAGAGTTAGCTGTTCTATGCTTTTGAGCTCTTCGAGAAGTTTTATAAAACACCATTCTCTAAGTTTTCAAACTACAATTACTTTTGAAAGAATAAACCGATTTTTACGGGGTTGGTAGCACTCGACGCAGTTTTTTGAATCCCATGACATACTTTTAAACAGAAATTGATCGGACCGAAATTGAAAATTTTCAACTTTATTAGAGGGAAGTTAAAAAGTCTTGAACTTTAGTATTTTCCATAGTACACTTGGTATGCGAAAAAGGTCCTCAATATGTCTGCACCTGTTCAGTATGAAAGCCTCGTGTCATTGAGATTAAAAATGTGTTATTTTACGGGTGGTGTTTATAGCAAAAAGTGTATATTATCTCGAGGAGGTTTTCTTGCTGAGTGTAGGTTATTTTTATACGGAATAAAATTTCAATTGGATACACAAACTCGATCGGATGGCGGATGCCGTTCCTATCGCTTAATCCGTAGGATATTCGGCGCTTCTTCGTGACACTACGAGTAGGCGAAAGGTACAACAACGGGCGTTATGTGCTGGAGCGAGAGCCAATGGCGCAATTTGCTCGTGCTGTTGCTTTTTCATTTCACGGGTTGCCGCGCCTTGCATTTTAATCAATGTTAACGCTAAACTCCAGGCAAACATCTGTACAGTTACGATATCCGACAGATAAATTCTCCTCCATCCCTTTCGCAATTCGATTCCACTTCTCAATAAAATCTCAATCATCTTCGTCTACTTTGCACCAATTACTTACGCCACGATTTTTATGCTCTATTTTTATCCCTTCAAGTTTTTAGTATTAAATTTTTATCAATTTATTTATTTTATTTATCACACTTTTTCGAGAAAAAAATCATTAATTTGCTTGATCTATTAAAATTTTTTTGGAAGCATAAAAAATAGTTTTAAGAAAAATTCCGACCCGCATTTTTTAATTAAAAGTCCTTGAAAATTTTTTTTAACAAAAAATATTTATTAATTACATTAGAAAATATTTTTTTTAGTCCCAAAATAAATTTTTTTATTTGTCAAAAATAATTTTAAAGGTCACGAAAAAAAATTGAAATCAAAAAACCAAAATGACAAATTATAAGTACAAAAAATTTTCCAAATTTTTTTAATGTTCTAAAATAATTTATTTTTCATTTTATAGAAGCTATTCATTGTTAATAAATATTTTTAAAAAATATTAATTGATAAAATTTATTTAATATTAAAAAAATAAATTTATTAAGTGCACCAAAAGTATTTTTATCTAAAAAAAATTTTCTATCAGTGACTTGCAAAGTAAAATTCCAAAATCGATTATAGATTCTATCAAAAGAAATAAAATCTAGATGTCAATGTGTGTAGCAGAGCCAGATGGTGCCCTCATCGTAGCAAAAGCTGAGTACCACCCCCCGGGAGGAGGGAGCATCAGTACAACCTTGATATTTCATGTAGGTCACATCTTTCACGCTCGTTCGGATACTTGAGCACGTATTCCGGACTTGTAAACAGTCTTCACCCCTGAAATATAAGTCGGGGTGAGTCAACATTTATTTTTTCATCTCGATTCACCGTCTCTTCTTTAAAGTACAGAATATGTATAAATTTCTATCCCGCAAATGAACGAAATGGAAAAAAATGCAGCCCTTAAAAAGTGTAAATAAACTTTGCATTGTTTCAAATTTACAATTCTAGAAATATCGACATCAAGCTCCTGCATATGCAAGCTTTTATTCTTATTCTTTATTTTTCTTCCCCTTAATTCCAGCGAACTTCCTCCAGAACAATGATGAGAGCAAGCCAAGATAGACAGCCGTAATAAGCGTTAATAGGAAGTTGATCCGAGATTAAAAACAACGAACAGTAGCAGAAGGAAGATAGATCTCTTCAGGAAGATCTCGCTCCAGTGAATATCGACGGTAGAGATTTCGCTGGAAATCTCCAGTGAGCAGAATCAGAGAGATTGAAGCGGAGCGTATCCCTTCGGACTTAACTGACTGCCGCTATCTGGAGCAACTACGGACAGAAGAGAAGATTCACATAACTGGAACGGGAGCTGGAGAACTACCAGGACGTTACGTAGGACCTAGCTCGATCACTTCTTGTTCGATCGTGCAGCTGGTTTGCCATTCACAATTCCCACCGCTCCAGCCTTCATGGAAATGAAATCAAAGTCGAGTTGGACTGACTATGACTGACTGGAGCCACTCCAGGCTTCCATGACTTACCATTCCTCCAGATACAGTCGCATCCAGTCTTCCTTTCTTCATCTTCTGTCCTTTATCCGAAAGCTTCCATCCCTTGTTGTTGCCAGTGGTGAACTTGGTACAGCTGATAGATACCACTCCAGTTCTCCAATTCTCCAGTTGTCCGGTTGTCCGGTTGGATCCTCGCCAGGACTCTATAGATGGGGCATAAACTTAATTTTGCCGTGCGCCGTTCAAGTGAACGATGGATATTTATTACGGGCCATCGATAATCCGATAGGTCGATTGCCAATTATTTCTATTCAACAGCCGGTAAGATTATTTGCTGAGTATAATAATAAGTACACGAGGTATTTGAGGTTTGTATGCTCTGTAGATACTCTTTAAGTCAACAACCGCGACACAGTTAGATTACGAGAGTTAATAATTCATTGAATTATGGGGTAGCTCGGTGACTTGTGTTTGATCTATGCCTCGAAAAATACAGACGCTATTTCTAGATCTAGGTCTCAGTTTGATAACGTATGCAATGTCCATACTTATTATACTAATAAAAGAGTTTATTGGTAATTTGTCGTTGATAATTTTATTTAGCTTGTTAAGTCTAAAGTATTATTTGATCATTTTTTTATTAAGAAAATTACTTTTATTAATAATTAATTACTCTTTTCAGAATTATAAGTCTTACCTTAATGTTAGCTCAATATATCCATGCTAATATTTATACAATGCAAATTAAAGAAGAAACCTGCACGCTGCACGTAATAACACACTTATCATCTCCGGTATTTGTCTGCGCCCTATACGTAATCCACGATGCTCTCTGCTGCTGAGCCTTTGATCCTTCAAGGTAATTAGGAGGATTCCCGCGACAATGGGAATAAAGTATAAAGTATATCATCATTTGTGAATAATTATTATAATTATGTGTTGTACAGGATAATGCGTACAAAGGAATGGTATGTACCTCATATAGAATTGTGGAAGGAAAATACCTGGGCTCAGAGGATAAACCTGCTTTCATATTTCGCTCGATATGATTATCCAGTTGACAAATCAACCTTCAGCTCGGGATAACGAGACTTCAATCCGGTTTGCAGGAATTTTTTCTTTCTTTTGCTTTTATGGATGTTGGAGAAATGCATACGCTGCACACGGGGACTTATATCCGTGCTTCTAGCTAACATCGTAATCAACTCTCCAATAAGCTTGGAAAGTTTTTCTTTGTTGATTTTTTATGAATATTTTTAATCAGATACAAAGGATAAAAGTGTATAATAAAGTTTTTTATTTATAAAAAATGTATTGTGTTTTTTTTTAAGATTTTTAGCTTTGTAATGAATATTAGGGGCGTTACTAAGGTTGCTAGGTAATAGTTGCTAAAGGCGTGGCCACTGTTGCTAGGAAATAATTGTTATAGGCGTGACTAATATTTTTAGGGGCGTGTTCAGCGTTACTATGGTTGCTAAGGAATGGTTACTAGGGGGTGTTACTAAAGTTACTAGGCAACGGTTGCTCGGAGGTGTTACTAAGGTTGCTAAGAAAAATGCTGTTATGGGCGTTGCTAAGGATTTTAGGGGCGTGGTTAGTAGTACAGAAGTTTCTAAGTAATTTTTGTTAGGGTCATTGTTAAAATTACTAATTAATAGTTGTTAGAGGCGTTGCTAAATTATTAGACGACGGTTGCTAGAGGGGCGTTCCTTAAGTTACCAGGCAACAGTTGCTAGGAGGCGTTACTAAGAAAAAAGCTATTGTGGGCGTTGCTAAGTATGTTAGGGGCGTGGTTAGGTATTATAATTGGCTTAGTATTAGTTGTTAGAGGCGTTGCTAAGGCAGCTGATGGCATTACTAAGGTTATTGGCGAACGGTTGCCAGGGGGCGTTACTAAGGTTACCAGGCAACTGTTTCTAGAAGGCGTTACTAAGAAAAAAGCTGTTGTGGGCGTTGTTAATTATATTAAGGGCAGGGTTGGATTTATAAAAAAATTGATTAGTTATAGGAGCGTTGTTAAGGTTGCTAAGTAATAGTTGTTAGAGGCGTTGCTAAGGCAACTAATGGTATTATTAAGGTTATTGGCCAATGGTTGCTAGGGGGCGTTACTAAGGTTACCAGGCAACTGTTGCTAGGGGGCGTTGCTAAAAGAGAAGTGGAGGAAGAAGATACTTTGTATTAAATTCAATTTTAGATTTAATTCTTTTCTAAATACACATTTAAAATAATATCCCGCGTACTAGTTTTTAATAAAAAGTTAACCCACTTTTCGCGATCTAGCGATGTCAACCCGTTCAATAGCGAAAGTAACTCGTGGGCAGGTATTGAATACAACAAATATCCACATTATCAGTGTCTTCCCCGATATTACGAGATTATGACTACATTTGAATATGCATGAAGTATGTAAGGTATAGTCATCGAGTCAGTAGCACACAACATCAATTAAGGGTTGTGTATCTTACCATAACTTGAGAGCTATGTATATCTATGCTCGGCAACCCCGATGCACACTCAACCATTGATAAACCTCGTCTTGTCGTTTTGTCTGCATATTGTCCTATGAAAATTTAATCGACTGCTGGATCGGCGAACGTATTCTACCAATTTCCATACGAATTATGCAACAGAGTACACAGATATCGATTCCCGTCAGACCGAAACAAAGATACGTTTTTTTTTTTCATATTTGTTTTGAAAAATTCTATAACAATTAAAACCAGTTGGTCGGAATAGCATTTCTATGATTGATTTGGAAATGTCACTGACAAATCAAACTCTGTTGTTTACTTTCCATCGAAAATAAATATTTAGATCCGATATTTCTGCGTGAAAAATTTTACTTGCAGTGGTTTATAGTTTTATTAAAGGAAAAAATTCATTTAATACTTAAAAAAAAAAAAATTCATGCCAAAAAAAATTAAATTTATTTAATTAAAATTTTTTTTAAGTCAAATAAATTTTTTTCAATTCAATTTTAATTAAAAATTTTTTCTATTTATTTTAAAAGACAAATTAGTCTCAAAAAATACTCGGTGGTGTTGCTCTTGTAAAATTAAACTGTAATATTTATAATAAAGAAAAAAATTATTTTATAGTCAGAAAAAAAATGAATTATTTTTTTTATTAATTCATAACAAAAAAAAATTCTTAAAATTAAATTTATTCAATTCAAAATTTTTTTTTAAGTCAAATAATTTTTTTTTAAACTCAATTTTTAGAAAAAAAATTTGTTTATTTATTTTATAGGACTTAAATAAATTGAAAAAAAAAAAATCGGTTATGTTGCTCTTGTAAAATTAAACGGTAATATTTATAATGAGCTCTGGAGGAAATACGCCCGGATAATACGACGCATTTAGTGAATTTCCACTTGGCGTAAAACTTTATTTTATTGCTGCTTGAAATAACATAAAAATCCAGTAGCTTTCATACCGGGATCTGGATCTGCATCTCTATTCTCTTTCTCTCTATTTAAACTTTAAAACGGTCCTCAAGACAAATACTGTAGCTAGACTAGGACCAGACCGAACAAAATGAAACTCTGTCGAGTGTTTTTCGCGTTATGCATATACATATATATATATATATATATATATATATATAGACCTCCTGTCCGAGGGAGAGAACACCTCGGTTAATAATATATATCGCGCTGTCTCGTGTAAACAAATGAAAAAATATAAACAAAAAGTTCGGTAATGCTTATAGTTACAGTCATAGTTGTACTTATATATTTATCATAAAAAGTTTGCCCGAAAGACGTGATATAAAACTACCCGTATAAAACTCCAGAGTGGCAAATAAAGACACTCTATACGCGTCAAAAGGATGGATCTGAGGACGGGTGGAGACTATTTCATTCCCCCGGCGGGAGCTTTGTTAAATAAAACAAAATTCCGGATTATTTATTAACATGATCGAAAACGTACCCCATGTCCGTGCAATGCAACCCCCGCGGCTCGCTGTTTCAACCGAACCTGCACGCCTGGTCCATTATTACCGCTTTGGGACGCGACAAATATATAAATGCAAACTCCCTGGTGACTCTGTCGATGGACTAGACTTCGTAGAAAGTGAGTGTGGGATCCCCGGGGACTATTACAACCCGGCCTACAAAGAGCCTACGGTTAATGCATGATACCCCAGTTTCTTCACGTATTGATATTATAATCTATATATGCAGAGGGTGGTTCAAAAAAAAATTGCTAAGTATTCTAATGTACTTTTTTTATACTTCGATATTTTGAAATTAAAATTTTTTTAAGACAAAAAAATTTACAAATAAGAAGAAGAATTTTCTTGGAAGCAACAAAAAAATAATTTTGCCTAAAATAATTATTTGTTGAGTCAAGAAAAATTTTTAATAATTTTTTTGTGTACTTTTGTTAGTTCTACAATTAAAAACAAAAATGCTTAATTTAAAAAAATTATTTAGGAGAGTTTAATAAAATAAAATTTATTTAAATTCAAATTTTTTATAATCTAAGACAACAAAATTTATCAAAATAAATTTTTTACTACGGAAAAAATTTTTAAGAAATTTAAATACAATTTTTTTCGACCAAATCTATATTATTAAGAGAGTTTTGACTTGAATTTGTGCCTTTTCATTTCATTTTCACCGATAGTCAATTGATTATGATAAATATTTAGGCTGCATTTGAAAATGTACTATCTCTAGATACATAATTAAGAAATGACCTTGTATCTTATGAACTATTGACATTTTTAAAAATATAAGCTCATCCTGACATTACACTCATCGAGACCTTTCATTTGAGTACCCACATCAATTTTTCATATATTTTATATATTTATATATATGAATGTATGAAAAATATATCAAAAATGCATGTGGATACTCAAATGAAAGCTCTTGATAAGTATAACATCGAGATGAGCTTATATCTTTAAAAATGTCAATATTTAAGAAAGTACAGTGCAATTTAACATAATTAAGAAACGACCTTGTATCTTGTGAACTATTGACATTTTTAAAGATTTAAGCTCATCCCGACATTACTCTAACTGAGACCTTTCATTTGAGTACTCACATCAATTTTTCATATATTTATATATTTTATATATATGTATATATGAAAAATATATCAAAAATGCATGTGAGCACTCAAACGAAAGGTCTTGATGAGTGTAACATCGGGATGAGCTTATATCTTTAAAAACGTCAATAGTTAAAAAAGTACAGTGCAATTTAACAAAAGTCATTATTTACCATTTATTTAAAAAATAAAAAATAAATTTTAATTAATTAAATTTCTCTCTCATACATGATACAAATAATGACACATATGGTATGATGTAAGTACTGATGATAATAAATGAAAATTGAAGCACAATGTTTAATTAAATCAAATTAACGCGTTGATGTAAAACAAAACGTTTCAATAATTAAATTTCCACCAAATTTAATAACAAGTATAATTAATATCGTAGAGCGTTAAAAAGAGAATAAAATTACAATTGAATTTGTAAAGTCAAAACTGGTAACAGAAGAAAAAGAAATAAAAAAAATATTCAATTCATGAATGAGCAATAACTCGATCGTACAACGCTTCCATGTGATTACACTATTCATCGAACGAACGTCAGCTGAAACCGACGACCGAGGACCATTGAGGGGGTGAGTTTGCGGGTTTTTAAAAATTGGATAGCTCCACTCGCTCGCTCACTCCGTCGGGACTGACAAAGAGAGCATCCTCGCCGAGAAAAAAGGAAAAAGGGCTAAATAAGAAGAGGAAAAATAAACCCGAAAAATGACACGTGACAGTCGATACGTGATAGTACTTACTCTAGTTCTATACGCGAGCAGAAAGTCGAGGAGAGAGACGGAAGGAGAGAAAGTGAGCAGACCCACGGGTAGGATGCGTTCCGGTATCGACCTACAGGGCGTGTCTCTCTCACCTACACCGGGGAATCGCGCACACCGTGAGCCCCTCGCGATTTCACCCTCTGTTCTGTATCTTCTGTCCTCCGTTTGCCAGCGACCCTTCCTGCTCCTATTTCTACGCATTCCGACCTACACACGCTTTACCGCAGCAGTTATTTCTTCTATCAGCATAAAAAACCCTGATATCTCACTACTGATGTCTGACTACACGCTGGCTTAATAACCGCTCCCATTATACTCTGATCGGGGTGCCAGATATTGATATCTAAATCTTGCTTTACGTGTGTCTGTATTTATTGGGGTGTTAAGGGGGAATATTTTATAAGCTTCAGAACAGATATTTACTTATTGATCTCATTTATAAGTTTTTTTTTACACTTAAAATTGCCCTAGTTACGCTCAATTAACTGGAATTAAAAAAAAATTAGAATTTACTATTTTTGCTTCACTTAAAATTTTATTAATGACTTAAAAATTGAGATTTTTTTTTATAATAAATTGAATTTATTATCATGATTAATTATTACTAGCAACTTTGCAGTCACTATGTGACTGCCGTGACTTGTAAGCTATAAATAAATAAAATTTTGCTTTTTATTAAATAATGTCTTTTGTTAAATTGCACTGTACTTTTTTAAATATTGACGTTTTTAAAGATATAAGCTCATCCCGATGTTACACTCATCAAGAGCTTTCATTTGAGTACCCACATCAATTTTTCATATATTTTATATATTTATATATATATGTAAATATGTATATATATAAAATATGAAAAATTGATGTGGGTACTCAAATGAAAGGTCTCAATGAGTGTAACATCGGGATGAGCTTATATCTTTAAAAATGTCAATATTTTACAAAATACAATGTCATTTCTTGATTATGTTAAATTGCTCTATAATTTCTTAACCATTGACTTCTTCAAAGATATAAGCTCATTCCGATGTTACACTCCCCAAGACCTTTCATTTGAGTACCCACATGCATTTTCATATATTTTTCATATTTACATATATATAAATATATAAAATATATAAAAAATTGATGTGGGTACTCAAATGAAAGGTCTTGATGAGTGTAACATCAGGATAAGCTTATATCTTTAAAAATATCAATATTTCACAAGATACAATGTCATTTCTTAATTATGGATCTAAAGATATATTTTCGAATGCAGCCTAAAGACATATCATAAATTGATTATTGATGAGAATGATATGAAACCATAAAAAAACACAATATATATACACCGGCCACAAAATTTTGCTTACTCTCTTAATAATACAGATTATATTAAGAAAAAAATACTCCAATTAAAACTATATTTTTTCTTGAAAATTTCTAAGACTGTATATACATACCTTCTCAACTAAAAAATTATTTTGTATCCAAAAAATTGATTGAATTTATTAAAATATTTTTTTTTTTTATTTAAGTGAAGCTATTAATTTATTTGCTTACAATAATGAAAACAAATATTCATATTTTTGAAGCACAAAATAAATTTATTTTTAAAAATAAAAATTTATAAATTCTATAAAAGTAAAGATAAAAACAAAAGCGAAAAATTTTCTTTAGGTATTACGGAGTATATATATTTATAAAAGTTACATTTAAAGTCATTCCGCTTAATCATTTTTATTAGGAAAACATTGAATGCATGAGCTTTATATTCAATTTAATTTGCCTAACGAGTTTCTGGGAGTATGGGATAAATTCCTGGAGCGATCCTCTGCTCTGGTGGAACGAATAGGACTTACTTTAATAAAGGTGAAACGATCCGGTGTATGTATATAAACGTACAGTGTATGGTGCGCTTATACTTGTCTTGAGAATCCAATTTGGAGGACAAGTTTTCTTTAAACTTTATCATTCTCCTTTTCTCATCTCGTCTTTCTTTGTTATTGTACATTATACAATATATATCGTTTATACCGTATATTGTATATATTTATATTTATTTATAAACTGACTGGGATCGGGTGAGCCGGTGCACTCAAGGGCCATTATACGCACGGAATTTATTCTCTATATATTTTTCAGCCTTTATTATCCATTTACCTCTATAATAGAATCGAGCTTTACATTTTACATACTATATGTTTATTTCATCCAGACGTATATATACGCATAATCTTCCTCTTTATACGCTCAAAATCCGAGTAGTAAGGTCACTTGACTGCCTAGCTGGGATTTTGTTTGTAAATGACATCCTGCGCGAGTACACAATGCTCACACGCTACAGGACTACCGCGAGGAATCTTGAGATAAAGGTTAATAAATTGTATCAAGGAGACAAAGTAATGCCATTTGATTTTTTTTTTTAAATCACTGTTTGCGTTTTCAAGAAAAAAAATATATTTTTTTTTAAATTAAAATTACAATCAAAAAATAATTAATTAAAAAATTTATTTTAATATTTTGGTAAGACTCAAGAATTTTTTTTTTTTTTTATAAGATATAAGCTCATCCTGATGTTACACTCTTCAAGAGCTTTCATTTGAGTGCCCACATGCATTTTTGAAATATTTTTCATATATACATATATATATAAATATATGAAAAATTGATGTGGATACTCAAATGGAAGGTCTTAATGAGTGTATCATCATGATGAGCTTATATCTTTAAAAATGTCAATAGTTCTCAAGATACAAGATCGTTTCTTAATTATGTAAAATTACACTGTACTTTCTTAACTATTGACATTTTTGAAGATATAAGCTCATCCTGATGTTACACTCATCAAAAGCTTTCATTTGAGTACCCACATGCATTTTTGATATATTTTTCATATATACATATATATAATATACATAAATATATGAAAAATTGATGTGAGTATTCAAATGAAAGGTCTTGATGAGTGTAACATCAGGATGAGCTTATATCTTTAAAAATGTCAATAGTTCTCAAGATACAAGGTCGTTTTTTAATTATGTAAAATTACACTGTACTTTCTTAACTATTGACATTTTTAAAGATATAAGCTCATTACGACGTTACACTCATCAAGAGCTTTCATTTGAGTACCCACATGCATTATTGATATATTTTTCATATATATATATATATATATATATATATAATATATGATTATATATAATTCTATATAATTATATATGATTATATATAATTCTATATAATTATATATGATTATATATAATTCTATATAATTATATATGATTATATATAATTCTATATAATTATATATGATTATATATAATTCTATATAATTATATATGATTATATATAATTCTATATAATTATATATGATTATATATAATTCTATATAATTATATATGATTATATATAATTCTATATAATTATATATGATTATATATAATTCTATATAATTATATATGATTATATATAATTCTATATAATTATATATGATTATATATAATTCTATATAATTATATATGATTATATATAATTCTATATAATTATATATGATTATATATAATTCTATATAATTATATATGATTATATATAATTCTATATAATTATATATGATTATATATAATTCTATATAATTATATATGATTATATATAATTCTATATAATTATATATGATTATATATAATTCTATATAATTATATATGATTATATATAATTCTATATAATTATATATGATTATATATAATTCTATATAATTATATATGATTATATATAATTCTATATAATTATATATGATTATATATAATTCTATATAATTATATATGATTATATATAATTCTATATAATTATATATGATTATATATAATTCTATATAATTATATATGATTATATATAATTCTATATAATTATATATGATTATATATAATTCTATATAATTATATATGATTATATATAATTCTATATAATTATATATGATTATATATAATTCTATATAATTATATATGATTATATATAATTCTATATAATTATATATGATTATATATAATTCTATATAATTATATATGATTATATATAATTCTATATAATTATATATGATTATATATAATTCTATATAATTATATATGATTATATATAATTCTATATAATTATATATGATTATATATAATTCTATATAATTATATATGATTATATATAATTCTATATAATTATATATGATTATATATAATTCTATATAATTATATATGATTATATATAATTCTATATAATTATATATGATTATATATAATTCTATATAATTATATATGATTATATATAATTCTATATAATTATATATGATTATATATAATTCTATATAATTATATATGATTATATATAATTCTATATAATTATATATGATTATATATAATTCTATATAATTATATATGATTATATATAATTCTATATAATTATATATGATTATATATAATTCTATATAATTATATATGATTATATATAATTCTATATAATTATATATGATTATATATAATTCTATATAATTATATATGATTATATATAATTCTATATAATTATATATGATTATATATAATTCTATATAATTATATATGATTATATATAATTCTATATAATTATATATGATTATATATAATTCTATATAATTATATATGATTATATATAATTCTATATAATTATATATGATTATATATAATTCTATATAATTATATATGTGATTCCATATATAATCATATATGATCATATACAATTATATATGATTATATAGAAACATTTTTTCTCGGGATAACAAGACAGATACATTCATAACAATCACAAGTAAGGTTAGGCTTGTAAACATAAGTAATAGAGTGAGCGCGACTACCGACTTTCGGACTTTCTGCCGCCTCGTGTCTCGTTGTCAGTGCATGAATACATTTTTTCGGCTCCCCGTCGTAAAGCGCATGCGCGACTCGACCACGGCATAAATGTCAGGCTTTCTGCAGTGAAATCGCAACAGAAACCCCGTACTTTCGACCAGCGTAGTAAGAAAAAATTTATTTACTCTCCTCACTATATTAAGTCGAATTTTGTTACTTTTTTTTCTGTTATTAAAGTGAAAATTATTTTTATTTAAGTATCCAAAAAAAATAAAAAAAAATAGATTTATAATTAATTACTAATAATAATAAAATGAATGCACTTTTTCAGCCAAAAATTCAAACAAACCATATCCGAATCCTTAATTTGCGTTAATTTAAACACAAAAAGTAATTTGAACAATACCGATCGACAAAAAAGGGGTATTTAGAGCATAAAAGCAGGCTAACTGATGTAAATTCACAATTTGGAGAGAATGACCCTTGAATTTAAACGCACAGTGGTTTGGGTAGACACTATACACATAATCGACGGTACTCTCGGGTAGAGTTGTACATGTAGGCTTCGACAGAGGTTCTTTGTGAAGGCAAACGTAAAACCCAATGTTCGATTTGATGGCAATGCCGTAACTGCCCCAGCCGACTCATTCTCTCCTCATCTCTTGTTATGTATTTTCCATACAAGGTACAACCACCATTTGCCTCCATTATTCGATGCGACGGAAAATCGGGAAATAAAATTGCGAGCTGTATATGTGATGACGAGTGCCGTCGTACACAATGAAGACTGTTTGCGTCGAGGGCATTAAACATACGTGGCTCGATATTTTTCCGATGTCTGTAGACGGTATATCATATGTACTGAAGCAAGTGCTCCATTATTTTTCCTTACGGTCGTTCGAGCAAGTGAAAATGCATAATAAGCACGTCTGCATACATCCATGCTCAGCTTATATTATATATTATATATTACATATATATTTTTATATTAATGCATATATATCTACATACGTCAAATACCAACGCAGCTGTCCGACGGTCTGCTATTTTCATAATATTCACGGAATTTCTTCATTCTTCAACATTAATAAATCGATTTTACGCGGAATTTAATTCGTCAATCAAAATATACACTGATAAGAATTATTATTAACTGTTAATAAATTTATTTTGATGATAAAAAATTATTTTTTAATATTCGATAAATTTTAATTATTTTTTTTTAACTTTTAATAAATCTTTTTATTTCTTAACTTGTGATAAATTTATTTATTTAAAATATATTTAATTAAATTTATAAAAAATTTTTAATCTATATTATTAAGAGAATACCCATATATTTATTTTGATATATTTTTCATAGATATAAAATTGATGTTGGAGCACAAAAAAAATTTTGTTTGTAAAATTTTACTGTTGTGAAAATTTATTTTTGATTTTAATTAAAAATTATGAAGAATTTTTACATTATTTAATTAAATCAAAATTTAAAATTTTACTTCAATAAAAATTCATTTTTTTTGTGACTAAAAATGAGGGAGAATATTTTTTTATTATTCATTTTTAAATGAAATACTTGTAGGATTTTTTTACTGAATTAAAAAAATAAACAGTTTGCACCAAAAATGACAATAGTGAAAAAATAGAGAAATTCAAATTATAAAATAAATTCATAGAAGAGGTGCAAAAATTATACCGGAAAATTTGATTTTATAAAATATTTGAAGTAGTTGCTTCAAAATTTTCAGAAAAAACATGCATGTCAAAAATAAAAAATAAAATGTGTGAATTTTGTCGAAAAATTTAAATAACTTATGATTTAAAAATGAAAATTTCAATTTTTTTGCCGTTTTTACTTGCAGTACTTTCATATTTATACAATCAAAAAATAAATAGTTGGAATGAAAAATGGTAAAGAATAAGAAATTTAAAAAAGAGAGTAAATTTACAGAATAAAAAGAAAAATTAGACTGGAAAAATGAGTTTTAGAGAATTTTTGAATAAAAAAAATATAAAGATGAATTTGAATATATGATGAAAAAAAAAAAATAAAAGTTAATTGAGAAGAAAATTTTAGCCGATGTTTATAAAAACCCGAAAAGAAACATAAAGTTAAAATTGTGAATGCAGATATTCCGACGGAAGTAAACACATTTAATTAAAAAAGGTTAAAACGACACTCGAGTAATTTAGCATGTAAAAAAATGAGATTATAAATTTTTCGTATAATATTTATACTTTATGTGTACACTACGTTAATTAAGCGGGCACATTTTATTTTCCGTGGGTAAATTGCAAAGGAAACCACTACAAGTGCAGCTGAAATGAATCTCTTTGGCCGAAAGGCGAGACAAGGAATGGAGGATGGGATGACTTTATTTCATTTTGTTTTTTTATCAGCGCCGTCTGACCCACTGGATTTATCAGTGCCAGAGAACATGTATATTGTACATAGAAAAAAATAAAATAAAAAACGAAAGAGCAAAGAATGAGCATTGCACTGGTAATTGCAGCATTTATGTGGGAAAAGCTACATACATTTGGACTATAGTCATGCACAGTACAGCACAGCCGGACATTTTAAAAACGAGTATTCGAAACTTACCAGCGCCAAAGCTTTTCGTCTAATGGCCCTTCCACACGATTGGACTTTTCGTCCAACTTTTATCGAACAGCTAGCACAGTTAGTCCCGTAAGAGCGGTTACTTTTTTAAAGAAACCTTCTCGAGTTTGGTGTGGGGCCGCACACAGTTCAAGAGGGGAAATAAAACTTTTACTTTTGACAAAAAAATTAGAGAACAAGAAATAAGTGATGGTGCATTACATCCAGCTAAAACTATTGTTAGAGCTTCTTTTTTTGGATTAACTTGATCATTTTTCTTGATTTACAAAATTTTCACTTTTTTATCATTCATTATTCAGTCATACTAAAGTTAGCCGACGTTTTTATATTAATTTTTTTTTTAATTTGGACTTTTAAAAAATTGCGCAAAATCATCAAATCAATTACACCAAATGCTTCCACATTAAAGATAATAATGATAATAATTGTTAAAGCACCGCGTAATAAACTCGAACTTATGAACAGTGCATAAACTTTTGAGCGGCTGTAAATTTCCGACATTGATCCTTCAGGATTGTAATTTAAGGAGACTTATGCAATATGTGATATATAATAATAAGAATTGAATTATGTGGGTGGAAATTTAGCTCGCATCGATGAGTAATTTACGAAGTAACACTTGCGCCATGAGGGTTAAGAAATTTCGTCAGGAGCGCATCATCAGCTCGGAAAAGTTTCTCCATCAAAGTGTTGGAGCATGCTCCAGCATATTATTTCGCACGCATAGCAAGTTTGCTTCCGTCGTCTTGGGCCTGGATCGCGCAGTCAGCGAAAGAGAGATCAGTAAAAAGGGGATGGGGGCTGTAATGAGTGAGTAAGTGAAATGAATGAGTAACCCACGAGTCTAGACTTATGAATTATCATGTCAAAGCCTCTGGAGGGTGGCCTGGAGAAAATCACTGTACTGAGGATCTTTACTTGAATCACCCGACATTTATGCGAGTTTGAATAATTTACTGGGCAATACGGCCTATTCAGAGACGTCTGTACGTATTAATATTAATATACTGGATTTGTATAGGCTTCCTGATATGAGATTTTAGTATTTATGGTACATGACAAGATATCGATAATTATTTTGCATTGAAAAGGCTAAAATAATTTAATTTCCCCGAATTGTCTTCAGTAAAAAAATTTAATAGAAAATTTATTTTTTTTACTACACTTATATATTAATATACTTTTTATTTAGTTTAAAATATACTCTAATTATATTTTTTAAAATTTTTCTTATAGATTTAAATTATATAAATTAAGAAATGACCTTGTATCTTGTGAAATATTGTCATTTTTAAAGAAATAAGCTCATCCCGATGTTATACTCATCAATACCTTTCATTTGAGTACCCACATTGATTTTTCATATATTTCATATATTTATATATATGTATATATGACAAATATATGAAAATGCATGTGGGTACTCAAATGAAAGCTCTTGATGAATGTATCATCGGGATGAGCTTATATTATTAAAAATGTCAATATTTAAGAAAGTACAGTGCAATTTAAGATAATTGAGAAACGACCTTGTATCTTGAGAACTACTGACATTTTTAAAGATATAAGCTCATCTCGATGTTACACTCATGAAGACCTTTCATTTGAGTACCCACATCAATTTTTCATATATTTATATATATGTTATATATGTATATATGAAAAATATATGAAAATGCATGTGGGTACTCAAATGAAAGCTCTTGATGAATGTATCATCGGGATGAGCTTATATTATTAAAAATGTCAATATTTAAGAAAGTACAGTGCAATTTAAGATAATTGAGAAACGACCTTGTATCTTGAGAACTACTGACATTTTTAAAGATATAAGCTCATCTCGATGTTACACTCATGAAGACCTTTCATTTGAGTACCCACATCAATTTTTCATATATTTATATATATGTATATATGACAAATATATGAAAATGCATGTGGGTACTCAAATGGAAGCTCTTGATGAGTATAACATCGCAATGAGCTTATATCTTTAAAAATGTCAATATTTAAGAAAGTACAGTACAATTTAGTAAAAGTCATTATTCAATACAGCAAAATTTATTAATTAGAATAAAAAAAAAATAAAATATTTTTTTTTATATTTTCATACTTATATCTTTAATAAAATTGATAGTAAATTTTGTCAAAAAATTTTTAAAAAATATCCAAAAACCGGAAAAATGTTTAGGGATTAAAAAAAAAATTTTTTTTTGTGGATTTTTGTTCGAAAAATTAAATAATATTTTTAAGACGGATGAAATTTATTGGATTAAAAATATTTGAGACTGAAAAAAATTTTTATCAGTGTTTTTGTCAGAAAAAAATGAGTAGATAGTTCGCTTCCACGCATTGTGCTTAAATAAAGAAAGATACGCTTTTGTTGTTGGTATAAAATTGCTGTATGGAAAAAAAGTAAATGCAAATTTAAAAATGAAATTTATGATAAATTGTACATAAGTTGATCCCTCCAGGGCTATATCCGGTGCGATACCAGAAAGCAGTAAAACCCCGGCAGTGTTACTCTGAGAGAACAGTTGTAGGTGAACCCAAACCAAGTAGTATAGAAAATGTTTGCTCCGGCGCCGCAGTGACATCAACAATGGGGCGTTTTCCGGAAAACTCGGATGGAATTTTTTCCAGGCGATCTAACGAGGACGTTTTTTCCCATCCGTTTTTTTCTTTTCAGCGAGGGTGAAAGACACTACCAAAAATAAAAGTTTCCTGAAGACCACACGTCGTAAAGTTGGACGTACATGTCCGTGATGTGAAACGCGAATGGGAAACACGTCTTTTGTGCGTAGCAAACCAAGTCGCGCAAAAAATAAGAGAATAGAAGACCGGAGAAGAATTCTCTTTTCTTATTTTCTTTTTCTTTTTTTTTTCTATTTATTTTTACTGTTCCTTGTCGGAAAGGGAGCAGGAAACTCGTACGTGCGTGCTGAAGAAACAACGGAACAAGCTCGCATGCATTCTTCAAACTAAAGTAGAAAGTACAGTCTGGTACTCTTACTCTCTTTCAACTTTAATGGCAGCTTGCCCGTGTCCCACGCAATCTTAAATCTCGACGAGGCCGTTCATCCCTTAGGCAAATAAATGTGTGTGCTTCCTGCCAGTGCGTGTAAGCTATTTATTATTTTTAACGTACAGCTGAAATAACAACGGCCAACGGATTATTCTCTTGTACTAAATTTGTAATTAAAACTAGCAGAACTTGTCTACCTTGTCAACAAGAAATAAGTAATGTTACCTTTCAACTCATTCAAATATTTTCTGATTTTTTTATCTATAATTTTTAGTATAGCCATATATATGGCATTATATGGCAATTTGCCATAAAATTTTATATGGCATGATATGTTCATATATAATTTTTAATGTGGCCATATATATATATGGCATTATATGGCAATTTGCTATATAAGGTTTTTATATGGCAATTTGCCATACAAGGTTTTTATATGGCATGATGTGCTCATATAAAATTTTTAATATGGCCATACATATGGCAATTTGCCATAAAAATTGTATGGCATGCTATGGTCATATATAATTTTTAAAATATGGCTATATATGGCAATTTGCCATATAAAAAAATTTTATATCGTATAATATGCTCATATATAATTTTAATATGGTCATATATAAGAAATTATGTGGCAATTTGCCATACAAGGTTTTTATATGGCATGATATGCTCACATATAATTTTTAATATGACATTATATGGCAATTTTTCATTAATATGGCAGTATGGTGCTGATATGGCAATATTCAATTATTATGGCAATGTGCAATTAAAATGACATTTATGGCAAAATCATACATGGCCGTATTAAGTCTGATATAACCTGATGTTGCCATATATATGACCTGATATGGCAATATATGGCCTGATATTTTTTTATCTAAATAATTTTCATATCAAGCTATTAATAACCTTAAGAAAATTATATATGGCCACATCAGGCTTGATATACTTTAATATGGCCATATATACCTCGATATACGCATGTATAATTTTTTAATGGCAATAAATAGCCTGACTTGAATAATTTTTTAAAATTAGAGCACATCTTGCCATATGAGAACGTAAAATGCCATATATATAATACTGCCATATGTAATTTAATATGGCATTATATAGCAACTTGCCATATTATGCCGTATAAAAAAATTTTTCACTTTAAATTATAATGAAATTTTAGATGTTTAATTAACTATAATTTAAAAATAAAAATTTTCGTAATTTAAAATAATAATTAATAAATGTTATTATTAACCCTCGTAATTCACCCCCACAAAAAAAAAAATTAATTTTTTAAATTATATAAAAATGATAATAATCATCCTTCCTCTGAAAACTTTTCTATTAACAGCCAAGGGAAAAAACCTGCAAAGTAGAGTTTAGGTAAAATGAAAAAATTTTAATTCAGCATTATGGTTTCATTATTTTCCCTAAAAAAATTCTTATAACTTATAATATAAGTATAAGCATTCATTAAAGACAAGCAACCAGACAACGGTGCATTTAAATCCCCCGTAATGGAACGTGAGATTTTTTTAAGAAGACATCGCGAAACAAAAGAGGGTTCAAAAATATATACACTGCAGAAAATGAAGCGGTAGGGCTTGCTCTGCGAGGGTTAAACCCCGAGGGACATCTTTATAATAATAATATAGACGTCTATTGGCAGTTTTGTGTTTTTGTTTTTCTTCCTCGATACCAATAATCCTCGCAGGCTTTTCACAATCATCTTCTTCAATACTCTTCTTCTTGTTCTTCTACTATATCATTATTTTTCACTTGGGTTTTTTCATTTTCCCGAGCGTCAACCCCACAGCCCGATTGTCGCCGACGCTCATAAATGTTTACCACGAAGCATGTAAATAAAAATGCACAATTTACATTATTATCCGCACTATTTTAAAGCTGAAAAGTTTTCCTTCGAAGACATTTATAGCAGTAGTTTACGGCGTGTAATCGTCCATATATTCGAAAGCGTACAACCACACATCCTCCGTCCTAGCCCTCTCCATCCGCGGTTTATTGAAAATAACTATAAATAAAATAAATGGTTAAGATCATTAAAAGTTTAATACTAGAGCTTTATGCCAGCATTTACATCAGTTTAATAGTTTCTCAGAGGCAAGTTAGTCACCAGCGCCGATATTCTTGCGGTAAACCGAGAAACGATTAAGATAGTTCGGTGTAGTAGTTAAATTTCCCTCTACGAGACAGAATACTAAAGATAACTCCTGTTTCTGTAATTATCTGCACTCAGACCTTCATTCAACAAACTTATTCAACGAATCAGTGACTCTATTTGTACATAAGATTCAATAATTACTGTCACTTTATAGGAAGATTAAACAAGTAAAGTTAACTACCTCTTGACGGATCTAAAACCAAAGCTCAAACTTTTTTCTTGATTTTTTTATTCTAGTCCTCAGTTAAGCTTGCTGTCAGTCGATAAGTACTTATCGATCCAAGGTACTTCATCTTCTATCAATAAAATAGAACCCTATAAAAGTCTTAAGCCCTACAAAATTTTTTTTAATATTTTTGTTTGACCTTAAACTCATAAATAGCCTCATCAAATAATTTGATGTGTTCAAATCCTGTCTTATTATAAAAATTGACCAAATCAAGCTTGATATGACTTTATGCACTAATATGAGACCTTAATTGTCCATATATAATTTTTTATAAAAATTAGTTCTGAAAATTTCCCCTAGGTGGCGCATGGTCGCTAAATCTTCTCACTATTAGAGAGTTAAGTTTGCGAAATTAAGCTCTAAGATTAATATTCTTTTTTTTTAATCTTTTAAGAAACTTCTCTAACATTAATTTTTGAGCTTAACTTATCATTAAACTAATTACTATTTAATAAAATTAATAAATTAATTTTTTAAAAACAAATTTTTGACAAAAATATGGTCTGACTTTAACAAGGGCCGTTATATCATTTTTTATTAAAATTAGTTCTGAAAATTTCCCCTAGGTGGCGCATGGTCGCTGAATCTTCTCACTATAGAAGAGTTAATTTTGCGAAATTAAGGTCTAAGATTAATATTCTTTTTTTAATCATTTAAGAAACTTCTCTAACATTATTTATCATTAACCTAATGACTATTTAATGAAGTTTATTTATTAATTTTTTAAAAATAAATTTTAAATAAAAATATGAAGTATGAACCTAATATGGCCCGTTTAAAAAAATTTCGTCCCACGTTTTGAGACTGTTTATCAATTGTTAAGAAGAAAAACTTTTCCTGATTAAAATAATTTTTCTTTCTACTTCTCTTTTAATACTTTATTGCTTTTAGGATACATTTGGAGCTGGGAAGATAACAAGGGCGGGAATAATAACAAGGGTCTCTATCCCTTGAACGAAAACTCGGGTCTACATAATTTTATCTGGGAATACAATCGCAATGTTAAGTTGTGTACCCGACAATAATGGCCATTAAAGAATGAGAAAAAAAAATAATGAAATAGAATAAAACCCCAGAAGAAAAATGATAAAAAAAGTAAAGTAAGAATGAGGAAAAAGGGTGAAAAAGTATCACTAAAAATGTTACAAAGAGTTCGAGCCTTAGGCGGGGTTTCACGGTGATGTATGAAGAGTTAACCGGTAGAGGTCCACCTTTTGCGGAAGCCGTGATACGTATACAACCATGATGAAGTTTGGCGGAGCTTTATGTATGTCCTAATGTTCTCTGACTGCGGAGGGCATTCTGGTTCCTCCTCCAGGATTTAAACTTTTTCTAGTCCGTGGCCAAGCTCGTTGTCGCGCGCCACCACCTCGAGGTATCTGGATGCTTCTGGGCTCTGGATCTCATCTATCTCTCTAGGATTGTGTCTAGTCGGCGCCAAGTCTCGCGACTCGTTTGTATACAAGAATAGTTCGCCCGTCCCAGCGTCTCTGGTGGCCTTTTCTGTGGCGCCGCCATGCATCTACTCTTCTTATAAGAGCATTCCTCCCTTTTTTACTTTGTTCCTTTCTATCCTCGTCCTTCCTCTCGCTATTTTACAATATTCATTCCTCGACTGGGCAACTGGACTCTGCATACAAAAGACCTAAAAACGGTCCACGTTTGTCCTACCCGAGCCAATGTATATTTTAAACAAAATTGTCTTTTCCTTGGCACCTGTCATCCTTCCTCTATTTATGTACATTCACGTTTGTGCCGAGGTCATTCCGTGTCATGGAATTTTTTTACATTTTTTCGGAGCTTCTTTTTAATATTCTTTGCTTTAAAGCTGCAAAAAAAAATTCTTTAGTCGAGGAAAATAGCTTTCTGTTCAAAATAAAATTACGGATGATCATTCTCACCAATAGTTAATTTATGATGATAAGTATTAAGGCTGCATTCGAAGAAACATAATTAAGAAATTACCTTGCATCTCGTGAACTATTGACATTTTTAAAGATATAAGCTCATCCCGATGTTGCAATCATCAAGACCTTTTATTTGAGTACTCACATCAATTTTTCATATATTTATATATATTATATATATATATGTACACATGATAAATATATGAAAATGCATGTGGGTACTCAAATGAAAGCTCTTGATGAGTGTAACACCGGGATGAGCTTATATCTTTAAAAATGTCAATATTTAAAAAAGTACAGTGCAATTTAACATAATTAAGAATCGACCTTGTATCTTGTGAACTATTGACATTTTCAAAGATATAAGCTCATCCCAATGTTACACTCATAAAGACCTTTCATTTGAGTACTCACATCAATTTTTCATATATTTTATATATTTATATATTTCACAAATACCATATATATATAAAATATATGAAAATGCATGTGGGTACTCAAATGAAAGCTCTTGATGAGTATAACGTCAGGATGAGCTTATACCTTTTAAAACGTCAATAGTTAAGGAAGTACAGTTCAATTTAAAAAAATTCATTATTTATTTAAGCAAAATTTTATTTATAATTCAAAAATCCCGCCAGTCACATAGTGACTGCAGGTTGTTAATTTTTATTATTATTTTTACTATTAAAAATAAAGAAAAATTATTTCCACTGACTTTTGCTCATTTAACAATATAATTAATTATAATTCAACACCCTGGCGGCAATATAATTAATTAAAACCACGGAGTTAGTGAAATTGGACAGTTTGATAAAAATTAGTTAGACGAAATCTAGGTAGTAGTATCACAATTTAGGTGAAGTAGTCTAATCGAAATCTCGAATGCATATATCAGTGTTCACCCCCGAGGTCATATATAAGCCAGTCTTGGCTCGGGATAGTACAGCAGCGTACTACCACTTTAAAGTGCAAAGTGGGGATGGAGAGTAGTAGTAAGTATAACTATAAGGGTGAGAGAAAGTACAGTTATCGTAAGGTGTCAAGATAAAATCTTATCTTTATGCTACAAAATTACATTTCCTTATAAAAGTATCGTCTCTTTCTAAGAATGTGTCCCAAGAATTTATACAACTGAACTAAACCGCTTCGGGTTTAGTTGTGATTGATAAAGGACAAATGCTCCAACCGATCTTCTTTATAAATTACTTCTACTACTCCACATTTTTTCTGTTTTTTATTTTTATTTATATTTATACGTTTCTTCTTGATATTTTTTTTCTGGTGATGTTTCAACTTCTTCTCGCCCGGTTACCTGTGATTTGTGATAAACGACACAGTGAACAACGTGCGAGAGCCTGATATCAAAGATTGATCTTATAAACTCGGACAGTGTCCACGATGGAGTAAAACCAGTGCTGAGACTAACAGAACTCATTTTTCTTCGGCAACAGATCGTAAGTTTCTGTCCTCGAGTTCCGGGTGATAAATCTGTTTATCATCAATTTAGTTAATAAAAAGGGCATGCGCATTCAAATTTCAAATCGATAGTGTCAATTGAACAATTTTTTACTATTAATTTTTTTTATTATTAAAGCCTTTAAAATCCTTTTATTTAACACTAGCAAAAATTTGCAGTTCACAAGATACTAGGTCATTTCTGAATTATGTTTAATTGCACTTCTTTTCTTAACTATTGACAATTTTAAGGATATAAGCTCATCCCGACATTACACTCATCAAGAGCTTTCATTTGAATACCCACATTCATTTTGATATATTTTTCATATATACATATATATAATATATATCAATATATGAAAAATTGATGTGGGTACTCAAATAAAAGGTCTCAATGAGTGTAACATCGGGATGAGCTTAGATCTTTAAAAATGCCAAAAGTTCTTAAGATAAAAGGTCATTTCTTAATTATGTTAAATTATACTGTACTTTCTTAACTATTTATATTTTTAAATATATAAGCTCATCCCGATGTAACACTCATCAAAAGCTTTCATTTGAGTACCCACATGCATTTTGATATATTTTTCATATATACATATATATATATATATATATATATATAATACATATAAATATATGAAAAAATGATGTGGGTACTCAAATGAAAGGTCTTGATGAGTGTAACATCGGGATGAGCTTATCTCTTTAAAAATGTCAATAGTTCTCAAGATAAAAGGTCATTTCTTAATTATGTTAAATTACACTGTACTTTTTTAACTATTTATATTTTTAAAAATATAAGCTCATCACGATGTAACACTCATCAAGAGCTTTCATTTGAATACCCACATGCATTTTCATATATTTTTCATATATATATATATAATATATATAAATATATGAAAAAATGATGTAGGTACTTAAATGAAAGGTCTCGATGAGTGTAACATCGAGATGATTTTATATCTTTAAAAATGTCAATAGTTTACACGATACAAAGTCATTTCTTAATTGTGTAGCTAGAGATATAGAGCATTTTCGCATGCAGCCTCATCATATGACTTAAATTGTTCTTATTCTCTTAATAATATAGATAATAAAAATTTGTGGAGTTATTATTGTTATTATTATTATTTAAAATGTTTTTAAATTGATATAAAATGAAAATAATAATTTAAAATTAAAATTTAATTTTCAATAATTAGATCCTCAAAAGTTAAGCCATAAAATACAATGAAAGTATATTTTATTTATCGGATTATTTTCCGAAACAGGAAATCCAAGAAGGGGCTGATGAGACGAGGGAAGTTTTACTGTCAGCCGACTAAGACAAAGAAAAAGAGGCCGCGGAGACAGAGTTGTAAAGACAAAGACACGTCTGCCGGAATTCACTGGGAGTTCGGTACCAGAGTCGTGAGTACCTCGAAGTTCCCTCACCGCTGCTTACTCCTCGTGCTCTTCTCCTCTTAAGGGCAACTTTCCGCATTAATTTTGAAACATCGGCCTCCGGGAATGGTAAAGTAAGGCACCACCAGGATTTAACTAAGCCCTCGGGGGACACCAGCCGAGTCTCTCAGCCGCGACCGGAGGACAACCTACCGTTCAGTTCAGCTGGGAAGGGTAAAGGGTTAATCGAGATCCCGATGCAGAGCTACATACAGCCTCTCCTAATTTGGTCTACATTACGAGCTGTGCCCAGCTTCCCGCCAATTTTCACCCTACCAAATTAATTCACCGAGGTCTTAAACCACGACTTTAACACAAGTCCCTCGGGATTTTCTGTTTGACAAATTATAACGTTTTAATTATTTCCGAGTTTATTTAAACAAATATTTGCTGGCTTGGCTTTGTTCGGGGCCAAGAAGACGATCAACTTTAGCTTTTAATTTTGCATCAAAAAAATTATTACAAATTTTGTTTTAAAATATTATTATTTCACTTTTAATAAATTTAATAAATTTATTTCCAAATAAAAAAAAATAATTCGAAAAAAAATAAATTTTTTACTTAAAAACTTTACAAATTAACGAAAAAAAATTTTTTTTGTTAGTTTTTAATTTAATTAATTAATTATTCATTGTTAATTTAATAAAATAACAAAAATAAATAAATTTGTTGCTAAAAAGATGTAATCAAAATTTTTAATAAAATAAAATAAAATTAAATGTTTGAAGAAACTTTGATATAAAAAAATTAAAAAAACGCCAATTTTGTGGATAATAACTGCTAATTATTATTATTTTTATTATTATTATTATTATTATTATCAACCAAGACTTCTTCTTCATGAAGTTCTTATCGATATCGGCAATTTAAACTTTTGTATTATGGATTTTTAAAGCAAACTAAACTGATGTTTCCAACTCCAGAAGGATATTAAAGTTCAAAAGAGAAACTCTGGCGGTATTGATTTTTTCTCAACGAGTTTCATCGAGGGTTTAAGTCCACTTAATTAGCGATCCTGTATCTGGATTTAAATCAAAGCAATTATAACTTCTCTAATCAATTGATGTATCTCGATGCTTCAGGTTAAAATGATATGATGCTCAAAATTATATTTGCGATATCCTTCAGAGTCGACATTAACTTTTCCGTACGAATGAGTAGAGCTACTTTTTAATATTCACCCAAATGCTTCAAAAATGTTTAGCTTATGTTTTCAAGTCGGTAATAATTTTTTTATTTAAATCTTGCGAGCTGCATTTTATGAAAATTTGAACTTCTTCAAAGACTAAATTTAAATTTTTATTTTAAACGGACAAAAATATTTTTTTATTACGTAATTTTGGCTGATTGATGATAAATCATCCCTTGCAGGAATTTAATTCGTCATTGAGTTTAATGAATGCCCTCCATCTTCTTTCTTGTAATATAAAATCTTAAGTCATCTTATTATTATTATAAATCCTCCGGCATTATAAATTTTCCTTTCAGTTCAAAAGTTATGTTCGACGTTTATATACATATTTACATACCGAATATATTCCAACGATGCAAATGTATGTAAGGAGTTTCACTAGCCAGTCGTCTTTCCGCGCGGATCGTAAAATTTATCATAATATTTCGGCATATTAAATTTTTTTATCGAAGTACCTATATATCATTTTCTGATCTAATTCAGACAAAGAAAGGCCCTTAGGTTACGGCTCACTGCCTTTTATTTTCCTCCTATAAAAATATTTTCGCCGTAAGTTTTATTTGACATCAAAATTAAAAAAAAATATGTTTTTCTACTCCTCTTTTTTTTTTTATTTTCTTGTCCCACTTTTGCTCTATTTTTCTTCTTTTTCTGTCTTAAGCTTCCATGATAAACTACTTTTTATTGATAATTACTTGCACTTTATGATTTTTATATTATAATTAGGCAGTTCATTTATTTAATTAAAATTTTGTACAAAATAAAATTAATGGAATAAATGGTGTTTTCTGCACTTGTGTGTCAGTGCACATTCTTTTCTCGTTGTGCCAACTCTTTCAGAGTCAAAAACCCCCTCCACTTATACAACAAACATAATATACTGTGATTTTTGATTCCAAATGACAATTTATATGATATTGAGCGCCTACACAGAAAAAAAATGTTCTTGAATCAAGTATATAATTTTGAAGAACTTCATCTTCTTGATTTGAGTAAAAAAATTCTTAAACTAAGAAATTTCCTCAAAAACTTTTGACACGATTAAATTTATTCTCCACAGATGGCGTTGCATTTTTTCTAATAAAAATATTATTTAATCAGTTTCAGTCTTTTTCTATATTTAAAAAAAATTTTTTTCTATATTTTTAATCAATAGTAAAATAACATAATTGACAATTCGACGTTCTAATTAGCAAATTGTCTAATTCCATTTTAGAGAATCTTCCATTTATATGAAAATACAATTAGGCTCTTTAAAAAACCATTAAATATTTAATAGAAGTATAATATTTGGGTCAGGATCATTTAAATAATTTATAATTTGACTATTACTACATTAAAATGTTCAAAAATCACCCTCTAAAAAATAAGAAGTTAGACCAATTGCTAATAAGACCGTCGAATTGATAAAAAATTAAAAAAGATCTATAGTAGTGGTATTTAAAAAAAAAAAAAACATTAAAGAAATTATATACACATTTCTCAAGTGATTTTATTTTTATCATTCCAACAAATTCTCCTTTCTATAAAGCAAATTTCGATCAAAAATGACCAACAACCTTCCGGTCTGTTGAACTTTAATATCCCTAATTGAAACATCGAATTGATCAAGGATAACGTGAGCTTTTTAGTAGTCAGCTCGCGTGATTTATCAGGAAAAGCAATTTAGTGGGTAGTTTTTTTCTTGTCATCAGAGGATCATTAGTTTCGGATGTTATTGAAGAATCTAAGTCAGTAGCAACTAACATCAATCACACTTTGTCAGGTTAAGTTGTTGGTGGTTTATTTTCGGCGTGTCCCTTCTCCACGTGATTGTCATTGTCTGTTGTCTGCCTTGAATCCAGACACCTATGTGATCATCTCTTGTCTGGTCGAACAGGAGGTAAGCCAACCCTTACCACCTAACGGGAGGACAATCCAGTCTCGTTAGATCCTTTCTTCACCACCGTCTTTCTTTCTTTTTATTTTTATTCCTCCCCAGTCGAAATCCCGTAGGACGCTTTTTGCACCCCTGTCGTAAGCTTTGTTCGCATTGATCCGACCGCCGACGTCCGTGTCGTAGAAAAGAATCTCCGGAGGATGGCTAGGATGTCGGGAATGGAAGGAATGGAAGTATAAGGTGACCTACCCTCTGAATGTCCTCCCAAAATGAGGCGCTGTAAGAGATTGCTGATGTTCTTACTGTAGATACATTCGGGTTAGGGGAAAAGTTCTCGCCTATCCGAAATACCCGTTCAGATCCAGATAAAAAAGGTACCCGAGACACTAATGGAGTGATTCGGATATTTTTTTTAGATTAGAGACTTTATTTGGTGTTTGGAGACTCTGAGACCGGAGTAATTGTCCGGGGATTCGATATCGAGTTATGGAAATCGAGCTGTGATAATTTTTAGTTTTTAATAGTCCAAATAAAATAAAATTAACATTTTATTGATGTATATAATTTTGTTAAATTTGAAAATAAGTGCACTGATATAAGGATTTATTAACTAATAATTTAATTTATTTGAAGACAATTATTTAATTTTAATAAATATTTTTTAACATTCAATAAATATAAAATATTAAAACAAAAATCATCTTTATAAATTATTTACATTAATTATATTACATTATAATAACGTTTATTGTAAAATACCAAATTCTACCACAGCTCATAATTATCTTTTATATTTTTAAATATTAAAAACGTTTATTTATTTAGTGAATTTAATTGTTATCATGTATTCCCCGGGTCAAAAAATTTAGTCTGTTTTATGATTAATAAAATTTTTTAATATTTTTCATTCAATTTAATTTTATTATGTGTATCTATTTTATATGAGAATTTAATCTGTTTTTGCCCGTACTATTCACAATTCAGACCAATTTCAGATCATTTTTAATGTTATAATAAAATTGTTTTCTATTGTTTCAAGACCAAAATCAGACTTTTTTTTGTCACAATCATTTAGCTGGTTTTGATCGCATCAAGGTCAAAAACAGACCAAAACGTTCTATAATTTTTAGTCGGGTTTTCATCGCCTGTAGATCAAAAACCGACCTTTTACGAATTTAATAATAATAATAATATTAATAATAATAATAATAATAATAATAATAATAATAATATATTATTTGTTATTATTTTATTCATGTCCTCGAAGATCCTCTACAGGGCACGGCTTTTCATTCTCTGAAACTGAAATAGTGACAATTCACTATTTCGTAGTGCAATGTATACCAAAACGGTACTCTTCGCACTACCAAATAGTGAATACCGCTCATTAAATCATGCGTGAAAGTATAAAATTTAACATTAATCTTGTCTCGATGTATTCACATTGTGTTTATTAACGATAATTAGAAAACTCTAGATTTAGATCCATAATCAAACGATGAGAACTATTTTATAAACGTATATTAATACAAATTTATTAGTTATCACTGCAACTAATATTCGCAGTTACAAAACTTTTATAATCCATGACATGTTGAGCTATGACAAATAAATATGACAGATGTAAGGTTATAATCGACGTTCAGTTCATAAAACAAGAGAGCGCATGAATATATTATAAATTAATTTATTTTTTCAAATAAATGCGACTTATAATTTTTAATGAGATACTTTTAACTCCAAAAAATTATAAGTCACCATCTTAGTCGACTTTTGGCCTTTGAACATTTAGAGTGAAAATTGTAGATCAAAAACTATATAAGATTTCATATTGAATTTGAAAACAATACATAAAGTCCATCTACAAATTAACTAAATTAAAAACCAATCAAACTTTTAAAACTTTTTAGTTTCATTAGATTAGAAACAGCATAAAATATTCATAGCTGCTCAATTATTTTACTAAAAAGTTATTTAGACTTAAAACAGATCAAAAATAATGTGAATAGTAGATCAAATACAGATGAAAATGTTTTTAAAAGTTCAAATACAGATCAATAAGTTCAAATGCAGATCATTTAGCTTAAAATCAGTTTAAATTTTTCGACCCGGGTCATCATATCTCCAAAATAAATTGTTAAGCAAAATGAAAAATTCTGATGATTTATTAGGACCATTGAAGATTAAACAATCTTTCGTTGTACAAGCCTTAACTTTATTATTTAATTAATACAAGATCTAGACAGTTAACTTTACCAAAAATTAATAGAACAATAAGTACTAAAAATGCAATTTATATTGCAATTAAATACTTCAATTTACTTTCTAGTAATCTGAAAGAGCTAAATTATAATAAATGGTTAAGAAAGCATACTGCGAGATGGATAAGATCAATTATACTTTAATTGATGATAAGTTGTATTCTGTAAAAATTTGTATAATTATTCTTAATATACTCTTACTTTGTTAATCTAATATTATGAATTAATTTTTATAAATGTATTATATTTTTCTGGTGTCTATGCTTTTTGCACCTCCATAGAATGTTTTTACCAGAAGTAAATAAATAAAAAAATAAAATTTCAACTATAGAGTTATAAAAAGAGTCAAAAGAAAATTGCTTTTTATTTTAAATAAAATATTTTTTAACTGTTAATAAATATTTATTAAATCCTATGATGTTAAAAAATCATTTATTAACAGTTAATAAAGCTTATTAAATAAAAATCCTTCTGTGTGGTAGTATTTTTTCAATTTAGCAATTTAATTTTTACTACGCAAAAATTTTAATAAATTTTTATGAGTTTTCTTTTTAAGTTTAAAATTTTTGTTACTTTAATAACACACATGGTAAAAAAATTTTTTTGTTAAATTTTGAAGAACTAATTTTTCTTTTTAATTCTAAAAATCCAAAATTATGATGAAAAATTTATTTTACTAAAGTATTAATTTGTTAAGCCTCATATTGTCATAAAAGTCATATATGGACATGTCAAAAAAAATATATGTGGTCATATAAAAATATTTTTCAGGAAAATAATATTTAATTAATATTAAAGTTCATTTATAAAATTGAAGAAATTTATTATTTAATAATTGTGATTTATTAAAGCGTAATGTGATGTAAAATTACATATTTATATGAAACTATAACTGTATATATTTTAATATTATTATAAAAATTTTTTTCTTAAGGGTATATAATTATAAATGTTTAATAATATTTATTCAAAAAGTTTTGGTACACGGAGAGAAATTTATAGGAATCTTTCCAACAATTATGGGAATGGATCCTATAATAAAATTATCATTATAGGCATTAATCCTATACTCATTATGGGAACCATACCCATAATTTATTGGAAACGTTCCTATACAATAATGGAATAGCTTCAATATATTATGGGAATGGTTCCTATAATATTATGGGAATGACGCACACAATAATAGAAAAAAGTTTATTTTCTAAATAATGAAGCAATCACTTCAAAAATATAAAGTAATTATGTATTTTTTTGCTAATAAATTTTTTTTTGGTAAATAAAAATTGATCTTTCACTAGAGGGAAAAAATATCTTTTCCATATTTTTATTCACGTG
>CAJNRD030001122.1:21810884-21848637 GCA_905319865.3 Cotesia congregata
ACGTTCATGGAGCGGTAACCTATCAAGCAAACACAGACTATCCATCTCAGTTGCCACACTCAACCCAGCAATCGATTAAAAGTAGTCAAACTGCCAGCACTCAGGATCCCGCTCAAGAATCTCCCGAAGCGCAACAATTGAGAAATCTGCTAACGAGAGTTGGCGATCTTACAAGTGAAGTCCAGAACCAAAACGCTAAACTAAGGCGCATACAAAGCTCTATAAATATGATCGATCAATTTGTACAGAGAATTAATAGTACAGTTTATAATTTGTGAAACAGAGCTCAAGCTCATCACTAATGAACAAATTTCTTCTTTCAATGCAATGTGCTGAATGATAATTATTGTAGATACATCTTTACAAAACTTTAATACATAATTGTAATATTAAAAATAGTTATCAATAAATTAAATGAACCTGTTACTGCATTATTATTTTGTTTTTCAATCACAGTAAGAACTTCTACACGAAGAGAAATTTATAGGAATCTTTCCAACAATTATGGGAATGGATCCTATAATAAAATTATCATTATAGGCATTAATCCTATACTCATTATGGGAACCATACCCATAATTTATTGGAAACGTTCCTATACAATAATGGAATAGCTTCAATATATTATGGGAATCATGCCGATATTACAGTTATAATTATAGGAACCATTCCCATAATTATAGTAACGTTTCCCAAAAATTATGGGTATAATTCCCATAATTTAAGTAATCGCTCCTAAAATGGTATAGGAAAATATTTCATTAAAATTATAGGAATGATTTCCATATTTTTCTTTCCGTGTAGAGAAGTAATTAACTGTCTGTCATCTGAAAAAGTTGGTTGCTCTATTTAAAACTTTTCCACAGTACGATGACACTCGGAAGCTAATTGAAGTTGATGATAACATTTACTTAAATAATTTTTCCCCAGCACGGTAATTTTTTCCATTTAACTGAACGAGATTGTAAATTGTAACGAGTTGTCAGAAATCTTTTATGGAACAAAGTTGACCGAAAAATGAAACTGATCCCCGAACAAATTTATATTTGAGAGCTTTATGAAACATCATCACATCATCAGGCACTATCTAGACTACCGCGACCCAAATAATCGGGCCATTCTCATGCGTCCTTGTGTGTGACTCTTTTCCTCGAATATTGTCTCATGCATATGCTATATTGGCTTATTCTTTGTATCTTTGTCAATGTCTATGTCTATATCTTCAAAGTAAATCTTTACCCTGTGAAAGTTTAATAAAGCTTTTCAAAGACTTTATCGTCATTTGTTAGCATGTTTACACGGAGCTTATCGAATGGTAAAATTATTAATAAAATCCCGGAAAGTTTAATCAAAAATAAATAGAATTTTCAAAGACTACACAGTTTATGAATCAATTATTAATAATAGTTACTTGTAATAATAATAACAACATTGTACGCTAAGGAAAGTAAAACAATTTAACTATGCAATATTATACCACTTGGTAAATTCTCAAGCATCTAAATTAAAATATGCATCAGATATTTTGACGCAAGTGAATATATTATATAATAAGTTAAATTACAAAATTCTTCAATTATTTGTCATATTAAATTGAAAATTAATAAACAATGTTTTATTAAAATTTGCATCATTAAATTCATAATTAAACTTTTTAATATAATTTTAATAATAATAAAATCGGGAATTTAGCGTGTTTACAAATAAGTATTGTATGGAATGTAAATTTCAGCTATACATGCATAAAAAGGGAGAATTTAATTTAATATTGTAAACCAAACAATAAATATAAATTTAGCGGTTGCAATAACACTGAAATATTCACTGAATTTAATAATCCAACGGAGTTTATAAAAATTTATTTTTTCGATATTCAGTACGAGTAAGTTTCAGTGTAATTTTAAAATTAATGAATTATAAATGAATTGCATTCATTCGATTGCAAAAATTAGAGACACATACGGTAAATAATGATTTTTTATTTTTAAATTAAATTGATTATTGTATTGCTATTCGATTTATTTTTTATACCATTTTATTGGTACTTTTTTATTTTTATCATTTGTTAAAAATATGCTCAATCAAATTACTCAATTCATATTTGCGAAAAAAAGTGTTTTTTTTTTACGCGAAAACCCTAACCCCTCCCTTAATATAGTCATAAATAATTTTTCCACAAAATTAGTGCTTAGAATCTCCAACAGGTGGCGCATTGTCGCTAAATCTTCTCGCTATTAGAGAATTCCTAAAATAATATATAAATACCGAGTCAAAAACTTGCTTTTTAATTTTAATTTAATTATTGTTTAATACTTAACAATATTTATTATTAATTGTAATAATTAAAAGAAAAAAAAAGAAATTAATTGAATTAACATTTGATATTTAGTAATTGAAGTATATTTTATTATTTAAATTTTATAATACTTAATGAATTTAAAAAAAATACCAAATAAATATTAATCCAAAAATTTATCAAAAATATTTCCATATACTAAAAAAAAATTAAATTGAATCAACAGAAAAATTTTTAAACCATAAAAATAATTTTGAAAAGTTTTACTGTCTCAAATCAAGGTGAAAAATTCTTAAATTAAATAAAATTTACTCAAACCAAGAAAAAATTATTATTTTAAGAATTGTTTTACTCAAATCAAGAAGATAAAATTCTTCAAAATTATTAACTTGATTCAAGTAAATTTTTTTTTTCTGTGTAAAAGTTACTAGTCATAATTTTTCATTAATATTAACAAAATTTCGCACCTAGCACAACACGTTCCACCATAACACTAAGGTATAAAATAAAATCCATTAGGAAAAACCTTAAAGTGTACTAAAGTTGGCTACCATTGAGTTGGTTATTGTTTAGCATCTAATAGCTATCTTAGCTTATTCAAATCAACATTCCACCAATTTTCATTGGGTGTATCCGAGCATAGTTGGGACTAAATATACTGTGATGTTACTGGATTTCCTCCTGCTAGCATACGTATATAATCCTGGTTTTCTCTCTTTCATATCCTTAGACCTGGCCTGGGCAGTGCATACTGTTGGTTTTCGTGCAGCACCGAGTGAAGAGCGAGTCGGAAAACTAGAGTTCCGAAGGATAACAGTAGTGAAAGTTAGTTGGCAAGTAATCGTTGGAAAACGTGCTCCTCGCTGGTACACAGTACAGGCATAAAGCGATGAACGCGGCGCAATCATGGGATATCGGTAGAGAATAGCAAAGGGGTTGAAAGGTCTTGCGGAATCCATGGGGAGCGCTCGAGGGTTTATTTACTTTATGCGATTACGTTGGGATGAGACCAACCTTATCGTATTACGAGTAGTCAAGTCGTTCAGCAAGAGAAGCACCAACCGAGAGCTGCCGAGAGTACCTCTGGCTCGGGCTCTTGTAAAACTTTTTCTTTTATTAAACAAAAAAATATAATATTCGTCCTTTAATCTTGGCATCTCGACAAGCCCTTTGAATCGTCCACCGTTTCATTTATATTCTAACTTACCCATACTATTTTGTTTTCCTTTTTATTTTTAAAACTCCCAACAAAGTTACTCACATTTAATCACGTTAGATTTTTTCGGAAAATTACCTTTGATCTTGTCGATTAGAGTGAATAAGACCTTTTAACATAATTTGTCTGACTCAACCTTTCAGCTTGGCTTTATATCCATCTCAGTGTGCTACTATGCTAGCTATAACATTTATTCCATCATATTTATATTTATAAACCTCCGAATTTATTAAATAAGTGTCAAAAGTACGCAGAAACTCTTCACTTCAAGACACTTACGTCTTATTTCTTTAAATTTTAATCCAGATCTACTTTCAGGAGCTCTCTTGTAAGGATGAAACTTTTGTACGAGTTCTGTTTCGCACGGAAAAGTAATTTGCATTATGAAATTGCGATGTCGCATCTGAGACTTGTTGATAACATCTTCGATCGAGTTACCAGATCCGCTGCGCTCCGCGCTGAAGATGCACAAAGTCTCTTTCGATCCACATCCACCTCCTGAATAAAAAATGTCAATCCTCCTTCAAACTATAAATAAATTCTAAGATCTGAATTAAACGTCAACAGACACTGACAATAAGTCGGAATAACTATGTCTGAGATTCTAATTCAGCTTCAAGTCTTAATAACGAGTCAAATTATCTGTTTATAGGTTTCCGATAGCTACAAAGCTCAATAGTAACGCTATTAGTTGGTTTTTAAGCAGTTTTAAAAAAGATTTTTGAGTTTTTAAGTCTAATTACACTGTAAAAAATTTTTTAATAGGTTAAAAAAATTCTCTGAATAGTATACAATGATAAAAAAATTTTTTTTGAAAAAAATGACCAATTTTGCAATAGAAAATAATTATTTTAAAAATCTTAAAAAATTTCATTTTTTAAGTGAAGAAATAAAAATATTTCTTTGGTTTCTTTTCTCATACCTAGAAAACTTTTTTTTAACAAAAAAATACTTCATTAAAAAGTTGATGTGAAGTTTTCATTGATGTCGCTTTTCGTTGCTATGGTAACTTTTTTGGTAATGGTTACCATAGCAACGGTTACTATAGCAACCATTACCATGACAACGGTAAAAATTTGCAAAAATATTGATTAATTAAATTGTCAATAGTAAACATTTGACACAAACGCGTATGATTTTCTAGTTTACTGTAAGCAATTTTATTTTTTACCCAAAAATTGAAATCCTTTATTAAAAAATTGATGTGACATTCTCATTGTTGTCGCTTTTCGTTGCTATGGTAATCACTTTGGCAACGGTTACTATGGCTACGGTCACCATAGCAACGGTTACCATAACAACGGTTAAATATTATTGAATAAAATTTGTACAAATATTGATTAATTAAATTGTTAATAATTCTAGTTATTTAAAATTTTCAAAAAATTAGTTTCTTATTACAAAACTGTTCATTTTTTCAAAAGAACAATTTTTTTTTAATGTACTATAATTGTTTAATTTAAGACAAAAAAATGTGTTACTCTTATTACTAAATTACAAAATAACCCAAAATTTTTTACAATGTCGTCGATTTAAAAATCTTGAAGTCAATGAGAGCCTATTGAATTTTTGGCGCCCAATTGCAGTATAGTCTAATCAATGCAGTTATTTGCCTATCAGTCTCTACCATCGTGTTGTCCGCTTAGAATATAACTCAGGAGGATGTTATTGTCAGTGTTTGACCGGGAAAAAGATAATGAAATTTGAACCACTCGGAAATGAATTCTGTGGAAATACCTCGACGGTGAATTCGAAAAGCGTATAACAAGAACAAGTTCCCCGCATTTTGGCATGACTCACCGGTAAAGGGGGATGTGGATGTTTCTTGCATGACCTTACGTCCGGCATGTTGGTAACCGTTTGTCGACATAGTCTACCGAGGAATTTAGTGGAGGAGGAACAGAAGTAGTCATTGATTTTCTGGCGTACAAGATCTCGTGCGGTCTTTTGACCACTGTTACAAATACTCTCTGCATTGCCGTAGTGTTTATTTTTTAGTGATGGTCTTGGCTTCTCTTCTCTACTTCCCTGCTATCTCCTATCTTCTTAGTTGCGCTCAGAGGCATTACACCCGCCTTCCGCCTTCCACCTTCTATCTTCCGCCTTCCACCTTCTGCAGCTAGACTCAACTGTGCTGAACTGAGAAACTCCGAATAGGATACAGCAAGCCCATCCAGGGCTTGGTTGGCATTATGGACGAAAACCCGAGAGTTGTGGAGAGCAATCCCACAGAGATACACTCTGCACCACTTGGATAACGTGACTATCCAGCCCGAGAACATAATCGAGTTCGTTCAAAATCACTCCACCGTGAATGTCCATCGGAGGCTTTTGGATATAAACCCATTTCATATAACTTTTACTACTTTACTTTATACCGCCACTGCTATTACTACAACCACTATTACTACCCAAGCTTTTCACCAACATGTATGGATATACATGTATTTATATAGCTACTGCACAGTTTTCTTTTCTTAGAAGACATTAATTTATTTTATACCAACTCTATATTTTCCTATACTTATACTCTTATACCCGTTGCACTCAATTGAATTTCAAGTCAACTGAAAATTATCATCATCGTCTATTGTGTTTATGTGACCTCTACTTACTTTTTTCTAAATTATATTTCGCTAGATCCATTATATTTTACGGCCGTGTTCCAAGTTATCGTCATTTTTTACAAATATTGCTTCAATAATCTCTGGAGGATAGAATTTAAATTCTGGAGAATTACCCGATTAACTCAAACCCAATTGATATGCTTTTATATTCTTGATACAAAATTTTTAAATTTTATATTTTAGATTTATTTTTATAGCAGATTGACTTAAAAAAAATTTTATGTAATTTTAATTCACAAGATACTAGGTCATTTCTTAATTATGTTAAATTGCACTGTACTTTATTAAATATTGACGATTTTAAAGATATAAGCTCATCCCGACATTACACTCATCAAGACCTTTAATTTGAGTACCCACATCAATTTTTCATTTATTTATATATATTATATATATGTATATATGAAAAATATATGAAAATGCATGTGGATACTCAAATGAAAGCTCTCGATGAGTGTAACATCGAAATGAGCTTATATCTTTAAAAATGCCAATATTTAAGAGAGTACAGTGCAATTTAACATAATTAAGAAACGACCTTGTATCTTGTGAACTATTGACATTTTTAAAGATATAAGCTCATCCTGATGATACACTCGTCAAGACCTTTCATTTGAGTACCCACATCAATTTTTCATATATTTATATATATTATATATATGTATACATGAAAAATATATAAAAATGCATGTGGATACTCAAATGAAAGCTCTCGATGAGTGTAACATCGAAATGAGCTTATATCTTTAAAAATGCCAATATTTAAGAGAGTACAGTGCAATTTAACATAATTAAGAAACGACCTTGTATCTTGTGAACTATTGACATTTTTAAAGATATAAGCTCATCCTGATGATACACTCGTCAAGACCTTTCATTTGAGTACCCACATCAATTTTTCATATATTTATAGGTATTATATATATGTATATATGAAAAATATATCAAAATGCATGTGGGTATTCAAATGAAAGCACTTGATGAGTGTAACATCGGGATGAGCTTATATCTTAAAAAATGTCAATATAAAAAAAATGACATGTTTAATTTTTAAATTTCAATCATCATTAAAAAAATAAAAAAATCAATTTTTTTTTTAATTTCTCAGAAAATTTTTCTCTTTAACTCCCTAAAAAAATATCTATCAACTTTTCGCCAAGCACAAGTTCCCAAAAGCCAGATAAGACTTTCAAAACTTATAAAATCCGGAACTTTGTCAAAAGCTCCCCTAGATTACACCCAAGAATCTCTAAAGCCACTAAATTGCCCAAATTATTCTTCATAATTCCATTTAAACCAAGCAAAAAAGAAAAGAATCCGAACATTGAGACTATCGAATTGCCAGAGCTCGAAAAGCCAGCCAACAATACCCTCGATGTTTATTACTAGAGGCAGCAATTAGCGTAAAACTATTATTAAGAAATTTAACCTTTATGTTCTGGTAGGGAGCATTAACAAGGAAACATAAATAATGAAGGCTCGGCCTCACGTTTCCCTCGTTAGTGTGCTCTTTAAACACCAGGACATTATGGCGGCTAAACTTTTTCCTCATCACATCGTTAATAGAAACTTTAAAAGAATATTTTAGCGCTTTCATCGCTCTGGAGAGATAGTAAGTAAGACCCAGCGTAGAGGAGAAGAAGAAAAGTTGTTTTACCTTCAAGATAACTAAACGCGACTTGCAATATTTTCGGTTTTAAATTTTCCCTCTTTCTTCATAAGTCTCCAACTTTTCTCCTTTTTCTCACCCTTCTTTCTTGACTACCGAGTAATTAAGTCAGGGACATTGGAGCGTGTAATCAGGGAACGTGAGTCAGTCGTTCAACTGACTTTTGCACTGGAAGCATATCTATTGATCAGATTACTTTTTTCCACTCTTTATTTCACTCACTCTTTTTTTTTTTTTCTCCTTTTCCTCACCCTTTACTGATATTTTCTCGGCACTGGTTGGTGGTTGGCCAAGAGTTTCTCCCAGTATGCTTCGTTGAACACCCTTTACTCACTAAAGTCAACTACATACATATATATAAATGCGTTCTCACTCGCGTGTAGCTGAAATGCCTTACTGGCACGTCAACTCGGAAAATTACGAGGAAGGAAGGAGCTCCTTACGACGTGTCCGCTTCCCGAACAATGCTGGGGCCGAATTTAATGAAATAATACAATTCATGTGTTGTATATATATATATATATTATAATATAATATTATAGAGGAGACGAGGTCCAAACTGCTGAATTTCCTTGCCAAGAACATTTAGTTCTATTGCTCTCGTTATTCTCACTATATTTTTTATTTTATTAGGTTATTTATTGTCCAGAGTCGGTGTTTTAACTTATCGGCTCAAGCTTCATTCATCTTTTATCATAGAAGGTGATTGTTCAATTTCTAAGCTGACCGGTGCCAGCACTCGGGAATTATAATGGCTTATAGTTTAAATCGCTTTTGAGACCCTTTGAAAAGTTACTTTATGGAAATTTAGTCGATTTCTGTTTAGAGGAATTTTTAATTGTTATTTTGAGAGGTCGGAACACTTGTTTGAAGGTAATTGAGGGCGACGGAATTGTTATTGGAGTTAATGTGACAGCGGCGATGTTTTTAGGGGTAATCGGTTGATTATTGTTGGGGAAAGTTTGATTTTTCAGTTTGAAAGGTTTTTTGTAGGAAATGGTGGAGATGGAAAAATTTAAAAAATTAGTTTTGAGACTTGGAATTAATTTGAAAAATTGAGATATTTATTTTTGGATTGAATTTTAGAGTAAACAATTGAAAATTCTGTTGTTTGTTCTTAGATTATTACGAAAAAGTGAAAATTGAGTTTTTATTAAAATTTTAAAAGAAAAAATTGAAAAATAAATCTATTATTTAAAAGTTGGAATTAAAAATTGAAAAATAGATTTTTTACTTAAATTTTTGGATAAAAAATTGATAAGTAAATTTTTAATTTAAATATTACAATAAAAAATTGATTTTTAATTCAAATTTTTACATAAAAAAATGAAAAAGAAATCGATTATTTGAATTTTTGAAAAAAAAAAGTTGAAAAATCAATTTTTTACTTAAATTTTTGAATGAAAAATTGAAAAATTAATTCTTTATTTAAGTGTTTAAATAAAAAAATGAAAAGTTGATTTTTAATTTAAATTTTTAACCAAATAATTGAAAAATGAATCTATTATTTCAATTTTTGGACGAAAAAATGTAAAAATCAATTTTTACTTAAATTTTTGAATAAAAAATTAATTTTGAAATCAAATTTTTGAGTAAAAAATTAAAAAACAAATTTTTTATTTAATTGTTTTAATAAAAAATTGAAAAGTTGATATTTTATTCAAATGTTTGAACAAACAAAATTAAAAAGTAAATCGATTATTTAAATTTCTGTACAAAAAGTTTAAAAATCAATTTTTTACTTAAATTTTTGAATAAAAAATTGAAAAATTATTTCTTAATTCAAGTATTTGAATAAGACATAGAAAAATTGATTTTTAATTCAAATTTTTGAATAAAAAATTGAAAAAAAAAATTTTTATTTAATTGTTTTAATAAAAAATTGAAAAGTTGATTTTTAATTTAAATATTTGATTAAAAAATTAAAAAATAAATCTATTGTTTAAATTTGTGGACAAAAACTTGAAAAATCAATTTTTTACTTAAATTTTTGAACAAAAAATTAAAAAATAAATTTTTTAGTTAAATTTTTGTATTAAAAATGGAACAGTAAAATTTTTATTTAAATGTTGGAATAAAAAATTAAAGCTTCTAGGCAAATTTGGTTAGACATGATAAAAATGGTGTAAAAAAAAAATAAAAAGCAACAATGTAGCCATCAGAATATTGCATCTGAAAAGTAAAACAAAAAAAATCATCTCAATCTACGTTTATCTTCAACACAATCTCGTGCGTCTTAAAATGCCTGGAGAGAAGCGACATTATACAGAGCATTTACTCCATAAAAGATAGAAATGAGAAGATCGGATCGGAAATTCCCTCCCGGTATCGCTGTAGGAAACTAGAAAAGTATAATGCTCCCAAGTGTACAGAGATATTGTATTAGTATAAGTATAAAGAGATACTGTAGGTAGTACCTCGCTGGAATAATCTTACAAAAAATATATAACAGAGACTAGGCAGTAAACACATCAAATAATAAATTAGATATCGAGTTCTGAGGCTAATGCATTCTCACGTACTACGGATATCATTTTATACGACTGTGATGTGTAACACATGACACTTTTATTCAATGTTTCTATTATCCGGGCAGGCGATGCGGATGTTACATTAGGAGCCACTAGAATAGAGAGAGTGGAATTTAACAAAAGACGACAGCCAAGATCTAGACAAGTACAGAGTGTGTATAAAAGTATACACAACAGAATGATAAAAAGGAATAGAATAGAAAATATAAAGGATGAAAAAAAATAAGAAAAAAAAAAAAAGAAGCTCTTCCTTACGTTATTTCACCAGAGTGCAACTTTTATCTCCCTAAGTGTTTGTTTCTCAGTCAACTTGTCACTGTGTCACTTTTTCAGATGTCTCACGGAAAATCTGAGCGAACAAGTTTCACTAAGATTATATTTACAATTATATATTGTCGGAAAAACTTGACGATAAAACTTTTATTGCTTGATTTGTTTCCGCACTTCTAATGCCAAGGTTTTGGTCAGATGTTCGCCTTTCTTTTCGATTAATGTCTCTGTAGCCTTTTAGGGGATTAATTTTTTGAATAGAAGCTTTTGCTCTTCAGAAGACAATGTGATTGTATTATTTTAATTTATTTTTCTTTATTTTAAGAAGGACAAAAAATTATTATTATTATTATTATTATTAAATGATTATGAAAAAATTTTATTAAAAAATTTTACATCTAAGAATTTAAAACAATTACAAACACAAATTTTTTTTTTAAATTTATATTATTAAGAGAATAAGCAAAATTTTGTGGCCAATGTATTTATATGATAAAATAGGTTTTTATAGTGAAATTTGGTATCGTTGAATAAGTATTTAGGCTGTCTTCAAAAATGCACTATCTCTAGATACATAATTGAGAAATGACCTTATATCTCGTGAAATATTGACATTTTTAAAGATATAAGCTCATCCCGATGTTGTACTCGTCAAGACGTTTCATTTGAGTACCCACATCAATTTTTTATATATTTATATATATTTCATATATTCATATTTATGAAAAATATATCAAAACACATGTAGGTACTCAAATAAAAGCTCTTGATAATTGTAACATCGGAATGAGCTTATATCTTAAAAAATGTCAATATTTAAGGAAGTACAGAGTAGTTTCTTAATTATGTTAAATTGTACACATGCATTTTGATATATTTTTCATATATATGAATATATGAAATTTATATAAATATATGAAAAATTGATGTGGGTACTTAAATAGAAGCTCTCTATGAGTGTAACATCGGGATGAGCTTACATTTTTAAAAAAGTCAATAGTTAAAAAAGTACAGTGCAATTTAACAAAATTCATTATTTAATAAAGCAAAATTTTATTTATTAAAAGTAAAAAAATTGACATATTTATTTTCTTTTTACTTCGGTCTTAAATACTTGAGCTTTAACTTTCTAAGTACGAGTTGGTATAGCGCTTATGCGACACCTAGCGGAAATTCGATGCAACTAAAAAATTAAAAAATTCTTTTTTTATTATTTTTTATGGATATAAATTTTTTATATATTTGCTTATATTTTATCACGTTCATACATCTATTTTTTCCCATATATAAATGATAAAATGACACGACGATAGGATATGAAATATAATTTCCAAATGAAACATCATATCAATTGAATAATTCCAAATAATGAATAATGAACATTGACAATAGGATTGAAAACAAAAAATACGTAGAAATGTAATTATTGAATTGTGAAATGTGAGATAGTAACAATGCTAAAATTTAATTGTTTGTTGTTTGTTAATGAGCCGAATTATTACAAATTGTTAATTATTTATCAATGTATATCACGTGTTCGACGAAAGGGAACGTGAAGCCGCCAGACTACAATGAATTCATAACGAGAACGTCGTTCGTGCTTCATTTGGATAATTGGCAGCCAGTGGATGAAAGCGTGCCGCGAATCATGAGCTTTAAATCTACAATACCCTCAAAATACATTTATTATTATTAATATTAATTTTTTTTTTTTTTTTCAAAAAATCTCAAAAAAAAAACAATTTAATTTTAATCTCACCAATAAAAAAAATGAAAAATAACTTTTACAATATTTATTTACCCTTACAAGCGCAATTTATTCTGTAGTTTTATAATCATATATTCCTTCCACGTCGTCCGTCCTCGGTAATTTTTTTTCATCCTCCATTTCACACTCGACAATGTCCAATAATTGATACTCTCACGTGAGTAACTCGACCGCGAAATTACTACTGTCTGTGGTCCGTCTCGTGGGTGTTGTCGTTTCGAGTTGCAAGAGTTCACAAAAAGACCGGTGTGTGTTCAACAGCTAGCACACACTCACACCGACACTTCATTTACAAGCGTGTATATATAAGTAAGCTTATACTTTATGCTTGATGATATATGTTTCACAGGTAAATATGGTATCTTCCTCCCCCTCCCCCAGGTGCAAAAGTACGAGTAATGTAGGCTAGATATTTTGGCAACTGTAAGCCCGGGGGGCTGCTCACGTACCAGTTGGCACGTGACGTGCACCAAAATTATGGAAAATTCATGCAAAACACAACTCGATAACGTACTTCCAACTTCTCTCTTCTTTCCTCTTTCTCTTTCGCTGCTGTTAGGTTGGAATGTAGGCGTATCAAGCAATTCATTCGTTCGACATGTCACTTCGAGCCTGCCGCCAATGTCGAAATTTGATATTTACACGTTTATCCTACGTGCAATTTGTCACCAGGCAATCCTATTTATAGGCTCTGGTGAAAATAGAATAATAAAAATTGTGCTTTTAAAAGATTTTTTTTGAAGTTTGAATCTTAAATTGCGGGTTAAATTTTGAAGATACGGAAAAATTCATAAAGATTTTTTTTTTCGAAATTTAATTACCTGCCTTTCAAAAGGGTCATTATCAATTTTCTTGTAATTTTTATTCTTAAGACAGAATATTTATTATAAAAAAAATTAAAAGTGAAAGCTTTTAAAAAAATTATATTGTGTTTCAAATAAATTATTTGTTCGAATTTGAATCTTAAATTGTAGGTTTAATTTTGGAGATACGGAAAAGTTTATAAAAAGATCTTTTTTGTAGGATATTTAATTTTCTTTCAAAAAAATATTTATCAATTTTCTTTTAACTCTCATTCTTTAGACAGAATATTAATTTAATTCAAAGCTTCAAATTTATTAAATTCAATTTTGAATTACAAAATAAATAAATTAATTTTTAATTTTAATTTTTGACAAAAATTTTGGGTTTTAAAATTGAAACAATTAATTTTAACTTCAAACTTTTTGATAAAAAATCAAAAACAAATAAATACGACCATTAAAAATATTGTCACACCAAAAAATGTCGTATGAATTGAGATGCGATCTCCCCGATTTAGCCTTGAGGGTTTAGGAAGAAAAATCCTCGGATGATCGGAGAAAAAAAGGATAAATGAATCGTGAGAGAAAGAGAATAGAAATGGAATAAAAATGTGTATTGAGGAAAACGGATAAAAATGCGTTGTCGAGATGGAAGATTAATGCCGACAATTGGGCCATGACTCATACGCGACTTGTATAGTCTACGATCTCACGGGCCGTTGGCTTCGGTCCTATCTGCTATATACTGTACACTATTATTATATAAAATACTCGGGATTTAAAGCTAAGTGCAATGGCGCGAGTCAGCTCTGGAGACAAATTTCGCGCGATGACGTACGCGAGAAAGTTGAATTCTTATTACATTATTTATGTATCTATCTTCTGTTGGGTCTGAAGAAGTACTTCAGCCATACTGTTCACATATACATTTATATACACATATACAAGGGCGCATAAATCTAAAAAGTTAATATAAAAGTATATTTGGCGACTTTCATGACATTATGAATGAGCGTTAAGATTTCTGTGACTCTTGACGGAGGGTGGAAGTTTAAGAGAAAGATTTAGATGATTGAACATGAGTCATAGACATAAGCTCATACATATACACAGAAGAATAAATTGAGCACAAACTACGACAATATTAAGGATTCAATGACGCAGCACCACTGTCAATATGTTTAGATATGAAATATATTTAAAATTTATGTCGCAAAGTCTCTATCATTTTATATAAACGTTTGCGTTTTTTATGTCTAAATTATGTCGGATATAAAAGTCAAGCTGGAGGTAGCTGTGTGGACCTTTTTATGCCGTTCAATAATTTTTTATATTAAATTTTAAAGCCCCCGAAAATGCTTACACAAGGTAAACTTTACGCTAAAGCTTTTGTTGTACTTTCGATTTGATTTATAAAACGGTTTTGTCGTAAAAGGCTAATACGCTTTTTATTCTCTAGGCGATACGTTAAATTAAGGATTTAATAATCCGGCTTTGAAGATTTTACTTGCCGACGGCAGACATTTAAATAGTCGTAAATTATTTATTATTTTTTATGTATTTAAAATTTTTTTTAATTAAATTAATTTTTTTATTATAATTATTTATAAAAAGAAAAATTTTATATTGAAAGAAATTTTCAATTTATAGAACAAATATATTTTAATAAACGTTAGAAAATTTTTTAATAAAAAAAAATACATTATAAAAATTTGTTTAAAATTATAGGCAGTCAAAAATTTTTATAAAAAAATTTTTTTTAGAATATTGACGGTCTAATTAAGGGGCCATGAAAGAAGATTTGATAACATTTTTATGAGATAATTTTTGGTGCATTGTTTTGAGCTAAATTTTGGACAGATTTTAATAAAATTTAAACCACATATAAAAAATAGAATAATAAAAGCAGGAAACTAATTTATTTATGAAATTTTTACAAAAAAAAAAAATTAATTCAAAAGAAAAATCGCAACTTTATACAGCCTACAGAAATCTACGTCGAAATAAATTACATTCGGTGCATTATACATGTAATTATCGTACAATTTGAATTATCCAAACTAAAGTATTTTATCTTTATTAGATATTAAATTGTTTTTTAAAGTGATAATAAATTTTGTAATAATTGTTTTTTCGTACAAATGGAAGGTTTTCTAAAATTGAGTTAGACAATTTGCTAATTAGAACGTCGAAATAATTATTGTAGTTTTTTTTGTTAATTAAAATTTTTTTTTTTCGAATATATTAATTTTGGTTACGTGCGTTAATATCCCCGGACAAAATTCTTAAAAATTCTTAAAAATATAAAAATTCATCAATAATAATTTGAAAATTAATCTCAACATTATTTTTTTAGTGTGTTTGTGAGATATTTTGTCCGGGGATATTAACATGCGTCACCATTAATTTTTAACCATGTAATTTTTACATATTTATATATCTATAAATTAATCAATTTTTTTTTCTAAGTTCAATTTTACTTGATTCAACAATTACTCTTCCTTTAAAAATCCCTTTTTAAAAAAACCTCTGAGGGTGCAAAAATAGCGACACATTATCATAATAATTACCTCATTAGCCCGCAAATTAAATCAGTAATTCGTCTCTTAAAAAAAAGAAAAAAAAAAGCGTAATTAAAACGTAGATACGAGACCTAGGCGGTGAATTTTTTTAATTTATTTTCAGCAAATGGGGGATATCTAATTCGTGGTACTGATTGGTGCGATAGGTGTATTGACTCAGGGGATTTCCGGAAGGCAAAAAACCTTAACTAACATGCAAATCAGGTAAGGTTAATTAAACCGCATAGCAGCGAAACGTAGGAGTGAAATTGGCAGTGACCCAGTCAGTTGGCCCGTCATTTTGATTTTCCGAGTAGAGAATTAGAATCTAGCCTTTTAGATAGCTACAATAGCGCGTCATAAAATCATTGAAGTTTGAAAGTTTTAAACGGAGCATATGCTTGCAATTGCTGGCAAAATTAATGTACAGAATAACATAATTTAAAGCTTTACAGGCCGAGGTGGTAATTTTGTTCGACTGGATAATTGGAAAGTTCAGTAAGCGACAGACGGTTATTATACCGAATTCAGTCTGCGTTGAAGCTAATACACTAACCTAAACGTTCAAAGAAATTAGATTAATTTACCGGATAAGTGTAGTAGGAGAAGCAGCCTTATTTGCCGTATAGTAGTGTAGCTACTATACTGGGAGTCCCCGCAGGGCAACGGCTGATTAAACTGCTCCTAAATCTAGACTATGTCAAACGGCAATTCGTTATCTGGCTCCAAGGGTGACTGAACACAATCTCCTTCATATACAAATGCATGCCATGCCATGCTACTCTAGTGTATATTAAGAGAGTAAGGAGATATCAATAAGTGAATGCGTAGATCTATACTATACTGGCCTTGATCCTTGACTAATAGCACTTGCAGCCCCTGACCCTACCCCGGGCGCACAATAAAACCGAATACCCTTCGAACTTTACTGTTTGAGAGACGCTATGCATATACTGAGGACAAAACGCCGGCTTTCATCAACTTCCGTCAAGCATCTCGTCTGCTTCAGTTTTACTAACAAAAGAACCTCTTGGAGCCCTCGATCCTCGATAAACTTTTAACAATGAATATACAAGATCGTTTCTTTACATAATTGGATTTGTTTATTCATTGCAATTAACAGGGCTATTATTACACTATTAAGTAAATATTGCCAGGAGAGGGTTAAAGGAATAATATTTGCGAGTTTTGGGTTTGTAAGTCTTCTGAGGTGGGTTAATATTTGATTTTAAAAACTGAAGGATAGTTTTTGGGGTTTTTAAATATTAGTACGTTGATATTTAAATTGAAACTAATGGTTAATTTTATGAAAATAATTTTGGTACTTTTTTTTTTTTTTTGAGTTAGAAAATTTATAAAAATTTGAATTTTTGCAGATGGAAATATTTAAGCAAATATAAAAATATTATCGAAAGAAATTAAGTATTGAAGTTAAAATTTGATAAATGAATTTTCAGTCCTTTTTTGGATTTAAGAAATTGAAAGAATTATAAATCATTTTTTGAGCTTTTGGAAATTAAATCATTGGTATGTTAATCGAAAAAATCAAAAATTAATGTAAAAATTTGATAAAAATGAGTTTTGAGTCCTTTTTTGTTTGATTTAAGAAATTGAAAGAGTTAAAAATCATTTTTTGAGCTTTTGAAGATAAAAAAATGTCAATATTGAATTTTAATTATGACACTTGGTGAAAAAGATGATTTTGGTCCTAATTATCGTCAATTAAAATATTTAGAATTAGAAAAATCATTTTTAAACTTTTGAAAATGAACATATTGATATATTGATGGAAAAAAATCAAAAACTGATGTTAAAATTTGGTAAAAATAAGTTTTTGGTCCTTTTTTTTGGATTTATGAAATTAGAAAAGGATAAGAAACATTTTTTGAGCTTTTGAAGATAAAAATATATCAACATTTTAATTTAATATTGCCATTTAGTAAAAAAATAATTTTGGTCCTAATTTTCTTCAATTACAAAATTTAGAATTATAAAAATCATTTTTGAACTTTTGAAAATTAAATCATTGATTTATTAATAAAAAAAAAAAAAAATTAAATATCAATGTTAAAAATGATTCTAATTTAATAAAAAAAAAAACATTTAATAATTAATAATAAAAAAATTGATGTTAAAATCATACTTTTGGTATTAATTTAGAAGTATTAAAAGAAAAAAAAATCACAGGTAATTATTCTCTTACATGCTGAAGCAATGACAGAAGTATTATTTTTGAACCTTTTTAAGCTGACAACATGTCGATATTACTGAAAGATAATTAAGAATTCTTAATTCGATAAAGTAAGAATCATATTTTTAGTATTAATGTATCTTTACAATATTGGCTCAATTTTTCCAAGAATTATAATGACTGATTGATAGAGTATTGATAGAGAATCATTAATCATTGATCATTAGCCATTACTATCAAATTTTTATCAGCAAGCTATCGACTATCTATGAGTAGGAACTATGAGCATAAACAGAGGGCGGATAGTTGGCAACAGAACCAATGGGACCAAATAATAGCCGTTGATAAGTATTAATTAAACGATGCATGGTCAAAAGCAGGTAATATATCTTGGTTGAACTATAAATTTCCTCGACGCTCTGTCACTCCTGATACTCCCTTGGCCGTACTCGAGCTTTTCATTAATCAGCGGGTGGTCCTCCGATATAAATCTTCCCGGCGCCAGAGTAAGACCGGCCAGAAAAGGGGAGAAAGAGAGACGGAAAGAGAGTCAACGCCTTTATTAGAAATTATGCGATACTCCTAGCTAGTAATAGTGGTAGTCATGCTTATAGTTATAGTCGATACATACATACATATATATATATATATATAACAACTCGCCCAAGCGTATCTTGACCTTCTACTCTCCTTCTTGCTCCTCCTTCCAGCCCCGGGATTGGAAATTTAAGCCCAATAAAATTCAAGAGTCCCATTATTAAATAATTATCACCTATTATTTAATTTATTTTTTTTTAATATCTGTTGCTTAAAAAAAAATAATTTTAATTTTAATTGTAATAATTGGAGGTAAATTATTGAGTAGAAGGTTTTTAAAAAGTTATTTTAAAATTAACCGGTCGTTTGGTTTGATTTAATGACCCGCCGGTTGATATAACAATTGACTATTGAGGAGACAGTTAATAATTGGCAATTAGTTCATTTACAATTCATGATTGTCTGCATCAATTTTAGATTTGATAATTTGTAGTGGAGTGGCTTATCAAAATTACTCGCACGTCAATTTTATAATAAGTGTCCTCAATAATTCACAGTCGGCTATTGATTTTCAGTTAATAAATTAAAATAATACCTTTTAATATCCACCGGCGCCGCCATCGTGTTAATAAATAACTTTATAATTTGTGTAATGACTCTTGAAATGCTTTCTCAGGTCAATTTTACTTTAGATTATTTTCTGAAATATTAATTTTAATTATTAAAAAAATTTATAAATAAATTAAACGATGAAAATTGTAAAATTTATCAGTACGGACTAATTTTAAAATCAGTTCAAGTGGAAAAAATGTATTTTTTGACAAAGAAAATTTTTGTAAGTTATTAACCCGCAATAAAATAAACATTTAGAGTTTCTCTGTAAAAATATTATTTATTTTTAAAAAACAAACACTAGATTTTATCTCTCCTCTGATTTTAGTTATAAACTTTAAAAAGTACTAACGCTGAAGAAAGCTACGAGCTCAAAAGGCTTTTAAAAAAACATCTGAGCAGAGAGTGCACGAGTCAGTTCTATGAGATCAGCAAAGATAAAAAATATAAGCCAAGTCTCTTTCAGTCTGTCGAGGCTCGGATTTACCTCTGCTTTTATTTTTGTAAACAATAATTCTCTTTGCTATAAAAAATTCTCATCATCTTTAACTTCATTTCAGACTTTAGTAACTTTAAGTATCAATTATTAATTATAATTAATGATTAAACCTGACAATTTTAACGATATAATTTATTTATAAGTCATCACATAGATTAATATATCCGTATATAATTTTTTTTATAAAAATAGTTCTGAAAATTTCCGACAGGTGGCGTTTAGTCGCTAAATTTTCTCGCTACTGGAGAGTTAAGTTTTTAATATTTTTTTCTAAAATGAATATCAATTTTTTTAACAGTATATAATAGGATTTTTTATCTAAATAGACTTAAAAAAAATTAAAATATTAAGTATAGAAAAATAAAAATCTGAAATAATTAAAACAAGAGAAGAATTATCAATAAAATATATTTTTAATTATTATTTACAGCCAAATCTAATAATTTTAATGATATAAACTTTTTATAAGTCAGCATTGAGGCTGATAGGGTCAAATATGGCCGTATATAATTTTTTTTTATCTAAAATAGTTCTAAAAAATTCCGACAGGTGGCGTTTAGTCGCTATAATTTCTCGCTACTGGAGAGTTAAGTTTTATGTATTTAGTTTTAAAATAAATATCATTATTTTTACATCATTTTATAAGTTTTTTAGAAAAATGTTTTATCTAAATAAGCTTAAATAAATTAAAATATCAAATTTTTCTCCATAACTCCAATAAAATCATATCTAAAATAATTGACCTAAAAGTTTTCTACAGAATACAGAAATTAATTTTATACTTAATTATATGTGGTATACACAACCTGAAAAAATAATTCCAGTCCACTCTAACCATCTAAGAACCCCCCGAGAGACAGTAATTATCGACATACCGATCAACTATCAACATCAAGTAATTCGCAAACTTTAAAAAGTAAATATCTGTTGGATAACAGTTTCAACACACAGTAAGCCCGCGGCATGTTGGAAGAAATAAAAAATAAGTCAATAAAGAATACCACATAAAAGAAGAAAAAGCTTACTGGAAATAGTAACCATCAAACTTTTTGATAAAGAGTTGCACCAAATGGTCCCAGCTAATCACTTAATCTCTTCTATCGCAATTAACACTTCTTTAAACGCGATACTGCAATTTATGAGGTTAGATTTATTTTATTTATTTTCTACCGGACTAAAAAGTTTCCGGATCGTTTATTGCGTCGGCATGTTATGTCGAGTTTTCCATTTTCCCTACGGACACCTCTATCTATCAAGAACCGATGCTTGCTCGCAGCCATTACCGGTATTACGTCCATTAAACTGAAATCATAGATGTTCATTTATAAAGCCAGCGGATATTCTCTAGACTCGGTATTCACAGCAAGAAAGTCTTGAATTAAACGCGCTTTTTAATCATTATCCTCTTCCTTACTTGCAAGGAAAAGTAAGCCGATACATTTCCAGTTGTTCGGAAGTAAATCGGCGATTGTTCATGCAGTTGGCCAATTTGCCGTATAAATTCCGAGGAAAAGTTAAAGGCCGTAATAAAGTACCGCGCGAAAGAGTGACGTCGCGGTTATTTTAATTAACAGTACTTGCCGGGGTGAAACCTCACCCTTGCAAGCATTGTAAAGCTTTTTTTTTTAATTTTGTTTCTTATTCATACCCCAACACAGCTATAGGTCTTGGGTTGTATTTTTTAGTTTTTATTTTCTTCTTTAAAGTTTCAGTTTAATTTACTCCTTTATTTTTATTTTTATCCCTCCCTTCTTTTCTTCCCTCTTTATCATGCGCCCTCTGTGGTAACCCCTGACACCACCGCGAAAAGCTTTCTGCTTCAACAAGCTAGCATACTTAATCTAAGCTGACTTAGCAGAGGCTCGTTCTAGGCCGCGCATCATTGAACATCTAGGAAAAATTAAACCGCCCCGCTTTTCAAATTCGCGCTACACCACTTTTTTGCCACGTTATCAATACTCTATCGGTTGATTATAAAGTGCCGTGTTCACTAAAAAGTAGATCAATTTATGAGCCGAGGAAACAATGTCACAGTTTTTTTTTTTTTATTATTACAGTATTCGAGATAAAAAAATTGAAGGTGAAATTTTTTCTAGGTGAAATGTATGTCTGTTTTTATTATGTGGAAAGAAGTAATATTTTTACACACGTCGCTTACAATTTCGTCGGGAATTATAAATATATTTTACACGTGAAAAAAAGTTATTTTTTTTTTTTTGACGAGTGTCGAGAATATTAATGTTATTTTTATATTAACATATTCAGAAAATATGAAAATCTGCTGCTTGGAAAAATTAACTCGATTTGAGAGGGAAAATTTTTATACAAAATGTAATTATGTTCATTCGAGAAAAAAATTATTGAACTAAGAAAATCTTTGATTTAAACAAAAATATTTTTCAACAGAAATATTCTTATTATTTTAATAAATTTAACTTATTTAAAGAATTTTTGATTGTAAAACTCAAAATAATTTTTTTTTAACAATTTTTTTACTAAAGAAATAATTTCAATAGATCTTTTTTTTTTAATTAATGTAATAAAATTTTAAATAATTAAAAATTTTGACTTGAAAAAAATTATTTAAACATAAAAATCATTTTTAAAAGTTAAAATATCTTGAGTTAAGTAAAAAAATTTGCCATGGCTTGTAAATTATAAATAAATAAAATTTTGCTTTATTAAATATTGACTTTTGTTAAATTACACTGTACTTTCTTAAATATTGACGTTTTTAAAAATATAAGCTCATCTCGATGTTACACTCATAAAGAGCTTTCATTTGAGTACCCACATACATTTTTGATATATTTTTCATATATACATATATATAAATATATAAAATATATGAAAAATTTATGTGGGTACTTAAATGAAAGCTTTTGATGAGTGTAACCTCGGAATGAGCTTATATCTTTAAAAATGTCAATAGTTCACAAGATACAAGGTCATTTCTTAATTATGTTAAATTGCACTGTACTTTCTCAACTATTGAGATTTTTAAAGGGATGAGCTTATATTTTTATATAAGCTCTTCCTGATGTTACACTCATCAAGACCTTTCATTTAAGTACACCCACATCAATTTTTCATATATTTATATGTATTATATATATGTATATATGAAAAGTATATGAAAATGCATGTGGGTACTCAAATGAAAGCTCTTGATGAGTGTAACATCAGGATGAGCTTATATCTTTAAAAATATCAATAGTTCACAAAATACAAGGTCATTTCTTATTATTCATCTCGATTTTTTTTCTCAAGCAAAAATTCCAAAACTTATTTATAAAAGCTATCATCTTCACACATCAAGACTTCTCTTTACCTAACAAAAACTCCCAATTCATCACTCTCGACCAGAGTTTCCAGCATCGAAACTCTTGGACTAAAATAATACCCAGCACCTAAATTTAGCTTGGCGTTAAATTCTACCCGATCGATAAATTCAAAGGCTGTAAAATGTATTAATATTCATCAATAAACTCCGTGGAAGTTTGCCTAGCATTAAAACTTACACTCCAGTTACATTTAAACTAAAATCATAGTCTGAAGTAATTAATAATGCAATCACGATAATTATGGCATAACTCTAATGGACGCCCTTTAAACACAAGTAAAGCCGACGGGAATTAAACATTTAAGAATAAAACTGAAAGCTGATGAAGGACTGGAGAATCCATCCAGTGCAGTGTTAGCCGATTAGTGAAAAGAGAATTTTCAATAGAAAAGCTTTCATATAAAAGATTTTACTGAGATCATTATTAGTTTCTTTAGCTACTCTTTCTACTACTCGCTACTCGCTCCTTGATTCGAAATAGGGTAAAGAATTTAATCTATCTCCAGAAAGTAACGTCCGATCTTTGAAGATGCCTTGTCTGGGGTCGAAACTTTGCTTCTTTAAAACTCGTCCTCTGGTTCTCGCATTCGTACCTGCATTCAGTTCGAGCAAAGTAAAGAGAGAATCTAAACCGCCCTAAAAGACCAGTCAGTCTTCCTTTCCCTGCTTTTATTTCTTCTATTTTTTCTCCATCTCCATCTCCGAGTCAAGCTCCCGTTTTTATCGTTTCTATAGCGGCTTTATCTCTTTACTCCAACATTAAAGCTTTAACCTTTAAAGTTATCCTTACTGTATTTATCGCACAAAAGTGCTTGATATTACCTCCAACTTCATCCCCAACCCCATCATCATCATCATCATCATCATCATTTGGTGATTGCAAATAAAATCCGTAAAGTACGAACCGATTTTTAAAGCCAAGCTGAATATCGCCCTCGCAATTTTTTATTTAGCTTTCCCTTTAATCAACCATTCCGCCTAACCATTCATCCATTTCGCAACTAAACACACACACATACATACACACATGTTATATGTTCATGCAAGATATACATTTACTGATTATCGCTGATTAATCACTTAGCATGAAAGCCCTCGAAGCGCCACTTATTAGCCCTCGAAAACATACACACATACTATACTATGAACTATTAATAACGCATTGTACGATTTAGAGTGCTAAAAAAGGAAACCGTGTGTGTAAGTGAATTCAACGACTCTTTTTTAGCCCCAAATTTATGTCTCGTTGGAAGCTGGACGCAGCCCTTCTGGATATTGAATATATATTTTCAGTTTACAATGGATGGCAGGTATTGAAGAAATGAACGGAAAATTGTAAATACTAATGGGGGGGGGGGTGTCATAACTCCACGCAAAATATTTTGATTTGAATATTTGGAATGTATGAAATAATAAATGATCAAAATTAACAATATTCAAAAGAAATTTTAATGAAAATATTTAGTGAAAAAATTATTCAATGAAATCTATTCGAAAATAAGACTAGTTAAAGAGCACATAGACGTTCTAATTAGCAAATTGTCTAACTCCATTTTAGAGAATCTTCCATTTGTACGAAAATACAATTTTAAAATTTATTATCACTTTAAAAAACCATTTAATATTTAATAGAGGTATAATACTTTGGTTAGGATCATTCAAATAATTTATAGGCGGACTATTACTACATTAAAATGTTAAAAAATCACCCTCTGAAAAATAAGGAGTTAGACCAATTAGTAATTGGACCGTCGATATGGACAAATAATAAATTATATTTAAAAGTTTAATTTGTATAGTTATATAATACTTAATAATTAGTTACTGAAAAAATTTCGATTAATTTGTTATTCGCATAGAGAATTATTCAGATTAACAACTGTTGGATCTATAAACCCTACCGTGACTTCTATCTAAAATCCATGGATATGCCTCTACTCAACTTCAATCAGAAATTCTGAACCGCAACGACGTACCTTCGATTAAAGCAGTATACTTCTTTTTACAGCAGTGCTGCTGCTTCGAGCCTAGAAGCTTCTTCTTAACCGAATAATAAATGCTGATTATATTTATATCATGCTCAGTTTTTTATTTATTCCTTTTTGATCTATCATGATCTTTATATTCAACTTACAAAAGTGTATACTATGTTATCTTTGTCAAATCTAACCAATTGTTATAGACTTGGTAACTGTCTGAGAAACAATAAACTTATTATTGTTATTTATTTATTCTTATCGAGCGCTCTTTGACTACATTTTGATTCAACTATAGATTTTATGGTTGTTTTATTCTTTTAGCTAAAACGACTTTATTTTATATTTCCGTATATAATTATTTTGGATAGAGTTTCTGGCACCCAATAAATGGTATAAATGACGGACCCTCTAGTATACTTTACTGACAACCCCATCATTCCGCGGCATCCTCCTACCGATAACTACAACCGTTATTACCATGGGCGTGGTAATTTAAGCTTTTTATTGTGTGCCGCTGACAATTGGCTTGTAAATAGAAAGAAAAAAAAATCATACAATTAGAGATTAAAAGTGTCCCCAATTCTGATCGAGTTTTGTCAACCGCTCATTGTTGAGTCACTTGATAAGGGTCAAAATTTATTCTATTCCTTTTTATGGTTTTGCTTAGATCGGTTTTTTATAGGACTTAGACTATAATAGGTGAATTCGCGATGAATGATGAGCAGCCATCTCGCGGAAAGAGAGAAAACCGCGAGAAACAAGACTCACTTACCGGAAGACAGATGGCGACGCGGTCGGTTTCATGACTAACGACTATTCGGCGTTTATTCTCGCGGCTGTGCTCGTTAAAGATCCATCGAATAAATTACAAGTTGGGCACAGATGTTTGCTCGAATCGTAAAACGTGGATTGTAACTTGATCATCCAGAGAGATGGGTAATGTATTTTTTCTTCGGAGGTATTTATTTCGGAATTATTAATGTGATTAAAGTGGATCTAAAATTCTGATTGAGGAGGTAAAGTTTTGTGGATTGTATTTCGGGATTTATGGAGAGAGGTTAATAGTTATGTTACGAATTATTGGCGCCCAAGTCAAAAAAATAAGCTTAATTGTTAATTTAATTTACGAAACAATTATTAAGTTAATTTAATAAACAATTAAATCAATTTAAGTTAATTTTTTCTACTCGGGTCGTTTAAAATCTAATTATTTTATGACGAGAGGTAATTAGCATAAAAAAATATGCCAGCATTAAAATTCGCAACCCGTTTAAAGACTTTGAACTATAGCTTAGCACGTTATGATTATTAAGCTCTGCATAGGTTACAAAAGATATGTTACATGTACCATTAGCAGTATTAATTTGTCGGCAACAGTTACAATAGTTAATCACTCTCATTTTTTATAGATTTTAGAAAAATCTAACTATTGTATTTGTCCTCATGACCTAACTTTTCATAAATTTTGCTATATTTCGACCTAACTCGATGAACTGAGTCAGAAAATACATATGGTTCAAAAGTTTATATATGTATGTATATATATGGTATCAGGCGTTTTGATCCCCCGACAAAATATCCTCGGACAAAATATGGTTTTTCTGAAATAATAATTATAAATTATTGAAATTTATTATAATTATTAAATTATTAAATTATAAATTTTTAATAATTTATAATTATTATTTCAGAAAAACCATATTTTGTCCGGGGATCAAAAATCATGGAACCTATATATATACGATATAACGCGGCTTGTCACGATGATAGCGTCAACAATTCTTAAGGGATTTCAATGAAACTCAACATACTTATTCTATTGACTATTAGGAAGGTCAAGTTCAAATATGAGCTTTTTAATCGGTCAAATAGTTTAGAAATTACAGCATTTGAAAATTTTGAAAATTTGATACTTCCACTACTTCTCCTTCAAATAACTTTTGAACGCGTCGAGTTATTCGATTCCTGTAAAATGCATCTGAAAGCTGAGAAATTAAGCTTCAATTTATGTGCTCACATTTTCTTCTAAAGCAAAAAATATCTATCTTAGGATCATTTTTAAGAAATTTTACTCTTGCAGTCGTTTTGTCTATACAAAACTGACTGAAAAGTACTGAAGTACAATAATTCTTCCCTTTCTTTATTGAACGTTATTTATTTTTTTTCTCATTTAATCCTTGTAGTTGTCAATTCTATTTATCATGAAATCTACTTCCATTTCGGCTGCCGAATGGCCTTTTTTTTATAAATACAATTAAACCAATAAATAAATAGACAACATATAATTTTTTTTTTTTTTTAGTATAAATCATTATTATACGTGATGCTACTGATTATTAATTATTATATGTTCTTAATAATTATTGTATCAGACGGTACAATGTAAAGTTGCGTAAAAATCTAGTCAATATACAAATTAAAACAATTTAACATCATAATTTTCAAAATATAAAATTCAGAATATTGAAATTCTGATCCTGGATTACAATGTGACAATTGTAATTTTTCCTACAATTGTTTTTCCGTATAATTTGATACATTACTTCAACCAATTGTAAGTACCTTATCTATAAAAACATACTAATCATTATTATACTACAAAAATGCGTGATTTAATCCTTATTCTACATACTTTTATCGATAATTCCATTAAAAAAGGAAGAATAAAAAAACATTATTATTTATATAATATTTTTTCTCTGTAAATAATTGAAAGTTCCCTTATGGGTATCGAATCACTTTTAGTTTTAACCGTTTTTTCCCTGAAACTGATAAATATTGCTACGAGGATCTGCGGCGGGAGTCTAGTCACGGAAACCTGAGCTGTCACGAGTCAACCCCTTCCCGGTTGAGTAACGCGAGGGTCTAACACGCACCGGAGGGTAGTAGTCACGATTCCGTGAACCAAGAAAGAACAAAACAGTTCACATCCATACTACAGAACAGACATACACTGAAATTAAGTCACGAAGGGATGAATTTGGAGCTTTCATCACAAACAAGTCCGACACCGTGCATATTCACCGTGTCCCGAGTCGAAAAATTTAAACTGATTTTAAGCTAAATGATCTGCATTTGAACTTATTGATCTGTATTTGAACTTTTAAAAACATTTTCATCTGTATTTGATCTACTATTCACATTATTTTTGATCTGTTTTAAGTCTAAATAACATTTTAGTAAAATAATTGAGCAACTATGAATATTTTATGCTGTTTCTAATCTAATGAAACTAAAAAGTTTTAAAAGTTTGATCGGTTTTTAGTCTAGTTAATTTGTAGATGGACTTTATGTATTGTTTTCAAATTCAATATGAAATCTTATACTGTTTTTGATCTACAATTTTCACTCTAAATGTTCGAAGGCCAAAAGTCGACTAAGATGGTGACTTATAATTTTTTGGACTTAAAAGTATCTCATTAAAAATTATAAGTCGCATTTATTTAAAAAAATAAATTAATTTATAATATATTCATGCGCTCTCTTGTTTTATAAACTGAACGTCAATTATAACCTTACATCTGTCATATTTATTTGTCATAGCTCAACATGTCATGGATTATAAAAGTTTTGTAACTGCGAATATTAGTTGCAGTGATAACTAATAAATTTGTATTAATATACGTTTATAAAATAGTTCTCATCGTTTAATTATGGATCTAAATCTAGAGTTTTCTAATTATCGTTATTAAACACAATGTGAATACATCGAGACAAGATTAAAATGTTGACAAGATTAATGTTAAATTTTATACTTTCACGCATCATTCAATGAGCGGTATCCACTATTTGGTAGTGCGAAGAGTACCGTTTGGTATACATTGCACTACGAAATATTGAATGGTCACTATTTCAGTTTCAGAGAATGAAAAGCCGTGCCCTGTAGAGGATCTTCGAGGACATGAATAAAATAATAATAAATAAATATATTATTATTATTATTATTAATATTATTATTATTATCAAAATCGTAAAAGGTCGGTTTGTGATCTACAGGCGATGAAAAACCGACTAAAAATTATAGAACGTTTTGGTCTGTTTTTGACCTTGATGCGATCAAAACCAGCTAAATGATTGTGACGAAAAAAGTCTGATTTTAGTCTTGAAACAATATAAAACAATTTTATTATAATATTAAAAATGATCTGAAATTGGTCTGAATTGTGAATAATACGGGCAAAAACAGATTAAATTCTCATATAAAATAGATACACATAATAAAATTAAAAAGTTTGGAAAATCCAAAAGTGCACGCCTCATAATCTCATTTTTTAAAATAAAATTGATTAAAATAAAATATAGAAAGCAAAATAATAAAAAACAGAAAACACTGCTATGGTTTAGTGGCGCCATAACTGCAAGGTGAGGAAAAAAAATATTATAATAAAATGTATAGATAGAAATATAAAAAAATCCACAGTCATATATTAGTTTTTTATAAATAATAATTTAACGACAGTGAATTGAACGCTCATATTAACTAAGAAATTTTGTCGTGTGTTACTTTAGATAATTAAAAAAAAATTATTCCGGTACGATCATTTTTTCGACCAATTTCCCTGCCACATACACCCATTAATACACGGACGTCCAAAAAAGATTATGTTTAATGTTATTATTTATTATGTTAAACAAAAAAATTGTTATTGAAATATATTTTATGTGTCTGGAAAATTATTTGACTTGACATAAGTGTACTCATTTTAAGCTGTAAGTGCGATATAAATAACAAAAAATCAATTTCAGTTTCGAGAAAACTGCTTTTTTCGAAATGTCGAGAGTAGAGCACAACCTCAACGCTTCGCTTATGAGGCGTGCAATTGAATGAAAAATATTAAAAAATTTTATTAATCATAAAACAGACTAAATTTTTTGACCCGGGGTATTATGTTGTACTGAGGATTAATAAGTGAAGGGCAAGATGAGAACCAGCAAAGACGGAGCTAAAGCAACGGGTCATTAGTTGGACATGTTAATCATGAATACTATTAAAGTTGTAACGCAGCGACAGTGATGACTCCTCGAGCTCTCGAGCTAGCTAACTGTAATCAATCAAGCTAATGCCAGCTTCAAAGAAGCCACGGTTTTTGCCAACCGGAGACTGCAACTACATCGTCGTCTATGTACTGATGTATGCTGCTTAACACACTCGGGCTGAATGGAGAACAAAAACTCCGACAGCCAGCAAATTAAGTTAGATTGCTTGCTTGCTTGCTGGGACAAATAACTTCCTGATGAGTGTCATGCACGGAGAGAATGTATTTTATTATTTATTTATTTATTTATTTAATTATGCCAAAGCGGCTGCAAAATAGCAAAGTTTACAAAATAATTATTACAACGTAATAACTATCTACTTGTAATAATTTATAAAAATATGCTGCTAAGTAGTAAGTTCGTATTGGTCTAATTTTTTCACTATTTACCTCATGCAAAATAAACTGGACAGTGTGTAATCGGCGGTGGCTCTTACAAAGAAACACATTCACGTATTTGAACAGTTGTAAAGTTTTAAACCAGACGAGATCGGAGCAATGGTGTTTACTTGAGTTTAAATGCGACCGAATATACCGCAAACAATTGGCGAAGAAGGGGTAATAAAACCACATCAAAGTTACTCTCGGGGATCGGTTCAATCGACTGTTTTAAAGGGTGTACTTTTGTATGGACAGCAAACGATAAAAACCATAAATAAATAAATATGTTTACCCTTCTCTGCAAAGCTTATCGCGATAAATATATACATTTTTTCCGTTTTGATCATTTATTCAACCCCGCTAAATCAAACCGCAAATATCGCTTCGCGTTTTTACCCCTTTTGTTTTTTTGAGATTACCCGAGTCAAAAATTTAAAAAGTGTTTGATAAATCCAAAAGCGCACGCCTCATGATCTCATTTTTTACAATAAAATTGATTGAAATAAAATAATAAAAATCAGAAGAAAACTGCTATGGTTTAATGGTGCTATAATTCTAAGGTTTTTTATAAATAATAATTAATCGAAAGTGAATTGAACGCTCATATTAATTGAAAATGTCCAAAGTGTGTTACTTTAGATGATGAAAAAAAATTATTTAGCTACGACAATTTTTTCGACCAGTTTTCCTAACATACATGGAAAGATTATTTTTTAAGTTATTATTTACTGTATTAAACGATATAATTATTATTGAAATATATTTTATATGCCTAACAGATTATTTGACTTAATATAAGGGCACTCATATTATCCTGTAAGTGTGATATTTTTTTTTTTTTATACCAGGATACAAAAATCGTAAAAACATTAAATGCATGTCTCTACAGAGGTGTTTGTAGAAACCTGCGCATAGGCCCGATATAAATAAAAAAAAATCAATTTCAGTTTCGAGAAAACTGCTTTTTTTTTTTTAAATGCCGAAAGTAGAGCACTACCTCAACAATTCGCTCATGAGGCGTGCAATAATATGAAATCAATTGTTTTTGATGCACGGAAATAAAAAAACTCGAAAAATTACATTATAAATAGTAATAAATGTACCATCCGTATTCAAAACTAGAAAAATTACAATTCGAAATAAGATTTTTCTAAATCCAAACTTTAAATGTTAATTTTCAGAGCTTTCAATGTAAATATTACATTCTACGTTATATAATATAATGTAATTTTTCTATTTTTCTTTTTTCCGTGTGACGACTAAGTCGATGTAGCTTAATTTTTTGGATTCAAGTGACACCAAGCAGTTGGTATTGAGATTTGCGAAATACAAAATGACGTATCCAGATCTGCGTTTACCTTTTACCAATACACATGTCCGCGTGGCAGCTGTGTATTGAATAGCAGTCTAGTCTTGACAAGTAGTAATTATCGGTCGATTCAACCTACCGGAATACTGTGGACATATTGCACGCTTCGATAATTGCATCAACTATTTGCATGCATTAATAGTCCGTTGGATACATTTCGAATTGATTTGCAATTTTGGAAGCGCGGGGTACACACATACACCGAATCAGTGATTTGGTCCTCGTCGGCGGCATCACCGCGTCACCCCATCACATCACATGTCACTCTCTTTCGGTAAATTGTTTTTTCCTTCTTCATCCTGCTATTGTACGCCTACCCACGGTGTTTTACTTTTTTGTGTTCGTTTCACGCAATATTTTATCAGCAGCCGGTGCGTTTGCAAAGTTGTTTGACAGCAGTATCAAACTTTTGATTTATTTCGAATGAATAACACCGGTGACAGGTTCAACTTTCGGATACTAATAGACACACATTTTATTACTTTTTTTCATTTACGCTCGCGTTTCCGGGTGAGGGATTGTGATAAGTAATCAATGTTCTGATATTGTTTTACATTTTCGTTAAAAAAGCGCTGAATTTATTGTTAAAATTTAATATATTAACAATATACTTTTTTACACTGAGAAAAAATGGTGGTTTTAGGGCTACAAAAATTCAACTAATTCTTTTTCTCAATTCTCTTTATATTCATAATTTAATTATTACAATATTAATTTATCAATGAAATTATGATAGGTGTTTACAAAAATTCAATCAATGAACTGTTAAAAATGCAATTGTAAACTTGTTAAATCGTTATAAATAATGTTTTTTTCACTTTCAATTTTAAAAACGGATAAAATTAAATTGTGAAATTTAATCAGTATAATATTAAATATTACAAAACGTAATTTTAAAAAGTATGAAAGTCAAAATTTATAATTCAATATTGTAGTTTTTAACTATATATTAGGCATAGATTTTTAACATTGCATTAAAAATTTATTATTTCACTTAAAAAATCTTAACGTTGGCAATATTAAATAAAAAAAACTCTTAATGTAAAAATGTATAAACCGTTTTTTCATATATTTTTAAAGATATAAGCTCATCCCGATGTTACACTCATCAAGAGCTTTCATTTGAGTACCCACATGCATTTTCATATATTTTTCATATATTCATATACATAAATATATCAAATATATGAAAAATTGATGTGGGTACTCAAATGAAAGGTCTTGATAAGTGTAATATCGGGATGAGCTTATATCTTTAAAAATCTCAATAGTTTTCAAGACACAAGGTCATTTCTTAATTATGTTAAATTGCGCTGTACTTTCTTAACTATTGACATTTTTAAAGGTATAAGCTCATCCCGATGTTACACTCATCAAAAGCTTTCATTTGAGTACCCACATCAATTTTTCATATATTTATATATATGTATATATGAAAAATATATCAAAATGCATGTGGGTACTCAAATGAAAGCTCTCGATGAGTGTAACATCAGGATGAGCTTATATCTTTGAAAATGTCAATAGTTCACGAGATACAAGGTCATTTCTTAGTTATGTATCTAGAAATACATTTTCGAATGCAGCTTAAATACTTATCAGAAATTGACTATTGGACCCAAAATTTCGCTTATTTTCTTAATAATGTAGATTTTAATAGTATTTATTATAAATCATGATCTTCATCTGAAAAGACACTCTGAAGGCGTCGCAAATAGTTTAAAAACTATATTCAATAGTCGGGAGCCATTTATCCGCGCTCTATTCTTTCTAAAAAAAGTCAATTTGTTAAACAACATTTAAAAATGTAAATATATTAATTTTTGACTATTGTACAGTAGTCATTAATGATTTTGTTTCAAAAAAGCGACTTTGAATAAATAAAATAATATTTATTATAGTCAATTTTTTCCTTGTAAAAAAAGCAAGTAAACTTTTTAAAAATCAATTAAAAAGTAATAGAATATTACAATAATTTTTGACCCAAAAACTTAGAAGACTCTTGCAAAAAATAGACAACCAAAACAGACTAGTTTTGACGATGGAGCCCCATAACTCCAAGGATAATAGTACTAAGGATTCGCATGAGCTGAAGCATTGTTCTGGGTTCTGGGTTCTGGCCAACAGACATGTATTCACCGTCCACCGGGGGCAAGGCTGGTCGGCAAGATGAAAGGACCTGAGAATTAAGGCCAAAGGCATCCCCCGTAGGAGCAGGAGCAGGAGCTAATGTAATTAAACGGCTTACAACTGCCCGAACCCATTCTCATACCCCACATCCTGGATCCTGGATCCTGAGCGACTGCACACGTGGAACACACACACGGGCAGTCTGGAGCTGGGAGATCTTCTGGGGAAAGACCTACCCCAGGGTTGAAGCCAAAGCACGAGCCAATGGGAGGACGCGAGCAAAAACCGAAGCCACCCTTCGCACAACGCCAATGATAACCATCCCAGTATAGTACAGGGACCCTCTTTTATTCGGTAGTGATTCACGTGTCGTTGATTATCAGCCTGCAAGCATTTCTACCTTTTCAATTTGTTAATTTAATTTTCAAATATTCCATGACTTTCCGGCTCTCTACTGCTGTTATTATTGTTCCCTTTCACTGCCGGCTTAAAGGGGATTAATATTTTATATCCCTTTTATTATTTTGTTTTTTTTTTTTTTAACTTTTCAATAATGAAATGTAATTACACGTTGCGCCGTTAAAAAATAAATAACCACGGTATTTTTATGTAACAAACTGTTAAACTGAAATATTGTTACGGTGAGTGGAGTAAAAAATGGTTTACTCTATATAGTAGATGATAATAAAAATAAAAAAAATAAATATCCAATATTCTGTTGTCGAGAAAAGAGAGGGGGAATAAACGGGTGCGAGAAAATGCCGATGAAAATATTCTCTGTAATCCGTAGCAATGGCATGCGATCAAAAGCAAAGTGCTCTCTATCAGTTCGAACAATTCAACAATCCATTTCATCACACGACCCCGAAAAATGAAAAAAAAAAAAACATCATCGGTGAACAAAACGAAACAAAACTAAAATAAATAAATATACAACAATGAAAATGAAAATAAAAATGTTTGAATGGTCGTTTGGGTTTTCGCGGCCTCCTGATTCTCGATTGGCAGCCTTTTTTTATCACATGCCGATTTTATATCTGTCTACTCTCAGCTTACGCTCTGTTATGTTGTTTGAGGGTGTTTTAAATATAAATATATGTCCCGGTATTATTTTCTGTGTAAAAGCCGACAGTTTGGGACTGAATGGTGTGCATGGTGTGTGGGTGTGTGTGAAGAAAATAGAAAAAGGAGAGCTAAATGTTTTTGTATGGATAAATATAATAGAGTTTTAAACGCAGCGTTAAACCACACGGTGCATAACCGTTAATGACATGCACCCCGAAACCTCGGGTTATTTTTTTTGTGACGCATGTGAGGGTAAAAAAAATAATTTTCTCTTTAAGCTTTAGCACTGAGTATTACTATTTATTTAATGCTATATTTATTGTAAATACAGTAATTATACTTATAAAAAATTGTTTATAAATTTAATAATAAAATTTTTTAATTTTATTCAAATATATTTTTTAAATATTTGAATAACAAATTGAAAATTAAAAAAAAAAAAAATAATGTTTAACATGTTTTTTTTAATTTTTATCATAATAGTGTCTAGATACATAATTAAGAAATGACCTTGTATCTTGTGAACTATTGACATTTTTAATGATATAAGCTCATCCCGATGTTACACTTATCGAGACCTTTCATTTGAGTACCCACATCAATTTTTCGTATATTTATATATATTATATATATGTATATATGAAAAATATATCAAAAATACATGTGGGTACTCAAATGAAAGCTCTTGATGAGTATAATATCGAGATGGGCTTATATCTTTAAAAATGACGATAGTTAAGAAAGTACAGTGCAATTTAACATAATTAAGAATCGACCTTGTATCTTGTGAAATATTGACATTTTTGAAGATATAAGCTCATCCCGGTGTTACGCTCATTGAGACCTTTCATTTGAGTACCCACGTCAATTTTTCATATATTTATATATATTATATATATGTATATATCAAAAATATATGAAAATGCATGTGGGTACTCAAAAGAAAGCTCTTGATGAGTGTAACATCGGGATGAGCTTATATCTTTAAAAACCAGAATATTTAAGAAAGTACAGTGCAATTTAACAAAAGTTATTATTTAATAAAGCAAAATTTTAGTCATTTATCTATTTGAAAAAAAAAAAAAAAACTTTTTTTTTCAGAAAAAATTTCAACCCTAAACCACATCCCCAGATCCACATATGTACAAAGTTTAGGACTGAGCAATTTCTAGAATTAACCCAAGTGTAAAATACTTTCACTTTGAGCAGTACTCACCATGCAATTTAGTAATTGCAAAGCGGAGTGTTCACTTAAACGGTGCATGCGCTAGCGTAAAGGAGAAAACCGATTTGGTCTCCGAGTTTCTTAGCGCGTAACAGAGAATTGCCGATTCCGATTGGAAATTTCGAATATTATCGGCATTTGGAAGTCATTCGGTTGTGCTTAAACCCGGGTACAAATCGAGCGTAAACACACTCTCTCCATTATATTTCCTCAGCCCCTATTTTTATCCAGTGTATTTATATTTATAATATCTATACTGGCCGCCCCTATAATCTAGCCCCGTCAGTTGACTTTACACTTTGTTTTTTGTTTATATTCCAGTCTTTATTTTGTACGATTTTCCTTTGACGGCATTCGGAGATATCGTGAAATTGAATATCATCGGAATAATCGATTTTTAGGTGTTTACCCAGCAACAAGGATATACATCAGCAAAGAGAATAACGGAGGCAAAAATACCCAGAAAAAGTGTTGGGTTGGTTGGTTGGTGTACTAGTCACTTCTATACTATTCACAACCCCTATACTATTCCTCCCGTTGGTTTACACGCGAGTATGTTAAATCCCCAGGAAGGGAAGACCATCTATGCCACCCGGTCTCCAATCGTTAAATTTTGCATTTTAATTGCAATCCAGGAACAAACGCGTCGCGAGACGTAATTGATGCTCCGATCTATAGATATACAACTATGAACAAAAACGGAACTGAATATCTATTCAGATATCGAGATCTTGCCTCAATATGTGGAATATATATTTTTTCCCGGCTTTGTCTCATTGTCTGGGAGTAATTGTCGGTGAGGGATATTTTAATGGGACGCACATAAATATTTTCACTCCGTTTACCTTTGACCGGCGGACTAAGAGCGCAGCTTCATTACCGAATGTCTCTTTCGGAGCTACTGCACATAAAATTTCTAAACTACTGGGACAGAACTTTTTTCTCTTTTAAGATAATTATATTTAAGAGTTGTTCGTTGTCGTTATTTTAAGTCGTAACAGCCAATTTATTTTACTCGCGGATATAAAGAGACTTTTTTTACTGCAAGGGGTTTTTCACTCTAGTGTATTAATTTTAAATTAAATACTATTTATTCAGGTTTTAAATTAGTTTTTTTCATTTAGAATTCATTTTTAATGAAGAAAAAAATAATTATCAATAGATTTTTATGTTAATTTATAATTAACTAGCAACTTTGCAATTATAATGACTTTTGTTAAATTGCACTGTACTTTCTTAAATATTGACGTTTTTTAAGATATAAGCTCATCCTGATGTTACACTCATCAAGAGCTTTCATTTGAGTACCCACATGCATTTTCATATATTTTTCATATATACATATATATAATATATATAAATATATAAAAAATGGATGTAGGTACTCAAATGAAAGGTCTTGATGAGTGTAACATCAGGATGAGCTTATATCTTTAAAAATGTCAATAGTTCTCATGATACAAGTTCGTTTCTTAATTACGGTAAATTGCACTGTACTTTCTTAAATATGGATGTTTTTAAAGGTATAAGCTCATCCTGATATCACACTCATCAAGAGCTTTCATTTGAGTACCCACATGCATTTTCATATATTTTTCATATATACATATATATAATATATATAAATATATGAAAAATCGATGTG
>CAJNRD030001122.1:21849145-21861150 GCA_905319865.3 Cotesia congregata
AAAATGCATGTGGGTACTCTAATGAGAAGTCTTGATGAGTGTAACATCAGGATGAGCTTATATCTTTAAAAATGTCAATAGTTCTCATGATACAAGTTCGTTTCTTAATTACGGTAAATTGCACTGTACTTTCTTAAATATGGATGTTTTTAAAGGTATAAGCTCATCCTGATATCACACTCATCAAGAGCTTTCATTTGAGTACCCACATGCATTTTCATATATTTTTCATATATACATATATATAATATATATAAATATATAAAAAATTGATGTGGGTACTCAAATGAAAGGTCTTGATAAGTGTAATATCGAGATGAGCTTATTATATCTTTAAAAATGTCAATAGTTCTCAAAATACAAGGTCTTTTCTTAATTATGTATCTACAGATAGAGAATTTTCAAATGCCTAAATTTTATCATATGACTATCCCAAAGACAAAATTTTTTTCTTATTCTCTTATCAATTTAGATTATTTCAAAAATTTGTTTTTGTATTTTTAATTTTAAAAATTATTTTTAAAATAAAAACATAAAATTTTCCTTATAAAAATAAACGAGTTTTAAGACAAAAAATTCTTGCATCCCATATGCCGAAATTATTTATAAAAAAAACCTTACTAATATTTTTTACATATAATTTTAATTTAATGTCAAAAATATTTCCTAAATTAAATTAAAAAATTCTTAATACATTTTACTTGATAAATGAAAATGAATTTTTAATTCAATAATTTTTCTCTTAAATAAATTAAATTTTTTTTGCCAGCGTCTTTTTATCCAGTGTACTCACAATCGTTAAAAATGATTGCAATGTTATTCAAAAAAAAAAATACTTACAGATTATACTCTATAGAGTTACAAAGTTTTCTGAAAAGTAGATAAAACTTGTACAATCATATCGCAATTTAGCGGCGCCAAAGACATATCTTGGGATCGATGCGTCAAAAAAGAACCTAAGGGATGAGCGATTGGATGCCCGCCCGAATAGAGTGAGTGATTTGTTGAGCCGAGGAGAAATAAAATAAATAAGTCATAGGAGGGGGGTGAAATTTACAAAAAAAGTAATAAGTAAGGTATCCTTGAGCTATTGGAAAAAGTTTCTTCCGAATGATAATTGAATTCATTCTCTCAAGTTGGCGAATCCACCGGTAGTAATGCGACATTGATCAAGTTTTTCAATTACGTAGCAGTGAACACGCAGCCTGAATCAGCATGATTACTGAACCACTGGCAAGAATAAAGACTGCAAAAGATAGAGATGAAAACTTTTATATAACTTGCCTTTTACTTTTATTATTTTTGTTAATGTAATGACTCCCGAAGAATTTTCCCTCGTTACAGACCGCAACAACGACCTATGAAAATTTAAACCCCTTTATATTTCTCGATACACGTTTACTGCACACTTAGCTCACCAATTTGATGTAGGCTGTATTATATATGTCTGAATAATATAAAAAGCAAACGACCCGCCGATAAATATTTCATGAGCAGTTATATTTGTGTTTGTACTTACGGGTAAAATAATTCGCGGACCCGTCACGGCTCTTTACCAAATTAAATGCTGAGAGAATCTCAAGAAGATATTGGAGTTTTATTTCCAAGAAGCTTTTATTGCTTCACTTTATCTGATCTAGATGGATAAAGTTGCTCTGCTTACTACTGATGATGTATCACACTCGTTTTGCCCTTTGTCCCTCACAAACTTTGGGACGCAGTTGTAGATAAAATAAAATTTCACCCCATTTTTATGGAACCCCGTTATGACCAAGTACAATTTTGTCAAGACGTGAGCATTAATAATTTTATTTTATTGAGTAAATTTTTGATTAGAAAATAATTTAAAAGCATTCTATTCTAATTTTACACAAAAAAAAAACATTTTATTTTAGCAAACAAAAATTTTAAAGAAGAGCAAAGTCGTTTCAGAGTAATTTTTAAGATAAAATTTTTTTTTATCAAGAATAATACAAATATTTATTATAGCTATTTTTTTTTTATTAATTAAGAAATGACCTTGTATCTTGTGAAATATTGACATTTTTAAAGATATAAGCTCACTCTGACATTACACTCATCGAGACCTTTCATTTGAGTACCCACATCCATTTTTCATATATTTTATATATTTATATATATGTATATATGAAAAATATATCAAAATGTATGTAGGTACTCAAATGAAAGCTCTTGATGAGTGTAACATCGGGATGAGCTTATATCTTTGAAAATGTCAATATTGAAGAAAGTACAGTGCAATTTAACATAATTGAGAAACGACCTTGTATCTTGTCAACTAATGATTTAAAAAAGTCATTATTTAAGAAAGTACAGTGCAATTTAACAAGTCATTATTTAATAAAGCGAAATTTGAATTTTGTTTTAATAGTTTTTATTTATAATTAATTTTATAAATTTTAATAATAAAAAAACTTGACGTAAATTTGAATCATTAAAAAACATTAGTTAAAAATATTTAATATTAATTGTAAATTATTGATAAATAAATAAAGGAATTTATTTTTGGTATTGTAGAGAAGAAATTATAAATAAACATTAATCGTAAAATTTATCTTATTAAATGTGAGCATTGTCATATATTGTAGTATAGAAAATAGTGACTCACTACTCAATTACAGGCTTCTCAATTAGCATAAAAACGAAGTGAACGAAGTAGGTAGTAATAAAAAGGAGTTTAAATATCAATATCGTTGGCAGTAAGTAGAAAGCATAAAGTATAAATGTGAAGACATAAAATTATTCGATAGAGGGAAAATAAACTTGATGAAAATGATACACCGTGAATAAAAGCTCAGTGCTCTCAATCTCGGCTCAAAGTAAAGGCAAGTATTTTATATTTATTTTTGTGAAAGCATTACGATGATGCATATGTTTGTATCTGAAAAATTTTCATTTTACAGAATATAATGCTCTCGTTTTATTTCATTGATGTTGGAGGAGTATATAGACAACTATTTCCTTTGCTGGAAACATTTATCCTTTTTTTTGGAAGCTAAAACCTGCGAAATCAAAGAGAAAATTTTTAATATTTCATTCTATTCAAAATGTTTTATTGAATGCTTTTATTTTTAAGGAGCCGCTTCTTTGATAGATATCATACGTCAGTCGGAAATTATTATTTTGGTTTGTCGTTAAGAAATTTTTTTTAATGAAAAAAAAATGAAATATTAATTAAAAAATTTCTACAATTGAAAGTAAAAAAAAAAAAATTTCTATAATAATTTATTAATAAAAAATTAATAATTTATTTAAAAAAAATTAATTAATTAATTAAAAAAAATTTACTTGAATAATTATTAAAATAAAAACTGGTTAATTAAATGATTAAAAATTTTTAATTTTACCGCAAATATTTCTCAGCTAGAATTTATTACTCCCTCTCTTAGTACTTTACATTAATTATTAACAAAAATGCATATTGTTGATTTAAACAATAATAGTGATAAGGGTGAAATGCAAAATAAATACGAGAGGAGAAATAAAAGACAGATTCGAGTTGAATTAGAGATTCTTGGAGATATCCTTAATGGGAAGTGAGAAAATTTATGAAATTTACGGAGCGTACGTTCCGAGCTTTGGTTCGTGTCGGCAGGATTTATTGAATTCCATTTTACAATGAAGAATTTATCATCTCGAGAAGATAATGCAAAAGTGTGTTCTGTGTGAGTGTGTAAAAGATATAGAGTATAGTTAGTGTGGTAGCACACTCACTATACGTTACCTGTATGATTATTGAAGCAAAGTTAACCGTTCTCCTTTCTGGCTAGTTGGTGGTATGCATTTCGTAAGTTAAATGCAGTACTGCTATCAATCTCCAGAAAATATCTTCCTCTGTTTAATTAGTTCATTAGTACGGAATGCAGTTGCGTAATTTACGTTGGAATTTGTAATTTGTACCTCTGACTGCATTATGGGCAAACTGATTGCCTGAATAAACAATTTATTATTATTATTTATTAATTAATAATAAATCCTAAATTATTTATCAATAATTAATAATATATTAATAAATCCTCTTTAATAAGTAATATCACCGATTTTAGTAAAATATTTCTAACAATTATTATTATTATTATTAAATAATTATAAAAACATTTAATTAAAAAAATATCACATTAAAAAAATAAATTTTTTTTATTTTTAGTTCCATAAAATTTCCGCTAGGTGTCGCATAGGCGGTAAAATAACTCGTAGTTAGAAAGTTAAGGCTCAAGTATTTAAGACCAAAGTAAAATAAAAATAAAAATTGTTTTTTTTAATTATTAAAAATTAATTTAAAAAAATTTTACATTTAAAAATTGAAAAAAATACAAGCGCAAAATTTTTTTTAATTAATTTTTAATAATTAAAAAAAAACAATTTTTATTTTTATTTTACTTTGGTCTTAAATACTTGAGCCTTAACTTTCTAAATACGAGTTATTTTACCGCCTATGCGACACCTAGCGGAAATTTGATGGAACTAAAAATTAAAAAATTTTATTAATTTTTTTAACATTAAAAAAAAAACTTAAAAAAACATCAATAACTCTAAAACTAATAAGTTTAATCAAATTTTGAAGTAGGCGTTGTGCTCTGGTAGCCATGCTGGTGTAATATATCACCGAAAATCGTCTACCGATTTATCGGCAACCAGTTGATTAAACATCTAGTTCACTGAATAAAACCAAGGTCATTTGTAAGTTAAATTCCACTGACAAAAAAAAAATCCGTTCAACATAATGTATTGTTATCTTATATTATTAATCATCATCTTTGATAGCAGCGATTTTCTTCAAGATATCAATGCCACAATTCTTATGACACTCGCGTACAATTTCATCGATTATTATCTTAAGTTAATAAAAAAATTATATAACAGATAAAATTATCCTGGAAATACCGATGCTTAATTAATAGTATCCATCTGGTTAATTTTTCGATAAAAAAAAAGAAAACAAACCTTTGGGTATCTTCATTAGCAGATGTTGCCAGTTAAATGACACTGACAGGCTTCATTATCGCCTGGAATTATTTAACAATCTGCAGTAACATTTGAGAGGAGGGTGCGTCAGCTTGTGATTAATCAACCGGTTTACCCTTTACGTTAAAACTTATGTTGCATCTTATTTTTTCTTGAAAAAATCAATCAATTAACAAAAAAAAATATAATTTTATTAATCTGGCAGATGAATTGCTGTTGACAAAAGCATCTGCGCTATTTATCAACCCTTCCTCGCAGAGAGCAGAGATAAGAAAGCTTTTATTAAAAGAGAGGAAAATGTGTGTGTTTTTTGTTGATTTTTAAAAATACCAAACAGCGTGTGACAACCGGTGTATTTTCATGGTTCTCCAAAAACTTGCAGGCTAGTGTATCTCTATAGCAATCGGGTATATACAGCATAAGAACGTGGTAAGAATAAAATTTGTAAGCTCGAAACGTGTCAAGAATTTAACAGTGACTTTTAAATAACTCGGTAAAGTCTGCTCTTTACTTCTCCTTGTACCTTGTACCTTCCTAGCAAATGCAAGTTGTATATTTTTTTTTTTTTTTTTTTTTGTCGCAAATAAGTCATTCCTAAAGAGAGTTAACGAAATTTTAGTGAGAGATAAACGACTTTGATATAGATGTATATTAAACTTTTGGACAGTTTATACGAATTTCTGTCTCGGCAGTAGATATATATATTTTAAGAGAGAGATTGCAAATAGACTGGTGTAGTTCTGATTCGATTTTCACGTCTGCTGGTATTCCCAGAGCGGTGAGAAACTTTTCCATTGGAGCTTTGAAATCAATACTCGAGACTATGTCACTGTGAAAGGCGAAAGTTTATTTTTAAAATTGTTTTGTTATTGCTTTTTACTGTATCAATAACCATTAGAGATGAGATGTTAGAGGTGATATACTGTATATATGTACTGATAAAAAGATTTATTTGATTCAAAAAATTCCGGAGCCAAAAATATAATTTTGAAGAAAGATAAAAATTTTTTGAATTGAGTTTTTTTTTTATTAATGTACACGGAAAGAACAAGATGACACTGGATACCATCTCAGATTATACTCAGTGACATCTGAGGCAAAAAAAATTTCAGATGGTAGCTAGTATAATCCAGATTATACTGAATAATATCTGGATTATACTAGCTACTATCTGAAAATTTTTTCACTCAGTATAATCTGGGATTATATCCAGTATAATCTTGTTCTTTCCGTGTAAGAATTAATTGTATTTATTTTTATTGAGGGTGAATTTTGTTTTATTTTATTTTGTCAAAGTATCGGTCGGCTTAACGGAGAGAGAAGTCAATTAGGATATTAAGGCATTTAGGGGTCGGAGTTTGAGGTTGCGCAGCCACCCGCGATCACCGAAATTTACGGGATCCTTAAATTTAAGTATCCCAAAGATTTAAGTGTTCCTTAAAGCTTACTACCCTTTAAATTTAGACACTCTTTAATTTTACAAAGTTTTTCTCATCTATAAATGATCTAATAGATCTTAAAAGCCAAAGATTGCTTTCAAAGATTACTTCTTCAATTTTTAAAATTAATTACTCAATTGGCTTTTGAAGGAGTTAAACTTTTTAGAAAAGTTGTAAGTCAATAATTTTAGAGTTTAATAATTATAATAATAAATTATTGAAAGAAAAAATTAATTGAGGACAAATTGTCTGAAGATAATTTTTTTTTTCTCTAAAAGTATGTCGCCTAAAATTCACTAGACAGATCATAACCAATTAAAATTACACGGAATGCTTCGCGAGTGTCTCGCGAATAATCAATGCATGACCGAAGTAATAATTTATTTGGCAGACTAAATAAATATAAAAAGAAGCTTGACTAAGAATTGAGAGCAATTAAATGCTCAATAAACATGCATAATACTTATGATTAAATCTTGGATAAATATTTGATTTAAAAAACACTAAACATTATCATTTTCTAAACATAATAAATTAATAAGCCTTAGCATACAAGACTAATACTTCCTTTTATAAATAGTAACATCGAAAAGTGATAAATCGATAAGATAAATAATTATAATTAAGAAAAAAAAATAAATGATTATAATAAAAGGATTTTTTTAATTTTTAGTTACATAAAATTTCCGCCAGGTGTCGCATAGTCGCTAAAATAACTCGCACTTATAAAGATAAGGCTCAAGTATTTAAGACCAAAGTAAAATAAAAATGAAAATATCAATTAATTTTGATTAAAAATTAAAAATTAAGTGTAAAAAAATTAATTTTTTTAATCTTTAGATAACTTTTAGTTGCTAAAATTCCCGCTAGGTGTCGCATAGGCGCAAAAATAACTCGCAGTTAAAAAGGTAAAGCGCAAGTATTTAATACCAAAATAAAATAAATATAAAAAATGTCCTTTGTAAAATTATTATGTCATCAGGTAATTATGATTACCTTGTACACGCGGATGGAACGCGACGTGTCAAGAAAATAATAAATAATTATTTTATAAGCGTAGGTTAGTACGTGAATAAATTACAGACAATTTATAAGTGAGTATACTGCAATTTACCTTTTTAAAATCCTCTATGTTTTTCCAGTTGCGTAATATAAGAAATACCTATTTGCGGGATGTGTCATTGCAGTAAAGTCAACGGTTTATGACGAGCCTCCAATGACCCACGATCTCATCAACTTGAGGATTTCAATGTCATTGAAATTGCCTCTCAATTTTTTGTTATATCACAATATAAATTCAATTATTTTATTTATAAAAAACATATGTTTCTCAATTAATTATGCAACGCAGAACAGTTATCAATTTATTTATCTTTTCTAGAAAAATTTACAGAAAAATTATTATCAATTTCCGGGAAAATATTTTTTTTCAATTTTAATTAAATGTAACAACATAAATAATTAGGCAATGAAAAAACAGGTCAAACCTTCAGCAGACAATTCTAATGCAATAAATGTAGAGAGCAAACCGAGGTTACGTTTCATTATCATTATATTTTTAGCGTCCTCGCGCGCATAATTGATCGCACATCCATGGGAAAATATAAACAATGTTTTGACATCGTCATCTAATTATATCTGAAGATAAAATACAAAAATAAACAATCAAACAAAAACAAGCTCAATTTCCAGAATTAATTATTATTAGGCAATTATTTTAATTAAATTATTAATAAACTCAAGGGTGAATTAGTTTGTAGAGCATTTGATCCTCGTGCCATTTAATTACGGAGTTCAATTTTTATTAGAGTCTTTACCAGACACAAAAATCAAAATTTTTTATTTGAACTCGTTACATGATTTTTTAAAAATTTTATCTGATGACTTATAAGTATATCGGGAATGAAAAATCTAAGAATGAAAAATGGAATATTTATAGCGAGATATCTACGACAAGGTTATCGGAATCGTCAATAGTTATTACTGTTATTAGTTATTAGTTAGTATTAGTGCGCATAAGTGATAAAGAGACAATAACAGTTCACCACAAGTAGAGTAATTGTACAATATATAACTATATAATGTAGTTACACGTGATTCATGAATAGCTGGAGAATAATTTACGATGAATTATTTTTATTTTATTTGTTCTTTTGGCTTTAGTATATTTAAAACCGCTGGGATTTAACTCGGAAAACCGTCAATAATTCATCGACGTAATTATTCACCCGTATAAGGGAATTAATTCAAACGTCACTTGCAGCTTGTCTCTATAATAAGAGGTAAAACCCTTTCACAGGTTATTCTCAGACCAAAATTGTCCAGACAGTCGGCAATTAATTATTTTTGATTATGCAACACCTTATCGGACCTATATTTATGGAGAAATTGATATCATTAAACTTACAATTTGTTAATTTAGCAGAAATTTTATAATTAGATTAATTTAATTTTAATAAAGAGAATTTATGCAACAAATTTCTGCTGAGTATTTTTAGTCAAATTTTTTTTTTAATTTTCCGTTTTAGGAACAAAATTTACCCTTTAAATTTATAAAAAAAATTTTTTAGACACATAAAATGTATTATTAACAAACTTATAGAAAAAAAAAAAAAAAAACATTAAAGGAACTAAATAATGCATCAATACTAAAAAAAACATGAAAAAAAATTTTTTAAGTGAAATTTTTAGTAAAAATTCATTTTTTTAATAAAAAAAGAAAACATTAGAACCAAAATTTAAGTTTAATTAATAAATTTTACTCAAATAAAGTCAAAATTTATCATAAAAAATTTTAAAGTACAATTTAGAGCTTTTTCAAAAATGATTCACCCCCCGCCATTTTGAAACTAATCGAACGATTTAATTTCTTTTGAAGGACAATCAAATTGATACCTTAAAGAGTAATTATACTGAGTTTCATTACAAGCCCTTCAATTTTTCTCCTAATAACACCTATATCACTTTTTGAACTAAAAATTTTTCAAATTCACTCTTTAAAATTGTTTTCCAGGAAAAGAGTGCAAAATTTACCGGAAATTTTGGCAAAGTTTTGTGTAATTATTTTTGTTAATAAAAATAATAGGGGATTGCTGGAGAATTAGCGTCAAACAGTCGACAAGATGTCAAGAAAAATAGGGAAAAAATGCAGGTGGTTAAGTCGGTTATTTAATGACTAGCATTTCTTTTTTTCCTAGAAGGCGTATCCGTGATTCAGACTTAGTTTGTTAGCTGGGTGAGCGTGATGCACGCAACTTTGACGGTTACTGTCGAGACTGCAAATATAAACCAACTGGGAATGTGTCTATCCTTCATTTTTGACGTAAACAGGACAAATATTTATGGGGAAAAAAGCATTTTCAAATGTCAATGTTAGCGTTAAAAAATTAATGGATTATTTATATATCCGCGACAACTGTATTAATAACAATAATTAAATTTTATTGAGATATAAATGAGTTTCAATTATTTACTATTGTATTCTTCAGTCCAGCTCAAAAAAAAATTAATTTAATTTAAATGTATAGTTTTATACAGAAGAATAACTTCGCGATATTTTAGCGTGGTCTTGCACCGTTATTGCCGTAATTTCATACCCCAAGTGCACATTTTAATGTCTCCGCTCGAGTCTTATCTAAATTTATTTTTTTCTTCTTGTATAAAGTTAAGTAAAATAAAATTTTGAATAAACTTTGGATTATTTATTTAATGTACGTGCTCAAATAGATAGACAGGAGACTAAAATAATAATTAAACTATTTATTGTTGCAAGGCAGGAGATTTTTAACCTTGCGTTTGTACAGAACGTGCGAATAATTTGAATTTGTCATTACATTTACGTTTTACGTATCCATTATTGCGCGGAAATAATTATGTGTCACATATATCACCGCGACGTACTTAAATTTAAGAATATATATTTACATATTTAAATTATAATAATAGTTGAACAATTAATTAGCGGAAGATAATTAAGATAATTTATATGAATTATTTTTGTATTTAATTACACTATTATATTATGTATTTAATAAAACTAAAAACGGAGAATATTATTTTACATTGTATTTGATTAATTGTTCGTTTAATTACACATTTGCAAGACAACATTCCTTTATAACAAATACCTGACGTATCAACTATTTAATACGTCAATTCTGGTTATCAAATAATCATTATAAAATTTTTTTTAATTATAAATATTTTTTTTTTTCCAATTAAAAATTTTTTTAGTAAATTTATTTAGAAATTTTTATTTAATAATTTTAATTAACAAGTATTTTAAAAAAATTTTAATTAGAAAAAAATTTTTTTTTTTATACAGGTAATTTTTCTTACAACGCAAAATGTTTTTAATATAAAGTGTAATAATCGAACAATAAGCAATAAAAAGGTGACGAGTCATTTAACCAGCTGTAAATAGCAAGAAAAATAACTCCTCAAGTCGTTAGGTCCGTAATTAATCAGAGAAGCGGAATTTAATTCACCTGCGGGGGATTTTCAGCTGCAAGTGCTCGCAGCTCTATTATATATGTAATAACAATAACATTACATATATACCGACATATAGCCAGCCGAGTCGACATTGGCATTGCACTTGCACGGCAATTATGTTGTAACGACTTACAAGTGACTTCTTTATCTTCATACTATCGTAAGTCGGATGATGGCCGGTCATTAATCTGTTTCGCAACAAACTACCATCTGAAATATTATTTCATCAACATCAACTATTTTTTACACTCTTTTTAAATAACAATACACGAATTATAGCTTCAGAAGTATATATACTTTTTTTTTACTGCCATTTTTTTAAATTGTTTTTTTACACTCAATCTCAGTTAATTTTATTTATTAATAGTTGAATTTAAAATAAATTTATTAAAAAAAATTTTGAATTATACACGGAGAGAAATTTATAAGAATCTTTCCAACAATTATGGGAATGGATCCTATAATAAAATTATCATTATAGGCATTAATCCTATACTTATTATTTTTTTTTAATAAATATCTTTATTTTTGAATTTGTATTACATGAGTAAGTTACATGAGAATAGCTTAAAAATACTTGTTTCTATCCGTAGATTCTAACAAATGTTTGTATTATTAAAATATATTTTTGTATTTTTTAGATTATTTGGAATTGGATTTGTGGGAAAAGTTTAAAAAACCACTTGAATTTTAAAGCCATAGGCTTACTTACAAGCTAAACTTAAGACTAGCTAACAATATGTACAAAATATACAAAATTTACAAAGTTATGATGGTTTGTTTTAGTCTAAGAGTATACTATGAGGTAGTTTATACTTGAGTTTAAATGGAGCGGTGTTATTATTGTATATTCCAATATTTTTTAGTTCTTCTAGGTGTTTAGTTCTTTGTTCATAGAATATTTTAGTTTGATTAAATATATCACAATATATTTCATTAATATTAAGATTTTCTCTTATAGTTTTATTCGATATGTCCGAACTTACATTGCTTATCATTCTTAAAATTTTATTTTCAACAGTTTTAATTTTATTAATGTTAGTCTTAAATGTATATACTTATTATGGGAACCATACCCATAATTTA
>CAJNRD030001122.1:21879995-21903900 GCA_905319865.3 Cotesia congregata
AAGAGCTTTCGTTTGAGTACCCACATGCATTTTTATATATTTTTCATATATACATATATATATAATATATAAAAATATATCAAAAATGCATGTGGGTACTCAAATGAAAGCTCTTGATGAGTGCAACATCAGGGTGAGCTTATATCTTTAAAAACGTCAATAATTAAAAAAGTACAGTGCAATTTAACACTCGTAAAATATTAACCAAATTAATTTCTTTTAAAAAATATATTATTTTTTCTCAGTATAATTGATAAAACTCACCTGCTTCAGCGATACAATAACAAGCGCCTTTTACATGATGTTTTTTAGGTACGATAAACGGCAAATTTTGTTGATCAACATCACTAATATTTAAATTATTCTCAAAAGGCCCTGCCAATAAATCCTTTCCTTTAGTAGTAGGCTCCCCAAAATTATTATCATTAATCGGATCGATGCCCAAATTAACCTGCTCGGTTTCAACAACCGTCGAAGCCAAAAAAACATTCATAAATTTATCCAAATTTTGTCCCTTTTCTTTCCTTAATTTATGAGCTACATTCTGATAGAGCACACCAATGTCCGGCGTAGAGTAATTATTAAAGTAAGGCTTAAAATTAGGTACAGTAAGAAAAATATACAGCAGTTCGCTGCTACGTAGAGTCGGCTTGGCGAGTAATTTCTGAAGAAAATCTTCGTAGCGCTGGCGATTAGCAGCCAAAGATACGTACTGATTTTTGCGAGTGGGCAGCGGAGAGTCATTCATCTCGCGGTCTCCATGAAACTCCAGCAACCTTGACCTTAGAGTGTGAAAATCTTGGTCCCTGCGCAAAACACTCCAGGGTTTGTTGTCAGCTGAGCTGTGGATCTCGATCATATAAAGCGGGTGGCTGCCATTGCCATCAACATGCGGCACGGTGACCCTCCAAGTGGTCAAGTCTCTATCACTGGCCTTGTCGATGTACAGAGCCGAGTCGTCCTGGTAAGTACGCGGTGCACAGTCGACCTCTTCGGCATGGAAAACGTCCGGAGTCTCGAATGTCGCGCCGTCGACTGTCGATGCGCGGAGAGCTCCTCGGATTTTTCCGAGCTGGTAGCTCAACTTTTGACCCACTCCGCTGGCCCCGGACAAGCTCGTCTGCGAGGACGACTTTGATGTCAAATTTGCGATCGGAGATCCACAGAGCAGCTTGTAGAGCTCGTAACTGTGGTGGAACGACGGGAGACAAATAGCCTCCAGCAGGGCGTGAGCTTCCTGATGCGCTTGGTACAGTGGCCGAGAGGTTCGCAGCTCTTGTATTTTACTTGGCCCGCCTTCCAGTATTTGCTGCAGCCCTTGAGTTATGTGCCAAGGCAAGTGGATGTACTCGCTCCCAGTTGGGTCCAAGTATGTTGAGTATATGTTCTGAGCGTCGAGGTATAAATTTTCTTCTATTTCTTCCGTCATCTCGGGGTTCAACATACGTTTACTGAGATCATCTGTAAAGATAATTATTTACTTACTTTTTTTATTTGTTACGGTAAAAAAAATAAAATTTTGCTTTATTAAATAATGACTTTTGGTAAATTGCACTGTACTTTCTTAACTATTGACATTTTTAAAGATATAAGCTCATCTTGACATTACACTCATGAAGAGCTTTCATTTGAGTACCCACATGCATTTTTGATATATTTTTCATATATACGTATATATAATATATATAAATATATGAAAAAATGATGTGGGTACTCAAATGAAAGGTCTTGATGAGTGTAATACCAGGATGAGCTTATATCTTCAAAAATGTCAATAGTTCACAAGATACAATGTCATTTCTTAATTAAATAGTAATTTTAGTAATTTTTTTTTATTAAAAAAATTTTCTTTTGATTCAAGAATTTTAAACTAAAATCATTTTTTGGTTCAAGAATTTTATCTCATTAATTAATTAAATTTTTTTTTTATAATGCAATTCAATGTAAATATACCCACCGATATCTAGACAAAATTGTAAGAGATTAACAGGTCCAGTTTCCTTGATATGTTGCATAAATAAATAAAGAAGCTGCGGATCATTGAGCACTTGATCCAAAGAAGGTTTCAGCGGATCGTTAGAAGTTTCAATAGCAATAACAGGAGTAATCCACGTCTGAAGAACTGGCACGTTTACAGAATCAATTTCTCCTGGCAGAAGTACTTCGTAAGAGGTTCCCAGTTTCACCAGGAAGTTTATATTGTCCGGATCTGCTAGTGCGTCTATTGCAGGCAGCAGGACCCAGTTTGCCAGAATCTCTCGCAATAAAACCTGGAAAAAAAATTATTTTTAATGACTGATCTAATTGATAATTTCTTTACTATCATTACCTTGTTATTTGTTGAAATATAAGTACTGGGTAATAAATAAGGCAATAATCCAGAAACTAAACCTCTGAGATAACTCAATTCTTCATCACGCGAGTAAGCCGCCGGGTGTATTCTATGTCCTAAGTAATCACGAGCATAGTCTTCAGGCTTACCGCCTTTTTTTTTAGCGCACTCTGACATGACACGCCAGTCTTGGGCATGCTGGAGCGCGATGGGAATTAGGTTGTTGAAAATTAACTCGGACACTTGAGTATTGAGGAGCCGGCTGATTATGTTCCTGATGGCGATTGTTGTTGTCAGGCGCAGTTGCTGGAGAAATGCCTCATTTGATGAGAAATCTGAGTACCAGGTACACACGTAAGTCTGTAAAACTTTTTCCAGTAGCTAAAAGTTTAAATAAAATTTATTTTATTTAATATGAAGTAATTATAAAACACAAGTTTAATTTAATTCCTGCTAAATTAATTTTTATCAATTGAATTATTAAAAAAAAAAATTATTAATTGAAATTTTTTAAGGCATTTTATCAATAAAAATTAATTTAACATATATTGAATAATTTTTAAAATTTAAAGAAGAATTTGAAGAAATTTAAAAAAATTATAAATGCAATTTTTTAGAATAAATTAATTTGATAAATAAAATTAAAAAATTATCTAATTTGTCATAAAAATATGAAAATTAAATAGCCGATAATTGATAATTTTTGTAACAAATAAATTATGGCAAAAATAAGTAGAAAAAAAAATATAAATTTTTAAAAATAAAAAATGCAATTTTTTTTAAATGATTTTTTTAAGCAAATTTGTTTGTTAAATAAAATTAAATAATATTCAAGTGACTGCTAAATTTAATATCATAAAAATTAAAAAAATTGACAGCTGTCAACTAATTTAACAATCATAATAATTTAATTAAAACATGAGTTGTATTACATTTTGGAGCGCAGAGTCCAAATCCTTTGGAATTTTGACATGACTATTGTTAACAGACGGCTTGTGTCTTTTACAATTATCACCACGACACACTTTGCATGTTTTATTGCTGTTAAATTTGTTACTGCTAAACTTTTTATCCAATTTCAGCAAGATAATAATACGTTCTAAAATTTCTTCACCCCAAAAGCGGCCAATGTTGAAAAGAACAAAACTGACAATTGCCCAAATGATACTGAAATATTAAATCAATTTGGTTAAATGTCAAGAGGTTATCGGAGGTTATCAACAAAATTCTTACCTGTATAAAATAGCGACAACAATGACAACAAAAATTAACAACAGTGAAAATAAAAATCCTGTGTTGGTCATGTTTATATTAAAGAAAAACTATTTTACTAGATACTATTGTTGTTAATCATTGTGTTATTTTAAATGCACAGAAGCATGAGTAACGTGAGTACATGACAGCTGGATCAGCTGTATCAACTGACACTACTAACCCAACATAATCAGTAATCATAGTAATGTAGATTATTATTATTGTTATTATTATTATTATTTATCATTATCATTATTCACTATCTCAAAAATCACTGACACTTTGCGAATTGCACAATAAAAATGGACGCGCACTTATCAGCATTCGAAAATTTGTTTTAAATTTTAGTTTATTATTTGTTGACAGACGGCGCTGACGGCAAGAGGAAGAAAAAGTAGATTTTCGGTTAAAAACCGGTAAAAAAAAACAATTAGAAATTTTTTTTATAATTTTAATTTATTGTTGTAATTTGTTAGAAATATTTTTTAAATTGACAGCTGTCAGCTAACTTCAGTGTGATTAAAAAAATTAAAAAAAAAAAAAGGTATAATATGGTGATTTTTAATGTATAATCTGAGCAATCAGTTGTCATAAACTATACTGGAGTGAAGTGATTTGAAAAACAAGCTGATTAAGCAACACCTGCCTGACAAAAAATAATAAATAAATTATTTTACTTAAAAAATTAACATAAATAATAGATACAATTTCTCAAAAACTGTGAATCACTTGTAAAAACTAAAGTAAATTTGAGTGAGTGAATGGATAGAAGTAAAGTGAAACCCAAAGCCGGTGTTTGATTACATTCCTGTTATGCTGATCTGCTAAATGACAGTTTGTTGGTAAACGATGAACGAGGTAGATGAAAATGAGATCAATGAGGCGTTTCAGGAGCCGAAGAAAAAATTTTGGCAGGTGAGTAATATTATACTCTACAATTTACAATGTTTAAATTTCAATTTTAATTGTTTGGATTTACATTTAAATTATTTAGAGATCCTCAAGAAAAAGGACCAAGAGTGATGTAATCAGTGTGAGTTCAATGGACATTTCTCTAGATTCAACAATTATAAAAAGGAAAAAAAGACGGAGGATTACCGAGTTAGCCAGCAATTTTTTAGCCGCATCGACTACTGGTCGGCTGAGCAATGTGCTTCAGCGGTCTTTTGGGTTTCACAGTAATACTTCTGTGGGTATGATTGACGAGGACGGCGAGTCTGGACCTAGTAACAGGTAAATGTTTATTCTAGACTTATATACATTTTTTTTTTATTTGACAAATAAATTAGAAGCATAGAAACATTCTTAAAAAACTGCATTCAAAATTTCTAAATGTAAAATGTATCTTTAAATTTTTTTTATCAATTGTCAAATTTCGACTAAGTTTTTATAAATAAAATTTTGCTTTATTGAATAATGACTTTTGTTAAATTGCACTGTAATTTTTTAACTACTGACTTTTTTAAAAACATAAGCTCATCCCGATGTTACACTCATCAAGAGCTTTCATTTGAATACCTACATGCATTTTCATATATTTTTCATATATACATATATGTAATATATATAAATATATGATAAATTGATGTGGGTACTCAAATGAAAGGTCTCGATGAGTTTAACAACGGGATGAGCTTATATCTTTGAAAATGTCAATAATTCTCAAAATACAAGGTCGTTTCTTATGTTGATAAAACCCATTTTATCATATAAATACAGTGGCTATAAAATTTTGCTTATTCTCTCATTAATATAGACTATAAAAATATTTTAAAAAAATTATAAATGCAATTTTTCTTTAAATAATTTTTTTAGAAAAAATTTGTTTATTAATTAAAATAAAATATAATTTTTATTAATTATAATTATTTTAACTTAAAAAAATGATTTATTTTTTAGAACGCGCAGCAAATGCGAGCAAGTAGGAAGCGTAGTGATGAACAGTTGGGTGACAGATATATCAAAATACCCACCTGAGAAATTAACTTCAAGTATGAGCAGAAATGACATTAAAAGACAAGAAGCTATTTACGAGCTTTATTGCGGAGAAAACGTGCTGCTAAATGACCTCCAGGAGCTCAAAGAGTCCTACCTGGAGCCCTTGCAGTCGACGGACATCTTCACACCCAGTGAACTACGCACATTGTTCGGAGACATAGACATGCTGATCCACGTGCACAGCAAACTCCGAGACGACTTAATAGAACTGCGAGACACGTCGGGGTTCACCAATTCAATTGGCCCGACGATACTCGAGTGGTTATCAACGCTCACAGAGCCCTACGTCGAGAGGTGCAGGTCCCAGATAATGGCGAGGCACTTGCTGGAGACAAAACGGGCGCGGAGTAAAAAATTCCAGGAGTTTCTAAAAAAAAAAATGGAATCACCGCGGGCAGTTGATTTGTGGACGTACTTGGACGTAGCTCGGTCTCGCATCGTTAAATATCCGCTGTTGATAAAAGAAATAGTGAGACGAACCCCGTCGACGCACGAGGACTACTTGGTGCTCAAAGAAGCCAGTATTATATTCACAGAGATGTTGGAGACAATAGACCAGGCTATGGGAGACGCCGAGTGTGAGCTAGCTCGGATGAAAATCATCTCCAAGACTGACTACGACCCAGAAGAATTGATAAAAACCGCAAGGGAGCTCATCACCGAAGGACAGCTTAAAGATCCTCGCGGATTGAAGCTCCATTGCTTTTTATTCGACAACTGCTTCGTGGTCACTCGGCCGGTCATTAAGTCCAGGTCGAAGAACTACGATCTACATTGTCCTGTCATTCCCAAGGATCAGCTGCTTACAGAGTCTTCGGATGGTGATGAGGATAGTTGCTTGAAAGTTGGAGACCGCACTTTGATCGTGAGAGACGAGCATGATAAAAAACACTGGATTGATGCCTTTAAGAAAGCCAAGTGTGTTACTAAAAAAGTTAAGAAAAAGTCTATGGACAGCGGTGATAAATCTTCTGAGGAATCCTTAAGGGTGTTACGTGACAAACAGTTTCTCAAGCGAAGTACTCGTGAACGTCCGATTTGAAATTTTTTTATTAGGGATGATAAGGTATCAGAACTGAGGTAAAAGGCCCAGTTATTGACACTGGTCTAGTTCTTTGAAACTTTCAATTTTATTTTAATTAAAAAAATTAATAAATATAATTTTTTAATTATAAATATTATTGCTTTAATCAGGTCTAAATTCTTCTATATAATTAATTAAAATCACGATGTTGTAGACCAAAATGATCTAATGCTTTTTATTTCATTTATTTTAACATGCGACTTTTCGTCAATTTTATTCTGACATCATCAGGCCTATGATGTTTACAAATAAATAAATAATTAACAATTTTTCATATCGAATTAAAAAATACAAATATCAAAAAATTAATAAATACCTTAAAATTTTACAATATAAAAACAATTTACAAAAAATTAGAATCGGATATATATGTTTCGTTTTATTTATTAAGGACTCTAATTTTTTAAATAGATAAAAAAAATGTCATACGTAGTAATTTTTGTAAATTAAGAACTGTGTTTTTATATTGTTAAATTTTAAGGTATTTATTAATGTTTTGATATTTGTATTGAATTTTTTTAATTTAACTTGAAAAATTATTAATTATTTATTTTTTTGTAAACACTATAGGCCTGATGATGTCAGAATAAATAAATAAATAAATGAAATAAAAAACACAACATCATTTTTGTCTACAACATCCTGATTTAAATAAATTATAAATATTAAAATAATTGATTTTTTAAGAACATTTTATTTTTTTAATTAAAATAAAATTGCAAGTGTTAATAACTAGGCTAGGGTCAATAACTGGGTTTTTTTTTTTTAACTACTTATGAATTATTATTTGAAAAAATGCATACTGACTTAAAATATTCTTAGCGTGCAATTTTTCAAAAATATTTTTATTTAAATTCTCAGAGATCTGATACTTTTGGATCCATAGGAAATAAAATCAACGTTTAATATATCTTCCAATAAGTAATAACTTAAAAAAAAATTGGTGCCTGTTTAATATATACAAACTTTTATCTATTTATAATAAAATACTAAAAAAATAAGTGATATATTTTCCGATATAAATAATTATATTAAAAAATTATTAGCTTGTAAAGGGTGTTGAAAATGTCTTTTTTTTATAAATATATATGTAAGTTTATTAAAGCCTTGACGGCGAATTAATAAAAAAAAATTATTTGTATGTATTTTAATGATAATAAAAATATAAATTAAGTCTTGTTAGGTTTCATGGAATTCCCGTCGGGATATCGCTTGCGGAAGGCTTTGATAAGCTGAGGATCAATTAGATGAACACCATCGACCTGGTTACCCAAAGTAATCCAGTTCGGCTGAACATTATGCGGCCGACCAAAGAGTTCTATCTTCCTGGTGCTGGGACTCATCCGTTCAATGATCCCGTAAATTTCATCCGGCTTGTGACTGGTAGCACGAACTTCAGCAACGATCACGTCGCTATCGAGCCCGCGATTGATGCGAGGGTTGCCTTTCATGCCTACCAGACAGTGCTCCTTGCCGTGGTTCAGCCAATGGCCGGTTCGACCGGTCCTGATGATCCTCTGCAGCTGGTTAGTCTTGACCCAGATGATCTCGTCGACTCGCTCGTAGCCCCACAGCTGCAAGCACTCTCTTCCAAGCTCCATGGCTCGGCCAGTTACCCATAAGAACAGCAGACCCTCGTCCTGGAGGGCGGGGATTCCCAGCTGACGCATCTCGTCGTCAGACATCGTTCCGTAAGGCAGTTCCATGTGAATGTCCCACGGTGGGTCTGCCATTATTACCGCGAATTTACCAAGGACTGTCATGTCCAGGTAACGCAAGTCGCACTGGATCCATTGGGGAGGATAGAGCGTCAATTCTGTGCCTGAACCTGGTCCTGTTACTTGTCCAGGGGTTTCTACTGATGATTTTGTTGAATTATTTACAGGTTGGATTTCTGATTCGTTGATATTTTCTTTGGATAAAGATGTTGAGTTGTCGACTTCGTAGTGGACGTATCTAAAAATTATTTTATTATTTATTTTTAAAAATAAAATCTGACAGAAAAATTTTTTAAAATTAATTATGAAAAAAGTAAAAAATAATTCATTTTTAGAAATTAAAAAAAAATTATAAGTTCAATGATTGAAAAATTGTTTTTTGAATATGATTTTTTTTTTTAATAAACTAAAAAAAATTTTCAGATATCTGTTATGTCACAAATGATAAAATAATGACTTTTGTTAAATAACACTGTACTTTCTTAAATATTGACAATTTTAAGGATATAAGCTCATCCTGATGTTACACTTATCAAGAGCTTTCATTTGAGTACCCACATGCATTTTTGATATATTTTTCATATATACATATATATAATATATATAAATATATCAAATATATGAAAAATTGATGTGGGTACTCAAATGAAAGGTCTCGATGAATGTAATGTCAGGATGAGCTTATCTCTTTAAAAATGTCAATAGTTCACAAGATACAAGTTCATTTCTTTATTATGTATCTAAAGATAGATTATTTTCGAATGCAGCAATAAAAACGACTATCTTGGACACAAAATTTTTCTTATTCTCTTAATAATATAGATGATCAACTTAAATATTTAAATAAATAATTTTTAAAATTCTAGACTGAAATAAACTTACTTGCAAGTATCCATATGGAAGCATGTATTCAAAAAACTACAATCACCTAACGACTCATCAGTATGACTCTGAATGATCTTTTTAAAATGCAATTTTTTACACTTAGCAGCTCCGCTGGCGTTTATTTTATCGCACTCAAATCTAGTACCATGGGGACAGAATTCCATCACCTGAGCACCTCCTTGAGAGCGAAATCGCTCAGCCAGAGATTTTTCCTTTGAAGTTTGCTTGGATAATAAATCCAAAATTTGCTCTCCAACTTTTTTACTCTCCTTCTCTCGGATCGTCGGCATTGATATCAAGGACATGATATCTTCTGCGTTTTTAATGTCAAGTCGAGGCTGCTTCTCCGGACTAACCTCGTCGTCATCCTCCTCCGGCTCGTCATCGTCAGTCTTTTCCTGCGAAGTAGTGTCAGTGCTCTCGTGGGCCACCAAGTCTTCAGTTTTTTGGCTTGATACATTTTCTACTATTGAAAGTACTGTGTAACCCAACACTCCGTCCTCTGTTACTTCTCTCATTCTAAAATTGATATAATTTTTATTAAAAAATTATGACACTAAAATTATAAGTAAAAAAATTTTTTGTGATAATTTTTCCAACAAAAAAAAAAAACAATAAAAATTTTTAGATGCCGGCTAATTTAATTAAAAAAAAAAAGTTATTGAAGTAAAAATAAAAATTACTTTAAGACATCTTGCGCGGCCAATTTCTCCAGTATTTTTTTAACATCAACATGAGAAACATCAGCACTGAGATTTTTTCTCAGCTGAACACTGAGTTCCGCTGAAGTTGTAGGAAGACTTTGTCTCAGGATACACAAAATTTCACGTTCTAACTCATCATGCCGGTCTGTCAATGCATTGGAATCTCCTAAAAAATTAATCAAATTATTTAAATAAATTTAACACAAACAATAATTTAAAAAAAAATTTTTAATTCAATAAAATTACCTCCAGAATTGACAGAATCTGCAACAATACTGATCGTCGTTGGCAAAGTAAGAGTAAACAATTCATGTCTTTCTCGTTTTCTTTTCTGCAATTTTTCCCTTAAACTATTTCTTTTTATTTTTATCGCCTGAATTTCTTCAAACGCATCAGACATTTTGTTATTTATATATTTTTTAACACAATAAATATTTATAAAAAAAAAAAACTAACACATGTAATACCTTTTTAATTTTTTTAACTTATTAAATTAAAACTAAAAAATATTTTTTAGAATTGCACTTTTAGTTTTTCACAAATAAAATTTTTTTGGAATAATTTTTCCAAATAAAAAAAAAAATTCTAAATTTTTTAGAATGTCAACTAACCTAATTTTTACTTTTTGTTTACATTTAACTCATTTAACACTCGTATGTGCACATCAGTAGACAGTACATACCTGATTGTTGATGCGGAAGCAATAAATTTTATCAACTGAGTCGAAGAAATTCCGTAAAGTGACAAGCTTACAATTTTTGCCGCCAGATGGCGTCAGTAAAGTTTTTGATGTGTGCAGGTCTTCATATATGCTGATTAATCAAGGTCACAAAAATAGGCGAATCGCGCGCCACAAACTCTCAGCTCTTAGATCGTCTATTGTCGTGACCGTGCTCGAGCACCAGCTTGGAATTTAGAGAAATATAAACAGTGAGGTGAACAGTTAAGTACTGAGTGCGTGCAGTGTTGTGCTGACTTTCTAGACAAAATACTTACGATGGCGACGAATAAAAAGATGAAAAAATTGGAAGACCCCGGGTCAGGCGACGGGAACGAGTCTCACTACGATCTCGAGATCCAAAAGACTCTTGAAGAAATAGACGGTTGCCAAAATCAAATCGATGGGCTCAACGAAAAAGCCAGCGACGAAATCCTCGAGGTTGAGAAAAAGTACAACAAGCTACGTAAACCATATTTCCAAAAGCGCAACGACATCATCAAGAGGATACCCAATTTTTGGGTCATCGCTGTATCCTTTTTAATCAATGACATTCTGTTTTATTATTTACTTTTTTTTTTATCTTAATTCTACTTGTTAATACTTTACGTTGATTGACATTTAGCGGTAATACCGGCGTCTACCGGTGCTGCACGCCATCTTGTTTCTTATATATAGGTATACATATGTATATTTGTACTCTAGTTTATTCACAACTCGTGTTACATGGCGCGTTTTGTTACTTTCAAATTATTATTGTAATTTTAATACTTAAATTAGAAAACAACTGACATTTTTATGACATTAAAGTTTGCAATTACTTGAGAATTTTTTAATTTTATTTAAGAAAAAAAATTTTTTTACATGTTAATTTTTTTGCTAAAAAATTGCATTATTAATTTTTTAGATGTGTAATTTTTCTTATAAAATTTTTTTTTATCATATTTTATTTGATAAAAATTTTATAAAATGTCTCAAATTAATTATCATAAATTTTACAATTTATTTTTAGCAATTAGTTTTTTTAAAAATTATTTTCTTCCTTAACTAATATAATAAAAAAAAAATAGTTTGTCAACAATAAAAAAATTGCTGAAATTCTTGAAGAGGAAGAAGAAGACGCACTGAGATATTTGAACAAGCTAGAAGTTGAAGAATTTGAAGACATTAAATCTGGATATAGGATTAACTTTTATTTTGACGAGAATCCCTACTTTGAAAATGATGTATTAACTAAGGAATTCCATTTAGGATCTACAGGTGAGTACAGTAATTAATCCGCTTATACTTTTGTGAAAAATAAAGCCTCACCATAAAAGAAGAATAGATAAATATTGTAGGATGATCTATGTTGTTATAAAAACTCCTGCTGATTTGCAGGAGATCCAGCTTCGCAGAGTACTGTTATCCGCTGGAAGGAAGGAGCTGACTTGACGAAAAAGTCTAAGAACAAGAATCAATCCAAAGGACGTAAGAGGACACTGAGCCATCGGTCCTTCTTTGACTGGTTCACGGATCATGGTGATCCTAGTTCTGATGAGATTGCAGAGTTAATTAAAGATGATATGTGGCCAAACCCGTTACAGGTATAATAATTTTATTATTTTTAACAATTAAGTTATTATGAAGAAATTTTAGTAACAAAATTTTACATCTAAAAATTTATAAAAAAATTGACATTATTTTTTTTTATATTATTATTATTATTTAATAGTCTTATTAGTATTTATATTAATGAAAAATTTATGTTCTAGTACTACTTAGCGCCAGATATGGACGTAGAAAACGGAATCGAAGACGAAGGAGAAGAAATGGACAGTGACGAGGCAGAAGATGATGAAGAAGCTGGAGAAGAAGGCGATGAAGGTGCTGATGGTGATGAAGGAGATGACAATATTGTTGTCGTTGAAGACGATGCTGAGGAGGAAGAAGATGAGGAAGAGGCAGTAAATGACGAAGAAGATGCGGCGAACGATGAAGATTTACTTGTAGATGATGAAGCTGATCGTGAAGGTTAATTTTTTTTAATTAATATTTATTTATTTATTTATTTATTTATTCAAACGCCAATCGGCTTTATACATTAAGTTTAAATCAAGTAAATTTAGTTTTAGGTGAAAATAAATTAAAAATAAAAAAAAAAGTATTAATATTTCGAAAGAATTTAATTAGAATTAAATCAATTTGATTTATTTTATAAGTTTGAATTATTAGCAATATAAAATAATGTCTCAGAGTAACTATTGATTATTATTATTATTAAATATTATTTAATATGTTTGATTAATTGATTAAAAAAATTTTTATTTAATTTTCCAGATGGTGAAGGCGAAGAGCCAGAATAAACAAGACGCGAGGCAACAATTGTTACAAGTTGCTCGAGATATTAAAAAGTAAATCATTTAATTTAGAACCAACGAGTACATTTAAAGTAAAACAATTAAAATTAAAATAAGAATTAAGTATCCAGGGATTTTTTCACGTGACTAACTCCTGTTTGGCGCTCAAGACGATTGATAATGATAACACGAGCCATAGTATATATGTTGAAAATAATTTTCAGCGCGAGACAGGTGTTACGAGTCAGTGCTTTTTTACCTCATCGAAAAAATAATTATTTTTTCTTTAGTTAATAACGAGATAAATTAATTTCAGTGACTCGTTATTTTTTATTTTAACATTTTATATATAGTTTGATGAATTTTTCATGAGGATATTTTTTGCTTTATTTTCCCACGTGGGACCCTGACAAATAGAATTTCCACATATTCTTATAAAAAAAAAAAAAATAAATTTGTATATATATTTGAAAATAGTAAGACCGATAGTTGATAATTAATTAAATAATTTTTTCATCGGTCACTACATTATTATTATGAATCATCTTTTTCTCTGTATCTTCCATTGTAATCATGAAAATTTTAATTATATTTTAAATACAAATTAATGTTAATCATGATAAGTTTAATACTTAGGATAATACTTATGTATTTCTGAATTATTTTAAATGAAATTGGCCTCTCCCAGTTAATTAAGACGTCAATGTTAATCCTATTATTATACACTAAATAGTTGTAAGATTTATTTTTAAGATAAATGTTCGGCCAAAATTCAGAAGATCAATAAATTTTTTATTATTAATGATGATTAACGTCACACAAATGATTTTTTAAATAAAAACTGCATTCTAAATTGACGTCTGTGTAAAAATCTGACAGGAATAAAATCAATTTACAATTAATATTGTTTTTTTTATTAAAATTAATTCAGCAGTTAAATAATAATTTTAAGAATTTTTTTAACAAAATAAATTTGATGACTTTTCATAAATTCAGTGGTAACAGTAAAACGCCACCAGGTGGTGTCAAGTGTCAAAAGCCATCTACGTAAACTTGGGCGGTCATATACAGTGTAATACAAGCTATAGTTTAATCAACTATTAATTCTAACCCCCTAAACTTTGTTTGTAATCAAGTCCTCCAAGTATTTGTTTAAAAATTATTGAATTCTTCAATAATAAAATAATTATATTATTTATTATAAATCAGGTGATAAAAAAGCAAGTTTTGTAATTTTTAAAAATGGCGGATGTATTAGATATTGATAATGCAGAAGAGTTTGAAGTTGATGACGAAGGAGATCGTAAGTTTATTTTTATTTTTAATTACAGTTATCAATACTTAACCTCGTTACTTATTACTCACTATGATTTAAAAATTTTTTATTTATTAAATTAGAGAAAAAAATATTTTTTAAAAATTGCACTTATAGTTTTTCAAGTTTTTCACAAATGAAAAATTTTTAGATGTCGGCTAACTTAATTTTCATTTATTTTTATTGTAATTTATTTTAGAGGGTATCGCTAGATTGAAGGAAAAAGCAAAGAAGAGGAAAGGTCGTGGTCATGGAGCCGAGTTAGCTTCTACTCGTGATGAAGTTGGTCATTATGAATCTATGAATGTTGTGGAGGATGACAATGAACCTGGTCCTCAACGATGTAAGTATATTTAATTAAAAATTTTTTATAAAACTCAAGTCAGCTGATAGCTGTCAAATTTTTTCTATAAAAAAAATTTATTTGTAAATATTTTTCATCAATAGCTGTAGAAGGTTGGATTTTATTCATAAATTCAGTCCATGAAGAGGCTCAGGAAGATGACATTCAAGATAAATTTTCGGAGTACGGTCAAATAAAGAATTTGCACTTGAATCTCGACCGCAGAACTGGTTTCCTTAAAGGCTACGCTTTAGTCGAGTACGAGACGTTCAAGGAAGCCCAAGCTGCCAAAGAAGCGCTGAACGGCACTGAGATTTTAGGACAAGCTATTTCAGTTGACTGGTGCTTCGTTAAGGGTCCCAAGAAGTAATTTTTTTTTTTTTTTTTTGATTACATTAAATTTAATTTAATAAATAAACTAATCTATTGTTATTTTTCAGAGTCAAGAAGAGGAGTCACAGACGACGATAAGCCTTATATTAATTAAAACTTATTTTTTTCAATTAGTTTCAAGCTTCTATGAAACATTTCCAAGTGTATCAATTTTTTTTCTAATATCAAATATCTATTGGTATAAAAAATAAACCATTACTCAGTATAACTATGTAATTTATTTTGAATACAATTTTCAAAAATGAATATTTATTTTAATAACTATACTCGTAATTAATTTTGTTTATTACCGATATATGAAATAAAAAAATCTTATAAATAATACAAGGAAGTACTTAAGCGTAGTAATTAAGATTAGCTTTCTTTTTAGCCTGTACTTCATTGATTGCTTCCATCAAGTCTTCGTGAGTTACTGCTGTTGCATTGCGTCTGAGTGCAATCATACCCTTGAAAAAAAAAAAAAAATTATCAATCGTTTCTTAATTATGTTAAATTACACTGTACTTTCTTAACTATTGACATTTATGAAGATATAAGCTCATCTCGATGTTACACTCATCAAGAGCTTTCATTTGAATACCCACATGTATTTTCATATATTTTTCATATATACATATATATAAATATACAAATATATGAAAAATTGATGTGGGTACTCAAATGAAAGGTCTCGATGCGTGTAACATCGGGATGAGCTTAGATCTTTAAAAATGTCAATATTTCTCTAGATAAAATATCATTTCTTAAATATATTAAATTACACTTTACTTTCCTAACTATTGACTTTTTTAAAAATATAAGCTTATCCCGATGTTACACTCATCAAGAGCTTTCATTTGAGTACCCACATGCATTTTTGATATATTTTTCATATATACATATATATAAATATACAAATATATGAAAAATTGATGTGGGTACTCAAATGAAAGGTCTCGATGCGTGTAACATCGGGATGAGCTTATATCTTTAAAAATGTCAATAGTTCACAAGATACAACGTCAATTCTTAAATATACATTATAAAAAAAATATTTTTTTAAATTTCTAAATTCGTTATAAAAATCTACAAAATTGTAACATAATTATAAAGACACTTACAGCTTCAACGCAAACAGCTTTGCACTGAGCGCCATTGAAGTCATCAGTAGACCTAGACAACTCTTCAAAATTAACATCGGGCGACATGTTCATTTTCCGTGAATGAATCTGCATGATACGAGCACGAGCTTCTTCATTAGGATGCGGGAACTCAATTTTTCTGTCCAGACGTCCTGATCGCAGCAAAGCAGGATCCAAAATATCAACCCGATTCGTCGCAGCGATAACTTTGATGTCCGCTGTGGAACTAAATCCATCCAACTGGTTCAGCAGCTCCAACATAGTCCTCTGTACCTCTCGATCTCCAGCCTTCTCAGAGTCGAAACGTTTGGTACCAATAGCATCCAGCTCATCAATAAAAATAATCGCCGGAGATTTTTCTTTGGCCAAAGAGAAAGCGTCTCTGACAAGCTTGGCACCATCTCCAATGAACATCTGTACCAACTGAGGCCCGGCGAGCTTCAAGAAAGTAGACTTGGTCTGTGCAGCACAGGCACGAGCCAGGAGAGTCTTACCAGTACCAGGCGGCCCGTAGAGCAAGACTCCCTTGGGTGGTTGGATCCCCAGGTTCTGGAACTTCTCCTTGTGAGTCATCGGGAGCACCACGGCTTCAATCAGCTCCTGGATCTGCTTGTCCAGGCCTCCAATGTCGGAGTACTGCTCCGTTGGCCGCTCGTCAACCTCCATGGCCTTCACTCTGGCGTCGTACTCAGCTGGAAGGGTCTCCAACACCAGGTAGCTGTCTTTGTTGACTCCCACCAGGTCACCTGGCTTCAGCGAGTCTGCATCGACCAACCCGATCGCTGGCAAGAAGTACGTCTGCCTGGTGGACGTTTTTATCACAGCGCACTTACCTTTGCGCTGAGAGTCCAAGTCAACCACCGCGCCGTCCTCTTCACCCATGTCCTGAGGGTCCACGTCTAATAATTCGATGACGTTTGACACTAAGTACGGAAGAGTTTTGTTTACTTTTATCTTCTCGGTGTTTTCTTTTATTTTGTCATTCTGCGCCTGAAGCTCGTGGGATATACGCATCACGTCACTCTTCATTATTTTTATTTCGTTGTCCAGCAGGCGGCTCCGGGATACTAGCTCCTCTGCTGTCATACGTTTGACATCCTCGCCTAGAGTTTCCTGTTTTTAAATATAAATAAATAAAATTTTGCTTTATTAAATAATTAGTTTTGTTAAATTGCACTGTACTTTCTTAACTATTGATGTTTTTAAATATATAAGCTCATCCCGATGTTACACACATCAAGACCTTTCATTTGAGTACCCACATCAATTTTTCATATATTTTTCATATATACATATATATAAATATATGAAAAATTGATGTGGGTACTCAAATGAAAGGTCTCGATGAGTGGAACATCGGGATGAGCTTATATCTTAAAAAATATCATTAATTGACAAGATGCAAGGTCGTTTCTCAATTATGTTAAATTGCACTGTACTTTCTTAACTATTGACATTTTTAAAGATATAAGCTCATTTCGATGATACACTGATCAAGAGCTTTCATTTGAGTACCCACATGCATTTTTGATATATTTTTCATATATTCATAAATATATGAAAAATTGATGTGGGTACTCAAATGAAAGGTCTTGATGAGTGTAGCGTCAGGATGAGCTTATATCTTTAAAAATGTCAATAGTTTACAAGATACAAGGTAATTTCTTAATTATGTATCTAGAGATAGAGCTTATTCTCTCAATAATATATATTATTTTAATTATGACAATTTTTTAATTATAAACTAGGCCTAGAAAATTATTTAAAAAAAATTCATAATTTTTTGGAGCATAGATGAAATTTTTTTTTAATTTATTAAAAAATTTATAAAAATTAGATGTCAATTTTTTTATTTTTAAATTGATGAGTTGCTGTTTCATAAAGCAATAATAACCTTAAAAATAATTAATGATTAAATAAATTACCTCTTCGCCGGCCCATATCGACTTATCCTCTAAAGTTGTGGCTGCCATTAATATTTTAATTTATCCCTTTGTTTTCTTATAAATATGAACTTCTCTTTATCTATAATTGACAAAAGTAAAAATGTACATTCACCAGAAACAGAAAACAGAATGAGTAGTCGATTTTCACTGCTGGATGTCGGATTTATTAATTTTTTATGGAGACTTCACAGTGTAAACTGTCTTTATTAGATTTTTAAGAAAAAGTACTTAATTTATAAAGTAGATGGCAGCACAAGAAGTTTATTTTTTTGGCGGGACTTTTAAATTTTCTTTTGTTTGGTTAAAAAATTTCAGTTTTCTATCAAATTTTCATGGAGTCAGCTGACATCATAATTCCTAAAATTTTTTTTAATAAATAAATTAATATAAAAAAATCCACTTGTAGAATTGTCAAAAAAAATTATTGTTATAGTTTTTTCGTAGTAATTTATTTTTTTAAAAAATTAAAAAAAGTGACAGCTGTCAGCTAACTTCAGTTTATTTATTTATTAAAAAGCCAAAATAATAATCATTGTTTTAAATAATAATTTTATACAATTAAAGTGCTAAAGTGTAATTTTTTCTTTGACAAAAAAATTTATAAATTAAAAAAAAAAAGTTTTAATTAAAGAAGAAATAAAAAAATATTATTTTTTACTCCGTAAGTTTATTTATAAATAATCTACTTTTTAAAAGCAAACTTGTATTAAACGTCAGCTGTCAGCACCAGCTGGATGTACTCGCTGGTCACATGACCACCAGCTGGCTGAAAAGAAAATCATACATCACATAAATATATATAAAATATAAATATATATAAAATAGGTATATACTCATCAGTATCAACACTTCTGTCAGTTGGTTACTTAGTCTCATAGTATATAATATAAATAAGTGTACATATATAAATTTCTCGCGTACATGAACAATATTTGTCATCAACTATTCCAGTGTCATGGTCAAAAGTAATGTATTATTTCCACGTTCGTAAGTTATTTTCTAAATTGAATTTTATACAATATGGACCGGGTGAAAAATAAAAAATTAAATAGTCTTCTTAGTGACATGTCATCCGTACATTTATTACATAGCAAATTTAATAATAATAACTCTAGGTTATTTTAAAAATAACAATAAATTATTTCGTACAAATAAACACAAACAATTACCTGATTATTTATTCCCAGACGTTTACTGAGTCACCTAAGTTACACAAGTGAAAGTGTTATTTTATTAGCTGGAATATTATTGTGAAAATATAATTAACAAAAAATACAATGGCTTCTAAACAAAGTCCCGCTAAAGTTACCTTGGGAATGATAAAAGGTAAATAAATATATTCACAAATTAAATACTTTTACTTTTTTTTATATAATTTATAATAATAAAGTTAGCCGACGTTTTTTATTTTTTTTTTTTTTTTTCAGTAATTTAATTGGAGCAGAAAAATATTATATTTTTTTTATTAATTAAATTAGAGCTAAAAAAATATTTTTAAAAAATTGCACGTATAGTTTTTTAAATTTCCTACATGTGGAATTTTTAAAAAATATTGTTTGTTATAAATTTTTCAATCAGAAGAATTCTAAAAATTGTCAAGTGTCTGTTAACTTTAATAACCAATTTTAGTTTTATAAATAAAGTTTAAGAATTTTTAGAATTTTTTTTATTGAAAAAATAATTACAAAAAAATAAATAAAAAAAATGTCACTTGTAAAAAACTTGAAAAACTGTGCAATTTGTGCAATTTTTCAAAAATATTTTTTTGTTCTAATTTAAATATTAAAAAAAAAATTAGAAAAACGGTTCACCCTAAAGGCCATCCCTGCAACTTCCCGCTTATTTTGTACTTGAACGCTTCAAACTACACATTACGTTTTTGAGCTCTTCGAGCTTATTTTTATGTCAATTTGAGCTCTTCGAGCTCAAAACTCTGATAGCAGTTTAAAGACACAATTTTTTGAATTTTCAAACGGCAATAACTTTTGAATGAATGAACCGATTTTCACGTGGTTGGCGGCAATCGACGCAGTTTTTGAAGCTCCATGAAAAATTTTCAAGTTTAAATCTATCGAGCCATGAATTTCGAAGTTATTACAAAAAAACACTTTTTTCGATTTTTTTTCGACAACGATATCTCACGAACGCATCAACCGATTCTAACGTTTTTGGTGGCGATTGATAGGGGTTTTCAAGGTTAAGAGCTGATTAGTTTTTGAGACTGATCGGTTCAGCCAATTCGGAGATATTTAAAAAAAAATAAAAAAAAAACAACTTTTTTTTTTTTACTTTTTTTTCACTTTTTTTGCATTTTCTCGAAATCTACCCGTCCGAATCGGTTCAAATTTTCAGGAAATCTAAGTTTAGTGAAGCCCTTTCGAATGATACCAATCGCGATGAAATCGGTCAAGTCGTTCAAAAGTTACAAGAGGTTTACATACACACACACACACCCACACATACAGACGTACGGACATCATCGTAAAAATAGTCAGGGAAGCTTTCTGTGACCTTCAAACGTCGAGATCTGATGAAAACTTGATTTTTGTAAAACGGGGTGAAAACAATAACTTCCCGATTTTTGAAAATCTGAGATTTTTAGCGGGAAGTTAAAAATCAAAAAATTAAAAACGTAAGCTGACTTAAGTATTACAATTTTATTTTTTTGTAATAATTTTTTCAATAAAAAAAAAATCTGGCGCGCAGTAGCCTATCGGATCCGGCCCTTGCTACCAAAGCATTGGACCGAGTTCGAGTCCGGCGTACACCAATGAATATTTTCAATATTTAAGTGTATTATACTGCTCAGCCCAAGAAATAAAACGAGTTCCAATCTCAAAAGTTTACCCCCTACCGTAGTCGCTCATGACCTTAGTAGTTTATGCGACTTTAAACAAATTAAGAAAAAAAAAAAATAGTTATTCGAAGATAAATGCCAAAAATACATTTTTTTTTATTTTTAAAGTCACAAAATAAATTGAAAAAATCATAAAATTGGACGAATAATAAAATCAATTATGCAATTAATAAATAATTATGCATATACGGAAAAAAGAAAAAAGGAAAAATTACATAACATAATAAACAGTCATGTGTCGCTTCAGATTTAAAACTAGAAAAATTGCAGTTCAAAATAACATTTTTGAAATTCAAACTTTGAAAGTTAATTTTCACAGCGTTAAGTGTATCGTAAGCGACTTAAGTATACAATTTTATTTTTTTTGTAATAATTTTTTCAATAAAAAAAAAAAATCTGGCGCGCAGTAGCCTATCGGATCCGGCCCTTGCTACCAAAGCATTGGACCGAGTTCGAGTCCGGCGTACACCAATGAATATTTTCAATATTTAAGTGTATTATACTGCTCAGCCCAAGAAATAAAACGAGTTCCAATCTCAAAAGTTTACCCCCTACCGTAGTCGCTCATGACCTTAGTAGTTTATGCGACTTTAAACAAATTAAAAAAAAAAAAAAAAAAAAAAATCTAAAAATTTTTAAACGTCAGCTAACTTAATTTTCATCCATTATTATAATTATTTTATTTTTATTTTAGGTAAACCAATAACTACGTCTGTACCTGTAATAAAATACCACGCGAGTGACGACGAGCTAGAAGAACTATACCCGAGCACCGACGAAGAAAAGCCAAAGACTCCCGAATCAGAAAGAACATCCCCAAAATCGAGTCCGTTCAAAATAAAAAAACTAAAGTCTGACAGTACTGAAAGTAATGAAGACCTGGGTGAGCAGAGGTCCTCAAGCTTGGACTTGTCCGAAGGAGGTACACCTCCATCCGATCCTTGGAAAGTGCTATCGGACATCCGAGGCAAGATAACAAAAACATTCGAAGAAAAGCTATCTGAGATAAAGAGCGAGAAGAAGAACAAGAGCCGCAGCAGGGAGAACTCCAGCGTGAGCGACCCCGATGACCTGGGGGACGTAACGCCGACTGAAGATGTCTCGGAGAAAGTTGACAAAGCCGAGAAGGAATCTCCGTCGCCTTCTAAAAGCAGTAAGCCGTCTAAGAGCCACAGGTTCAGGTTCTCCAATATAAAGACTGGGTTGAAGGCCAAGGACAAGGCTCGCGAAGAAAGCATCGAGAGCGGAGTCGAAGCTGCCGAGCTGGTGGAGGTCGACTCCATGTCGCAGTCCAATATTTCTAGGGGTCAAGAAACTTCAGAAATTTCTAGCACTTGCACAGTTAAACATTTAGCGTACTCGAGGTTAATTAATGACCCTGTAAGAGAATTTTCCAAGCCTGGGATGATAATAACAGAGCTGAAGAGTTATTTGCTGTCTAGAATATTTGGACTTTTGGTATTTTTGGGATTGATTAGTTACTTAATACCTATTTTAGCTCTAGCTACTGGCATTTTTGCCGGTAGTGTTGTTGTTATCACAGTACAAAGAATGATTAGCAGAGTTAGCAAGGTTGTTGCGATGCCGGTTGAGATGGAAGACTCTCAAAAACTGGAGACTGTCCCAGTGCTGGAGATTCCTGCGGTGGAAGAGTACGCGGTGGTTGATAAATTCGAGGGGTGGCTCAACGAACTCCCGTACAATTATGACCCGGAAAATTATCACGTTGCTAGGACTCAGTCTGTTTATTTTAAGCTTGAGGGGGATTCTCTGAGGGTCAGTGAGACCAGGACGAGGATTCCTAAGCGAGCTGTTTGGAACGAGCCCCAGCCGACTGCTAAATTCACCCGTAGAAGAGTCTACTCTTTGGTTGGAGCCAAAGTTGAGTTATTACCCGAGGGTTTGACTCGCAGGCGGTAATTGTTTTTTATTATTGATATTTATTATTTATTATGATTATTGTGCATTTATTTGGAAGAAATTTTAATTTTGTTATATAGGAGATGGAGCAAAAAATATCCCATATGCGTTACATTAGGCCGCGAGGGTGTCGTTGAAAATATAACACTCGAGACGCCGTCTGACGATGAATTACTTACTGAGAATGAGAAGGATAAGTTAATTGTCGAGGAGGATGAAACAGACGACGATTTGTCTTTTTCGAAAGATACTAAAGATGTATTTGAAGATTGTCATGATGATGTTGAGGATCTCAGGTCAAAATTGTTTTTTTTTGGAAGAACAGACCGGCAAAAAGAGGATTGGTAAATTTTAAAAAGTGTTTTTAATTCAAGTCTTTATTTTTTTAAATATGAGTTATTATTATTATTATTATTATTCTCATTGTTATTATTTTCTTTATAGGTATAGACGACTTGTTTTAGCAACAAGATCGTTTAACAAACGTAATTCGATACCGTCCACCAAGGAACTTACGTCATCATCGAGTAACTTATCACTATCACAAGCTTCGAGTGATCCTAGAAATTCAACCACAGTACCGATTAATGTTGATATTCCTCCGGAATTATCATTTCATTCTTATATGTCACGATATGCTGATGTAAGATTTTTATTTTATTAATTTACTACCGCATTATTATTACTATAATAATAATAATAATTATTATTATTATTAACGAGCAAATTGTGCTTTATTAAACAATGACTATTGTTAAATTGCACTGTACTTTCTTAAATATTAACGTTTTCAGAAATATAAGCTCATCTTGATGTTACACTCATCGAGACCTTTCGTTTGAGTACCCACATCAATTTTTCATATATTTATATATATTACATATATGTATATAGATTAATATATCAAAAATGTATGTGGGTACTCAAATGAAAGCTTTTGACGAGTGTAACATCAGGATGAGCTTATATCTTTAAAAA
>CAJNRD030001122.1:21915448-21929008 GCA_905319865.3 Cotesia congregata
ATATATTTTTCATATGTACATATATATAATTTATATAAATATATGAAAATGCCATGTGGGTATTCAAATGAAAGGTCTCGATGAGTGTAACATCGGAACGAGTTTATATCTTAAAAAATGTCAATAATTAAGAAACGACCTTGTATCTTGAGAACTATTGACATTTTAAAAGATATAAGCTCATCCCGGCATTACACTCATCGAGACCTTTCATTTGAGTACCCACATCAATTTTTCATATATTTATATATATATTAGATATGTATATATGAAAAATATATGAAAATGCATGTGGGTACTCAAATGAACGCTCTTGATGAATGTAACATCAGGATGGGCTTATATCTTTAAAAATGTCAATAGTTAAAAAAGTACAGTGCAATTTAACAAAATTCATTATTTAATAAAGCAAAATTTTATTTATCTACACTCAACTAGTCACATAGTGATTGCAAGGTTCCCAGTATATTGTTAATTATTTTTTTTATATCGAGAAGAAATAAGATTGTTTAAACAGAGAAGAAATTTCAATGGAAAAATTTAATTTAAAAGAAGAAATAATAGTATAAAATTATAAATACTATTTATTTATAATTTAAAATCGTATGGATTATAAAGAGATTACAATTTTCTAAATTAAGTATATAATCCATATACTTCTTGAAGCAAAATTAAATCTAGGACAATTAGAAGTTGATCTGAGAATTCCAAAGCAAAAAACTAAGTAAAAAGTTGCCTAGAGGCAACCTGTACGGTTCTATATGATCATCGTTGCTTAATGTAGTATAACGTTACTCGACTTGGCCTGTAGTAAAAAGTTAATAGTACATTACTACAAGTTGGTATGTATTTTTGAGTAAACTTGCTACTTGTATGTTTATAAACTAAAATAAAAGTTTCCCATATGATAATTTTGCGTAGTCTTGAGCAAGGAGCAAGGAGCGGCTGACAAATTATCATAACATAAATAATCTAGGTGGGCGCGCCACCCGCAGTGACTGCTCCGTCTTCTCTGCGAAATTTCGGCTGTGTATTTGGGAGGCCACTAATGTTATTCTCCGTATATCTACTCCGTAAACTACTCATATTGTATATAACTTTCTAGTTATGCTAAGGACATACCTACACTACAACTCAACACAAGATATTACAATTCTAATTTCAATGACAAAAACCAACGGTTGGGAAAGTTTAAAGGTAAATAAAAAAAAAATACCTGATTATTCCAAATGAACCGTGACAAATTAATGTAGATTTCTTACCATTAGCATATTTACTTTGAAAAAAACTTAGTTATGCGTAGAAAAAATAAAATGTTAAGAAGAAATAACATTTTTTCATTTAAAGTCCATACATTGCTGGTTGCAAGTAAATTCTTCGTACAGATTGTTATTTATTTTTTATTATGTGTATCATTTTGAGCAGTGTATCCGATGACACTAACAGCTGATGCAATTCAGAGCTCTGACCACCTTCTTTGGTTTCTGTTTTAGGATGAATGTTTCAATAACATCGGTGATTAATTTACGGAGTTACTTGCTATTTTTACCGATTATTTCTTCTACTCCGTTGATCATACATTTTTTTCTAGAAAGATAAATATTGAAATTAATCATATTACACTTTGTGAGTATATATATATTTAAATTATAATACACTAAACAAAAAATTTATTATAAAAAAAAATAAGTAATCTATTATTAAGAGAGTAAGCAAAATTTTGTGGCCAATGTATTAGTCAATTTATGATGATAAATATTTAGACTGCATTCGAAAATATTTCTAGATACATAATTAAGAAATGACCTTTTATCTTGTGAAACAATGATCTTTTTAAAAATATAAGCTCATCTTGATGTTACACTCATCAAGACCTTTCATTTGAGTACCCACATCGATTTTTCATATATTTTATATATTTATATATATTTCACAAATACCATATATATAAAATATATGAAAAATACCATGTGGGTACTCAAATGAAAGCTCGTAATGAAGGTAACATGGAGATGAGCTTATATCTTTAAAAATGTCAATAATTAAGAAAGTACAATGCAATTTAACATAATCAAGAAATTACCTTGTATCTTGTGAACTATTGACATTTTCAAAGATATAAGCTCATTCCGATGTTACACTCATGAAGACCTTTCATTTGAGTACCCATATCAATTTTTCATATATTTTATATATTTATATATATTATATATATCTAAATATGAAAAATATATCAAAAATGCATGTGGGTACTCAAATGAAAGCTCTTGATGAATATAACATTGGGATGAGCTTATATTTCAAAAAATGTCAATAGTTAAGAAAGTACAGTGCAATTTAACGAAATTCATTATTTAATAAAGCAAAATTTTATTTATTTAAAAAATTACTGTAAAAAAATTTTTTATTTCTTTAGCTAAAAAATGAAATTGTTTAAAATTAATTTCTTCTTAAAAAATTGCTCATTTTATTTTTAAATAAATTTTTTTATCTCAGTGTATAAATATATAATAATAGAGAATATATGTATTTAGCCGTCTGGCCGTTGATGAATTTTATTTGACCTAAAGACGACTGACGTCATTGGCGAGACAACTTGAACGTGCGTTCATACATCTATTAACCACAAGTTAAAGTTTGAGTCGAATATATATATCGAGAGTGTATGTGAAATTTCTATACACATGAACAGAAGGCCCGAAGATAAAATAAAACTTAAACGTCGACGTACTAAGACTGAACGGGATGCGAGCGCAGGACAATTGGACTAAATTACGTACAAGCACGCGCCGCTTATACACAAGGGCTCTTCAAAAACCAATTGGTCCACTCGCTCATCTCATCTTGTCTCATCTCTGTATCTGCTCGTGTTATGTACTACTAAATGACTTCGGTGTTGCTGTTTTTTAGGTGCGTTAAAATAACGAATCTCATCTTATCTGCCTAACACGCGATATTAAATAATAATAAATTTTATGTTCGGTTTCAGGTACAAGGTGAGACAGGATATGAAGAGAGTACTTCATATTAAATTAAAGAGCTTCCAGTCGTTAAATAAGTATTTAGGAGTCGACAAAAAAAAATTTAGATAGCTTCACAGAAAAAGTTTAAGACAGAATCATTAAAGATTCGGATCCAAGATACTTATTGGAAGAAAAAAATTATTTTTTGATTAAGAGATGCTTAAAAAAATTCAGTTATGGTTTTTCAACATGATAAGGTAGTAAAATTTTTGTACAATGAAAAAAAAATTATCTTGAATCAAGAAAATAATTTTGAAGAATTTCAATGTCTTGAATCAAGACGACAAATTTTTGAACTAAATAAAATTAACGAAGCCATGAAAATTTAGGCGGCATTCGAAAATGCTCTATCTCTAGATAGATTATTAAGAAATGACCTTGTATCTTGTGAAATATTGACATTTTTAAAGATATAAGCTCATCCCGATGTTACACTCGTCGAGACCTTTCATTTGAGTACCCACATACATTTTCATATATTTTATATAGTTATATATATGAATATATGAAAAATATATGAAAATGCGTGTGGGTACTCAAATGAAAGGTCTTGTTGTAAAAAATAATTATTTTACGTAATATTCATCTCGTAAAATTGTACTCCAAGTTTACTGGCTTACTAAGAACAGGCTGAGCTCCTATAACCGGTGAATATTAAAAACTTATCAGCTCTTGATGAGTATAGCATCGGGATAAGCTTATATCTTTAAAAACGTCAATATTTAAGAAAGTACAGTACGATTTAACATAATTAATAAATGCCCTTGTATCTTATGAATTATTGACATTTTTAAAGATATAAGCTCATCATGATGTTACACTCATCAAGACCTTTCATTCAAGTACCCACATAATTTTTTCATATATTTATATATATTATATATATGTATGTATGAAAAATATATGAAAATACATGTGGGTACTCAAATGAAAGCTCTTGATGAGTATAGCATCGGGATGAGCTTATATCTTTAAAAACGTCAATAGTTAAGAAAGTACAGTGCAATTTAACATAATTAAGAAATGACCTTGTATCTTGAAAAATATTGATATTTTTAAAGATATAAGCTCGTATTGATGTTACACTCATCGAGACCTTTCATTTGAGTACCCACATCAATTTTTTATATATTTATATATATATATATTTTTTATTAATTATTAGCCTTTTTTTAATTACTTATCAAAAGTATTATTTTACTAACTTAAACAGTACTTTAAATTCAATTTAAAAATATAAAAATTTAAATTACATAAATGTAAGCATGCGAACTTGTATTACAAGGTACCTTCAAGTCCTCGGCAGTTCCTTTGTAAGTTTATCAGCGCAACTCATCCTGGGAATAGTAGACTGGCCACGCGATTGAGACGACGTGATGTTGACTCTTGCGAGAAATGCTAATTGATTGAATTATTTCGCTGAGTTTTACCATCAGTTACTCTCGAGGGAACCGGGTTAGTTCTCAAGCTTTTTTTCCGTCTTCAGAAAGTAAAATACTCCCAATAAATTCATCATTCATTGGATTTAAGTCGCATAAAATAATTCACGAGTCTAATTTTGCGTGAAGGTTCCCCTTGATTTATTTCTTACCGAGAAATCTTTTTCCAATCATCATTCCAGTTATATTATATCGTGGGAGTTTTAGCGTCAAAGATTAACTTAATAAAAAAAAAAAAATTATCGTAATTATCGTAGAAAATAAAATTTAGTTTAATTAAAAATTCAACCGTGGCTTGTATTAATTTACACCCATTGCAAGCTTTGAATTAATAAAAGTTAATAATCCAGCTATGATTTAGTGCAAAACTAAGTACAGTATACGATACAATATTTAAATTGAGAATATTATGTATCTATTCCCATCAGTACTTGGTTAACCCCCGGGCTGAGAATTCAGATCTGCGTGTCTGCCCTTGGAAATGGGTCTCCCTCGTAAAATTCAGAGGCTGCTCCAAGCCCCAAGCGCTATCAGGGTATAAACAGCATAAGAATAAGAGGAAGAAGTAGGCAGTGTATAGCGGAATTTTTTCGTAATGGCAAGTATTCCTAAGATAAGTGCCGGCAGAGTAACAGGCCGCGGGGTAATAATTACTCATAAGTTAGTGCATATATTTTCAGGAGCAGACGCGTGCCTCCAGGCTTTGTATTTTTACTTATAAAAACATTCTGATGCTTTTATATTATATCTATGTATGCCTTTAATCATTCGTCGCTTCTTCTCGCTCTTATTTTATATCTCTTTAATTCTTCTTGCCGATTATATTACCTTCAACTCGTCCTTATTTAAGGAGCATGATTGCTGCCAGTCAATTCAAGATTTACATCAAAGAAATTTTATTAAAATTTATATTTTAAATATTCAGTATAAATATAATTACCCAAAAAAATATTTACTTGAATCAAGTAAATGATTTTGAAGAATTTCATCTTTTTTATTTGAATAGAAAAATTTTTAAACTAAGAAATTTTACTTACGAGTTAAGAGTTACCTAAATAACTATTATGTGACTGCCAAGACTTGTGAATTATAAATAAATTAAATTTTGCTTCATTAAATAATGAATTTTGTTTAATTGCACTGTACTTTCTTAACTATTGATATTTTTAAAGAGATAAGCTCATCCTGATGTTACACTCATCAAGAGCTTTCATTTGAGTACCCACATGCATTTTTTATATATTTTTCATATATACATATATATAATATATATTTTAAAGATATAAGCTCATCCTGATGTTATACTCATCAAGAGCTTTCATTTAAGTACCCACATGCATTTTTGATATATTTTTCATATATACATATATGTAATATATATAAATATATGAAAAATTGATGTGGGTACTCAAATGAAAGGTCTCGACGAGTGTAATGTCGGGGTGAGCTTATATCTTTAAAAATCTCAATAGTTCACAAGATACAAGGTCATTTCATAATTATATATCTGCCGAACGGCCTTTTTTATTTTAATTTAAATTCATATTTATACTTAGATAAATATAAATGTAAAATAAGTATGTAGTTATTATTATTGTTAAATTACAGATGTTGCGACATTAAACATAAAACCCAGAGGAGAAAGATAATAAACTTACACTTCTGCATGGAAGACTTCTTTGTCTACTTTGCCTGGTACACACTCCCGTGGATTCTGATTATAGTCTGCGATTCCAAGCAACTTGATAGCCGTATTATACTGATCCAGTGTGATACTGCCAGTGTGTAATGGATCGAAGCTCTGGAATATTCCATCAATGTGTCTGAAAGGTACCAGAGTAAACAATGAAGAAAAGAATAATAAAATTCAATAAATAATGGGATAACAAACAAAAGGAGAGTCGGGTTCGGAGAATCAATTGCCAATTCAGTTATCGTTGAGACATCACTTAAGAATCTGAGGGTGCTGAGTTTCGATCTGCTGGAGATGTTCAATTCAAGTTAAGTGAAGGAACGAGGACATCAGTCCAGCAGAAACTAAGACAATTTGTTGGCGTACAGCGCAAAGAGACCAGCAAGAATTAATTCGTGGATTTAAATAAGAGATTTAATTTTTTTTTTTTAATTAATTTCATACTTGAAATATTTTTTATTATTTACACTGAAAAAAAATTAACTTGAATCAAGATAAAAATTCTTGCTAAAAAGTTACTTTTTTGCAAAGTTAGTTTATTTATTTTTATTTTTATACTATAATTAATTTTAATATTTTATTTATTACAATATGAAGAAATTTAATATATATTTTAGAATAATTAATTCTAAAAAATTTTATTTTTCAACAGGTTATGGGTCAAGGCTTATTTTCAAAGATTACGTCTATTAATTCTTCTATTTTATTTAAAGATTTTAATTAAATAAAATTTAGTTAAACCAAGAAAAATTCTTCAAAATTAATTACTTGATTCAAATTAATTATTTTTTTTTTTGTATATTTTTCTGTTGATATTAAAGAAATTAAATTGATGGTTTTTTTTTTAATTAAATTAAAATCAATTGAAATTGTAAGGACTCATCAGAAGTATTATTTTATTGTTTTAAGCAGTACTTTAAATTCAATTTAAAACTGTTCAGGTAACAGAATAAAATACTATATTCAATTATTTATTGCAGCGAGCTTTGAAACGAGCGCAGAGACGATCAGACGAAAGACTATAAAATGAATAGAAGAGAAGTGAAAAAAAAAATAAAAATAAAGAGAAACAAAGCAGAGGAAGTAAGAAAGAAAATTGACAACAAGATAAAATGACCGGCGGCTGAGTTTCAAATTATTGGACAACAGAGTCGTGACTCTCGGTGTCGTCGTCGTTTTCGTACCAGTAATTTCTTCAATTCCATTTGTCACGAGCCTGCGGTTGTACGCTACTATTGTCAGCCGCAAAATGAAATTTCCCGAGGGCGTTGACGAAGTGTGCCTATATATTATTTTTTATTCCCGTCAATCCTCGCCAATCAGAGACTTTCAGTTATACCAACAAAGAAATGAAATATTAAATTTATAATAAATCTAACCGCAGGATTTTACGGAAGGAGTATGCTTAGTAAATAAAATTTTTAAATTTATAAAAACAGGAGTTTAATAATCCAAATATTTTTTACCTGTCTGTAAAGATAAGCGGGGGTGGTCCTTGTCCAGTTTTGAATAATAGGCACCTTTCAATAAGATCCGCCAGATACTCGATAGGATTGTCCGGCTCGTCGATCAACAAATGGGAGATCAGGTAGTTGTTGAGCTCAAAAATTTTATGGCTGGTTAAATACTCGTGGGCTTTATGTTTCGGGCAAACATTGCCCGTTTGCTGCAATGGCAAAAATATTATAAGTGAGTTTGAGTTTAATCCATAAGTAGAAACTCATCAATCATCATATTGACTGTATTTTATTTTTATCCTGGTTCAGTTTTTATTTATTGCTTTACAATAGATCCAACAGTCAAAGCTAGTGACAAGTCCAACAATTAGAATTGCTCAACAAAAGGTCTATGCAGAGGTGAGACTTTGATTGCGTGTCAAGCACCAGTGAATCTAACGTCTGGTATTTTAGGAACGCGCTAATCTGTTAAACTGCAGTCGAATATAGACTGGAGTCTCTTCGTGGATTTTTGGACGTAAATGACCGTTTCGTGTCCTAGCCCATTCAGTTCAAGCTGACTCAGAGGAACTGCACCAAAAAGACAACTTATAATAACAATAATAAATAATCTCAACAGAAAGATTCACGGCCCGAAAATACTACGTTGCCCAAGGCAATTTGCGGGGGCTGTGTACCAAAATCGCCTCTAAACGCTCTGAATTCCTGAAAAATTAGACTGATTCATCGGGCGTATAATGGCGGTGTGGTGAAACCATAAACCGGGCTCTAGAAGTCTAGACCCGTAGAGAGGATAATCGCGGGGGCGCCTCAGGCTTTAGCTCCAAGAAGAATTATAAAAAACTACCTTTAATTTACAATCCAGGATACTTTAATCCCTAAAAGTGTAAAGCGACCCCAAGACTAAGGATAAGATCTTGGACTTAGTAGGACATCATCTGGGACTCGGAACTTTCTTTAAACTTCAAACTAGAGGCTTGATGATCCCTACATAGGAAAAAAAATTTCTTCTTGCACCAAGAAAATTTTAAGGAAAACAAAACCTATTTAAGAGCAAGAAGAAATTTTCTTGGCTTAAAAAACTTTGACTTCATTGAAAAAATTTTCAATCTTCCTTAATATATTTTCTTGAGCCAAGAAAATTTATTCTCCAGTCAAGAATTTTTTTTTTTCAGAGTAGAAAAGTTCAAGATTAATAGTCTCGTGGGACAAAAGCCAAAAGAGCGTGCAAAAAAATTTTTTTTGAGTTACTAATGCCAAAAGGGCGTATAAAAGAAAAATTATATATTTTGTTATAATAATACATAAAAATAATGCTACATCAATAAAGCAATACAAAAATAAATATGAAAAATTATACTACAAAAAGGGGCAAAATGGTCAATAAAAAAAAATTATTTTTTAATTGTTATAAAATGGTAAAAATATTTTTTTAGTTATATTTAACTCTATTTAAAATTCTCAAAAATTACCAAATTTTTTTTTTAGATCACAAAATTTCTAAGTTTCTAAAGCCAAAAGGGTGTATAATTTAAAAAATACACCCTTTTGGCTTTAAAAATTTTTTTTTCACCATTTACCTTAAAAGTGATTGTCAACAAAAATGTTTATACGCCCTTTTAGCATTTGTCATGCAATGTGTTTGTAAAACTAGCAAATAGAAAGGAAGATTTGCTGGAATTTTCTCAAACAAAACACAAACAAGCCTTGAACCGAGGAAACGTTACACGGTCATAGACTTCTTGGTGGTACGGATTGTACCGTAATGTCTCGGTTGAATTTTACATTACTATACACCAAGTACCGTGGGTACGACTACGTGCGTGGATCGTGGATCTGACAGACGTAAGACGTATCTAGCTGGTGCAACCTCCTCCTTTAGAAGCCGTTCCAGCATAACGAGGCATACATACACGATACACCGACCAGGTACACTATGATTAGCGGAAAAGCATTGGTAAAAGCGGTATGCACCTTTCATTATCCACCTAGTGGATAGTACCTGGTGAAGTAATGCTCCTGTCCCTGGAATAAGTTTCATGATCAATACCCAGCCGGTGAGATTAAATAGATGAGAACTGAGAACAAATATCATTGGAATAAACGGGGAGTTTAATTGAGGATCGATGAATCATTTCAATAGAATCTATTGACGCCCGCATGGAAATGACATATCATATCAGATGAATGATAAATAATGGCCTCCGAAAATGAACTATTAGTGCGTGTGATAGCGATGGAAAATGGCTAATACAAGAGAAGAGATGCCCTTAAAAATGCAAAGTCGAGGGTCGCTGGAGGGGCTTTACTTTGGCCACGTGTCGTCCACGCGAGAGGGGCTACTCCCCCTGACACACTCGACAGGAGTCGGATATGACGCTCCTCGAGGATCGTGGGAATATTTCTTCTATGTAATGGTAATGGTTATGGGGCTTACTAAATTTAAAGATATGAGTTGTAGTTGTAGTTACTCTAGCGAAACTTTTTGATCTTTTGCCTTCCATGTCTACGAGATCGTATATAAATTTTTAAAGGCCGAATTTGATAACTCATCAGGTTTTATACAGAAAAAAAAATTTAACTTGAATGGAGAGAAAAAATTTTGAACCAAAAAAATAATTTTTTAGTTGCATTTTATTGAATCAAGACAAAAAATTCTTGAATTAAAATTTTTTTTAAACCAAGAAAAATTTTTTAGTTAAAAAATTTTTCTACTTATTATTATATTATTCAAAATTAATTATATTTATTATATTTTTCTACTTTCTATTATTTACTTGATTAAAATTAATTTTTTTCTGTGTATAAAAAATAGTTAAAAATAATTAACAACATCTGAAGATGATTATTTAAATAGGCTATTTAAAAAGTTACTTTTTTAGAAAGTTAGTTTATTTATTTTAATACTTATACTATAATTTATTTTAATGTTTTATTTATGATATAAAAAAATCTAATATATATTTTAAAATAATTAATTTTATTTTTCAACAGGTTATGGGCCAAGGCTTATAGTCGTGTAATTCCTCTATTTTATTTACAGAAGAAAAGAAATTTTTTTTAACAAAAAAATAGAGGGTAAGTCGAATTCTACGTAGAAGAGGGTAAATATAATGATAATACTTATGGTTATTGTCATTATTATATTTCGCAACAGTGCGTATGAATAAGAGCTAAACTTATACATGAATGTATTAATTGAATACATTGAATAGGTTATGCACGCGATCTACGACGCCTGAAAGTCTGGGAGACGTGTGACTATGACGGGGTTTCTGTGGGAAACTTGGTAGCTTCATGTAGTTTTACGAGTAAAAATAAACACGAGGGGAAGGGTATATGGAGGGTATATGCGTTATATTCTACCGTCCTATGGCTTATATAGCTCCTATGGCTCCTATGGCCCGGCAACCTACTTACCGGATAAATTAACATGTACTTATTCTCGAATAAGTTGTTTATAGTCACACGGACGCTGATTAATGTGGTTATTACGGAATTAAGCGCCATGCTTGTACACGAAGACACTTGCGTGGGAGATTGGAAAAAAATTAAGTACCCATGCCAGTGAAGATAAAAAAAGGAAAGAAGAAATGGAGTTTAGTCGGGGGTCTTTGATACCAAGCATCCTCCTACTTTTTTTTTGTTCAAGTGTCATAAGTAAAGTATAAATTTATTATTGGTAAAAAAAAAATTAAGCTAAAGGTAAAAAAAGTCAATGGGTGGATCATTGACAAAAAAATTGTAACTGTTGACATTTTTTCAATCTTTAATTTAAAAATTTTTCTTCAATGTATTATTTAATGACTTTATTAAAATTGCACTGTACTTTTTTAACTGTTGACATTTTTAACTTTCCGCTAAGAAAATCGAAGATTTTAAAAAATCTCGACATATTAACTTTTAACTTAACAAAAATATAATTGTTTTGATTTATAATTGAAAAAACTTACAGAAATCAATTACTGTATAATTTAATAATTATAATATGCGCATATTACTCGTAATAAATTTACAGATTTTGTATTATAACAATTCGAAAAGTCTGTTCAAGTTCTGGTCCCATTTTTGTAAGTGTTCACACTGCTTGATTCCTTCTTCAAGACTGAACACTTGCAGAAATTCGCTCAATTTTATTGCGCAGGAGTAGGGAGACTAAAAACCGTCACGCAACATTTTTCCATCTTAAGTTTCTCATTTTTTTCTTACATTTATTATTTTTATAGTCATTTTTTGTCACGCAATTTTTCCCTTCTCTAGCTTAAGTTAGCCATACGGTTATTTATTATTCATGCGCTATCTGTTATCGACGTTATTTCTTTTTACCCTTCGGAAAATAAACTATATAATAAAAAAAAAGTCAACGGTATAATAATGATATTTATAGATTTTATCGAAAACTTAGATGTAAATTCAACTACAGTTAATATAAGTGCGTGAGTGGCCGCACCACGCAATAAAATGGCTAACTTTTAAGGAGTGGGGATAGCCGTACATTAAATATTCAGCATTTAGCCTTAGATATCTTACAAAAAACTTTTTTTAAGTAATAATTTTTTTCTTATTTAATATCGATTACATTATTTATTATTCATCAGTACTGCGAATTTTATTTCTAACTTATTGTCAACCCTTACTTGAATTTTTTTATCTGAGGTAAAAAAATATCTATCTTGAAAATAACTTCCACGTAAATCGAGGAAAATAATAAAACGTCGAAATGAATAATACTGGAAGTAAAGTTAAAAATACTTGCGAGAGCTTGTGGAACGTTGAGTTAGTACTATTCGGTATGATCGGACACAAGTCACTCCGCAGAGCATTTGGCAGCGAAGAATATCATATACCAATTAGGGAGATTATAATATCTATTTGCTCTGCTTGTTTTTTGACAATGTGTGTTTCGTCAAGTACCCGAACGTTTTTTACCGTGGGCTTTGAAGATCTTAGCGTGACTGGTGAAGTCATTTCAGGACTACTGTCGGGCTTCTTGATCTTCATTAGAGTAAGGATATCCAGTGTATATTTTCCGTGCCAAATTCCAAAAGGGCGTATAATTTTTTTTCAAATCAAAATTACACAGTAAAAAATATTGTATATTTGTGTCGAAAACGGTTTGTGTTAAAATAACACAAAGCTTGTGTCATTTTCTTTTGTAACATAAAAAATGTGTTATATACTCTTTATTAACATATTTTGTATGTTACTGGGCAATGAACACAAAGTTTGTGTCAAATTCGCCATTAATATAACATCAACTTTGTGTTGACAGCCCGTCGATTCTTCACTTTACGCAGCAAACATTTTCACGAAAATATAATAAATATTAAATAATAAAGACAATTAAATTTATATGACACTGAAGTTAGCAGACGTCTAAAAATTTTTAATTTTTTTTATTACATAAATTACAACTAAAAAGATATTTCTAAAAAATTGCACTTCTAGTTTTTAAAGTTTTTTAGATGTGACATTTTTTTTTTAATTGTTAAATTGAAATTTTTTCAATAAAAAATTTCTAAAAGTTTTAAAATGTCGGTTAACTTCATTTTCATAAATTTATAACTCTGCTGCTTCACTTTTAAGGAAATCCTTTCGCTCCAGTTGAGTCAAAACAATTGTAGTAGTCAGTATACGATAAATTAAAATAAAAAACCCATAAAAATTCCTAAAATTAAATAATAAATAGTATATGAGGCATTAATCGTTGAAATTTTAGAAATAAAAAAAAAAAAAAATAGTTAAATACAAAAATTAATTTGACTCTTTCAAAACAGCTGCAAGTAATCTGTCCGTGATTTGGCAACGCTGTACTTCGATTGTTTACATTTTCATTTGCACAATATAACCTTAACCACGTTTAAGTTTTTGCAGTCAGAGTAAATAAATAAATTAGTTTGAATTTATTGAATGGTCTGAAGCTCCCGCGATACGCAACGTTGCCAAAT
>CAJNRD030001122.1:21936904-21964623 GCA_905319865.3 Cotesia congregata
TCATCAAGAGTTTTCATTTGAGTACCCACATGCATTTTTGATATATTTTTCATATATACATATATATAATATATATAAATATATAAAATATATGAAAAATTGATGTGGGTATTCAAATGAAAGGTCTTGATGAGTGCAACATCGGAATGAGCTTATAACTTTAAAAATGGCAATAGTTCACGAGTTACAAGGTCATTTCTTAATTATTGACATTTTTAAAGATATAAGCTCATCCCGATGTTACGCCCATCGAGACCTTTCATTTGAGTACCTACATCAATTTTTCATATATTTTTTATATATGGTATTTGTGGAGTATATAAATATATAAAATATATGAAAATTGATGTGGGTACTCAAATGAAAGGTCTTGATGAGTATAACATCAGAATGAGCTTATATCTTTAAAAATGTCAATATTTCACAAGATACAAGGTAATTTCTCAATTATGTATGTAGAAATAGAGCATTTTTGAATGGAGCCTAAATACTTATCATAATTAAATTTTCATTGCTTGTTTAGTTTTTACTTGTTAATTTTAGCCATCATCAGGCTTATCCTCACCTCCCGGGTTCTTATTAAGCAAATATTTATATATAATATATAAATATATTATTTTACAGATGTGTGAGATGTAATGGCGAGGGAGCACTTTTGTTTCTACCGTTACTTAGTGGATACGAGAACCCGGGTCATTATCTTTATCAATCTTAGCCTGAGCGTAAACGCTCACCAGTCCAGCCATTCGTGACCATCTTTGGCCGCGGAGCTTACGGAAGAGCTCTCTCATCTGTATTTTAGAGCAAGACCAAGAAGATTAAGAAGACAGACACGTGTTAGTGTGTGAGCCAAACTAGTCCTGCTAAAACAACCTTTTAAATTTATTTATTTAAATTAAAACGGACTTGTCTTTAGTGGATTTTATTTTGGCCTCCACTTTTCACAACGCGGTGTCACAAGAACAAGATACTTAACTTCCACGTGTCACTCACCTCATCTGGACGTTGTTAATCTGCAATCATACATATAATTACAACATATACTTAACAAGCAAATTTCTGTTTTTATCTAGAAATTTTTATGTTTTTTATTTACATTAAATTTAAACGACCACACATCAGAAATAATATTAAGCGGGTCTTATCAGCCAAGTCTGATTATTTTAAATAAAAATAAAAATAAGTGTAGAATTTTCGGATCTTAACTTTATCTTTTGTATATAATACCTAGACTAATGCTCTGCCCGTAGATTAAAATTCAAGTGCTCAACTGAAAGCCACCCTGTAGTTTACGGGTTTTTAATCTTAATCTCGATTAATACTTACACTCCACTTGCCTCGAGTTTACATTAGCTTCAGGGGCTAGTTTTAGGCCCTAATCTCCACTTTTCTATTTATACATCATTTCTACGTCTTCAGAGGACGTCTAAATAATTTGTTGCGTCGCTTTGTCCCCCAAATACGTCTTTATATTTTTTACAGAACGACATTGGCTGTCAAAATTTATAATCCTGAAAAATGGATACTGGGTGGGTTTTTTCACACGTCAGCAGAGTATCTGGAAAATAACCTCAGAAGATTTCTATTGTAAGTAAGAATAAGATTACTTCAATGACTCAATAGCTGTATAAGCGTTTAGGTTTATTCATTGTTAAAAAAAAAAAACATAAAATAATATTTGTTATTTTCAGGCTCGACTTCTGGTGAAGAAATAGCAGGTAGGACATTTTTTATTTTGATGGAAATTAATTTAGCAGATATTTAATAATTTTTGTAACAAATATGGGCAAAAAAAATTGACATGTAGAATTTTTAAAAAATAACAAATGCAATTTTTTAAAAACTATTTTTCGGAACAAATTTGGTAATTATTTACAATTGGGTTTTCAAACCGATTTTTGGCCATATTTAGGTGAAAAATTAACATTTTTTTTAATTGTTTTTTTGATTCTGCGTGAAAGAAAAAATCTTGTTGGAAAAAGTTGGAAAAAATTTTGGCTCTCATGTTTTTGGATAAAATTTCTATTTTATCTTTTTTTGATGTTTTTGATACTATTTTTTTTTAAAAGTAAATAAAAAAAACGAATAATTTAAAGATATAAGCTCATCCCGATGTTACACTCATCAATAGCTTTCATTTGAGTACCCACATGCATTTTCATATATTTTTCATATATACATATACATAATATATATAAATATATATAAAATTGATGTTGGTACTCAAATGAAAGGTCTCGATGAGTGTAATGTCAGGGTGAGCTTATATCTTTAAAAATGTCAATATTTATACATTTTTTTGAAAATTTGTTAAAATTGTGATAATCAACTATTTGTTTTAATTGCTAATTTTTTTGTTTTTTTTTTCAAAAAAATATATTAACAAGATCAAATAAAAGGCGCGCAGTAGCCTATCGGATCCGGCCCTTGCCTATCAAAGCATTGGACCGGGTTCGAGTCCGGCATACACCAATGAATATTTTCAATATTTAAGTGTATTATACTGCTCAGCCCAAGAAATAAAACGAGTTCCAATCTCAAAAGTTTACCCCCTACCGTAGTCGCTCATGACCTGCCTATCAAAGCATTGGACCGGGTTCGAGTCCGGCATACACCAATGAATATTTTCAATATTTAAGTGTATTATACTGCTCAGCCCAAGAAATAAAACGAGTTCCAATCTCAAAAGTTTACCCCCTACCGTAGTCGCTCATGACCTTAAGTAGTTTATGCGAATCAATTAAATAAAATCCAAAAAAAAAAAAAAAAAAAGATCAAATAGAAATTCCTCAAAAATTTTTGATTTGTATCAACTCTTGTTTTGTGCATTGACTTGTTTAATTTAACGTCATATCAATCGGAGTTATAAGTGAGAGTAACCAGAAGAATTTTATAAACAGTACACCCAAGGAGATCGTAAAAGAGCCGAGTACAAGGCGCCAATCAACGTAATGTTATGACGGGAGTTTGCGCTTCAAGGGTTTGGTTCTACCAGCAGTACCAGATAAGAGGTAAATGTTTTATTTTAGAGCCGTTTACCCAGAACGTGACCAACCTAAAAATTGTTTTGTTATTTCTTCTCATTTCTTCTTCTTCTCAGACAAATACGACTTTGGTTACTATACCCAGTACCAGGATTTAAATTGTTCCAGCAGAGTTTCTGCGGTTGTCTGGTAGAAAGGATCAAGGATTAGCGACGGTATGGTTCTGTTTTAACTACTTGCACTTAAACCCCTCGGGATTTTAACGAGCAGTCGGATAAAAGTTTTATGACGTGGTTTTTTTTAAATTCTTTTCCATTTGGCCGTTGACGCTGGTGTTCATTCATTCATCCGGTGTTTTATTCGCGCAATATGGGTACACATATAAATACAAGCATCATCATTCTTGTTCACCCGCTTTCTCATCCGGCGTTCTGTGACTTTCTTGCGTCACACATCAAGCTAATGTGCGTTCCCATCCAAAGCAAGCCAACGGACTTTTATTTTTCTCTCTCTTTTTCTCTTTCAGACTTTCTTGGTCTCTTTCCCTTTAACTCATCCAGCTTTTAAATAAAAGTAGCATTTAATAAGACGTGAATCGTTATTCGGATCTTTCGATCCCGAGTTACTGTCAAAGATCTACGGGGATTGAGCGTCTGTCGACGTCTTCCGGGGCGATGCGATACTTTGATAAGAAAATTGGACACTCGCAGGCATTCGGCCTGGACTTTAGCATCAACAGCTTAAAACACTAACGGTAAATGTGTTATTTTACCCATTACACGACAAGACTCATGATAACCAACATCAGGACCAATAAGTCGAGCGAAAAGCTGATGAAAAAAAAAATATTTTAAGAAAATTTGGAAAATCTAAAAATCCACGCCTCATAATCTCATTTTCCATAATAAAATTCATTAAAATAAATAACAAAAAATACTTTTAAACCTTTTGCGCTATTGTACACCCAGAAAAGAAAAGGCACTGCGCATGTAATTAAATGATCCTTATTTACATATTTAAATAACTTAATCTTGTTAATCTGATTCATTTCAGCTTTACAAAGTTAAGTTTTTACAAAGTCAATAGTTGTAAACACACTTGACAAATAGACGCTGTTGAATTTTATTTTATCTTATTAATTTATTAATTCGAATGGTATTCGAGAAAAATCTAAACATGTTGTTGTTATTGTAATTTAAAAAAATGTTTGAGATTATGAATATGCTGTTTTATTCTATTACATTTATTGACTTTGTAAAAACTAGATGAGAATGCTAACCATATGATTTTCCTGATGAAGCTGAAATAAATCAGCGAAACGTTGCAATTCTCATTATTTAACATCATTTATTGTCCAAATTCCCAAGATTAAGTTATTTAAATATTTTAAATATGGACGAGAACTTAAATATCTTATTTACATACACTGAAAAAAAAAATAACTTGAATCAAGAGCAAAATTCTTGAACCAAGAAAATAATTTTGAAGAAGCTCATTGTCTTGAATCAAGATGAAAAATTCATGAATCAAGTAAAATTCACTTAAACTAAGTGAAATTTCTTAGTTTAAGAATTTTTCAACTCAAACCAAGACAATCAAATTCTTCAAAATTATTTACTTGATTCAAGTAAGTATTTAAAAAGATTTATTAATATTTAATAAATGAATATCAGATTTAATAAATACAAACAAATCATTTTAAATACTAAGAAATATTTGTTTAATACTAAAAAGTGGTGTCTCTAATAAATGATTTGTTAACTATTAACATTATATCTATATATACAAAAAAAAAGAATTGAAATTATTGAAAAGAATTCGAATTTCATAATTTTTAATTCTTTTGAATGAATATTTTTAAACAGGGGATTTTTGTAAGGCAAGTGTAGAGCACAACCTCATCCGCTTGGCTTATGAGGCGTGCAATATAATCATTTATGCTTCTGTTAAGTTGAGAACAGAGTTTCACCTCCTAGAATCTTAACCACATACTAGCACACGTGTTCGCTTCGGTTCTGATTCTAAGATACCGGACCTATGTGGTGGTTTTTTGCCAGCAATGTCATTCTTGGGATACTCTTTCGCCTCCTCTGTTTCTTCTCCCTTCTAGAGGAGACTAGACACAGTTTTTGTCGCTCTGCAAGTAACATCCAGCTACTATGCTACCAACACGACACAGTTAAGTCTACTCACTTAAATCCAGCTGGTAAATCCTGCGATTAGAATCTCTGACTCAGATAGTGTTATTTTTACAGCTTTTTATCGCGTAACACAATACTTAAATGTATATAATCCTAGTACGTACCATATACTACTCTGTATAAGTAATCCTCATTGGCATTTCCTCGATGTCAAGACATCGGTATCCACGACACGTCTCCTTGTAATTTTTATACCATTACACCCATGTACTGCTCTGAAAAAAATATATACTAAAAAATTATGGGCTTCTGACTGAAACGAGTCCCGATCTTACAACTTGCCGGCCATAAATGTTGTCGTCCGGTTCTACGGTCATCTTCTGTGAGGATTATCATTTTTTATTTTATTTATTTCATTTTTTGCTATCATCACAATCATTTAGAGATTATTTCCACTGGCACATTCGCACACTCCCCGGAAGGACTCAACCTCTGATGCATCTTTTGGTAAATATAAGCTTGATGAAGCTATATTTATACAGGTTGGGCAAACGCCGACGTCGAGAGGTTAATGATTAGGGATAGAGTGCTAATGGCTCGCTCACAACATTTCTTTGTTTAGTCATTGCTGGTATGTTTTTGTATATACACTTACCTCTCTGCCAGTTCACGTTAATGTCTTGGAAATATAAAATACAAAAATTTATCATGATTCTAGAGTTAGCCGACGTTTCTAATTATTTAACTTTTTTTTTAACAATTAAATTAAAACAAAAAAATATTTTTAAAAAATTTCACTTACAGTTTTTGAAGTTCTTTATACAAGTGACATTTTTTAAAAATTTTTTTGTAATAATTTTTTCAATAAAAAAAAAATTCTAAAAATTTTTAAATGTCGGCTCACTTAATTTTCATAAATTTATCACGGTTATAAAACACTACTAATATTTTGCTTGGAAATTAAAATTTTGTTTAGTAAACACACCAAAAACACTGACATGCAACAACACTCGATTATTATGTAGGTTATCTGTACGCGTAATAATTAATAATATAATACTAAAGCTGGCCGACGTTTTTAATTTTTTAATTGTTAAATTAAAACTGAACAATATTTTTTTAAAGAAAGTTTTTTTGTAATAATTTTTTCAATGAAAAAATACATTCTAAAAATTTTTAAACGTCGGCTAACGTAATTTTTATATGACTAGTTACAATAAACGCCGTGGCGCTAGTGTTCTTAATTTGGCGCTAGTTTTTTTTTCTATCGCGCATACGCAATTAAAAGAAAGTTCTAATATTTTTTAAATAGATAGTAAAATGAAGAAATGAATAAAATTGTGATTTATTATTTATTTTTTTTAGTGTAATTTTGTGCAGTGAACAAAATAAACAATAAATGCATGCGCTTAAATTAAAAAAAGTTTGTGAACACGATCATATTTATGATAGCTTTTAAAAGTATGCGAAGAAAAGTTTATAGGTTATTTTTCATGACAATGAAGTTGACATTAGAAATTTTTTATAATTTTACAACAATGAAATTATTTTTAAAAAATTCTATTTGTCAAAATTAAAAAAAAAATTATTAGTCGAAATTTTTTAAAGTAATTTTTATGACATTAAAATCAGCTGTTACTTGATAATTTTTTTTTAATAAATAAATTTGCTCCGAAAAATTATTTTAAAAAAATTGCATTTATAATTTTTTACAATTTCTACATGTCAAATTTTTGCTCTCATTTTTTTTGCTATAATTTATTTGTTAAAAAAAATTCTAAAAATTATCAAATATCTAGTAAATTGATTCTTATAATTTTTTATTGTAATCAATTTGTTATAAAAAATTAAAAAATTGACAGCTGACAGCTAACTTCAGTATAATTTTAATTATATGTACTAAAGTTAGCCGACGTTTTTGACTTTTTTTAATTTATTAAATTAGAACTAAACAATATTTTAAAAAAAAATGCACTTATAGTTTTTCAAGTTTTTTATAAATGATATTTTTTTTTTAATTTTTTCAATAAAAAAATTCTAAAAATTAAATTTAATTTTTATTAATTTTACTATTCTTTATATTTTTAGATTATTTGAGCGGCGTCCTGAAGATGAAAATGAAGATATAGTTGGAAAAAATTACAGAAGCGGAAAATTTGATATTTAAAGTCTAAAAACAAACTTAAATATTTAATAAAATATAAAAAGCTAGTATATATAATATTTTTCTATAAAAACATAAAGAAGAGATCTTGATTGATTTGACAGTAAGGTACTGATCAACAAAAATTTCGCCGAGATAAGAGTAACGTGATCCTAAAGCAAAGGTGAATATAAAGGTAGTGTATTATATTTATTATATTATATTATATATTTGGTCCGTCCATATCCGATGCAGTAACACGAGACTTGACGGCAGTTAGCTCCGCTCGACTAATTTGTGAAATTTAATCAACCACGTCAGCCTGTATACGTCGGTTTACATTTTATTTATGGTTTGCCGTCCAGTTGATCGACGAACTCAATATGCCACGTGCGGGGGGTGCTTCCTATTTCGCGGTAGCCTTTATTTTAGTTAACACATTCTATTAGAAGCGATTTAAAAGCATGCATTTACACTCACAGCTCTTATTTCAAATTTGCTGATGGCGTGTACATACTTTTAGAATATATTCATGGCGCCGTCGTCAGCGTAATTGTTGCAATTGTATTGAGTAGTAAGCACATACAATTGTCACGTACAAGCTAATGATTGATGGGAACGCTGATGACTGTAATGAGCAGTCGAGCGTGTAAACTCTGGTGACATATGAGGAAGAGCTCGTTCCGGGTGGTGACTCCATCGTAATTGGTAATTAGATGCTAATGTTCGGTGCAACGATCTCTGGACATTTCAATCTGATGAAGAAAATAATGTTGGACACACTGAAGTTCATTTTGATGGAGAATTATTTGAATTTTTAATTTAAAGTTCAATTTGATAAGTATTTAATTTTTTATTTAATGAATTTAATTAAAATTTTTAATTATTTTTTTTATATTATAAACAATAGTTAAAAAAGTACAGTGCAATTTAACAAAAGTCATTATTTGAACAAATTTGTTGAAAAAAATTATTTTTAAAAAATTGCATTTTTAATTTTTTAAAATTTCTATATGTAAATTTATTTTCTTATTTTTTTTATTAAAATTTAATTATTAAAAAAATTTTAAAACTTATCAAATATCTACTAATTTAATTTTTATGAATTTTTCTACTCAAATTAAGAATAATAAATTCTTCAAAATTATTTACTTGATTCAAGTTAATTTTTTTTTCAGAGCAATATTAATTTTAAGGCTTGTAAATTTTTTCAAGTATCTAATAATGCTGTCAACATGTTTTTAATTGCATTATTATTGATTTAATACCTGAAAAAGTATAATACATGTCAAGAAAATTTTTTTTAGCTTTATTAATTGCATCGCAATAATACTTACTATTTAAAAATTATTATGAAACATTGACAATGCCTGAAGATAATTAAAAACGATAACACTTACCATTAAATTGAATGGTTGTAGTGTTACAAAGAAAAGCCGATTTTAGTATTAGAATTTATATATATGTATAGAGGCTGGGGACTTTCACCACGTACATGGTCAGACCTTTCTCCGGGCGTTTTCTTCCCGAGCGCTATTCACCGCAAGATAACCCATTGAATTTAATACGCAACTAAAACCATTATTGTATAGACCATTATATATTCTCTCTGGAGATCTTTTACCCTCGGGTTAAATTTACAACGAGCACATTGCAGAGACCAGAAACCGTAGACCGGTCAGCTTCACCTTAGCTGTGGTACTTGTGCTGGAATAAAGTGTTTACAGTGAACTTTTCAGGCTCACGCTACACTAGAGCGTAGTCATGCTTGAGCACGCGAGTACCCTCCAGCATCAACGAGCATCATTTTTTATTTTATATATTTTATATGCTTATTATTTATCCACATATATGTTGCAAGCTGGAGAGGCCATCCTCTGGCTATCTTCTTAACTTGGAATAGAAGACTAGAGCCAGGATATTTTCAAGGCAGCTCCTTGAACCATCATACAGACCAGTTCAACGTCATCTCTGTAAACCAGATAAAAAAGTATATTATTCAAGATTAGATTAAAGCACGCAGGTGTGAGCTAGCAATTGATAGTAAGCCATGATTCAAAGTATAAATACCAAAGGTAAAATCAAACAACTTTACTCTATCTTTATTTGTACTTACTTTTTACACACGTTGTATATCTGTCTCGAGAGTTGCCCTAATATATCCTGTTCAAGCCTTATCTCGGCTTGTTTTCTTTAGCTTTGGCTTTGACTATCTTGGTTCGTCATTCGCTTAAATAAAATGACTCAACCTTTAAATTATATGTTTGCTCTATGAAAAATACCTAAAATAAATAAACATTGTCCCAAATAAAGACGGTGACATTAAATACTAATCATATCTTTACCTACTTTAATGATTTTCTGTTTTAAAAAAAAATTTTTGTTTTAAAAATTAAATATTAATTTTATTAAAAAAATAATTTTTTAATAAAATTATTTGTAAATAAAAAAACTTTACCGCTCTCATTAAAATTAAAATAAAAAATGCGAATTTATAATGTATAATTACAGATAAATAATATATAAGGAAAGTACGAATAAGGAATAAATAAAAGTTGTAACGAGAAGAAAAAGCTTGTCAGAGCATTCTCTTCCATGAGGATCTATACAGCTCGTGCATGACCGATTGTGGCTCGTGTGCGTATCGAAGCGACAGATAAACCGGCTTCAAGAAGTTATCCATCGACTTGCTGAATAATAATCGCGTTTCACATATGTTGTAAGTATGTTGTTTTGGACTTTTTGCTAGAATTAAACAATGTATTTAATGTCACTTAAATATTTATGTAACAGGTCTTATCTGGTCCTATGTTATACAGAAAAAAATTATTGTCTTCAATCAAGACGAAAAATTATTGAATTCAGTAAAATTTAGTTAAACCGAGAAAAATTTCTTTAAGAATTTTTTTACACATAATTTTTCTACAAATAATTTTGAAGAACTTCATTTTTTGATTTGAGTAGAAAAATTCTCAAACAAAAAAATTTTTCTTAGCTTAAATAAATTTTATTAATAATTTTTATGAATTTAAAACAATGAAACTCTTTTAAGAAAATATTATTTTCTTAGCTTAAGAATTTTTCTCTTAATTCAAGTTAATTTTTTTTTTTCCTATGTAGTCTTCATATGGTGATGAATGACGAATATTATCTCCCGTCAGATCTCCAAATAAACAAATTAAATTAACAGTTATATACAACTTACAACGTTGTTTACAATTAATATTTGTATTTATATTTACTCACCCAGTGACGCGTCAAAAATATTTAAAACTGACAATCCAACCAAGCGATGAAGAAATTAAAGCTGATGGTCATCGAACTGGTTTGCATAATCAAATGACTTGGCACTTTCGTCGTCGACCCCATGCCACCAACTCAGCCTTAAGTAAAGTTAATACAATACCTTTATTTATTTCTTCATTTAATAATAATTCTTGTCTCTTTTCTCAAAGAGTGCCCATGCAGCCAGCAGGGGGGCACAAGTCGTGCCACCAGAATAACCATAACCATGGAGAATTCTTCAGGGTAAGATAATAATATTAATATAACGAGGATAGAATTTCGTCCTGGAGATCAAGCTGATGCGTCATTCATTTTACTGTTGTTTAAGTTTAAGATAAGATGCGAGTTGCCGAAAATTAAAAAAAGGGCATAGCAAGAATAAATAAAAAATGTACGCTGTTTTGGGTACGGAAAGGTAGGTCCCTGGGGACTTATTCTCGGCATCTTCTGCATTATGCATGACGTAGAGGCTCGTTTCGAGGACGATCGTTAAAAATCGTACGGAGTAAAGGTAAAATCCTCTCTCTTCTCTCTTCTTTATACTTAACTGTGCTCCCGGGCGACGGAATACATATACCATACGCCATACGAGATTTTATTTCTGGTATATGGAGGCAGAGGACAATAATAATGCTCGCTCGTGCTCAAAAAGGTTTTCGGGTTTAGTTTAGCCTTTTTTATTTTATATTTTTCAGCTCCATATCATTGTTATTATCGTTCCCTAATGGTACAAGTCAGTAAAGTCCTTCCTTTGACTTAACTGTGCTGGCTGGCTGGGTCTGTCTGAATAAAACCGGACTCTCGTTTGCGTCGACTCGTCTTAAGTTGTCGTCCGCCTCACCCTCTACTCTCTACTCTGGCCAAGTAAAGCGTGAGCGTTTATTCCTTTTTACTCGATTCTCGAGCAACACGTCCTCGTCCTCCTACGCCTCCTGTTATATTAGTGTCCAGAGTGGCACCGCACGCCCAGAAAAGCAATCCCAACAATATAACAGCCCATGGTCACTGTGAATTTCCACTGTGAAAGTTGCCTTATCTTCGGAGCAATGCAACTCGATCGCCCTCACGCCAACCAACTGTTGTTTCTTCCCTCTCAAGTTGATCCTTACTGTTAATTTATGCAGTTGTACTTTATGTAGATCCATACTGATACAGATAAAGATATATAATATGCTAAATAATCTGAATTACGTACCAGGGCGAGTCACTTAAGTACTCTCAGCGCTAATTACTGCTAAGAATCATTCCAGTGGGAGTACTTGATAATAATATCTGTAATTTTTTAATATTTATTTACTCTTTTTAAATAAAAATTTTGTTTTTGTATTATAAAAAAATTTTTCTTATGATTTTTAGTTGCCTAAAATTTTCACCGCAATTAAAAAAAAATTAAATTTATATTAAATGATTAAAATGATACATAATTAAGAAATTACCTTATATCTTGTGAAATATTGACATTTTTAAAGATATAAGCTCATTCTGATGTTGCACTCACCAAGACCTTTCATTTGAGTACCCACATCAATTTTTCATATATTTATATATATATTATATATATATGTATATATGAAAAATATATCAAAATGCATATGGGTACTCAAATAAAAGGTCTCGATGAGTGTAACACCGAAATGAGTTTATATCTTAGAAAATGTCAATAATTAAAAAAGTACAGTGCAATTTAACATAATCAAGAAATGACCCTGTATCTCGTGAACTATTGACATTTTTAAAGATATAAGCTCATCCCGATGTTACACTCATCAAGACCTTTCATTTCAGTACCCACATCAATTTTTCATATATTTATATATATTATACATATATGTATGTATGAAAAATATATGAAAATGCATGTGGGTACTCAAATGAAAGCTCTTGATGAGTGTAACATCGGGATGAGCTTATATCTTTAAAAATGTCAATATTTAAGAAAGTACAGTGCAATTTAACAAAATTTTATTCATTAATAGTTCACAGCAGTCACATAGTGACTGCAAGGTTGCTAGTAATTTTTAATTGTTATTTCAAAATTAAGACAAAAATCTTGGCCATGGTTATTATTTTCCTACGTTAAAACTTTTCATTATCTGAATCATAAAAATAATACAATTGAATAATGACATATAAAATTATTGCTGTTGAAATGAGTAATTTTTTCTAATTACAGATGAATAATTCATAAATTACACGACAACTCTATAACCCATGATTGGTGGGGTGAATAAAATAATATAAATACTCGAATAATTGGTGGTTCTGCTGGTTTATAAATAAGTCACTTAAGCATTAAATACGTGTCAAGATCGCGGTAAGAGCCCGCTCGAGCAGAGCGTAAACTCATACCATTGTAATAATATATATAAGAAATTATATTATGAGTCCTCGAATGAGAATCCGCCAGCAAAGTAAAGTAAAGTAAAGAGACAAAACCGGTTCAATTATAATACAGAGGGTAGTCATTGGAGAATTGCGTTTAGTTCTTCAGCTCAAGCGGGAAGAAATATAATCCAGCGGATTAAAAAGATAAATTGCAATAATTTATTTCAAGTTCTGAGTGCTAGCAAATAAAAATTTGATAAACGGGTCCATTGGTACAATATCCAGTGACTGTTTTCCGTTTCATTCCTCGATATACTTTCACTAGTTATGCAATCTTGGATAAATATCTCCAAGTTTTATGATTAAATTAATGCAGTGAGTAATATACCAAGAAAGCTAATAAAAATAATTCGGTTAAGTTAAATAAAACCGAGCAATGCACCAGACAAATGCAACCAGTACCAGAGCTGGATATAATATTATATGAAGTAGAGGATTCGGGTGAATCACCGCGGGCTTGAGTGTCCGCGTGGGCGCGGCCAGCTAACAGGACACACAAGAGACCATTGTATTGCTGAGTACAGGGCAAAAAGGAGAGCAAAACCCCGGACTACTATTATGTATATAATACATACATACATTGATACTTAGTATGAGTATGAGCCAGTCGGATAAGAGAAAGAGAGCATAGCAGTTAATACTTGATAGCAGCGAGTAAAGGCGCGGCCATGACCGAACTCGATCGCGAGTCTGTACGGTAAAGAATAATATAACAGCCAAAGTATTTTCTAGAGCTCTACAACCAACTGGTTGAGCCCATTGTATGTGAGGTACAACCCCATTGTTTATGCCAACCTCAGTATATGTGGTCTCAGACATAAAATTTATGCAGGACTCCTTTTGGAGTGTAGTGTCTTGGTCTCTCCTCTCCTACCTTATTTTATTTCTTCAGCTTAAGTCTTAACGCGTCCACAATCCATTAGCGTGTAGTGTGTATAGTATACCTCTCTCTTCTTGACTTGGAGAGATCTACTCTCGGTTGAATCGACATAAAGATATGGATTTATGCCGCCTCCATAATGTATACAAAAAGCTCACTCTACTCTAAGCTATCTAAAGACTAAGAGTGACTCTTTAACGTCTGACATAAGGCCATATTTTTCTTAATACCATGTTGTTGTCTCAGATACTCTTATACTCTTTTTTGACTACTCTTCATCTCATACATAACGTTTTTTAGGCCTCCAGACCTCTCAGGCACTCACCAGACCTCGTTTATCTGACAAAAAATATATTAAAATTTAATATCTCTGGATTCGTCGAAAACCCACGATAGCTATACTAAAGCTAACAATTTTATATTTATTATAATTCTGATTATGTTACCAGTAGTCCGAGTCCAGGTTACTGGTTACTGCTTCTATTCGGAGCTCGAGTATGCTAAGTAATATGAGAGAGTAGCCAGCTTCTTCTCGAATAGCTCCACCGGGTTGTAAGTTGTAGGTGAGCTTAGTCTTATATCATGTGTACATATAATATAAGAAGCAGCCAGATGTGCCCCGTGCTTGTGCTGGAGTTTATTGCATATGGATATGCGGGGGCAGTTGAATCAGACGGTCACGTTCAAGATTCTCCGATAGCCAAGTAGAGTTTCTGCTCTTGTAATCCTTTTTTTATTGAGAGCCGAGCTTCACGCACATTCTAGGTCTGGATCATTGCCATTATCATCAACTTGAACTGTTATTCAGAACTACGTCATTTCTAAATGGCAAGTACCAGATTGAGGATACTCCGCTTTAAATTCCAACCTTTCATTGCTGTTTTTATTTTTTTATGCTCCGCGATACTGGAAGTTAATTCACGGAAAAAAATCTGAAAATTAAAAATAGAAAAATTGAAGTTTGGAATAATATTTTTATAAATTAATAATTTGAATGGTAATTTTCATAACTTTGAATCTAATGACATTAAAGTTAGCAGTCACTTGATTATTTTTTAGTTTTTTTTTTTTTTTTAATCAAGTTTGTTCTGAAAATTATTTTTTAAAAATTGCATTTGTAATTTTTTTTTGTCATAATTTATTTGTTAAAAAAATTCTTATAAAATTTTAAAATATCTGTTAAATTAATTTTCATTTATATTAATGTAATTTTTACAATATAAAAAAAAAATAAAAAAAATTGACAAGTTTTTTTAAATAATTTTTTGGAACCAATTTGTTTTTTTAAATAAAATTAAAATATTGTAAAGTGACTGTTAATTTTAATGTCATGAAAAATTCTTAAAGAAATTTTACTTAAGTCAAAAATTTTTGGTCTTGATTCAAGACCATGAAACTCTTCAAAATTATTTTCTTGATTCAACTTAATTTTTTTTTCAGTGTACAAGTCAACTATTTCTTCAAAAGAATAAAACAACCCATAAAAACATATGTAGTTACTAAAAATTGTCTGAATAGAAGATATAAGCATCTAGAAGCGACAATGCCTAATATAAAATATTAATTTAAAAGATAAAATATTGCACCGGATGAGGTGAGATGTTGTCATGTATACTGGCGTGTCATGTGCCAAGACGACTGATGAATTACAAATCAACTGTCAGGCGGTGTTGGTTCTTTACTTTGCACATAACACATCATATAGCACTTACACACCTGCTTTGTGCCTAAAAAATCAAATATTAATGCATATTATTCTTGTTTAAGATTTTTTATCCCGAAAATGTCTAAGTGGTGATTTAGGTGACCAGAGACACGATTGATAGCGGATAAAAATATATAAATCCAAGTGTTTACGTCATCGAGGCCGCCGAGTTTACTTGCACGTTTTATTTCACGGTGTTCCAGTTGAGCGATCGTAGCTTGGCTTGCATAAACGATAATGATTCGTGGTCTCTCTCCCTCATTTTCTCCAGAGTCTTATATCTGTCTTGTGTTATGTTGTTTTACGCGAGATGTGATATGGGAGTGGCTGTATCTACGTACATGAACATACTCCGGTCTCTGGTCGGCATCGCCCACAAATGTACATGTAAATTTACTATCGAGATCATGGACTCACAAGGCGGCTGTGCTGTAAAATAGTCTAAGTATAAATTTAAATAATAATTTTAAATAAATTTATCTCTCTCTGATTAGCATTTCCAGCTATTCAATTGATGATTCGTAGCTAGATGCTTCTATGGGTTTACAAACATTGATTTACTTCTTTTCAACCGGCAAATTCCAGAGGGACCATAATTAGGCCAGAGATGGCTAATAATGTCAGGAGGCTCAGGATGGTCTGGAAACAAAACAGTTAAAAAAATAAATAAAAATAATAACCAAAGGGCCAGATTTTTCGAGTGAATACACGTCTTCTCCGTTTCATCCTTCACTTAGAGATCTAGAATAAAGAATAAGCCCAGGAAGAAACCTGTTCGCCACTCGCCAGGGTGTGCAAGCGAGAGAAAAAAAGAACGGTAAATTGTGGACAGTGGTGAGCCTGGGGCAAACCCGTGCTGCATATGATTACCAACGGCCAGGACCTATCTGAATCTACCCACAACACGGCATTATCGTCCTGTAATCTAAATCTCGGATTGCTGGTCAGGATGTCAATACAAGGGATTAAATATTTATTGACTTGCCGCCATACACCTGAATTAATCCGTATGACTGAAATTTAATTTGTGTCCTGAAATAATTAAAATTTAATTTTTATTTACAGAAAAAAAATTAACTTGAATCAAGAGAAAAATTCTTGAATTAAGTGAAATTTACTTAAACCAAAAAAAATTTTTTAGTTAAAAATTATTTACTTGATTTAAGTTAATTTTTTTTTTCTATCTATTTCTTCTTTAAGTAAATTAAAAATTATTTTTTTAGGAAAATAAAAAAATATTTAATAGTACCTGGATTGAATTGGATTGGATCAGATAAACGAAATAAAGAAGAATAAGTTAAATTATTATACATGCAAAGGCAGAAAGTATCGGAGGTTGATTGGGTCGCCCAGCCTTGGGATTAATGGTAGTACCTGTCTGGACCTTGAGGGCGTAGGTGTGTCTTGGAGGGTTTATTTTCTGGTCGCTCCCCTTTCTCTGGGCCGCTTTCTTCAGCGAACCTCGTAGTATATTGCGCCAATATACCGCCAAATCACAAAGGAACCCCTCCAACAGCCAACCGTCCTCCTGGATCTCATTCTCTGTCTCTGTCTTGAATAATCCCATTTGGATCTCAGGTTTCACCTTTTTATAATCTTTGCAACGGATCATCAGATGGCTTGCTTCCTTAATCTCCCTAGACTCCTAAGTATTATATGGTATAGCACTGGTACTCTATATATAGTATATATGTGTATACTGGTTGGATGACATTTCAAAAAATAACCGCAGCACCACATAACTCACCTTAATCGGAGTAAAATGTCAAGAGTGTAGAAACACTGGCTTATAATAACTAAAACTAACAAAAAATTAGGGGTGTCCGAATATCGTTCGAATCGAATCGAATCGAATATTGATATTCGAACCGAATAATTCGAATTTTCGAATTAATCAATATTCGACGAATAATTCAAAAGAATCCGAATAATTCGAAACTTTTCGAATTATTCGTAATTTTTCGAATAATTCGAATTTTTTCGAATTAATCGAATTTTTTCGAATTGTTCGTCGAATTTCGAATAATTCGAAAATTCAAATTATTCGATTCGGAACGAATAATTTGTAAGTTCGAATTATTCGCACACCCCTAATTTTAAACCCTAGTCTAGTTAAGTCTTGATAGCAATAGCTACGCGGACATGTAAAAATGAAAACTCTAAATTTTTTCCAAGTTACTAATCTAATCAACTGTTTGGTCTAGAATCCTTGTAGAGAATGTGAAAACGATTCGATTGATGCATAATAATGATTAAAAATGAACTTATCGAAAATTTTAAACCCTAGTCTAGTTAAGTCTTGATAAGTCTTGTTAGCAATAGCCACGCGGACATGTAAAAATGAAAACTAAATTTTTTCCAAGTTACTAATCTAATCAACTGTTTGGTCTAGAATCCTTGTAGAGAATGTGAAAACGATTCGATTGATGCATAATAATGATTAAAAATGAACTTAGCGAAAATTTTAAACCTTACTCTAGTTAACATTTGATAACTTTTAATTACAATACCCACGCAGACATGTAAAAATGAAAATTCTAAATTTTTTCAAAGTTAATAAGCTAATCATTTGTTTGGCTTAGGATGCTTGTAGAGAATGTAAAATCGATACGATTGGTATATAACAATGATTAGAAATAAACTGATCGAAAATTTTAAACCTTACTCTAGTAAACTTTTGATAACTTTTAATAACAATACCCAAGCGGACATGTAAAAATGAAGACTCTTAATTTTTTCCAAGTTACTAATCTAAACAACTGTTTGGCCTATAATCCTTGTAGAGAATGTGAAAACGAGTCGATTGATCCATAATAATGATTAAAAATGAACTTAGCGAAAATTTTAAACCTTACTCTAGTAAACTTTTGATAACTTTTAATAACAATACACACGCGGACATGTAAAAATGAAAATTCTAAATATTTCCAAGTTAGTAAGCTAATCATTGGTTTGGCTTAGGATGCTTGTAGAGAATGTAAAATCGATACGATTGGTATATAACAATGATTAGAAATAAACTGATCGAAAATTTTAAACCTTACTCTAGTAAACTTTTGATAACTTTTAATAACAATACACACGCGGACATGTAAAAATGAAAATTCTAAATATTTCCAAGTTAGTAAGCTAATCATTGGTTTGGCTCGAATAATTTGAAAATTCAAATTATTCGATTCGAATTTTGAATCGAATATTACTATTCGATTCGAAACGAATAATTCGTCAGTTCGAATTATTCGCACACCCCTACAAAAAATATTAGGCTCCAATATCATGTCTGGGGGTCAACATGTCAAATGTTAAATGTAACCAAATGGGCTGAGCTTACTCTTATTTATTACCTCAGTTTGGAGGCGAACCAGCGACGCTGGTTAATGTCCCCAGGACCCAAAAAAGAGACTAATTTTATTTTTTTAGTCGATAAGCCCCTATTGCTTCAGTGGCAGATATAAATGGTTTAGTTTGACCGTTTACTGAGAAACTAAATTACCGGTAGTTTATTTATCAAGCTGCGGGTAGAGGTGGAGGTGAAGATGGAAGAGAGCCACCCCTGTTGTGATCTGAAAAAAAAAAAAAAATTATTTTATTTATAATTTGTGGAGTAGTCTATTTGTTTAGTTCAACAATTTAAGCTATAACTATTCTCTTTACAATATCCGAATGAATTTAATTAAGTTTTACAATAATTTAATCAAGCCCTTAGAATATTGTTATCAGTAAAGTGATAGAATCATCGATTAAATTTAAGTATAAATATAAATATCAAGATAGTACTTCATGATTAGAGTACAGTGGTTAAAAGAAAAATTTTTGAGAGTGGAAAAGTCTACTACATCAGAGAATAGATAAAAAATCTAATAAGGTTAATGTTGATAAAATCAATCAGAAAATTTTAATTAAAAAAGTTGTTTTCATATCATTCTTATCAATAGTCAATTTATGATGATAAGTATTTAGGCTTCATTCGAAAATGCTCTATCTCTAGATACATAATTAAGAAATGACCTTGTATCTTGAGAACTATTGACATTTTTAAAGATATAAGCTCATCTCGATGTTACACTCATCAAGACCTTTCATTTGAGTACCCACATCGATTTTTCATATATTTTCTATATTTATATATATACATATATGTATATTTGAAAAATATATGAAAATGCATGTGGGTACTCAAATGATAGCTCTTGATGAGTGTAACATCGGGATGAGCTTATATCTTTAAAAATATCAATAGTTAAGAAAGTACAGTGCAATTTAACATAATTAAGAAACGACCATGTATCTTGAGGACTATTGACATTTTTAAAAATATAAGCTCACCTTGATATTACACTTATCGAGACCTATCATTTGAGTACCCACATCAATTTTTCATATATTTATATATATTATATATATGTATATATGAAAAATATATCAAAAATGCAAGTGGGTACTCAAATGAAAGCTTTTGATGAGTGTATCATCGGGATGAGCTTATATCTTTAAAATTGTCAATAGTTAAGAAAAAACGGTGTAATGTAACAAGTAATTCAAAAATATCTGAAAATTAAAAATGTTAATAACTATACAATACAAAACATTAATATAATTACACTACTTACCATAATATAAAATCTTTTAGTTAAAATATTAAATCCATGACCGAAATACAAAAAAAACAAGAATTTTCCTTCATCGAGATAAGCTAATCACTGGTTTGGGGATTAGACCTGTTTAGTTTTTTACAACCATGTCGTTGGGGACCGGAATATCTCCAAAGGAATTACCGATACAAATACAAAGTATATTTTAAAAAACTAATGTGAAGAATGAGTTTGTTAGACGAAAGAATGTCAAGTCATTTATAAATAGATGAAGAAAAGTTGTATAGTTTGTTGTATTCATATGCGGACGTGAGTAGAGTCGTTGAATTGATTTCCTGGAAGACAACTCTTGAATCCCTCTTTTACTTCTCTAAACTCGAATCCTCGCGGCTGGTGACTGTCAACTGAACAACCGACACTAATGTACTGTAATGTTAAATATATACATATATTATTATGGTATAGAGTTTTGGTTTTTTAAACAGAGGGGTCTGTATAAAGGCAACAAGTGTTTATATTCGGTGACGGAAAAATAAAACATTAACAAGTTCAGACCTTTTTAATACAATAATGATAATAAAAAAAAAAATACTTACTTTAAATTATTTAAATTTTATTATCAACATTAAATCTATGTATATAAAGTAAATATTATTTGAGATTGCAGATATAAGAGGCAATAGTATTGGCTGAGGTTCGTGGGTGAGTGAACATCTTCCGGTGTGTCTTCAGGTGTAGCGAGCACATTCCTAAATGCTATCTCTTGGCATTCTCAATCACCCGATTATTAAATAAAAGGTTTCTTCTAACAAGATACTGAAGAATCAACGCTCTCACAGGTTAAGGATACCCTTTAGCTGCAAGGATAATAATATAAGCCGAAAATATGCAAGGTACTTCCTGAAAAGAAGCTACACAAGTGAGAAATATCAGGACAATGAGCCCGACTAAAGGACAATCGCCCTAATGAGCTCTATTTATACTTATACTTATATATTTCTGAATGAGTTGAGGTAAATTATCAGCGTACAAAACCACAGCACGCGCTAACGTCTGTCCTTTTGTTCGTATTCATATACAGGAAGAAATATATCTAATAATAATAAGAAACAGGTACCTCTGAATTCCAGAAACGAGTCAACAACCCAAGACTCTTACCGTATAGTAGTTAAGGACCGAGTATTGTTCCACGAAGGCTCGGCGACCACTTATACATTTTCAGGATTAACTGGCTATTCTATAAAGGGTACATTTCTTCTTATTATATTTACTCGACATAATAACCCATAATGTAACGAATTTTAAAAACTTTTACGGGTTTATTTTTTCAAGTTCCGCTGAAACATGAAAATTTTTTTAAGTGAGTATTTTATTATTCTATTTATACGCACACATATACTTCTTTTTATATTATGGAATAAAAAATAATCTTTAGTGACAGACCTCAAAGAAATTAGGAGTAAAAAGATCTGAAACATACGGGTGCCTTGAACTCTGCTCCTCTTCTTCTTTTAATCTTTTTCTTCTTTGCTCTCACGAATCCACGTTAGATCACCCCTCGAAAATTTAGAAAGAAGCCCATCCAGCTGTTTGTGCATGATCGCGTATTACTGTATGCCGTGGAACCGAGGGATGTAGTCGCATTGCCAGACTAAAATTTAGACTGACAGAATATAGCAGGGGAATTTTTGTTTAAAATAAATAACAGGGTGTACTGAATAGCTGGAATGCATACTACACTACACACGTGCAACAGGTCCCGAAGAATTATATTATATTATAGTTGGATTTACACTTTTTACTATACGTTCAGATGTATTTACTAAAATATAATACTTCTTTAGGACACCTGCTAAGACACGCCCTGCAGCCTATTTCTTCTTACAATATATTTATTTAAATAAAATATTATTTAAATTAATATAATAAATAGCAACCTTGCAGTCACTATGTGATACAATGCTATTTCTTAATTATTGACATTTTTTAAGATATAAACTCATTTCGATGTTACACTCATCGAGACCTTTTATTTGAGTACCCACATAGTATTTTTTATATATTTTATATATATGGTATTTGTGTAATATATAAATATATAAAATATATGAAAAATTGATGTGGGTATTCAAATGAAAGGTCTCGATGAGTGTAACATCGGGATGAGCTTATATTTTTAAAAAGGTCAATAGTTCACAAGATACAATATCATTTCTTAATTATTGACATTTTTTAAGATATAAACTCATTTCGATGTTACTCTCATCGAGACCTTTTATTTGAGTACCCACATGGTATTTTTCATATATTTTATATATATTTGGTATTTGTGAAATATATATATATATATATATAAATATATAAAATATATGAAAAATTGATGTGGGTACTCAAATGAAAGGTCTTGATAAGTATAACATCGGAATGAGCTTATATCTTTAAAAATGTCAATAGTTCACAAGATACAAGCTTATATCTTAATTATGTATTTAGAAATTCAAATTCAGCCTCAATAATTATCATAATAAATTGAATATCCGTTAAAATGATACAAAACCTTGAAAAGGCATAAATTCAAATCAAGACCTTTAAAAAATATAGTACTATTAAATAATAAAAATAAAAAACTAATATAATCACAGTCACGTACACCTAATAAAATAAAACCGGTGAAAATCTGAAGGTATTATATCGATAAAATGTCAATTCTAATAGCAATAAATACCTCAATATATCAGTGATATATTAGATGATGAACGGATCCACGCGTTTCTCAGTAGACCATAAAATTACACCGATTATTCCGAAGAAGATGATAATAATTATTATCATTACAACTCCGGTACGGAGATTAACTTGCCACCCACACTGTCGTGATCCATGTGCTCACATATATAGCAATGTGTTTGTTATGTCGACTAGTTTCTTGATCGTCAACACAATGCCACCGATAATAATAGACTTGGTCTTGATATATAATATAATACAACACACAACATCACTAAGACATTGCCGAGATGAGTATAGGGTGAATCTCTTTATGATTAAACAGACCGGCATGTTATATATGTCTATTGTCTAAGATTGAGAGCAATAAAGCCTGGAACGAAGAGCGTTCGCAAAACAGTTTTGCTCTTGCGTAAGAGGACATTGATTTTAAATTCAAATGTCGGGTGATATAACTGTTTACTGGTTTGAGAATTAAATTACCAGAATTTAATACCAAGTACAGGCTGGGTATTAGTTATTATATTTATTGGTACTCCATCGGCATTAATTGGAAGCTGGGGACAGAAAAAAAAATAAAAATAAAAATAAAAATGGTGAGCAGAGTGAATATGAAGAAATAAATAAATAATTTATTTTAATGAGTATATTAAACCAGTACTGGTTGAGGTTGATGAAGAGTCTCGAGCAAGTCGTACGTAGGTGTTGCGATTTAAGAAGAAGCTGAAGCTGAATAGGAGGCTGGAGACTGAGGTGGGCGGTACGAGCGCGTGCGAGGTTCGAGACCGGGATCAAGCTGATGATTTGCGCTCGAGAAAAACAGCTCTGCTTATGGTAGATGCTACAGCTAACAACTCGTGCTCGTGTCAGCCTAAGATTAGTTAGTACTTGTGGTGGTAGTGGTAGTGTCCATGCTCCAGCTGCTGAAATAAAGAATTACGTTTAATTAAGAGGAAGAAAATAAAAATATAACTGGTCTTTACTTACATTGGAGTCCAGCTCTTGTCATTTTATTTTTTATGTTATAGATCCAGCATACAGATTCATCTTGGACTTGGACTTAGCTCACATCTAAATGTTAGATGTTACATTTTATACTCAGCAATCCAAACATTATTATTTGAACTCGTGACATCGCTGTAAATTAATAAATTTACAACGATAATAAACTAGCAATTTTGCAGTCACTATGTGACTGCTGTGACTTGTGAACTATGAATAAATATTTTGCTTTATTAAGTAATGACTTTTGTTAAATTCCACTGTATTTTTTAACTATTAATGTGTTTAAAAATATAAGCTCATTTCGATGTTACACTCATCAAAAGCTTTCATTTGAGTACCCACATGGCATTTTTCATATATTTTATATATATATACGGTATTTGTGAAATATATAAATATATAAAATATATGAAAAAATGATGTTGGTACTCAAATGAAAGGTCTCGATAAGTGTAACAGCGGGATGAGCTTATATCTTTAGAAGGGTCATTAGTCGACAAGACACAATGCAATTTCTTAATTATTGACATTTTTTAAGATATAAGCTCATTTCGATGTTACACTCATCGAGACCTTTCATTTGAATACCCACATGCATTTTTTATATATTTTTCATATATACATATATATAATATACATAAATATATGAAAAATTGATATGGGTACTCAAATGAAAGGCTTTGATTAGTGTAACATCAGGATGAGCTTATATCTTTAAAAAGGTCATTAGTTCTCAGGATACAAGGTCGTTTTTTAATTATGTTAAATTGCACTATACTTTCTTAAGTATTGATATTTTTAAAGATATAAGCTCATCCCGATGTTACACTCACCAAGAGCTTTCATTTGAGTACCCATATGCATTTTCATATATTTTTCATATATACATATATGTAATATATATAAATATATGAAAAAGTGATGTGGGTACTCAAATGAAAGGTCTCGATGAGTGTAACATCGGAATGAGCTTATATCTTTAAAAATGTCAATAGTTCACGAGATACAAGGTCATTTCTTAATTATGTATCAAGAGATATAGCATTTTCGAATGCAGCCTAAATACTTATCATCCTAAATTGACTATTGGTGAGAATGATATAAAAGGCACAACTCCAGGTCAAGACTTATTTTCCAACGGTACCAAATTTACCCATAAAAACTCATTTTATCATATAAATATACTGGCCATAAAATTTTGCTTATTCTCTTAATAATATAAATTAAAATGGCTTATTGTTGCTTTTTGTTCTTTATCTTGTTTTGTTGGTTTTAGCTTTTATGACTAGACGGCCTGAGCTCAGATTGTTATGATTTAAGTACACACGATACTTGATACTTCCTATTCCAAGATTATTGGTTGCGTGATATACACAAACAGCCGAGTTGAGCTGGTGATACGATGTGATATGACTAACACAACTGGACGTGTGTAAATTTTTAACACGGGTGATTTTATCGTGTTGTGACTATAACATAAAACATAACAAATAAGAATAAAATCCACGGCAATTATAATGTAGGTATAATATATATAATATAATGCGTGGCGAAAGATAACGGAGTACTTTCATTCCTACATCCGGCCTTACATCATTCGCGTGATTGCCTCGACAATTAGTACTTCCTTGTTCTGCATAGATCACTTATACTTCTTTTCATATTTATGCTGGTGGTTAATTTATCTCAAGCTTAAGTTGTAGGTTGCAGGGTAATCGTCCAAGTTGTAGTGACAAGTAAAGCCGACTCTTGATTTTCATGCCGGATATGAAACCGCGATAAATAATCATCTAATTAAAATTTTAACAAATAAGATTAATTGTCGCTCTTTTTTTTTAGATTATCAAGAAATAATATAATAGATGTTATCCTTTTTTGTTAAATACTTATTTACTAACTAACTTGACAGGTAATTTAGAGAAATTTATTAGCCTTATGACCATCAATTATGTTATAGGAATTGACCAGTCATCCATTATCTTCTTAATAGTACCCTCATTTGGAGAATAGTTCGCTTCAGGGTAGCTGAACTAGTTCAGCCACACTACCAGTCGTCTGGATATTTTTTTATTTTAAAAAAGTTTATTTTATTTTTTAATAATGTTTTAACAATTTTTTAAGTTTTTTTTCTTAATTTTTTTCAGAAATTATTAATTATTAATGATATTAAAATTAATAATTGTTTGACCATTTTTTAATTTTTTTTTAATAAATAAATTTCCTCCAAAAAACTATTTCTAAAAAATTGCATTTTTTATTTTTTTGATTTTCTAAATGTCAATTTTTTTATAATCCTAAAGTTAGCCGACGTTTTTAATTATTTGAATTTTTTTTAATAATTAAATTGAAACAGAAAAATATTTTTTAAAAATTTCACTCACACTTTATGAAGTTTTTTACAAGTGGCATTTTTTTAAAAATTTTTTTGTAATAAATTTTTTAATAAAAAAAATTCTAAAAATTTTCAAATGTCGTTTATTTTTATTTTCATATTTTTTTTGGCATTTTCTTTGACATAATTTATTTTTTAAAATAATTCTTAAAATTATAAAATATCTGCTAAATTAATTTTCATAAATTATTATGATAAACTTTTATCAAAAATTTATATGACATTAAAGTAAGCACTTTTAATTTTTTTTAATTTCTAAATGCCAATTTTTTAAAAATACTAAAGTCAGCTAACGTTTTTAATTTTTTAATTATTTTTCATTCATTAAGTAAATTAAAACTTAAAAATATTTTTTTCAAAATTGCACTTGTAGTTGAAGTGTCTGCTGATTTAATTAACTGTCATTTTTAAGAAGAGTGTTGCGCCATCTATAAACCAAAAGTTAAATCACAGCGCGCCAATCTGAATTACCTGTCACATGAACGAACTTACCGTAAGTAATATATTAATATAAATTAATTTATAATAAAATTTATGCAACTAAATATTAAAAAAATATTCTTGAACTTTTTTTTAGATTCATTAAAACAAATTAAAAGTCTTCAGAAAAATTCCAATTCTACGTAAATTAAAGCACAGGAGTGTAAATAAAAAAGCGCGTTGTCATTGGTCGACAACTGGGGCCAAGCTAGCTCCCAATTACCTCTCAATAATTGTAAAATAATAATAAAAACAATTATAATTTTAAGTGAATCAGTCAGTATTATTATGGAGTGCGTGAAAAATAATTAATATGCCAAGTTTACTGTCCAGTAATGCCTGGTTTAGAGGAAGAAAGTATTTGGTTCGAAACGAGTCCGTCAGCGAGTAGCCTAATGTCCGATGGAGTCGCTGCCGAGCAAGTGAAAAAGTTTTTTTTCACGTCTCGACGATCTGACGAAACAGGACAACAGGACGAATCACTTGAAATATTTATTCCCGAGGTAAATTTTTCACTTTTATCTAATTTAATCTCCAAAGTAATCAATAATAATAATTGGAGTATTTTTTAGTAATTAAAAATAAAGATATATATTCGGCTTGCCAATTTTTGGTTATGTTCTCGCCATGCGGCACTATTTCACGAAATTTTATTTATAATTTTAATATTATTAAAAGAATAAGAAAAATTTTGTGTCCAGGAAAGTCATACAATACAATCAGTTTTTTTTAGTTAAATTTAGTGTCATTGGAAAGGTCTTGACTTGAATTCAAAAATTCTCAATCTCTAGATACATAATTAAGAAATGACCTTTTTTCTTGAGAACTATTGGCATTTTTAAAGATACAAGCTCATTCCGATGTTAAACTCATCAAGATCTTTTATTAGAGTACCCACATCGATTTTTCATATATTTATATATATTATATATATGTATATATGAAAAATATATCAAAAATGCATGTGGGTACTCAAATGAAAGCTCTTGATGAATGTAAC
>CAJNRD030001122.1:21964978-22007125 GCA_905319865.3 Cotesia congregata
ATATATAAAATATATGAAAAATTGATGTGGGTACTCAAATGAAAGGTTTTGATGAGCGTAGTATCGGGATGAGCTTATATCTTTAAAAATGTCAATATTTAAAAAAGTACAGTACAATATAACAAAAGCCATTATTTAATAAAGTAAAATTTTATTTATTTAATAATTTTAATTTAAATAAAAATTATTATTTTCAGTTATTGCACGCAAGCTACAATTTTTACGTGTGGCCATCAGCACCAGTTCTCGCGTGGTACCTCTGGGAGAACCGCGAAGCCGTAGTAGGCAAACGAATCCTCGAACTAGGCTCCGGAACCGCGTTACCCGGTATCGTCGCTAGTAAGTGTGGAGCACACGTTACCTTAAGTGACGCTGCTAATTTACCAAAAAACTTGCAGCACATCAGAAGAAGTTGCGAGTTGAACGGCGTGTTGTCTCAAGTTAAAGTCGTTGGCATTACTTGGGGTCTCTTTTTATCAAGTTTATTGAGCATCGGTCCACTGGACATAATCCTCGGCTCAGACTGTTTCTACGAGCCCACAGTCTTCGAAGACATTGTAGTAACAGTAGCCTACCTTTTAGAGCGAAATCCAGGAGCTAAGTTCCTCTGTACCTACCAAGAGCGCAGCTCAGACTGGTCCATAGAGCACCTGCTCAACAAGTGGGGCCTCACTTGCAACCAAATATCTCTAATAGGCTTAGGAGCCGACGCGGGAATTACTCTTGAAGAGTTGATGCAAGATCACACTATTCACCTACTGGATATCCGTAAATCCGATTAATTAATAACTAATTAATTAACTCTTAGTAAAATTTTTATTATGGCTAATGCTAAAGTTGCAAAATCATTTTACCGTCTCACAGCTGTAAATCTCCCCTGGACAGTCGGTGATTTGCAATTAAAGCAATACTTTTCTCAATTTGGTAATATTGTAAGCGCAAAAGTATTTTTTGATCGTAATACTGGATTAAGTAAACACGCAGGGTTGATTGAAACAACTGACAAAGATACTTATGAAAATATTATTTCAAAACAAAAGCACTCAATTGAAGATAGAGACATTTTTGTCCGTAAATGGGTAGAGTAAATTTTATTTAAATAAATTTTCACAAGTAGATAAGGTTGTACGGACAGTACATTTTTTTTTTATTAAAATTAAAAATTTTAATGCGAAAATTCATTAACATTATTATTGATTAAAATAAATAATTTAATTAACAAAAACAATAAATAGTCAAAGTAATTTTCTACCAAACGTGGATCTGGAAACATTGCACTTAACAGCTGTTTATAATCCATAAAAATACACAGGAATTATTAAAATTCAAAACGTTGCCACACTTTTGCATTAAAATATCTTTAAAAGCCTTAGTCAGAAAATTTTTATTTTACTTTTAACGTACACTGAAAAAAGTATTTTTTTTTTTTATTGAAATACAAGTTTTTTATTTTGTTAATCTTCCTATGAGGTAATCACACAGTTTCTATAAGCTACATGTTAAATTTCAATTTTTTAATAATTTATTAAATAACCCTACGTCAGATTTATTAAAAAAAATTAATTTACCAATTTATAACATATCAAAAAATTTAATTTTGAAAAGTGCATTAGTGTCCGAACAACCTTAAAGTAGACGATCACAATGATGGCTGATGAATCTGACTCAGAAATTACCGAGCTAGAAGAAACTTTTTCCCGAGCAGCTAATCACCTCCAAAGTATGGTCTCCAATTTGGACTCTGGCCAGCTCTTTGCCTTTTATGGCCTCTACAAGCAAGCCACAGTTGGAGCTTGCGACACTGCCAAGCCCAGTTGGTACCAAACTCAAGCCAAGTACAAGTGGGAGGCCTGGAAGGCTTTAGGAGACATGACCAAGGAAGTTGCCATGCAGAATTACGTCAGTGCTATCACCAAACTGGATCCCAATTGGGAGCAAGATGCTAGGGTTGGAAATAAATCCTGGAACGCGGTTAGTAGCTTGCTCAAGACGGATGTAGAGATCTCAGATAATGAGAAGACGCTTCTGGACTGGGTTAAAGATAGCAATGATAAGAGGGTCTGGGAAATCTTGTCCACTGAAGCTAAAGGCTTGAATACTCCTGATAAAGATGGGATGATGCCTATTCATTGGGCTGCTGATCGAGGTAGTCTACCGACGATTAAGTGTCTTATTGAGTATGGCGCTGATGTTGATGCTCAGGATAATGACGGGCAAACTGCGCTTCATTATGCCGCTTCTTGCGGGCATGTTGAGGTGGTTGGGTATTTACTGTCCGTTGGGGCGAAGTTGCTTAAAGACAACGACGGGTTCTCGGCTAAAGACATCGCTGATCAAGATTTAGTAGCCATGTTTGAATCTTAGGGTTTTACATTTGTATTGATGATTTATTAAATGATGAACTGTAAAATGGGATTATTAATAAAAAGTTATGTAAATTTAACATTATAATTTAAGTTTTATTTACGCACATACAAATTAAACAATGGTAATTGTTTACAAGTCGGGTCAACATTTTGGGACTAACTAGGTGGAAACTTAACATTTTTTTATTCTGCTAAAATTTCGTGAAAGAAAAAAATTAAGATTAGATAAATTTTTTGCCTTCAAAGTTGAAAAAAATTTTGGCTCATGTTTTTAGATAAAATTTCTATTTTATCTTTTTTTGATATATTTTTATTTTTGAAAAGTATATAAAAAAACGAACAATTGAGTGCTTACATGCATTTAGACATATATTCTAAAGATATAAGCTCATATCGATGTTGCATTCATCAAGAGCTTTCATTTAAGTACCCACATCATTTTTTCATATATTTATATATATATTACATATATGTATATATGAAAATGCATGTGGGTACTCAAATGAAAGCTCTTAATGAATGTAACATCGGGATGAGCTTATATCTTTAAAAATGTCATTAGTTAAAGTACAATGTCATTTCTAAATTATTGACATTTTTTAAGATATAAGCCCATTCCGATGTTATACTCATGAAGACCTTTCATTTGAGTACCCACATCAATTTTTCATATATTTTATATATTTATATATTTTACAAATACCATATATATAAAATATATGAAATATTCCATGTGGGTACTCAAATGAAAGGTCTCGATGAGTGTAATGTCAGGATGAGCTTATATCTTGAAAAATGTCAATAGTTCTCAAGTTGAATACCCCATTTTTCTAAAAAATTTATAAATTTTTTTTAAAATCTGTTAAAATTGTGATAATCAACTTCCTTATCAATTGTTCATTTTTTTATGTATTTTTCAAAAAAAATATATCAATAAAATTAAATAGAAATTTTGTTAAAAAACATGAAAATGAAAATAATTGACCCCACTTGTAAATATTTACCGAAACAATTGTTATAATTTTATTAAAGAAACAATTTTTATTTATTTATTTACAAATAAAATCCTTTAATACTCTCCAATATTCACAGCCTAAGCTTTCCTTAGGTAAATGCGTGCTCCATTGTCGGCGTGAAATTTTTTATAAATAAATTATATTTATTGTTTTTTTCTTTTTACTGTAATAATAATAATTATTTTAAATGGATACTGTAGTGCGTCAAAAAATAATTTTATGGTTCTGTTGTAAGTATAAAAATAATTTTTCTTCACATTCAATGTCTTTTGTTAAGCAATTACGGTGAAAAAACGCCGAGTAGGTATAGATTGTAATATATAATATATAATAGTAATAATAATAATAATAATATTAAAATTAATATTTATAATATTAATAATAGTAGTAATAAATGTAAGGAAATTTCTAAGCCGCAAGTATAAATGTAATGACTTACTCGAATGCATAAAAAAAATTCTACACAACGCTTGTGGTAAATATAAGCGTGAGTATTAAAACACATTATTTTAATATATATTGTTATTAAAATAAACTTGCATCTTCATCACAGTAACCCTATCAAATAGGTAATTATAACATAATTATAATTATAATAACCAATAATAACATAAATATATAAATTTAAAATCTATTCATCCTACTCAGCTCGAATATATCATGGTAGTAAAATATCAAACTTTTGTGCGATTAAAAAATGTTTTTTTTTCACTAATGTAAATAATTAATAAAGTTTGTAGAGATCAGGAGCACTTCTAGCGAACGTATTATTAATTTTTTACTTTTATGAAAAAATTTAAGTATAAAATATCTAGTTTTATTTATTGTATTAATATTAGGCACCAATGTCGGTTGACTGGACGCCAATTTAAGAGTCCTGATTACAAGGAAGCCATGGCATCTTTTTATCTATTTTATCTTTTTTTGATATATTTTTTTATGAAAAGTACATAAAGAAACAATTAATTTAAAAAAAAATTTGAATATCACAATTTTCTAAAAAATTAAAAAATTTGTTAAAATTGTGCTCAACTTTTTTTTTTAAATCTTTCATTTTATTATGTATTTGAAAAAAAAAAAAAAAAAAAAATAAGGTATAAGACCCAGTTGCTGACACTGGCCTAGTTTTTTGACACTTGCAATTTTATAATTAAAAAAATAAAATGTTCTCAAAAAATCAATAATTAAAAAATTTTATTTATTAATTTATGAGAGTTAATTTATTTTTTTATTTAAAATAAAATTGCAAGTGTCAATAACTGGGTCTTTTACCCAGTTAAAATTATATCAATAAAATCAAATAAAAATTTCATTAAAAAAATGAAAATTAATACTTGTAAATATTTACCATTTAAATTCATAAAAAATAAAATTTTCGAATGTCTACTTTTTGCATGATACATTAATTAAACATAGCAATGTCATGTTGAACCTGCTAACGCAAGTAACAAAATTGTTGGTAAAATTTATCTGTATTTTAAAAAAAAAATACTATCTAATTTTTAAAAGTTTAAGATTAATTAATAAATCAATTAATAAGTAATTAAATTACTTAAATGATTGAGTTAGATGTGTTTAAATTACCCTTAAAGATTAGTACTCTCGTGATCGGATTTTGGTCGCATGGTTGGAGGAGGAGGAGGAGGAGGTTGAGGTCGTGGAGGTCGTTGATGAAATCTCGGAGACACTGGAGTGTTCTGATGAGGAGGTGACTTAGGAACTATCACGGTTTCAGTCTGGGTTTGGACGTCGATGATATTGCCCTCGGAGCGAGTCCTGGAGTGGGACTTGGTAGGCTCAGGCGGCAGATCCGTCGGCCGAGGAGGTTTCTCCGGACGGTCGTTGGTGAACGAAACGGAAGTGGGTCGGCTGCCTACACTAGGACTCCTCTGAAGGTTTGGAACTCCTCCGTTGGTCTCCGCGGAGTTGGAGTTAGAGTTGGAGTTTCCTCCACTACCTCGGACTTGTATTATACTGACCTGCTGTTTGTCAACGGAATACATGTGAGTCCGCTCCAGAGTTAAAGGCTGTAGTTTATATTTTATGATTGTATAAATATTAACTACAGTTTAACTGATGAATGTATTGTATTTTAAATTACTTACACCGACGTCGGCGTCCAGGTTGTCGTTACTCTGCCGTAGGTGTTGGCGCATCAAGCTGGAGGGCCGGGCCAGCCCAGCAGGCCGCTCTGGGACAGCTGGTTTACTATTTCTCTCCGGTGTTGCGTTGTTCCCATCGATTTTTTTGTTACGTATTTCCACTGAGTCATCTAATGATCATTAACATAAGTAAATTTTTAATTCATTTACATATTAAAGAGCTCTATTGACTAACTGATAATGAAATAGATAAAAATTTATTTTCGATGGCTTTATATTGAAGTGTTGTAATTTTTTTAAATTTAATTCTTTTTAAGTACAATATTTATTTATAAAGCCATCGATTTATAAAGTTATTGATTTTTTATGATTTTTAAATTAGTTGACAATTTTTATAACAAATCAATTGTAATTAAAAAAATTATTTTCAAAATTTTTACGAATAATTTTTTTTTTTAATTTCAATAAAAAAAATTTTGCTTTATGAATAATTACTTTTATCAAATTGCACTGTACTTTTTTAAATATTGACATTTTTAAAGATATAAGCTCATCCCGATGTTACACTTATGAAGGGCTTTCATTTGAGTACCCACATGCATCTTCATATATTTTTCATATATATGTATATATAATATATATAAATATATGAAAAAATGATGTAGGTACTCAAATGAAAGGTCTCAATGAATGTAACATTAGGATGAGCTTATATCTTTAAAAATGTCAATAGTTCTCAAGATACAAGGTCGTTTCTTAATTATGTTAAATTGCACTGTACTTTCTTAACTATTGATATTTTTAAAGATATAAGCTCATCCTAATGTTACACTCATAAAGAGCTTTTATTTGAGTACTCACATGCATTTTTGATATATTTTTCATATATACATATATATGATATATATAAATATATAAAATATATGAAAAATTGATGTGGGTACTCAAATGAAAGGTCTTGATGAGTGTAACATCGAGATGCGGCTTATATCTTTAAAAATGTCAATAGTTATCAAGATACAAGGTCATTTCTTAATTACTAACATTTTTTAAGATATAAACTCATTTTGATGTTACACTCATCGAAACCTTTCATTTGAGTACCCACATGGCATTTTTCATATATTTTATATATATAGTATTTGTGAAATATATAAATATATAAAATATATGAAAAATTGATGTGGGTACTCAAATGAAAGGTCTTGATAAGTGTAACATCGGGGTGAGCTTATATCGTTAAAAATGTCAATAGTTCTTAAGACACAAGGTCATTTCTTAAAATAGATTACCTGTAGTAGGATGAATAACATTTGTTATAGTACGTGGTGCCGCAACAGGCATCTTACGTCGTTCCAAAGTAGAGGTTGCTGGTTTTTCAGCGGGAACAGGTTTTAATTTTATTGCATCTTGATTTTCACCAGAATCAATAGTTCCTTTAGCTTGAACCTGAGTTCCTCCAGTTCCACTTCCAGCACTAATGCTCGAAGTCCTTGAATTAACAGCCTCAAACCCAATGGGCGGATTTGGATCAGAGTCTTTACGTTTAGCTTCAACATCATTATCAATTCTATTATTATCAAAAATTAGAGGACGTGGTTCAGTTATCTTATCATTATTATTATTATTATTATTATTAGTCACAATTGTTGAGTCAACATTAGCAATGACTTCAAATCCTAAAGGCGTTTTATTGCTTTCGTTCTCCGAAACTTTCTCCGTTTTATTGTCATGATGGGTCATCAATTCAGTATTAACTTCATGCTTTTGAGCCTTGTAAGTGTGGCGGTTTAGAGTTGCTGTGGTTAAAGGCCTTGGCGGTTTGTCTGGAGCAGGCGGTGGTTTATCATCGACCCGCCGGTCTTGTTTGTCGGGAGTACCACCGCCTCCGCTGTTCCCGGAGCCCGGTGGTGTTGGTGCAGGTTTGTTTTTTCTGCGAGCTGCCGGTTTAGGGCTACCTTGTGGTGGGCTTTCTCCTAGATCGCTCAAACTGCTATTGGAAATGCATCTACGCATCCCAATAACTTGCGATTCAGCACCATTTACCATTCCGAGGTCTAAATCACGGTCGAAGTCTATTTCGCCGGGAAAAAACCAGTCTGCGTAGGTTATCAACTGCTCGACTATGAGACTAGAGTTATTAGCGGTACTCATGTTCATTCTGTTAAATTAAACAAAAAAAAAAATATAATTATTATTATAAAGCAATTAAATATTACTAGCAACCTTGCAGTCACTGCTATGTGACTGCCGTTACTTGTGAATTATAAATAAATAAAATTTTGCTTCATTAAATAATGAATTTTGTTAAATTGCACTGTACTTTCTTAACTATTAACATTTTAAAAGATATAAGCTCATCCTGATGTTACACTCATCAAGACCTTTCATTTGAGTACCCACATACATTTTCATATATTTTTCATATATACATATATATAATATATATAAATATATGAAAAATTGATGTGGGTACTCAAATGAAAGGTCTCGATGATTGTAACATCGGGATGAGCTTATATCTTTGAAAATGTCAATAATTGATAAGAAGCAATGTCATTTCTTAACTATTGACATTTTTTAAGATATCAACTCATTTCGATGTTATACTCATCAAGACCTTTCATTTGAGTACCCACATGGCATTTTTTATATATTTTATATATATATATATATATATATATGGTATTTCTGAAATATATACATATATATATATATATAAATATATGAAAAATTGATGTGGGTACTCAAATGAAAGGTCTCAATGAGTGTAATGTCGGGGTGAGCTTATATCTTTAAAAATGTCACAAGTTCACAAATAAAATTTGTATAAAAACTACATAAAGCGTATCACTATGTCATTAATTTTATATAAAATTTTTTATTGTATATATTTTATATACAAATACTTACACCATGGTATTAATATCTTCCTGAGGGCTCCAAATTAAATTAGGAGCAATAACAATAGCAATATTCTGAGGCGACATTTTATTAATGTCACAATTCTTGGTAAGAACAGCCAAAAATTTAATTAAAAATTTCAAATTTTCTAAATTAGCTGGAGGAAGTTTGTGAAGTACTTCCCAAAGAGCTCTTAATCTAGCGTCGCTTTGACTTATTTTTGCAGCTGCCATCCACTCTGGATATAATCTTAGAGAAAAAAAATTTTAACATTAATAATATAATCAAAAAAACAATTTCGTTGACCGAAAACAAATTATTTATTTTAAAATAAAAGTCTACTGACGAGTAAATTCTTTATTTATTAGATAAAACATCTACTCAAAGATATAACGACATTAAATCAGTATAAGTCAACGTCGAGGTCAAATCAATTTAATATTCTCTGGTTGACGATCTATCTCGACGACTTAATCTAACGTAATAAACCAAAACGATCCGTTTTACTATTTAACCATTCATCAGTTGCTTATGAAAGCAATCACCGCAACAAACTCAAGCGTTATATAAATAAATATAAATGTTAGTCATGCAAGATTTAATTTTCTTAATTTAATTATAATTAAAAACTTACTTGTAGGTAAGAAGAGGTTCAGGTAATTCTCTTAAATAAGACTTCAAAGCACCGGCGACGACATGAGCGTCTTTGTACTCCAACGCAGTGGGTAGTGTTAAACAACACGCGTCTAAGCTTAATTTTATTCTTCTTAATTTAGACGCACCACCTGCTATCCTAAAGAGTCCCTCTTCTTCCATACCAAGTCTCAGTAACGTTGATACGCACAATTGGATAGGTAATGCTATTTTTCTATTTGTTACCCTCAAATGTTCTTCTAGCGGGTAACCATACACTGGTTTCATCTCATTGTCATCTATAATTAATTTATTTTATTATTATTTGTTCATTTTATCACGATTAGGTCAAAGTTCATATTTCTATGTCATGTTTTATAAATAAACATGTTTATATCATTATCAATACTTAGAAATTTTTCAAATTAATAATTTATTATTATTACTAACAATACTAATAATCTGGATACATAATTAAGAAATGACCTTTTATCTCGTGAGCTATTGACATTTTTAAAGATCTAAGCTCATCCCGATGTTACACTCATCAAGACCTTTCATTTGAGTAGCCACATCAATTTTTCATATATTTATATATTATATATTTCACATAAATACCATATATATATTTTATATATAAAAAATACCATGTGGGTACTCAAATGAAAGGTCTCGATGAATCTAACATCGGAATGAGTTTATATCTTAAAAAATATCAATAATTACGAAATGACATTGTATCTTGTCAACTGTTGACATTTTTAAAGATATAAGCTCATCCCGAAGTTACACTCATCAAGACTTTTCATTCGAGTACCCACATGACATTTTTCATATATTTTATATATATAGTATTTGTGAAATATATAAATATATAAAATATATGAAAAATTGATGTGGGTACCCAAATGAAAAGTCATGATGAGTGTAACATTGGAATGAGTTTATATCTCAAAAAATGTCAATAATTAAGAAATGACATTGTATCTTGTCAACTATTGACATTTTTAAAGATATAAGCTCATTCCGATGTTACACTCATCAAGACCTTTCATTTGAGTACCCACATCAATTTTTCATATATTTATATATATATATTATATATGTATATATGAAAAATATATCAAAAATTTGTGTGAGTACTCAAATGAAAGCTCTTGATGAGTGTAACATCGGAGTGAGCTTATATCTTAAAAAACGTCAATATTTAAGAAAGTAGAGTGCAATTTTACAAAAGTAATTATTTAATAAAGTAAAATTGTAATTATCCATAGTTCAAAAGTCACGGAAGTCACACAGTGACTGCAAAGTTGCTAGTAACAATAATAATAATTTAAAAAGGAAAATTTGAAACATAATTGATGATAAAGCGTAAAATCTAAATATTTAAATAACTTAACATAAATAAAATTATTTATCAATACGTAATATTTTTTAGATCGAAGCTTGACGAGTCATGCTTTCAGTAAATTACTATCCTCACGCTCATCTCAACTATTAAAGTTAATTAAATTAGACAGATTGAACGGTGAGCAACGAACGATAAATGAAAATGAAACTAAAAAAAAAAAAACAACTTACTGATATAACTCTCTAATCCAGGTATCAGTTCTTCTAAACAATGTAAGGCACTTTCATGGTAAGCTCGTTGAAGTTTCACGTACTGTATAATTGTTTGAGCAAGTTCCGTTTCGCGGGACATCAACTGGAACATTTCGGCGGCCAATTGATCTCGACACTGTTCCACTTTCGTCTCAGCCTCTTCAAGCTCTTCACGCAGGCTGTCTACTTTGGTAGCTCCCGTTCCTAAGATAAATTAGAGAGTGAAAATTTTATTTTATTTTATTTATTCAGTGCTTGCTACTCTATGTACTCTTAACGCCTGATAAATTTCAAAACTTACAATCTAATCCTAATTAATTACCAATTACACATAATGCATACCTCCAGCGTTGTGTTTGATAGCCTGGTGATATCTCGTTCTAGCGCTGTCCATATCTAAAGTCAATCTAGCTAAATTTCTCTTGTGTTTAATGATATTGGGTACATCAGTCTCGAGGATATGGTGAAGCGGTGCAGCGACGTACTGCTCGACTTTGGCTTCATGGTCTACGGTCTCGTTCGCCAGCGCGACTTGGGCTCGCCCGCACTCAGACAGCGCGAAACTCATCAGACCCTCCACTGCGGCATTCTCCAACATCGTCTGTCCCAGTATGTACTCCGGGCATTTTTTCTAAAGAACATTTTTTAAAGAATCAGCATACAATGGTATTTACTCACCGCTGACTCATCAGTAAATCATGCAATCAATTATAAGTATTACTAAACGTATACATACTAAACGTTTTTCCTTGTAAGCAGGATCCGATACATTTGTTTGAGTAGGCAATGTCCCCAGTCTTTTACTCAGTCCAGTTAATGCCGCTCTTATTTGGTCTACATGCTTGTCTGCTGCTTGCAAATCATCAGTCAACACTTCAGTTTTTCCTGCCCTGAAAATTAAATTTTTTTTTTAATTTCTTCTTTCAAAATTTAAATAAAATAATAATAAAGTTAGCCGACGTTTTTAATTTTTTTCATTTATTAAATAAGAACTAAATAATATTTTTTAAAAATTGCACTTTTACACAGAAAAAAAAATGTTTTTGAATCAAGTATATAATTTTGAAGAACTTAATATTTGATTTAAAGAAATTTTATTTGATTAAAGAATTTTTCTCTTGTATCAAGTTAATTCTTTTTTTTTCAGGGTAGTTTTTAAAGTTTTTTACGAATGAAATTTTTTATTTTATTTTTTTTGTAATCATTTTTTCAATAAAAAAAATTTTTAAAGTTTTTAGCAGTCGGCTTATTTAATTTTCATTTAAATAATACTAAAGTTAGCCGACGTTTTTAATTTTCTTTCATTTATTAAATAAGAACTAAAAATTGGACTTATAGTTTTTAACAAATGAAATTTTGTATTTTATTTTTTTTTTGTAACAATTTTTTCAATAAAAAAAAATCTAAAATTTGTTAGATGTCGGCTAAATCTTCATAATAAAATAATACTAAAGTTAGCCGACAATTTTAATTTTTTAATTTTTTATTTATTTATTAAATAAGGACTAAAAAATATTTTTTAAAAATTGCATTTATAGTTTTTAAAGTTCTTTACAAATTAAATTTTTTATTAACCATTTTTTCAATAATAAAAAATTCTAAAACTTTTTAAAAGTCGGCTAATTTAATTTTCATTTAAATAATATTAAAGTTAGTCGACGTTTATAATTTTTTTATTTATTAATTAAGAACTAAAAAAAATTTTTAAAAATTGCACTTATAGTTTTTAACAAATGGAATTTTTTAATTCTTTTTTTTTTTTAAATAAAAAAAATTCTAAAAATTTTTAGATGTCAGCTAACTTTTCATAAAAATAAATCATACCTGGAGAACGTCTGATCAGCGAGTTGTTTAACTCGAAAAAATTGTTTCTTCATTTTCCAAAAAGTAATCCAAAATCCTTTATATAAATTTAAAAAAAACAATCACAATTTAAACACTCAGGAGGCGTTTTTGTCGTCAAATTAAAAACAATAGATATGTTTTACACTTTGTATTATAATTATTATCTCGCACTGTTGATTGTTGATTGCCAATTAGTAATTACGGCATTCGATAAAGTCTCGCCAACTCATACATATCTAGGCCGTGTCCTTTAATAAGCACACACATAAACCATAAGCTCGAAGGATCTTTTGGTAGTGCTTGGCGTGTAGTCGTGTCGCAGTGAATCCGTCATAATGCTCAGATCATGATCTCACACATTTATACACCGTAGACCGCAGCCGGATATCTATATATACACATATGCATACAGATATTCAAGTTAAGTCCATGTACTCGAACTGGTAATATGCCTATAAGTGAGTGAATAGCTGAGCAAAAGAGACACAATAATATATTATATATAAAGACAAGACAAAGTTAAGTATTATATGAAGCGAGAGAGCACTAGTTAAGTTAACAACAGGGCCAGATAACCATAATCTATTTTAGTACATTTATAATCATAATAATAATAATAATACCGTGTTTTAAAATTTAGTGGGGCCTATCGGTATCAACTTATCAAATAACACTCATTATAATCTACACCAGCACAATTTAATATTTTAATATTGGTAATTTTATTTATTTAACTCTTTCTTTGAGTTAATATGAAACAACTGCGCGCGCTGTTGATCTTGACGTATCCCACACGTATTACTTGTCCAGAGTAATATAATTTATATTTTCTTACTTGCTTTTACTTTCGCTGATTCCGGCAATCTTCAGAGCCTTTAAAATAAAATTACAAATATATCTGTGAGTGTGTCTATACATATATTGTATACTAATTCTTTATAAATATATGCAATGCAAACATAAAACATACTTGTTCTGTATAGATGTCTGCAAGTTAAGTGTCGAGCATGGAGTGTAGAGTTTTATAAAATGAAAATGAATAAGCGCTAGTGCGTTGCTAGTTGCTTGTTGCTTCTTGACCATCAATCCCTCCAATAGACACTGAGCGCTCACCGAGAGATAAGTAACAACATGATATGATAGCTCAGCCGTGGAATGCTTAACATCAGTCGAGTTATCGTAATCCCACATACAATATATACAATCGCTAATTTTTAATTATATCAGTTTTGTATCGAGAAATGAAAATCGAGAAACGTCAATATGGCTGTTCGAGATTTTACTATCGATTGTGTGGGTGGATGTATTAATATGGTGGATACAGCGAGCGCGGCTAACTTCACGGTAATTTTTTTAAGTTTGAATTTTATTTTTATGATACTGAAGTTAGCTGACAGCTGTCACTTTTTTTAAGTTCTTATAAAAAATTAATTACAATTAGGTATAAAAATACTTTTAATAATTTTTGTTTTAATTTTTACATGTAGAATTTTTAATTAAATTTTTTTAATAATAAATTCATTGTTAGAAAATTATAAAAAAAATTTCTCAGTTAACTTCAGTGTTTTAATAATGATACTGAAGTTAGCTGACAGCTGTCAATTTTGTGAAAGTTAATTTTATTGATGTAGAAATTTTAAAAAATAAAAAATGCAATTTTTTTTAAATAATTGTCTGGAAAAAATCTATTTGTTAAAAAAAATTTAAAAAAGGATATGAGAGCTAAATTTAATCTTAATTTTTCAAATTTTTATAACAAGTTATTGAAATAATAAAAATTTTAAAAGTTTTCACTAATAATTTTTTTTTTATTTTCACAAGTAGAATTTTTAAATTAAATTTTTTTAATAATTTAATTGCTCCAAAATTATGACACTAAGTTTGACAGACATTAAAAATTTTTCTACAATTTTATGGCAATTAGATTATAAAAAAAAAAAATTGTATTAAAAATTGCACATGTGAAAATTAATAAAAATTACAAATAAAATTTTTTAGAAGAATTTTCTTATTATAAAAATTTTAAAAATTGACAGCTAACTTCAGAATCATAAAAAGTTTCTAATGTCAGTTAACTTCAGTGTCTATTTAATTGTTTTTATTTTTCAGGAGCGAGAAAGAGACAGTACAAGTAGGAAGTGGTGGAATCAACTTGATCAACAATGCGTGGTGGTTACTGGTACTGGTTATTGCCAGCTGGGTGGAGTGGGAAGGACATATAATAATAGGGATACTGGACCCAGTGCTTCGACAATCGACACATGCCGCGACCACCTTTCAAAAGGAAATACACGACTCCCGGTGGTCACTTACGCTAACATACGGATGTCTGATTGTTTTAAAAATTTGCTATAATTATTTTAATTGGTTTGTTGTTTTTTTCGTTTTGTTAAACTCTGTTCTGGTTCGGGATTGTTTGCTAATTGACGAAACATGGAGTTTGACAGAAGATTTTTAAATGTCCTGATGCTGAGCTTCGGGTTCATGCTCGTTTTTACTGCTTTCCAAACAATGGGCAATATTGAAGTATGTATTTATTGTTTTTCTGTTATTTGTTGATACTAAGTGTCACGTGTGAGTCAGCTGTCATTCTAAATAATAACAATATGATTTACGAATTTTAAATCTTAGAAATCAGCTGAGAAATATTTATTATTTTATCAATATAAATTACTTTAAAAAATTATTTATTATTTTAAGATTCTTGGTAAATGTTTTTTTTGAGAGATATCGATCATTTTTTTTATACTTTCACGAATTGCAACTTATATACACGTGTCGAACTAATTCAAGGACGAATTTCTTTACATAGTGTTATATTTTATTTATTTATTACTGTAAATACTTTAATAATATCATCACATTTTATTTTTAAAAATTATTTATAACTTCAATAATCCAGAAAGTTATTACTTATTTTATTACAAGATAACAATATTTTTTTTTTGTTCACAAGTAAAAAAAATTTTTTTTTCAATACAACAAGAATAAAATTGCTATCTACATGCAGATAAAATAAAAAAATTTTTTATAAATAAATAATAAATAAAAATTTGTCAGCAAAAAGAAGATAAGTGAACGATTAATTAGGTCGCTGAACAGTCTATCTACAACATTTTAATCTAAAAAAAAATATGAGTTATTTAATAACAATTAATACGCATTGTGTTATTATTATTATTGTTATATTATTTATAATATAATAGATTTAGAATAAATGTTAAGTACTTTACGAAACGATAAATAGCGAGCTAATGACCTCCTGGCATTTGGTGAAAGTAAATATTATATTAATAGAGATCAGTAGTCGAGCCCCCGACGAGAAAAGCTGTCGACCTTTCGCTCAACGTCAAATATTTAATTAAAAATCACAAAAGTCATCTAAAAATTTTCAGTCATATTAATCATCAATAGCCGTGAATATTAAAACCATTGCATTGACCTGAATCCAAAATGTCAATACTGTTTACTAAATACTAATTATCTAATTAATAATAAACTAGCAATCTGCAGTCACTATGTGACTGCCAAGACTTGTGAACTATAAATAAATGAAATTTTGGTTTATTAAATAATGGGTTTTGTTAAATTGTACTGTACTTTCTTAAATATTGACGTTTTTAAAGATATAAGCTCATCCCGATGTTACACTCATCGAGACCTTTCATTTGAGTACCCACATGTATTTTGATATATTTTTCATATATACATATATGTAATATATATATAAATATATGAAAAATTGATGTAGGTACTCAAATGAAAGGTCTTGATGAGTGTAACATCGGGATGAGCTTATATCTTTAAAAATGTCAATAATTCACAAGATACAAGGTCATTTCTTAATTATGTATCTAAAATCTGCATTTAATCATATAAATATACTGGCCATAAAATTTCGCTTATTCTCTTAATAATATAGACTAATTAAAAATAAATAATTGCAGAAAACAGTGTTGGAGAGCATTAAAAACGAGGACTCAAGCTTCAGCGGAGATGGTTACACAAGTCTAGCAATAATCTACGCAGCACTAGCAATATGCAACTGGATGGCGCCATCATTTATCTCAATAACCGGACCCAGAGTAGCAATATTCGTGGGGTCATGCTGCTACGCCTTTTTCATCGCTTCCTTCCTGAGCCCAAGCGCGACATTCCTCTACACGGCATCAGCGATTCTCGGCTTCGGAGGCTCGCTAATTTGGACTGGTCACGGTCAGTATCTAACGGAGAACAGCGATTCCGAAACCATGTCACGTAACGCTGGTGTTTTCTGGGCAATCTTCCAGTCGTCGTTGTTCGCGGGTAATTTATTCGTCTACTTTATGTTCACTGAGCCAACAATTGAAGGCTCTACTCGGCACCTGGTCTTCTGGGTGCTGACAGGCTTGTCAATCGTCGGGACGTCACTCCTGGCGTTCCTGAGAAGGCCCCCGTTGCTGCTGTCGCTCGGAGAGGCGGAAGGTGTCTCGCATGCGGACAAAGAGCTGGCGATGCCCGAGCCTCAAGGACAGAAAGGATGCACTGCTGCTTGGAATGCATTCAAGGACGCGTTGACACTGTTCACGACTCGGAAGATTCTGCTGCTGTCGTTGACATTTATCTACACCGGTCTGGCGCTCACATTCTTCTCGGGCGTCTACTCGTCGAGCATCGGCTTCACCGAGGCCATGGGTGAGAAGCGCAAGAGCCTTGTCGGGCTATCGGGAATTTGCATCGGCATTGGTGAAGTCGTCGGCGGAGCTATCTTCGGAATGCTCGCTTCCAGAGCTGGCCCCATTGGCAGATGCACCGGCTGGCCCGTGGTCGTCATCGGGTTTTTTGTCACTCTCTTTGCCTACATTTCTATACTTCTCAATTTGCCTAACGATTCCCCCTTCAGCGACACCAATCAAACAGGTTTCATCAAACCCGTACCAGTTTTAGCAATGATTGGGAGTCTTACGCTCGGATTCGGTGACGCTTGCTTTAATACTCAAATCTACTCGCTCCTGGGAGTTCTTTATGCTAAGGAGAGCGCTCCAGCTTTTGCGCTCTTTAAATTCTGCCAGTCTGTCGCGGCTGCGGTCAGTTTTGTTTACAGCAGCTACATTGGGCTACATGCCCAATTGTCCATACTCATTTTTTCGATGTTACTTGGAACCGTTGCGTTCTGTTTCATTGATCGGAGATACTCTAATAGGAAGAGCACTGATTATACTGAAACTGATACCACCTTGGGTAATAGTGTCAGTCATGAAGAATAGTAAGTGTTCAGATAGAAAAAAAATTAATTTGAATCAAGTAAATTATTCTTTTTTCTGACATTAAAATTAGCAATCGATTATTTTTTATTTTTTTTTTTTAAACAAATTTATTCCAAAAAAATTGCTAATTTTTTTTTGTCATAATTTATTTATTATAAAAATTATCAAAGATCTGCTCAATTAATTTTCATTAAAAAATTTTTTTTAATAATCAAATTTATTCCAAAAAATTATTTTTTTAAATTGCATTTTTAATTTTTTTTAATTTCTACTTGTCAATTTTTTTTTATTATAATTTATTTGTTACAAAAATTATTAAAGATCTGCTAAATTAATTTTCATTAATTTTTTGACTTGAGCAGAAAATTTTAAGTTAGTTTGTTAATTTTACTTGATTAAAAATTTTTCTGTTGATTCAAATAAAATTTTTTTTTTTTTTCAGAGGATTTAAATTAAAAAACAATTTTTTTCTCTACTGATAAAAGCATTTCTGTAATCTTATTAGTTGTTAAAGTTAGAGATAGTCCTTTTGTAAAGAGACTGGAAATAATTTTCAATTGGTGTAAATATTCAGCTGATTCTTAGAGTAGAGATAAATTATTTCAATTGTTGTTATTATAAGTGAACCTTGATGTAGATAATTATTATCAAATGATGTCGAGTAAAATCAAACAAATTTTAGAAATCATGTCGCGAATCAATAATAATAATCTATAGATTAGATTGAATTTTAAAGTGACAAAGTACCTGATACAATTCCTTTTTTTAAATTTTTACATCCGTTGATTGTAAACTTCAAATTTTAAATGTATATATTTCGTTGTTTATATAAATATTATATATGTAAGTAAGTATATTTCTGTAATAAAAAAATTTTATAATTAAAATTTTCCTATTTTATTTTCCAATTAATTTTTTTTTTAAGAGTTTATTTGTAATAAAAAAATTTTACAGGTGAAGAACCTTTTTATGAGGCAATAAACTTTATTTTAAAATTAAAAGTGAATGACCCACCTGTCAGTTTAAATTTTTCAATTTTTCCCGCTTAGCAACGCCATCTTGCGGATAAAATTTAAATATTGCCGCTTGATGATAAAGCAAATAAAATGATTCTGCCGTGGTAGTAAGTGTGTGTTACATCTATAAAAAAGTAAACGCAACGCTTGTCAAAGTTAAAAACAAAACATGCAGTGATTATTGTTGATTACATTTGTTTCCGGAATTAGCATGCAAGAATATTTATAGAAGGGGAGTGACCGTTTAACAATAAAATGTCAATGGATTGAGGAGTTAGTACCTGGAAAGACTTAGAATCATAAGAAAATCATTACTTACCTGACCACACATATTTTAGTCTAGTTAAATCTATATATACATATATTATATATATACACATAATCCTGAAATGCGTATTTCATCAGTGAACAATTGTAAAAGTGACTTATCCGAGTATGCTGCATCGATGATTTCTCCAAAAGACAATAATCGCAAAAATATTATTAATATTTATTATTATTTTAATAATACTAATAACAGTGTAAGATGTAATAATATATTTGAGTACTATTATCAAAAAAATGTCATTGCCATGGCTGTTATTTAACGTGATTTTCTCACGTGAATTATCGTCGATGGATATCTCCTTAAAACGCTGTCCGTACTCTCGAATTGCTTTTGATTAAAGATGGAGGAAAGTAACACCGATAAATTCATATCGAGAAGACGCTCGGTTACATTGAAGCCTCTTAAGGTTAAAGACGAGAGAGTTGCTACTTTGAAAAAGGTAATTAAGGGTTTTTTTATTTATGACATTTAAGTTAACAATCACTTAATCATTTTTTTTTTTAACAAACAAATTTGTTTCCAAAAAATTATTATTTTTAATTTTTTATAATTTTGTTAATTATTAAAGATCTGATATATTAATTTCCATTTTTTATTTTTTTTAAAACAAATTTGTTTTCAAAAAATTGCATTTTTTATTTTTTTTAATTTCTTCATGTCAATTTTTTTTGCCATAATTTATTTCTTACAAATGATTAAAAATTTAATTTTTATTTTTGGTTATCTCTCGGTATTTTAATTCGTCCATTTAAAATTTAAATCTACGTTAACTGTGAGTCATACTTTGTTTTCTTTTTTTTTTTAGGTATCCGCAATTCTAAATAAATCTGAAGTGAATAGAACACCAGAAGAACTTGAACTATTGTCTTCCTGTGGTGATATTGTCAAGGAAGTTAATTTAAGGTATTTAATTTTTTTTTTTTCTTTAAATATGACTGAAAAAAATTTTTTTCATTTTTAAATGACATTAAAAGAATAAATCAATTTTAGTTTATATTAACAATTATTTTATAACATTAATTTTTTAATTTTATTTAGCAAAAAAATTTGTTCCAAAAAATTGTTTTTAAAAAAATTGAATTTTTAAAACTTTTATGTCAATTTTTTTTTTTATTAAAATTTATTATAAATTTTTTTTTTTGTTAAAACTTGTTATAATTCATTTATTAAAAAATTTTTTCAACTATTAAACATCTATTAAACAAATTTCAATAAAAAAACCCCAAATTTTTTTTTTAAATCCAGACAAAAAAAAAGAGATAAAGTAAAAGCAAGATTAGAAGAAGTGGAAGACCCACCGGACCACTTAGAAGAAAAATGTATGAGATTAGCAGCAGCAATCAGCAGAGCAACAACCCTGACAGTCTACACAGGCGCTGGAATAAGTACAGCCGCCTCAATTCCCGACTACCGAGGCACAAATGGCGTCTGGACGCGAATGCAACAGGGTAAAGATATCGGGTAAGTGTCCCATCATAAATTATCAAATCCTCCATAAAAAACCCACTAACTCAAACTTTCCTCCCAGGAACCATGATCTCAGCCAAGCGGAGCCGACAGTCACTCACATGGCTCTGTATGCCCTCTACAAAGCGAATATCCTCAAATACATAGTCTCACAAAATTGCGACGGGCTACATCTACGCAGCGGAATCCCACGAAGCTCATTATCCGAGGTTCATGGGAACATGTACGTAGAGGTATGTCGTAACTGCAAGCCGTCACGAGAGTACTGGCGACTGTTCGACGTGACGGAAAAAACCGCGAGGTATTCACACGGGACCGGGAGAATGTGTCACAAATGCAGCTCGGTGCTTCAAGATTCGATAGTGCATTTCGGGGAAAGAGGCAATTTACCTTTTCCGATAAACTGGAATGGTGCTAGTCGGGCATCGAAACAAGCCGACGTAATTCTCTGTTTGGGTTCAAGTTTAAAAGTACTGAAGAAGTACCCGTGGTTGTGGCAAATGGACAGGCCAGTGCACAAACGCGGCTCACTGTACATTGTAAATCTTCAATGGACTCCTAAAGACGAGAGTGCTACGCTTAAAATAAACGGACGTTGTGACGATGTAATGACGAGAGTTATGAACCACTTAGGATTAGAAATTCCACAATACAATAGGTCAAAAGATCCAATCTTTTACCACGCGATAAGACTGCAGCCCAGTGAGCTTACCACGACTACTCAGCCGTGCTTAGAGGAGCCTCCAGTAGCTTTAAGTTGTAGAGATAAGTTGAAATTAAATTCTCTGAGTGAAGAAGTTGACGAAAATTTGGATGTTACTGACAATTTGGATGAGATTAAAATAAAACAAGAAGATGAAACAATACCAAAAACGGAAGAAGACTGCACAACCCCTTCCCCTATTGAGCTCGCCGAACAATTAACCGCCTACTCGGCTCCATTTTTCACAGCACTACCATTCCTTTCTATGGGCTTGCCATTTCCTCCCATGTTTTTTTACCCGCAAATGACCCCCTTGCTGTACTATCCTTTGATACAGTCGCCCGCGATCAAGCAGGACAGGAGTTTGATTAAGGAGCCTGATCCCAAACCTGCCTGTGGGTTTTGTATGGAGAATGAAGGCTCGCCTGTTTGTTTGTACTATCAGCTTGATGCTGATCAAACTGACCAAGCTAGTGAGGTTGTTGGTATAGAGGCTGGTATAGAGGCTGAAAATGAAGGCAATATTGAAGCTACTGAGGTTGAAGATGAGACTGCTTCTACTCCCACGGCTACTGCCAAGAACCCAGGGTGGTTCGGTAAAGGATACCGCAAGGGATTTCGCAAGAAGCGGTAGCATCAGCTTATCTCGGGAACGTGATTGATATTTCACGCTCAACTTATCGTAGACAGCATGAATATCAAACGAGGAATAACTCCCTTAAGTAATCTCCTTATTAAGAAATCTAAGTGTCCTGCTCTTATCTGAGGATATCATCATTATTTTATATTATCAAACTCATCTTTATTTTTATCGCGGATTTATTAATTTTTTGGTTGCTTCCCGAGAAAATCTGTTGTGTTATTATTTTATTTTATTAAGTATTATCAGCATTATTTATTTATATTATATATTATATATATAAATCCTTATACATTATTATTGTAACGATGATAATAATACTAATAATAACAAATGACTCGTAAATATTATTTTAGTTTTTTGGGTGATTTTAAATTTATTGTAATTTTTGTAATTTTTTTAGGGATGAAATTTTAAGTGTAAGACAATTATGAACGAAAGGAACCTTTGGAAGATTCATGCGCATGTAATGTGTCCACACAGAAAAAAAAATTTACTTAAATCAAGTAAATAATTTAAAAGAAATTCATCTTCTTAGTTTAAATTAAAAAAGTCTTAAAATAAAAATTTTACTTGATTTAAGAATTTTTCATCTCGATTTAAGACAATGAGCTTCTTCAAAATTATTTTTTTTGTTCAAGAATTTTACTCTTGATTCAAGTTAATTTTTTTTTTTTTTCAGTGCAATAACCTTAAGTGTGAGCTTGAAGATACACAGAAAAAAAATTAACTTGAATTAAATAAATAACTTTGAAGAATTTCATTTTCTCTATTTTAGTAGAAAAATTTTTTTTGGCTTAAGTGAATTTTCTTGATTTAAGACAATGAAATTTTTCAAATAAAGAAAAAAAAATTAAATTGAATGAAGAAAAAAATTTTTGAGCCAAGAAAAAATTTCATTGTCTTGATTCAAGACCAAAAATTTTTAAAATCAAGTAAAATTTACTTAAATTCAAGAAAAATTTCTCAGTTTAAAAATTTTTTTACTCAAATCAACAAGATGAAGTTCTTCAAAATTATTTACTTGATTCAAATTAATTTTTTTTCCATGTATATCTTGAAAATTCTCTCAATTATGCTATTCAATTTGACTCGTTCCACCATCTGGATAATTTGTTACAGAGTAATATTAGACAGGTACCTATAGAAAATAGAAGATATAAGACATGAGTGTTGGCAGTGTCATTGTCGATTGTCCTGATGATATCAACCAGGTATTTCTCAAAACAACTCAAACTAAAACTCGCTTCTACGCTACCTTGGGAGCTCGGATCTAGTATAACAGTACAGTAAGTACTATATAATAACTCGGATTCAACCGGGAAAGTTTCTCTGCAAAATGGCGCATACGTGGTGGGCAGACGAGTGGGAGCCCGGGTAGACCACCAGCGCTACAGAATCGATATTCCGTGAGCCAGAGGGGTGCTGAAGGGAGCGTAGGCTTGGGGAAGAGAAGAGAAGAGAGCCCGACGAATGAGCTGGTGTATTTTATGTGTACGTATACCAACGAGGGAGCGCATACTCAAAGAAAGTTAGAGAAAGAGAGACCTAGTCGCGACGTTTGTGGCCGCGGACGTGTCTCCTCGTGAAGCTAAAATTTTATTTTCTTCATTAAGAAAATCTCCCGTTTTATTTTTCATTTTTAATTTATTTTCACCTCTTTTTTTAGTTGTATTATTTATCCAAACAAAGTGTCTTACTGGTGCTAGTCGACGTGCTTGGATAGAAGTTCCAGAGTAACCATCAGTAACATCATCAATAAACATTAATATCAACATTGAATAGCATCAAGCTCAGTAGCAGTAATGAAGAAAAATACTTTTTTCTGCTGCTATTATTGTACATAGAAAAAAAAATCCAGCAGTGAACAGCAATCACTAGTCCAGCAATTCTAAATTGTTGGTGGCAATTCGACGGTCACGACGTCCCGTTCAAGAAGAAAGACTGCACGGATGACCCCGGCGTTGTTGTACGCGCGAGTCCTCGTGCTGCTGCTGCGGCTCTTATAAATACCGGTGAGTGAACGACGTACTACTTGTACTTGTCGTAGTAGTCAGTAGGAGTACACACCACATAGACACACACTCTACATTCAACATCTAGCATTCTATATGCTACATACACACTAGTCTGATAGGACACGAGATGCCGATTGTAGAATTTGCGAGAGAGTAAACACCAGAGAGAGCTAAGAGTTAAGAGAAATAAAGAAGTATTAGTATGAGGATGTTGAGACTTCAGTCAGGACTGAGTGGGAGTAGAGGTGTAGGTGTAGGAGGAAAAACCGCGGTCTGTTGCTATGGTGACACCCCTAACTATACTAGCATAGTATGGTATGGTATGGAGTTTCCAGTTAGGAGTAAGTATGGGTACACGCTCCAAGCTGTTGATACTTGACTGCAACCCCTACCCACTAGGGATACCACCCGGAATGGCTACAAAGCTCTGACTTTAACGACAACTGTCGACAGTCAACAAGGGTGATACTCTCCTGGATGGTGTAGTTACACCTGGCCAAGCCAAGGACACTCTTTATTTGTATTATACTTCTTGCGTTTTATTTTTATCATTTTAATTCGTTGTCTCTCCCTTGATTTTTTAGTTTGAGGTTGATACAGACACTCTCCCTTTCAGGTTTTTTGCGTTGTCAGAAAAACAACTTGTAATTAACGCCTCATTATTTATTCTGGATGAGAGGCCGGATTGTGATGATAGCTCTGAATACAAGTACGGAAGTCTTGCTGTTGGCATCTACATGATGTATGATGTATGTTGTGGTGGTCTGTGGGGACGCTGAGTATAGTATTGTCTACCTACTACACGCCACGAGAAAAGAGAAAAAATTTAAAGAGGATTAAACAATTGACGTCTATCAGGGGTTGCATTTGAGTTCCGATATATCACTGGTTAATAGCTTGACAAAGCTCAGCGTGCTCTTCCAGTGGTCACGTTTAAACAAGCCCCTGGCCATTATGTTGGTCACTCTCTTACAAATACATCGTCGCAAAATCACCATCTCCTCTTATGCTCGATGGCTGCTGGCTTAATACTCGCTTGTAATTGATGTTAATTAGTGCTATTGTGCCAAGCCCCAACGTCCAATCAGCCACCTCTTGGACATACTATTTATCTTTCTCTATTTGTGTTGTCTCTCCGCAAATTGTTTTATAATGATTCGCGGCGTGCTTTTCATCTTTAATAGTCTAGATTATTAAGAGAATAAGCAAAATTTTTTGGTTTCATACCATTCTCATCAATAATCAATATATAATGATAAATATTTAGGCTGCATTCGAAAATGCTCTATCTCTAGATACATAATTAAGAAATAATCTTGTATCTCGTCAACTATTGACATTTTTAAAGATATAAGCTCATCCCGATATTATACTCATCAATACCTTTCATTTGAGTACCCACATCAATTTTTCATATATTTTATATATTTATATATATTATATAAATTTATACATGAAAAATATATCAAAATGCATGTGGGTACTCAAATGAAAGGTCTCGATGAGTGTAACATCGGGATGAGCTTATATCTTTAAATATTTCCATTTTTCACAAGATACAACACCATGAAAGGCACAACTTCAGGTCAAGACTGTTCCAACGATACCAATTTCAACCATTAAAACCCATTTTATCACATAAATACACCAGCCACAAAATTTTGCATATTCTCTTAATAATATAAATTTCATTTTTCTAGATTTCTAAGTCTCAATACAGTGGTGGCTTACCAGCGCGCTAAAATATCAGCATTAAACATCGTAAGTTCTGATAACGGTAACACTAAAGGGGAACCGGTTAACACCGTCAGCAATACAGTAGCATTAAACCTGCCCAAAACTGATCCCACTACAGTGTGAATAATTATAAGGGTGAGAGTCCTTCCTCTGATCGGTACAAATATGTGGAAATTACCACGAAAATCTTAAATTAATACCCGACTAAAAATTATTTATTATTGAAAAATTTTAAGTTAAACAGACGAAAAAATTATTTTTAAATCAAACAAATTTTAAAATAAACTGACGGTATTTTTTTTTAACTAATAATAATTACTAAGTTTTCTTTACTTGATAATTATTGATTGATGTCATTAGTTGTTTTTACTTTCATTCCAAGGACTTGTCTTTGTAATTTTTCTTTACATACCTATTAAATGACACGCGATCGACCTAAATTGTTAGTTTGTTTTTTATAATAATTATTATTACGGAAAGTGATGAGGAGTGTGTTTAACTTTAAGTTAAAGTTAAAGTTGTAATTAGTATAATATTAAGATTTTAATATTAAGTATAATCATAATTAATAATTAAATTTATTAAAATAGGAGTAGATTTAGATAAATAATCCCAATTATCTTCCAAATATTTAATGTACTTTTTATTATTAATTATTTTACTTACTTTGTATACCTGACTGTTTTTTAATTCAATTTAATTCATCAATTTTAAATATAAAAAAAAAAGTGAGGCATCTGAAAAAAAATTCGGAAAAAAAAATTAATTATGTGTAATTTACGCAGTTATTATTCGTTTGCAGTATTAATAATGGGAGGCCAATTTTTTTTTTTTTTTTTTTTTTTTTTGTACTCAAATGAAAGCTTTTGATGAGTGTAATATCGGGATGAGCTTATATCTTTAAAAATGTTAATAATTAAGCAAGTACAATGCAATTTAACATAATTAAGAAACGATCTTGTATCTTGTGAACTATTGACATTTTTAAAGATATAAGCTCATTCCGATGTTACACTCATCAAGACCTTTCATCTGAATACCCACATCAGTTTTTCATATATTTTATATATTTATATATTCACAATACCATATATATAAAATATAATAAAAAATACCATGTGGGTACTACAATAGAAAGGTCTCGATGAGAATAACATTGAAATGAGTTTATATCTTAAAAAATATCAATAATTAAGATATTACATTGTATCTTGTCAACTAATGATATTTTTAAAGATATAAGCTCACCCCGACACTACACTCATCAAGACCTTTCATTTGAGTACCCACATGCATTTTCATATATTTTTCATATATACATATATATAATATATATAAATATATGAAAAATTGATGTGGGTACTTAAATGAAAGCTTTTGATGAATGTAACATTAGGATGAGCTTATATCTTTAAAAACGTCAATATTTAAAAAAGTACACTGCAATTTAACAATTGGTCATTATTTAATAAAGCAAAATTATATTTATTTATAGTTTACAATTCACGCAGTCATATGTGACTGCAAAATTGCTAGTAAAAAAATAATTCATCTTTGTTTTCTTCATTATCATTGATGTTACTATTTCTTCTTTTTAAGTCTTGTTTGATCTAAACATCAACATGTTCATACAAAAATAAGTTAAGATGTTTTTTTTTGTTATTTAATATTTCCTAAATGTTTATTTTATAAATATACTTTTGAGTTAGTGTCCCATTTAATTCTATTGAAAATACTTCACAATACTTGTGATTGCACTTGAAGTATTTTTTATCTAGTCTTCACACCGGTTTGGCTTATCTAATCGCTCCCCTGTATTTGTTTTCCCGCCACTATCTCGTTCAAACGTATCGCCAGGAGGCCATCACGATCAGAGGGGAATTATAGTACAGCCGAGTAGAGCACACAATCCAACACACAAACACACACATTGCAAAAAGTACCAACACTCATATACGGCATTGTGCTCGCTGGATTCGACCTTCACGCCTAAACTTTAACAATAAAAGTATAAAGATATTAAAATAATCCAGGTGTCAAGATAAAAACACTTGACAATCCATAAAAATATAATAATACCAACAATAAAATCACCTCTGCTCCAAAATTTTACGAGAAAAATTTTCTCGATTTTTAATTTACATTTTTTTTTAATAAATGTATATATTTTAATTTTTTTATGAGTATATACTTTGAAATCTTAGTTGACAAATTTATGTTTAAATTACAACAGGTGTGAATTTTAAACACTTATTTCATAGCAATAACAGTTTAAATATATCACTAAGCCTTGAACAATCAGTAAAATCGAAATTTTTTATTGATTTTCGATTTTTTTAACAGGTAGTATCATAAATTATTTCAATCAAATAATTCTTAGATTTACTTATCGATGTTTAAGAATTAATATTATACGTAATATTTTTTTATCAATAATTTTAATAGAATTAGAAATTGTTTGATTTAATTAAGAATTAATTATACGGCAAAAAAAATTTGCAATTTTATTTTTTTTGAAGCTAATAAACATAAGTTACGAAATCTTTTTCATGTTTAATTAGCATATTTGATAATTAATTTAAAAAAACTATTTAAATTGCTAATTAATCAGCAATATTTACGTATGATAATTTTTGACAATTTTTATAATTGCAAATTATCATTATTATTTCATAAGACTTGTAATTGATTTTACATACAAAAATTATTTCTTCATACCTAAAATTTTTCCATAAAACCTGTCAGACTGTTTTCAGTATAAATTTTACGACAGATTTATGGCTTGTCAGGATATATAACAATGAAAATTTTTAACAATGCCACTGAAAGTCATACTCTATACCCAGCAAAAATTTAACAATTTTAGTTATAAAAAATTAAACTCTTATAAAAAACCATAAGAATTTTTTATCTGCAATTCTTATTCCATAAAAATTTAATTTATTCCTTAAAATTAAAATCCACGTATATATACGTACCTATAACTTCTAGAGTGCTGTCATAAAAACTTCATCCATCAACCAAGCGTGTATAGTGGCCGATTTCCAACTGCTGTAAAAATAAAATAAAATGATAATAATCCTCCATTATAAATGTATAATTTGTTTATTTAAAATAAAAAAGTGTCGGTTATCCGCAACTTTCTGTATCATACTACCTTCAACCAGTAGTTCTCGGGATTTATATTCAATCTATACAAATAGATAACATCTTTCCTGTCCACGTCCGTGCTTAATATTTTCCGGTATCAGCAAATAAAAATGTGAGAACGAAAATGATACTGAAGTTAACTGACAACTGTTATTTTTTTTTTAATTTAATAAATCAATTACAATAAAAAGAAATGCTTCTATAAATTTTCACTAATAATTCTCTCATATGAAGAGAAGATTTATAATTAAGAGTTTACCTTGTATTTTGTGAACTATTGACATTTTTAAAGATATAAGCCCGTCCCGATATTACAATCATCAAGACCTTTCATTTGAGTACCCACATCAATTTTTCATATATTTTATATATTTATATATTCCACAAATATCATATATATATAAAATATATGAAAAATGCCATGTAGGTACTCAAATGAAAGGTCTCGATGAGTTTAACATCAAAATGAGTTTAGATCTTAAAAAATGTCAATAGTTAAGAAATGACATTGTATTTTGTCAACTGTTGACATTTTTAAAGATATAAGCTCATCCCGATGTTACGCTCATCGAGACCTTTCATTTGAGTACACACACGCATTTTTGATATAGGTCTCGATGAGTGTAACATCGAGATGAGCTTACATCTTAAAAAATGTCAATAATTAAGAAATGACCTTGTATTTTGTGAACTATTGATATTTTTAAAGATACAGTCGAATCGCGTTATGAGTCCGGCTTGTTTTCTTTGTTTTTTAACCAGATTCGCGTTAATAAGAGAGAGACACAAGGAGGGCTCATAACGCGACTCGACTGTATAAGCTCATCTCGATGTTACACTCATCAAGACCTTTCATTTGAGTACCTACATCAATTTTTCACATATTTATATATATTATATACATGTATATATGAAAAATATATGAAAATTCATGTGGGTACTCAAATGAAAGGTCTTGATGAGTGTAACATCAAAATGAGCTTATATAATTAAAAAAGTCAATTGTTAAAAAAGTACAGTGCAATTTAATAAAATTCATGATTTAATAGACCAAAATTTTAATTTTTATAAAAAAATTTCACATGTCAGTGTCTTAGTAAAATAGATGAAACATAATACTGAAGTTAGCTGTCAGCTGTCAATCTCCAAAATTTTAAAAAAAGTCTTCTAATTTTTTTTTTTAGTTTTTACTTATGGAATAATTACTCTAAAATTCTAAAAATATTTCCAATGTCTGTTAACTTCAGAGTCATGTATGAAAAACCACGCGAATAATAACAACAACAATTACAATAATAACAATAATAATTCGCGAGTAAAAAAAATTTTTTTCCATAGGTTTATTTCTTTGTTGCGCGTGGTGGAACCGGTGGTCGTGCTCGTACCTCGTATTCGCGTCGTCATCACAAAGTGGTGGTAGTATTAGTAGTGGGGTTGATGTAGTAAAGCACAGAGCGTAGTAGTATTTACGGTCGGTTGTACATAACACACACTTACACTGTAATATCCCCAGATGTATCCATATCCTTGCGCACACATAAACACAAATATACACACACAATTGTGATGTATGTCGTGTATTTATATGAAAAAGATATATTAAGTGGGGATACGCACGGTGGCGTCGGACAATGGACCCGCCCGGGCGCTCTGGTGGCGTCTCGCGGCACTAAACTCCAGCCAGTACTACCGGATCATCCGTGGAACGTTATTCGTTGGATCTCGACTGTGGTACGTTGTGTCGTGTGTTGTATATTGCTCGGTTTATATATATACATATATACTAAATCATATATCATCTCTAACAATACATAAATAATTTTCACCGGTAACACCGGTGATAATGTACATTGTCAATGTGACGTTTAATCTCCGTGAATTGTTTGTTGATTGAATTGAAGTTTCAATTAAATATATAACGTATATATTATCAATACCGATAGTAATATAATAATATTTTCCACTCCATAATAATAAATATAAATTACAGTGCGCATATTGGAAAATTCCATTACTTACAAAGATTTTTATTTAAAGGGTGATAATTTATACCGTGTCTTCAATTCGTGAAATAATTTTTAAACTCAGGTTTATAATAATAATAATAATAATAATTATTGGTATGGTGTTTATTGGCAATAATAACTGTCTTGTTGCTCTCGAGTGGAGATCAGAGCCCGTGAAGGCGACTTGGGGATTCAGACGCCGATATGAGGCGTATTAGTGGTAAGATTATTATCAAAATTATGACGTATTTTATGAAAATTAAGTTTGCCGACATTTAAAAATTTTATGAAAATTAATTAAACAGATATTTTATAATTTTAACAATTTTTTTTTTATGACTGAAGTTAGCAGACGTCTAAAAATTTTTGATTTTTTTTTTTTAATTAAATTATTACAACTAAAACAATATTTATAAAAAATTGCACTTATTTTTTCTCAAGTTTTTAATATGTGATATTTTTTTTTAATTGTTTAATTGAAATTTTTTCAATAAAAAATTTACTAAAAATTTTAGAAATGTCAGCTAACTTCATTTTCATATTTTTTTAACAAATAAATTAATGAAAATTAAATTAGCCGACATCTAAGAATTTTTAGAACTTTTTTTTTATTGAAAAAATTATTTTAAAAAAATCAAAAAAAAATTTCATTTGTAAAAAACTTGAAAAACTGGAAGTGCAATTTTTAAAAAATATTTTTTTGTTCTAATTTTTTCAATAAAAAATATCAAAAAATTAAAAACGTCGGTTAACTTTATTATTATAATATTTATAAAAAATTGCACTTATTTTTTCTCAAGTTTTTAATATGTGATATTTTTTTTTAATTGTTTAATTGAAATTTTTTCAATAAAAAATTTCTAAAAATTTTGAAATGTCAGCTAACTTCATTTTCATATTTTTTTAACAAATAAATTAATGAAAATTAAATTAGCCGACATCTAAGAATTTTTAGAACTTTTTTTTTATTGAAAAAATTATTTTAAAAAAATCAAAAAAAAATTTCATTTGTAAAAAACTTGAAAAACTGGAAGTGCAATTTTTAAAAAATATTTTTTTGTTCTAATTTTTTCAATAAAAAATATCAAAAAATTAAAAACGTCGGTTAACTTTATTATTATACTAAATTAAATCAAAGAAAATGAGAAAAAAAATTGACATTTAGAAAATTAAAAAAATGAAAAATCAAATTTTTTAGAAATAATTTTTTTGAGCAAATTTATTAATTTAAAAAATGGCCAAGTGACTGCTAATTTTAATGCCATAAAAATTTTTATAATTTTTTTTATTAAAAAAAGTTATTACCAAAAATTTAAAAAAAATCTCATTTGTAAAAAACTTTAAAAACTATAAGTGCAATTTTTTAAAAATATTATTTAGTTTTAATTTAATAATTAAAAAAAACTCCAAAAATTAACAATATTGGCTAGTATTATAAGTATTTTATTTAATAATTGTAATTTTAAATTACTTTTTTAATTATTTAGGTAAGTTAGTTTGAAGTTGAAGTTATAATAATAATAATGAAGAGTAGTGACAGTAATAATAATTATAAGAAGGTTAATTGAAGATAAAGAAGCTGCGCTGAAAATATATGCGTGCTTGCTGCTTGCAGGCTAGATGATTCATTTGGTAAACAACTCTTCAATGATGTACTAATGCTATTTTATATAGGTCTTATATTATTGCAAGCATATTGTCGATTTATAATCGAGTCACGCGATGCGGGGCACTTTTTTTTAAAACTTCACAACTAGCGGGTAAATGTCTGCATGCCGGCAAATTGAAACGCAGCTGTTACAATACTACTATAGTAGAAGTAATACACGAATTTAGTTTTAGTATTGTAATATAATAATAATAATAATAATAATAATAATAATGATAAAGGCCGTTTAAAACACACAATGACTCGATCTCAATACGAATAATTGTTTGGTTTAAATGATCGAGTCTCCATCTCTTTTCGATAAATTGCCAGTTTGCCAGTGGCGTAACCACAAACTTTACCAGCTCAGCTTTTATTTATCATATTATTTATTGGTTTTTTTTTTCGTTTGGCTTTTCAGTGTCGCTCCCTGCGGGGGAGTCAGTTTGAACTGAAAAAGTAAAGTTAAATAAAATAAATAAAAAAAAAAAAACTGAATAACCAGCGAGAGGAATCCCTAAAGTATCGGCTTACGAGCTGGCATCGTAAAATCTTTGCACGATTCCCGTTCTACCTATCCGGTCTCCTGTAACGAAGCGTAAAACGTACGGGCCAATGCGAATTGCAACAGCAAACTTGCTTTCAAAAAAAATTTTTGCTTTTCCCTTTTGAGTTCTACTCAGTTACAATTTTTTATCTTTTTACTTTTCCTTTTCTTTTATTATTTTTTTATGACACACAGCTTGACGTAAAAGTGACTAGTAAAATTTATCTGGGCGTTTGAACGAACGGAAATCTGAAGGATCTGGTGATAACGTAAATACCCGAGAGAAAAGAAATGATGGAGGCGCTGCTGGAGGTTGAGGTGAAACTAAAGTAGGTGGAGGTAATATGGAAAAGAAGCAAAGGCACTACTATACAGAAAAGAAGGTTCACAAGAAGGAGCCAAGAAAATATTTTTCTTTCTAATTATTTTCTTGAGCGAAAAAAAAATTTTTTTTTGACAAGAAATTTCACTTATTCCAACAAAATTAATTCTCTTGCTTTAAGCAATACGTATTTTGATCCAAGAAAATTTATTTAACTCAAGAAAATCTTGTTATGAGAAAATTCAAAATTATAATTTGGATTAAGAAAAAATTACTTCCAACAAGAATAGAGTTTAAAGAAAAATTTTAACTTCGGTCTTCCTTCAGGAACCCGACAAATTTTCTTGAGCCAAGAATTTTATTCTCCAGTAAAGAAATTTTTCTTTCTGTGTAAACACCGGATCTCTTCTCTGGATATTTGAGAATCCCAGTATGAGTACCCAGCCGCTACTCTCTACATGCAAGATAATATAATAGAGAAAGATAGGCTTTCATCGCCTGAATATATAATATACAATGTATATATTATATGGTAACAAACATCGGACCGCAGCACGCCGGTTGCGTAAAGACCGCCGTAAATTAAGCCAGATCCAGGCTTAACGACTTCGAAGAGTAATTACTAAGTATTTACCGTGGCGCATCGAATTTTCATGGAGCCCTCGCTTTCATTCCGGTATCTGTCTCGCTCATCTCCATCATTCCTGTTATTGTTATCTGCTCTAGCTAACCTCGGTTCACCATTTAATATTTTTCCTCTTCTTCTATAACTTGGCTATCTACTATGTACATGCTATGCTACGCTATGTTCTCTACCAACAACTCTCGCCATTATAATGTCCGAGAAGAGAAAATGTATGGCTGTTCCGCGGACTTAAAAGCTCCATCGACAAGTGCACTCTTGGACCTCAGCCCAAAAAATTTAAGCTGAGTACACTGCACTATCTCTTCAGAAAACTCCTACGTAAAATCGATTTCTATGCGACAGGATTTTTCTTCCCGACAAGATAAAAATATTTTATAACTGTAATATTATTTCTCCACACTTTGTAACCAAGTTTTTAACGAAATATAATTATAATTATAAAAAAAAAACAACCTCGTTATCATTGTTCTCCTTCGTGTTAACTAAAGCGATGACGTGTGCTCGGGCAATTAATGTCTTAAGTAAATTACACCGTGTAATTTTTATTTTAAACTTACCTACAACACCCCCGTTTTCACTACATCTCTGAGATAATAAGTATGTGTGCTGTAGTGTATAATAATAATAATAACAACAATAATAATAAATATATACAAAGCACGAGCGATATAATCAACTGGAACGTTGAAAGGAGAAAATAAAGAGCAGACGCTGACAGAAATACCTTTTTATCAGTACAAATTCCGTATTTCTTTATAATCCTCCCTCTGCTCTTTCTTGTTCAGAGATTTCGGAAATCCGTACAGACCCTGTCTCGGTCACGAACCTCCACATTTTACATTAAACATAATGGAGCTGTATTTTTGATCGTATATTACAATATATATACTAGACCCTGAAAGCTAGATGTGCAAGTGGTAGTAGTAATGCCAGTAAAAATGAAGAAGCATGATGCCCTTGCAGTTGTCGACAAGGACTCTCGACGCTCTACACCATCTCCAACACAGAAGCTACTAGGAAATGGATTTAATCCGTTTGGAGTAGGTTGTCGGGGATTTTAAAAGCCTGGATTCGACATCCAGAGTCGTTCAATCTACTGACTAAGTTACAGCGATCCTGAATATCGCGTGACACCGGAAGAGACTCGTCACGGAGTATTATATCCATGCTGGTTGTTGGAATTATTTATATGTATTAAGGAGAATATTATGAAGAAAGAGACGTGTGTGTCACAAACGAAAGCAAACAAAAATACATCATTTGTGAGTATATGTTTGATGGGCTAAGTTATATATTATGTCTGAAATGATTCTGGTAATGGTCTCGTGTTGATTTTTTTGGGTATACTCTGGCTAGGCTGGTTGTGATGTTTCATGGCTCTTTTTTTAATTCCCGACAACCTTGAACGGCCTTTGTTTCGTCGGCGAGGACGCGAAGAACCGGTAGTGAGGAGAAAGAGAGCAATGAATGTAGAAGAGAGGTTGGTAGCCTCGCCGAAAAACGGCAAGCGTGTGTTCGATATTATACGAGCACCTACAGAGTAGAGAAGAAGACCCGTAACCACAGACCGTAAAAGTTTGTTTATTAAAATTGATCGATCGCCGAGCATCCTAGTGTAATGTAGATTGTTAAGTAGTCTTCAGTCTTGGGGATAGTAGGTTGTACCGTTACAACACACCCGAGAATATAAATATGCTCCTAGACTTTGTTATATGTTATAAGTATGTATTATATGGATTCTTTGACGCGACCAAAAGATCTATGGGGTGTGTATGTTATATATTTATATATATCGCAGCAAAACCCTCCGGTAGATGCCAGAGACTCAAGATAAAGACACGGAGGGGTTTCCACGAAAGCCTTACTCCCCGTTGCTGGTGCTGGTGCTCGACGTCGACGTCGACGTATACCAGAGAAAAAACGTTAAAGACGTACGACAGCTCCGTACTTCAGTAATGAGAGTGGAGAGAAGGAGAGTCGAAAAAAGAACAAAGTGTATAGGCGAGAGATTAGCAAATGCGTCCCTTACTTTACTTAGGCTGAAGCTATATATATATATATATTGTTAAGGGTTCTGCGTCATCACGTCACATAAGTTTACCACCGTAGAGTTTGTTGGAGTAGATGTTGTTGAGAATGGGAAAAAATACTACGACTGTTATTGCTGGTACTTCTGTTATTGCTACTAGTACCAGTGTATATGCCGGTCAAACTACATAATACGGCTACTGGCTGGCCCTTGGCGGCCCGTTATTCCTGTCTTTGTGGCTTCAATACGAGTACTCGACGTCTTACACACCAGCACAAGGCTCCAAGTTGAGAGTCTGGCGTACACAATGTACGATGTACAATTTACAATATACCAAAGAAGAAAAGAGAAGAGATGGGAGTAAGAAGGCCAACTCAGATAGAGTATACAATATACAGAGCTAAGGTTGCCTTAGCTTCAGCAAGAGGTACCTATACTCTCCTGTATGTGCTCAAGAACGGCAACATGGCTGTTCGCCATTCCATATTGTCAAGCGCAGCAGTTTCGCTTGGGGGAAAAAATTATGACCAATGTTGAGTAACCATTTCGTCTCACACCTTCTCGGTATAAGGCAATAAAAGTGAGCATGTGAGTATGTATATAATGGATGCATGGATATTACACATTATATTTACAGCTGAATGCTGCTGAGGTAGCGCTAAAGACACAAGAGGAGTAATCGACCGGCTGACAGCTGTAGGATTGCATTAAAACAAGGAAACCCGGAGGAATCCATAAGAATGCCAAGGATCCCAGGAAGTGTTTACACTCTTAACTTTATTACATACTGAACGTACCGTCTTCAGTTTATTTCACTGGTAATTTATTTCTTATCGCTCAATCGAGCTGGTGGAACTGGGACTGGAGACTACTACTACAGCCGGCTTTTGGGTGGTTCTTCACCTCATCCTCATCCTACTTATGCAGTACCAGCAGGAAAAAAACTGTACTGTATACTCAGTAGAGGTAATTCGAGTGCCAACCACGTTTAGTTACCCGAAACGTGGGGAACTGCTTGGTCACGTCTTGTTTACACGGAGTCTACCGAGGTGTGGCAACGTGGTATTTTAAATACGAAGATCATCGGACCCAGGACGCAGGACTCATTTGAATCTTCCAGGCCCTCAATCAAAAGCAAACTTGGGCGTGATATTTTTATAAGAGAGCCGAGTCATTATTTTGTTAATATTTTTTCCTGGGATTCAGAATTAATCGAATAAATTATAGAGAAGTTGACGCCAGATAGAGTAGAGAGTTGTCAAGAGTATTATTTATTTTTTACTACTGAAGGACGTCAAGGATGACCGTCACAAGATGTGGCAACACGGTTGTGGCTAAGATGTATCTTTTCTACTAGTCGAGCCGAGAACATTAGTCCGCTTGACTTTATTCTCTCTCTTTCTCTCCATCTTGTAGTATAACGATGCCAGCAGAAAATAACAACAAGTTTAGTTAAGACTTTGTACACTACGTACTTGGTCTCTGATCCTATATCCATGGTACATAATACTCTAGCTGTGCTATGTTGCTGTGTTGCTCCCAGTCATAGCTTCTAACTCTTTACCTTATATAGATTTGATATACACTTACTTCCAGCAATATTATCTTGAGAATAATAATTGCTTACCAGTAACTAACGTACCGTAAAAAATTAATAAAAATCTGTAAATATCTACAACAGAGAAAACGGACGGATATTATATTATATGTAACAATAATAATTAGATTTTATTTATGTATATATTATATAAAATGTAAAATATTAAGTTAAGCAAAGTAAAGTTAAGTGTAAAATGAGATCACAAAGGTGTATCTATGTTGGTACATATGTATAGGTAAAAGTACCCGTGAATAAATTTTGAAAGCGTTCAAAAACTTTCTTCTCTACTTATACGCCATCAATACTATTCACCGATATATGTATGTATTTTATATATGTATATATACTTATACAGCAAAGTAGTATAAAGTACATAGTAGAGTGTATTCTCGAAGTAATGCGGGCCAGAGAAAATACAGTTATACCACGGAATACAAACAGTACATAGCGCGGGTGTATGTACTCGGTATTCGAAGAAGACGTGTGTCCAAATAAAAGTAAAAGAGTCAAAGCCCGTGGATCTTGTTGGCTCCGCCTATCCATCCGCTTGTCTCTCGTACATCCACAAGATACATGCATACATTCGGATGTTTATGTTGTACATACACATTGTCAATACAGATAAATGTATATGTAATATCCGAAGCAAAGACACACGCAATCGACAATGTCTTTCTATTCTCTCACTCATATTTGCTCCGGCGGATTACTGATATACGCGTACACGCACCTAAAAATGAACCAAGGGACTCTTTGGACAGACTTTGTTGTCTTTTTATGGATTTTATATATTTATTATAAATGTATGATAGGGGATTTTTATATATTCACCGTGTCTCGAACGAAAGGAGCAATTTTCACCGGGTATGAAGCGATCGCCGTATCCTGGAGGTAATAGCCGTGCTTGGAAGCGAAATTATTCACCATATGATTTGGTTGACGCCCACGTAGACCCGAGAGCGAGTAAAGGGAGCGAGGGGATTTTAAGGAGGGAAGCAGAGGAAATGACCGGTAATCAACAGCGAGGCATTAGTTTGAAATCATAACCTCCCTGGGTAATTTTTGAGTGTTATAAACACATTTTGAGGAGTTACTGATGTTCTTGTTGTAATCGACAGGATATTTATATGTAACATGTATCGGCTAATATATATGATCTTCATATGTATAATATTATGGACAAGGTAACCAGCATCAGAGAGCAGGAGCACCAGTGGGTTAATAGACGCTGGAAGAAATACGAGAGGCTTTCCAATGGTTTGTTGTTTGCGGTCTCTGATTTCTCTGGTTGAGGTGAGTGTGTTCACCCAGAGTAGCTAAAAAAGAGTCACGCGAGCTGAATTACGCCGACAGGGCTTCCTTTTCGTGGGTTCAATCAACGGCGAGCTATGACAGAAGGTATTGTCGGGGAAAATTAAATGTTTAAGTGAGAGAAGAGTGATGGAAAGAAGAAAGAAGAAAAATGGCTGATCAAGTATTGGAGGGTTGAGAATGAACGAGAGAACACGACGCCAGTGTTCTCAGGCGAGAATCGATACTTGCCATTTAAATGGCGGTGAAAAGGGAATTGAAGGATGCACTGAATCTGACTAATGATCGCATCCCATTCCAAAGAGGGATTTTCTCATATTTCCCGCCCTCATTTCTCATTTACTCTTTTGTTTTAAACTTTTTATGATAATTATTATTCAGAGGTTTTATTATTCTCTGTTTTTCGTCTGCGGTTGCCTCAGAAAACGGGGACAACACTCAGCGGAGCAAATGAAAAAGCTAAAGCTCGTAAACCACAATCTTCTGCTCACATCTTTCACTTATATCGCCGGCTGGTTGGCTGTTGTTGTCGCATCAACCGAGAAAGTATTGTGTACATGTGCAAGAAAGGACCAGCTCGTAAACTTTCTTGGTCTTGGTCTTAGTTTTGCTGCTCGGCAGTCTCGCCGTTTTCGGTCCGTAAATTTCTGGAGCGTCTCGTCTAGCTTATACTCCAACTTGAGCTCATCATCATCATGACAACACACTCAGAAAATTCAACCCAGCTCTATCCTATCGCAAATGGAGTTTGCACTTTTTCTCTCTTATTTTTATTTTCATTATTTTCTGGATAGTAACTAAACGAGAATTTTCACCCGACGCAATACGCTGAGAGTATAAAGCGACAAAGGGGAGTCTAATAAAAAAATACAGGGGTGGAATGACTCTCAACATGTTCAGGTTGGCACTTGCAGAATCGATTCAGCGGAGAAGCATAAGCAAAATATGGCTCCTTCCCATCTGATGATCTTCTCGTCACATCCTCACACTCCTCCGGCTGCACTGAGACTGAATTAGTCCCTCAAGACTCGCGACACTTTGTGCGTCTCACGTGTGTCGTGTCGCCGTCTTAACTTTATTGAGAACAAATTTGCATTAAATAAAGTTCCGCCTTCTTCATTGCTTCTTCTCAGTACAGAGCACAGGGTAGGTGATATGATGCTCGACACACGAGATAGTCGTCATGACTCACATCGTAAATCGCCAATTTTCATGGCTTTCACACGAGACACTGGAATCAATCGATATCTTCTCTTTGGGGGGATTTTTTCATTACTATTGCTGAAGAGTGGTAGGGGAGAGGTAGAGTGGCTATTTGTTGCAGATATGGAAGATTTCTGGATTTGATCTGATACATTGTCAAAAATTATGGTATAAATTGATATATGGACTGAGAAAAAGAAAAATTATTGTCCAGATTCATTGAAAATTACCAATTTTTTGACACTTATTTTTAAATACAAACTACAGATAGTTTTGTTTAAATTAAGTATACAAAAAAAATTAATTTAAATCAAGTAAATAATTTTAAAGAGCTTAATTTTCTTGATTTAAGAAGAAAAATTTTTAAACTAAGAAATTTTTCTTTGTTTAAATTAATTTTACTTGATTCAAGAATTTTTCTTTTCATTCAAGATAATTTTTTTTTAGCTAGAATATTATTTTGATCATTTTAAATCAAGTGAAAAAATTTTTTAATCAAGAAATTTTTGGTTTAAATAAATCTATATTATTAAGAGAAAGAACACAAGGATAGATAATTAGGAAATTACCTTGTATCTCGTGAAATATTGACATTTTTAAAGACATAAGCTCAACCCGATGTTACACTCACCAAGAGCTTTCATTAGAGTACCCACATCAATTTTTCATATATTTATATATATTATATATATGTATATACGAAAAATATATGAAAATGCATGTGGGTACTCAAATGAAAGCTCTCGATGAGTGTAACATTGAAATGAGTTTATATCTTTAAAAACGTCAATATTTAAAAAAGTACAGTGCAATTTAACAAAAGTCATTATTTAATAAAGCAAAATTTTATTTATTTATAGTTCACAAACCACGGCAGTCTGCAAGGTTGTTAGTTTAACTTATTTTAACAATTTTTATACATCATTTAAGATGATAAAAATCTTCAAAATGATATCCTTGATTTTCTTTTAAATCAATTTAATTTTTTTATCAGCCTAAAAATAACTTATCAAGTCAAGCAATAATTACCAAGATTTAGAAGCAAAAAAACAAAATTCCATTGAACTCTTGAGACTTTCCAAGTCCTCGGAGCATCGGATGGTGATGGTGATGGTGATGGCGACGGTCGGGCATTAGGTATCGATTCCCCGGTAGTTGGACCGTAAGCCGTTCAATGGAAAAGAGAGTTTAAATCTTTCTTCCCTCTTTATTTCTCCTGGGTTGCTTTTACCGATGAACGATGATCTATATACATATACGCAAGCTACTCTGGATGGTTTTCGTCTTCAGCCGAGTGTACATTAGCTTTTGCAGCTGTGACGGCCATCCGGAAAAGCTGCGTCGAAAATGAACGCGCGTTATAAATACCCGGGGAAGTATAAAGGGGCATGGAAGTCAGGCATATATCTATATCTATCTAGGAAGGTGAAAGAGAGTGGAAGGAAGAAGGAAGCTGTGTGTATATGTCATAAGAACAAGGGAACAAGAGCGAGAAGTAGGCTTTCATAGTGTGTATACGGGCACGTGGCACTAGACAGCGAGTGCTATATTACCATCTTTATTTCCTAGGCATCCTTTTCGTTCTTCTCTGATATATATTTTATCTCCTACTCTTGACTTCTATTCTCCAATGGAAGGACTCTTCTGTGGGTCTGTGCTGGTCTCCCTCGCTTGCATTGTCCCTGCTTTTCTCTCTGGCACATATAAATTTGGTGAAAAGTCCTTGTGCCAGATGGACTCGAGGATTTAAATTAAAAACTTCTGGAATTTTAGGGGGGAACGTCCACTACTTAGGTGTATTTTATTATTTTATTTTTATGTCAATTGAAGTTCTGAAATTTATAAAGTGTTGATATTTAATATGATTTATTAATTTTATTATAAACTAACAACCTTGAAGTCACTTAATAAATAAAATTTTACTTTATTAAATAAAGACTTTTGTTAAATTACACTGTACTTTTTTAAATATTGACATTTTTAAAGATATAAGCTTATCCCGATGTTACACTCATCAAGAGCTTTAATTTGAGTAGCCACATGGCATTTTTTATATATTTTA
>CAJNRD030001122.1:22007475-22023153 GCA_905319865.3 Cotesia congregata
TTTTTTATATATTTTATATATATGGTATTTGTGAAATATATAAATCTATGAAATATATGAAAAATTGATGTGGGTACTCAAATGAAAGGTCTTGATGAGTGTAACATCAGGATGAGCTTATATCTTTAAAAATGTCAATAATTAATTACACTAGAAAATTTAATAGATATTTATTGACTTAATTAATTATTTAAAAAAATTAATTTGGATTTTTGAATAAGAAACTTTGGCATTTTTTATAAATTATATTGATAAAAAAATGTATCAAATATAGATTGAAATTATTTTTATAAATAAAAACTGATAAATATTAAAAAAAAATTTTAATTTATTAAAAATAAAATTAAATTGAAGAAATGAAAAAATAAATTGATAAATAAGTAAATTTATTAACAGTTAATAAATTCTATCAGTTTAGATTATTCATTCTTAGCATCTATATATAGTCGGGATCTATAATCGTCGAAAATTTTCTCCCGGATGAGATAAAATAGAATAAGACCAAAGACAAAGAAAAGAAGAAGAAGAAAGAAGAAAAGAAAAATTAAAACTTAAAAGTTGTGAGTCACATTGATAGGCACGAAAGTTTTATTAAGTTAATTTAAAGCTGTGAAAGTTTGCGAGAAAGGTGAGATGGGTTATTGAAGATCGAAGATTTAACTACCATCTATTCTGGGGTATTATAATTATTATTATCGTTTCCATTATCAGCACTTGCAGCGTCATTATTGTTGCTATTAACATCGGCATCATTATTATCTTGAGGATCGTATCCTGAGTCGAGCATGAGTCGACTTTTATCCATGACTGCCGTGGATTGTCCCGGATTTGCATACACTCTAATATCTGCGCCATACCCGATGTGATACCGGCTCTGGTATCTTATATTAATTATCGGGCATATAATAGATTATATGACCGTCTGGATGGACATAACGATTTATCATAATTGAACGCTTCGAAGTAATCCCGATATGGTCATCATCTCTTCTCTATGCTTATAATTTATAATATATATTAACCTTTATGAGTTATAATGTGTTTGTGTGTGTGTGTGTGGATATCTCGATAGGCGTTTTTTATTCTCGTTAGATTAATTCTCTTCCTCTTTGCCTTTAAACAGTGAATTCTTTCAGTGGTTTTACTATACAACTACTACACTGTTTATTAATTACGGTACTTATTAATATTTATGCAGTTGGGCATAGAAAGGAAAATTTTATTCTTAATTTTAAAAATAATATCTTGATCCCAGTTTAAATTGAAAAGTTTCAATTTTTTATTTATTTTTGACCTCATAAAATATTTAAACTCATAAAAATGATAGTTAAAATTTTTTTTTAACTATTATTTATTTTTTTACTTATTAAAGTTCATTTAAAATAAAATAATTGAATAAAAAAATTTTTTTATTGTTAATTTTTGATACAATAAATTTTTTTTCTTATAAAAAAATTTTTTTTTGAAAAATTTAAAAAATTATCTTTAAGAGAAAATTTTTTTCAGTGTAAAAAACTCAAAAAATTAATTAAAAAATAGATTTTTACAATTTTTGTTTATTATTATTGTAAAAAAAATCCTTAAATAATTTTTTAAAAAAAAAGAATTTTTTTAAATGTTAATTTCTTGATTTTTTTCTTAGAAAAAAAAATAAATGATCTTTCATTAAAAATTAATTTTTTTAAATAGTCAATTATTTTTAATAGTTTTTGAATAAATTTGCATAAGTAAATTAATGTTTCTCTGTGTAAGACTAACAACTTGTTACACGTGTAATAATTTGAATATAAATATAAATATAAATAAATAAAGAATGAAAAGAATAGGATAACAATAAGAATAAGAACAAAAAAAAGTAACCTTTAGAATCCATTTTCCTGAAGCGTGCTTAAAAAGTGCATTTAATATATAATATACAACACAAATCACCTCTACAGGCAGCATGAAAATGCATTAACTCACTCGCGATAAGTACAGTATTTATACACGGTGGAAAGCCTGCGACCTTCATCACAACTATAAAAACATTTTATTTTATTTGAAACTTCTGGTCTTTATCAACAGTACGTGACACTTGGAGTTATTTTCATTTAATTTCAATAGCGTAAACACATTGTCAAAGATTATTGCTCAATACCAAGAATGCAATAATCCCCAATGCAATACAATAAACAGTATTGAATTTACAATTACAAAGAATTTGATTAATTATTAATACGTACAATGCTACAATGAAATAAGAGAAGCGTGATAATAAATTTACTATTGCAGCAATTTTGTCAAGACTCTTTCCGCTGTGCTCAAAAAAATTTATTAAAACATTCTTACGTAATTACTAATGACTAACAATTTAATGATTCATTTTTGATCGTTAAAAATCAATATTTGAAAGATAAAGTTGAAGTTTCAGTTCAAAAAAAATTTTATCTTTCTTTTAAAATCGTAAAAATAGATTTTTTATCTATTAAGAAAATTCTTGGGGGCTTTGTTATTATTTATACAATCATAATAATATTTTCTTGCTTAATACGGTCAAAATTACAATATGCTGATGCAAGCATTTAACAAATTTATGCTTGCAAAAAAAATTCATTGCTTTAATTCTTTGATCTACTTTATTGTTGGTCGGAAATAATTTAATTGCCGAAAAATTTAATAAATTTTCCAAAAAAAATTTGTTTTTTCATTATTAATTTATTTTCAAACAAATTTTAGTTAATTTTGACAATATTATTCATCAATAACTTTATAATCAATAAATTAAAATCTTTCAATTAAATTATTGACAAATAAACACTCAAACTGATTAAATTATCTTCTTTTATTAGAACAGATCTACTGTGTTATTTATAACTTTTTGTCTTCATTATTAATGACATATCGATGACCAATATTTAGTTATTTCAGTCCTTTTTTCATAAGAGTAATCCTTAATTATTAGATCAAAAATAGCAAAACAAAATTATTGATGAATAATCACTCAAATTTATTAATTTTCAAAATAACTTATCTTTTATTAAAATAGATTCATAATTCTGAAACTTTTCGCCTTAATTATTAATGATTGATTAAATTTCTTTAATTTAGTCCTTTTTTCATAAAAGTATTCCTCAATTATTAGATCAAAAATAGCAAAACAAAATTATTCATGAATAAACACTTAAATTGATTAATTTTCAAAATAACTTCTCTTTTATTAAAAGAGATTCATAATTCTGTCACTTTTCGTCTTAATTATTAATTATTGATTAAATTTCTTCAATTTCGTCCTTTTTTCATAAAAGTATTCTTTATTTATTAGATCAAAATTAGTAAAACGAAATTAGTCATGAATAAACACTTAAATTGATTAATTTTCGAATTAATTTCATCTTTTATTAAAATAGATTCATAATTCTGAAATTTTTCGTCTTAATTATTGATTATTGATTAAGTTTCTTCAACTTCAACAATAAATCCATAAATAAAACTTCAATTAATGTGACCAATGTCTCCAAACACCTGTCAATAATTAATTCACCGCTAACAGATCAATAAAATCCGCATTGAAGTTACAAAACAGACAAACAGCATCAAAAGTAGAGCAATTGAATTCAAAATTCAAATCTCGCTACATAAACAATTTAAAATTCTCTCAAGAGAATCATAACCATAAACAACACAGGAACAACATAACTTCAATTATAATCCGAAGTTAACATATATCGTTAGGCCTCGTATGCCGGTACGCTCGTTGAAACAACATGTACATTATCCGTATTTTTGCATCGCATACCTATCTATCTTATATGTACATACGTATGTAAATAAGATGTTATATGCCCCCGCGTCCCGAGTCGTGTTCTATGAATCAACATCAACATACGTTATTCTGTACTTGGAACTCACTGCGGCAGCTGTGACGAAACAGTACGAGGACACTCGACAAACTCCATCAGAAGACTATGCAGCACTTTGTGCAGATGCTGACAAGGATGAATCATTATTATTGTGCCAAATGCTTTTGATTACAGGCTATGTCTTTGTTTGAGCACTCGTTCCGCTCATCCCGGATCGGGATTTTGATTGAAAATCCTTATAGCTTCATGTTAATTGCTATTGCTATTGCTATTGGATTTTCGACAACATCCATTTCTGGATCAGAGTCTTGAGATGAGGCTTGATGGAATAGTCTATGTCTTCTCTGTCGTATAATCTTCAAGCTAGGAAGATAATACTCTTAGACAGAGACGGAATGCGTTAATGTAAGGCAATGTAAGTCCTGAATTGGATTTACATGCGGATTAGGAATCGGCGTATCATATCATGGAGATTGCATGCTGTGTTGGGAGATTGATAGAACACAAGACGAATTTATTATTCACTGATAAAATTATTTATTGATCAAATATTCTGTAATTGTTCATTTTAGCTTTTAAACTATTAATTTGATCTGTTCAAAATTTTTGGTTATTTAAATTATAAAAAAGGTCCAAATAAAATTTTGACACTTTTTATTCAAAAATCCTACACAGTAAAAAATTTTGTGTTAAATATTAAGCACTTTTATACGTAAATTTAACATTTATTGTGTTAAATTAACAAAAAAGTGTTAAATTGACACAAAAAAATATTAAATATTTAACATAAAAATTTTTAACACAAATTTTTTTTTTTACTGTGTAATAAATGTTGATTAATATTTAATAAATGTGTTTAATAAACAATTTATTAATTGGCGATAAATATTTTGTGATTAAAATCTTTCAAAAACTGAAATTATGATTGAAAAAAATTTTATTTTGTGAAATAAATTCTAAATTAATAATTATAATAAAAAAATTGTTGAATTTTATAAAAAACTTTGTATTCTTAAAATTGAGTTTTTTTGTTTCTGCACAGAAAAAAATATTTTTGAATCAAGTATATAATTTTGAACAACTTAATTTTCTTGATTTGAGTAGAAAAATTCTTGAACTAATAAATTTTTTTTAATTTAAGGAAATTTTACTTAATTCAAGAATTTTTTGTCTTGATTCAAGATAATTACCCTCTTCAAAATTATTTTCTTGGTTCAAAAATTTTTCTTTCGAATCAAGTTAATTTTTTTTTCAATATGATAGTTCAAAATTTCATTCTAAAAAAATTTCACATGCACAGAAAAATAATTAATTAAATCAATTAAATAATTTTGAAGAATTTCATTATCTTGATTTGAATAAAAAAATTCTTAAACTAAGAAATTTTTCTTGTTTTAAGTAAATTTTACTTGATTTAAAAATTTTTAATCTCGATTCAAATCAACAAAACAAAATCAACAAAACTTTTTCATAATTCTTAAAAGGACTTTAAGATCTTTATTTTAAATCAATATTAAATCCTGATTAATGATTATAAATGTCAGTAAATCTTATCTAATAAAAAATAAATTAACAATTAATAAATCCCTTTATCAGTGAATTATTCTCGGTTGGTAAACCAACCGATCAGAACAAGGACCTGTCATGCGCACTTATACACGTGTGCTATTATGTATACCCTGACATACATGTGTGTAATAAATACATTTGTAATGAAACATAAACTGGTGTGCGTATATTGGCATGCACATGACGTCCTCCTCAAAGCGTGTAGCTAGTGAGTAGACCGATGTATCGTTGGTTGTTCGATATCGTGATTGTGATTATGTTAGGATTGTACGAGCATGTAATGTGCCAAATACAGCTGGAAATCTCAGTCGTGTCTTTGTACATTATAAATTTATATTATCCACAGCAAGCATACTTTATGCTTAATTCTCCCTTCTTCTCCTCTTATATTTTTTATAAATATTATATGGGATGTTATATGTATTGTCCTCCCTCTTTATGGCGCTTTTTATTCCTCTCGTCTTTGCAATAAATTTTCGCGAATCGCTCCTTTCCTCGAGCAATTATGGCACGCGAATAACGGCCTCGCCCAGAACCAGAACAGAGTTAAGTTTTCGATGAATTTTTACGAGCTGTTCTCAGTCTTCTCATCTCAAGGATGCTATGCATGCCTCGAGGGAATACGGTGATGATGATAATAATAAAAATAAAAATAATAATATTAAACCGCATAACTTTGAGTTGCATCTTCACTGCGAGCCGGAGCCGGGAGCCGTTCAAAAAAATTACAAGTCCTTTAAGAGTTAACGGCTTCATCCCCCGACGGTGTTGTGGTTCAAGTTGTTATTTTATATTCTATGGGCGGCGATCAACTGAGAATAAAAAATATTATTAAATTAAGCGAAGGAGAAAGAGCGTATAGTATACATCCCTGCTGATAGAAGGGGATTAGAAAAATACTAGGTAATTAACAGTTGATAAATTTTAACAGCTCGTCAAGCTGATAAGGGTTGATGAGGGTTTTTAATATTTAATAAATAGTTTGATGGCAAATAGGAGAAAGTTATTATTTGTTAAGGATTATTTACAGGTCAGTTATTAGGGAATTTTTTTTAAAAGATTAAATTTTTATTTATAATTCTTTTTTTTTTTGCAATCTATTAAGATATTTTGATAATTAATTGATAACAAAATAATTAAATGTAAAATAGTGAATTTTTTATCATATTTTAAACTCAAATTTTGTCAAATTATAATGATAAGTATTTAGGCTGCATTCGAAAATGCTCTATCTCTAGATACATAATTAAGAAATGAACTTGTATCTTGGGAAATATTGACATTTTTAAAGATATAAGCTCATCCCGATGTTACACTCATCAAGACCTTTCATTTGAGTACCCACATCAATTTTTCATATATTTATATATATTATATATATGTATATATGAAAAATATATCAAAATGCATGTGGATACTCAAATGAAAGCTCTTGATGAGTGTAACATCGGGATGAGCTTATATCTTTAAAAACGTCAATATTTAAGAAAGTACAGTGCAATTTAATAATTATCTTGTGAAAAATTGACATTTTTAAAGATATAAGCTCATCCCGACATTAGACTCATCGAGACCTTTCATTTGAGTACCCACATCAATTTTTTTTATAGTTATATATATTATATATATGTATATATGAAAAATATATGAAAATGCATGTGGGTACTCAAATGAAAGCTCTTGATGAGTGTAACATCGGGATGAGCTTATATCTTTAAAACTTCAATATTTAAGAAAGTACAGTGCAATTTAACAAAACCCATTATTCAATAAATCAAAATTTTATTTATTTATAGATGACAACTCATGACAGTCACATAGTGACTGCAAGGTCGCTAGTATTTTCAAATGCTCATTCTACCAAAAAAAAATTTCTAAAAAAATACACCTATTAGTAAAAAAAAGTCCACTCCATCTTTCTCGACTAAATAAATCTTTCCATAAGATGTTCCCACCATAAACCTCAAGCATAAGTTAATTATAATTTGAGTTCTTAAAAGTAAATTCTCGTGCTTTTTACCGTAATCACCCTCGGTTCGATTTATTTTGGGTAGAGTCAGGGCGTAGACCGGAACTTGCTCTCGGCAGGGTAACGGGCTTGACTCGACTCGAGGCGGATAATCGTACAATTTGCCTGCCTCGGGAGTAAAGTAGAGAGCCGTCCATAAACAGAGCACTGAAAATAGAACAGAGCAGCGTTATGTAGCAAATAATATATAAACCTCAGCACGTACCATAAGGACAGTAGTCTGCAGTCCAGAGTTAACCGTCTAGTGTCAAGACCGTACAAGATAAATGTATTTATAATTTAAGGCGAGATGCAAGATGTGTCGAAGAGACCACGACGGGTACAACCTTCCGTTCTTGGTATAGCGTTGCTTAATCCTCGCTCTCTTTTATCATATTTTTTACTTATTTCTCTCTTCTTTAGCTCGGCAATAAAAAGATTAACTTAAATAAAAGTCGGGTAGAAATTTTCTGGCGTTTAATAAACGAGTTGTGCTTACAACTATACGGATGCGGTCGTCGTTTACAAATTCTGATAAATTTTGAGATCCAGATAATTTTAATAATTTTTTATGCAAACGAGAGCTAATTTCGGGACTGTAAAAAATAATTAAGGAGCGGGCTCGCGATTGGCGTAGAATAAATAACAATTTTGCCAGGCGAGAACGTTCACCTGCTATGCGGGTATGTTCTTATCGATAAGAGAGCTCAGGGTGTGTACTCAGAGGGTGAAAGGACATGATACTTGCTCAAGCATTGAATATGAAGACCCAGGAGAGAGAATATAGCATTGCTCTTGGTAAAGAAACCGGAATCAAAGTGGGAAGGTGGAAAATAGAGACAATGGGCGTATCGACCGCGACAATTCTCCTGGTGTTGTTTTTTGTTCGGTTCTTCCAGTCTTCCTACTCCCTATTTTCCTCCTTGTTCTTATTCCACACTATTCGCTACCCTTGCAATACAATTGTGGCTGTTTATAATACGTCTACTTGCAACTGCAAACCCCGTTGACTTCCGACTGAGAAACCATCAACGATACGTAATTGTCTTTAGCTACATTTCATTTTAGCAAAACCACTTTTAATTCTTTCGCCCTCTGCATTTATTTATACAGACTTGCATGTTTCCTTTTTGGTTTTTTACTCAGGTGCTGCAATACTTGCACTTATTTCACAATCTTTATTATACATTACGTATTTTAGTCAAAAATTTCTTTCCAATAATATGTTCTCACGTTACAAAACCTTGGATGTGTTTTAAATTATTACACAAATTAAATGTGTAACATCCTCGATATACAAATCAAGTTTTGTAACTTTTTACTTCCATGTACGGACACTTGAGTGATGTGTTGAGAATGTGTGTATTATTGGCGTGTCGTGTGAATGGGCTGGTTGATATACCGAGGTAATTACGATTATTGTTCGACAGCTTGTACTTTTTATTATGTAAATTATTTAATCATAATATATAAACGTAAATAATTTTAATATGATTATTATGTTTACTGGAAAAAATTGAGGAGTAATTTTGTTCCAATTATTACAGGGAAACAAAATTTCTTGATTTATGAAAAACATTTTAAACAAAACTAGCAACCTTGCACTCTGTGATTGCCGTAAATTGTAAACTATAAATGAATAAAATTTTGCTTTATTAAATAATGACTTTTATTAAATTGCACTGTACTTTCTTAACTATTGACGTTTTTAAATATATAAACTCATCCCGATGGTACACTCATCAAGAGCTTTCATATGAGTACCTACATGCATTTTCATATATTTTTCATATATACATATATATATAATATATATAAATATATGAAAAATTGATGTGGGTACTCAAATGCAAGGTCTTAATAAGTGTAATGTCGAGATGAGCTTATATTTTTAACATTGTTAATAGTTCTCAAGATACAAGGTCGTTTCTTAATTATGTTAAATTGCACTGTACTTTCTTAACTATTGACATTTTTAAAGATATAAACCCATTTCGATCTTACACTCATCGAGACCTTTCATTTGAGTACTCACATGGCATTTTTTATATATTTTATATATATGGTATTTGTGAAATATGTAAATATATAAAATATATGAAAAATTGATGTGGGTACTCAAATGAAAGGTCTTGATGAGTGTAACATCGGAATGAGCTTATATCTTTAAGAATGTCAATAGTTCACGAGATACAGGGTCATTTCTTAATTATGTATCTCCAAATACCGCATTTTCGAATGCAGCCTAAATACTTATCATAATAAATTAACCAATTTTGTCCATGATAATTTCATTTTTTATCCAAAAAAATTTTTTTTCTCAAACTAATTCTTTTTAGTGTATAACTCAGTAAAACTTTCAATAAAAAATAAAAATATTCAATATTATGATACTAAATTTAATTTAACAAGTATTTTTAATGTCGATAATCTTGTCTATCTTCAAAAAAGTCAAACCTGACCTTCACTTTCCATTTCAATTTACTGGTTTCTAAATTTAAATAATTACCAAAAACAATTTAAATTAAGTAACAAATTACCATAAATAAATTTCTGTTCCACCAAAAAGAAAAAAAAACACTTGGCAGGTAAAACACAACCAACCAAGTGACACAGATCCACAAAAGAACAATAAACTTTACCGCATAAATAATGAAAAGAATATTTGATCGTCTGAAGGGATCTCTGGCAAAGGAAGAGCGCCTGAAGCATCCCAAGTATCATCGATGGCATCCCTCTGTTCTAAATACACTGACATAGGTTTAGCGCCTTGAGGCTGCCCAGAAAGTAAAGACAGAGCTGAGTCTTTTCCCATCACCCGCGAAATAACACATCTGTCTTTCGTTATAGTTAAACTCTTCCGGGTTTGCACAAAAAGAAGCATATTCGTGGTGCTGGGCAGACAAGAATCAAAGGCGCATCGTCTGTATAAATTTAAGATTTGAGCCGGAACACATTACAAACTACTCTGACATTCTGATTTAGATGTTGCTGATGTAGATGAAATTGTTGTTAAGGCCGTCGACCTTCCGAGCGTCTTCTATGCTTGCAATGGGCAATGGATAATGGCCAACTTACATACAATATTCCGCTACCAGCGACCTGTTTTATGTTTTTCATTGCGAAACTCTGGTCATCAATGAATCCACACACATCTAACCACCCCACCAGGTATTTTTTTCTTCCCCACTTCCTTTCTCACTCGATCACCCGAGCAGTATCTCAGTCGTACATCAGCGACGTCGGCGCCTGTACACAGGTCTGGTAGTACCACTTAAATATTTATTGCTTATTACTTTACTAATTATTTTTCTACTCATTTTATCGACTCGTATTCATATTCATGTATTCAAATTTTTCCTCGCCGTCGTTATACTAATATCATCATTATTATCAAAAAAACCTACGCTGGTGAGCTCGACCTACGCTTACCCGACTCGTTTACCCACCTTCGGCCTCGTCCCGCGACCCGTGGGTCCCTTTTTAATCCAACAGACCGTCCAACTTACCTGGACTCACTTACAATGTATTATAATACACATTATACGCATACATACTTACGTATCCGCCGTCTACCATCACTACCGCGGTTTCACGGATACACCCAGCAAATGACTCCAAACCCAGAACTTTCAGTTAGTTACAGTCGCGCGGCCGTTTAATCTAAGCTTTTCAGACAAACAAACAAATACTTTACTATTTTACCTTGATAAGTTAATTAAGTTCGCAGTTTTCTTCCCCATCAGTTCAAGAAATACTCTTTCTCCCCTTAAATACCAAATCTTGGTCATAAAGTATTCTCAAGTGACGTTTATAAATGTGCAAAAAGGTTATTTTTTTAAATTTTCATCTCTACGAAGTTTTATGAATTATTTATCTCAAAAAGTTAATCAAGTTTCGTGTTTTCTTCCCTCAGTTTTATAAACTAAGACTTATTTTTTTCTTAAAATACAAAACACTACAAAGTGTCTAATTAAATGTGCAAAAGGTTACTTTAAAAATTTCGCCGGAAATCTGTAGGTGGCCATAAGTCTGGTAGCTTAACTTTCAGAGCGCTTAACAATCACTTACAAAGGTCTGGGTTCAATTCCCGGCTTGGTTCCAACCCCCATTTTTTTTTCAAAATAATTTTTTTTTCTTACAAATAAAAATTCTCTTAATTCCTTGAAATGTTTTCTCTAATAATAAAATCATTATTAGTTTTTTTGTAAAAAAAAATCAATTTAAAATTCTCACAGATGGCCTACAAATATTCACTGTTATTATTAACACTGCCATAATGTAATACAGGCCAAATTCCACCGCTTATTATCATAATAATGGTGAGTTTACGATAAGAACATACATCAGACAGTGTGCCGCGAGTGCGGGGTTAATCACTAAATCGATGAAAACTACCGAGCGATAAGCTTGGCATCAGTTATCAGCAGATTACGAGCTAACCGAGTTAGTTTCTACAGAATTATATTAATTAACTCATATCATTATTATGTGTACCATCGCAATCAGCGTGTGGTTTATTGAGGCTGTGACGGCATTAAATACCAAGAAATAGCTACAACATCACCCACTCACAGTACAAGTTGTTGGCTCTACTCGCTTAGCTGGCCAATAGGTAGATGTGAGATAGCTTACTGTAGACTCCAACATAATAATAAATACATAAATAAAAGTAGCCGATCCGAGAAACTGGTGTCATATAAGGAGTGAAGTGAACAACGATGGCCATTACTTCGGTGTCGAGTTGTCTGATGGGCCCCCCGCCGCTGCCCCCAGGTAAGCGGTTTCTCGCGAGATCCAAGAAGCTCTCCTCGACATACCTGAGCTTCCGTGACCCGGCAATTGAGTCGTGGATGCCGTTCCCGGGCTCTGGATCTTCATCTTCGTTCTCATTCTCATCTTCGGCTGGAAATTCAGTCCGAGATAACTATAAGGAGTCCCAGTGCAAGGTTATTAAACCGCATCTTCATCCGGCGAGGCCGCGGTCCCGCACTTCCTACACCACCAGCCAAGACGAGTTTCATTTCCCCAGGACCAATCTATTCAGGAGTCAATCGGAAGGAAATTTACGTGCCAAGAAATCTGGAAATCTCGGGTCTCAAAATGCTGCAGGCAGTCTCAGTCCGCTGGACAAATGCATTAAAGCGATTTACGGTAGCTGGAAAAATTTGATGCAACGTAAGTGTATGCTTCCATGCCAAGGACATTATGTCCGTTATTTTGGAGATCAATTTGTTATATTTTTTCGTCTTTAGTTTGTTTCTACTCTATTTATTACGGTAAATTTTATTTGGTTTGTTACCGCATGATTTAACTCGTAATACAGTAGTTTCGTCTTGAGACATCAATGGACTCGGTGACTTGACTGGTTATATTGCCCCCTACAAGGTGTAGAGCCTTCGTGATCTAACGGCCTTTCGCTGACATGGTATTTACGTGTAGCGGATAGTGTGTCGAACTTTTAGTTTAGATTCTAAGTTATTTTGTGGAAAAAGACAAGTATGGAATTTTCTTAAATTTTTTTATTAAAAAAATATCATTAATTTTTTTTATTATGATGGTAAAAGCGCTGTTTTAATTAAATATAAATTATTTTTATCAATTAGACCAATTTTTTTATAATTATTAATTTAAAATACAAAAAAAAGGTTTGAAAATTTCTGAAGTATTGAGTTCTTAATTTCTATAGTTTTTTTTAAAGTACAATTGCATTTTTTATGACTATTCATAATTTTTTTTTATGTTAAGGCAAATTTAAAAAAATTTGCAAAATAATTTTTTATTTTCAATAAAGTATTAAAATTTTTGATCTAATATTAAAAAAAAATCTTTTAATATTATAAAAATGACCTTGTATCTTGAGAACAATTGACCTTTTTAAAGATATAAGCTCATCCCAATGTTACACTCATCAAGACCTTTCATTTGAGTACCCACATCAATTTTTCATATATTTATATATATTATATATATATGTATGTATGAAAAATATATCAAAATGCATGTGGGTACTCAAATGAAAGCTCTTGATGAGTGTAACATCGGGATGAGCTTATATCTTTAAAAATGCCAATATTTAAGAAAGTACAGTGCAATTTAGCAAAAGTAATTATTTAATAACGTAAAATTTTATTTATTTGCTAGTTTTAATTATTTTTAAAGTCAAAAGCCACTTTCATTTAAATGTACGTGGCTTATTAACTTTAAAAATTATTTTTTAAGCTTAGAGAGTAAATACTTGATTAAAAATTCAAAATATATTAATTTTTTTAATAAACTAAAGATAATATAGAATAAATTAAAACTTACTTTAAATAAAATTAAATTTTTTTTAGTTCCAAAAAAATTCTCTTTACCATAAAAAATAGTAATTTTGCATAGAAAATAACAATTCTTTTTATATATAAAAGGAATTTCTGAACTGTTATATTCTTGGCAACCGTTGACGTATTGCCATTAATTTTTTATCACTCTTCAGTAATAGTACAAGCTATAAGCAATATTCCGCTCGTTCAATCACTAGTTGTATTCCCAAGTAACTTAGATTAATTTGTGCTCAGACCATTCACCTTTGCCGGTCCGGGAATAACTCGTGAATAGTTAATCGGATCAATTATGCAGGACACCGAGAAGGTAAAGGCAATGTAAGGGTGGTATTTCTGGTATCAAGAGCTATTATTACGCGGGATTAAAAGTAAGAGTTTTTTATTTAAGGCAGTTGTCGCGGGTTAAATTATTTACTCAAGAGAAATTCGAGTAAAGATTTTAATCATTGATTTATACTAGCCGAGTTGTTTATTTACACTGGAGAGTAAATATAAGAGCCATTTAAAGTGTACCAAGAGAACCGGGTTTAGTTCGACAAGGTGTATTAAAGAGCCAGAGGTGAAATATATTTATTATCTTTATTGCCGAGTTTTTCTATCACCAGAGGTGTCGCAAGAGCCCGAACAAAAACCAAAATGAGTGAACTCTGGTTTGTTGGTATTTTATGTAAGATAAAATGAGTAAATAAAAGAGAGATCTTGTAATCGGAACACCGCCGTAATGGAAAAGAAGAAAACTCCTTATCGAGGTGCGCTGCATCTATCAGGATCGGTATTGGGTACAGCCAGGTATAGACCACCCTTGGATTACTCTCCTCTCGCTCGGTCTCATTACTTTCTGGAGAGTAAGCCAGCTCTGAGTAGAGGCGACTTAACAAAACTCTCGACAACGCTCTACTCGTTTATCCTTAGACGATCGATCGGTTCGCTACCGTTTACGGGCGTCACCGAGCACGACGTCGAATGTCGAACCTGCTTCAAGCTCCACCGAGCACACGATCGGTCTCAAGTCTCTTCCGCGAGTTTAATATAAGCCCCGACCGGGTATATCCTTCTGCACCAGATAAACTAGATTATGTATATTGTATATTGCATATTGCATATTCCAGACAAAAACTCCACAGGGTTGCCGGATTTAGGATCTAGAATTTGTTGAAGCTCTATTTTTGATTTTTTTTTAAATGTAAGCCCTGATTTTTTATAAAAAAATTTTTTTAGCTGTACAAATAAGAATTAAATCTATATGAAGCTTTCAAAAAATTTAATTAATTAAATACTAGCAACCTTGCAGTCACTATGTGACTGCTGTGACTTGTGAACTATAAAAGATAAAAATTTTGCTTTATTAAATTAATGACTTTTGTTAAATTGCACTGTACTCTCTTAAATATTGACGTTTTTAAAGATATAAGCTCATCCCGACGTTACACTCATCAAGAGCTTTCATTTGAGTACCCACATGCATTTTCATATATTTTTCATATATACATATAAGTAATATATATATAAATATATAAAAAATTGATGTGGGTACTCAAATGAAAGGTTTTGATAAGTGTAACATCGGGATGAGCTTATATCTTTAAGAATGTTAATATTTTTCAAGATACAAAGTCGTTTTTTAATTATGATAAATTGCACTGTAATTTTTTAATTATTGACATTTTCAAACATATAAGCTCATCCCGATGTTACACTTATCAAGAGCATTCATTTGAGTACCCACATGCATTTTTATATATTTTTCATATATACATATATATAATATATATAAATATATGAAAAAATGATGTTGGTACTCAAATGAAAGCTCTTGATGAGTATAACATCGAGATGAGCTTATTTCTTTAAAAATGTCAATAGTTCACAAGATACAAGGTCGTTCCTTAATTATGTTAAATTGCACTGTACTTTCTTAACTATTGACGTTTTTAAA
>CAJNRD030001122.1:22035572-22119386 GCA_905319865.3 Cotesia congregata
TCATTTTGAAGTTATACTCATCGAGAGCTTTCATTTGAGTACCCACATGGCATTTTTCATATATTTTATATATTTATATATTTCACAAATACCATATATATAAAATATATGAAAAGTGTCATGTGGGTACTCAAATGAAAGGTCTTGATGAGTGTAACTTCGGGATGAGCTTATATCTTTGAAAATGTCAATAGTTGACAAGATACAATGTCATTTCTTAATTATGCATCTATTTATGAATGATTATTAACCTTCTAATTCCATTTATTAAAGAATTAAAAATGGAGTAACATTAATTAAATATTTATTTTTAATTTTAAAATAATGGGTGTCTTCTATTTTATTTTTCCAATTTATTAATATTTTATTACTTAAGAATGAGTCACCATTAAAAATATAATTTTTCAGTCAAGTTCGAGTACAGAATCTGATTCTCTACCATTTGCGAATGAGAACGCGGGTACAATAAAACAACGTGTAGCGAGAGTTCAGGAGTACGGGCAAAACTCCCCAAATTTAAGCGGTCACATAATGGGGCACCACCAGCAGCATCACTCTCACCACCACCATCCGCAGCACCACCATCACGTAGTTGGAAATGAATCCGGGCGAGATGAGCCCGCAGACGTATTAAATGACATCGGTAACATGCTGGCCAACTTGACAGATGAGCTGGACGCGATGCTCGAGGAGGAAAAACGGCAAGGGCTCAGTTCATAATCTCCTCACCACCCACTTAAAAAATAACACTAATAATAACAATATATTATTATAAAAGTAACAATAATATACTTTGTTCTCTGTACTTGTATTGCTGCCATAGATCGGCGTGATTTCAATTCGTTAGCCGTAGATGGAGATCGAGAGTCACGCACTTCATTGTGAAGTAGATCGAGGATAGCCAGAAGATGAATAATATAAATAACGTAACAGGTCGATTGAGCAACACCACTTTTAGCAGCACATTTTTTGTTCTGTTCCTCTGCTCCGGTGATCACTCAACAAATATATTGATCTGTCTTCTTATTTAGCAGTACAGACTGCTCTCCGAGCTCGGGTGAATTTTTATTCTTTGTAAGCTTATATTTTATTTTTAATATCAAAGAAAAAAAGTAAAAAAAAATTGGTAATTATTTACAAGTGCGGTCAACTTTATTTTGGGCTATAACTAGGTGAAAAATTAACATTTTCGCTTATAATAAAAAAATGTCGTGAAAAAAAAAAAAATAAAGATTTCGACAGCTTTTTTGGCTTTAAAAGTTGGAAAAAATTTTGGCTCTCATGTTTTTGGATAAAATTTATATTTTATTTTCTTTTTATATTTTTTTTTGAAAAGTACATCAAAAAATGAACAATATAAAAAAAATTAAATATCACAATATTTTTTTTAATTTATAAATTTTTTTGAAAATTTGTTAAAATTGTGATAATCAATTTTTTTTTTTTTAATTGATCATTTTTTTACGTATTTAAAAAAAAATATCAATAAAATCAAATAAAAATTTTGTTAAAAAAATCAATATTAAAATAGTTGGCCCCACTTGTAAATATTTAGCAAAAAATTTACAAAACAAAATAAAGTGAATGTTATATATGGCTTTAAATGAAAATGAAATCGTTTTAAGCCTCGTAAACCAGTGTCAGTGTTTTTCTAGGGCTCATCTTTTTTTCATGATAGCCATAAAAGTTTATATGTTTATACTAAACTGAGAGTGTCGCACGTGGGACTTAATTCAACTACTGTACTCTGTACATGTACACAACGCTCACCTCCTCTAGTTTAGACTAAGACACTACACCCTCATAATATATATACTATATTATGTACATTACATACTAAAGCGAGCTTACTTTTCGTCACTATTCGCTCTACTCAGTTTATTCATACAATACAATACAAACATCTAAATAAAACGCGTCTGACTTGCCATTATCATTGAAACTCTTCCGAATCATCGTAACACATTCCATTCAGAACCTTCGTTTTTATTTTTACAATTCTCATTCTCATTCTAGTTTTATTTTCAATCTCCTCGACGGTTTATCGCCGAGATTTTTTACGCATAAAAAAAGTAGTTCAGTAATAAACGTCGTTACGACCGGTAGTAACAAAGCTAGTTTTTTTATAATGAAAAAAAAAAAAATGAGGTGAATGACAAACTAAACAAATAAAAATAATATCTTCCTACTGTTTTAAATTAACAATAAAATAATAATTAAAAAGAAAAAAAAATACACAACTAACAGGAAGACTGACTATTGAGCAATTTCCAGAATAAATAAAAATAAATGTCGATTTTTAATCGATATTTCTTTTTGCCAATGCCTTTACTTGTTTTACGCTGGAACAAGCATCACAGAATTATGTTTACTATTGTATGTGACGTAATTGCCGTATATTTATACACAATAATAACAATAAATAATGAAAACAGATACTGATAATTGTGAGCTATTATATTATATATTATATTACGCGTAAAAAATGCCAAAGTGGGGTATAAAATTTTTTTTTTTCGTCATTTAACATAAAAATTAATTTAGCAGATATTTGATCATTTTAAAAAATAAACTAGCAACTATTAAACAATTACTTTTGTTAAATTGCACTGTACTTTCTTAAATATTGACGTTTTTTAAGATACAAGCTCATCCCGATGTTACATTCATCAAGAGCTTTCATTTGAGTACCCACATGCATTTTTGATATATTTCTCATATATACATATATGTAATATATATAAATATATAAAATATATGAAAAATTGATGTGGGTACTCAAATGTAAGGTCTCGGTGAGTGTAACATCAGGATGAGCTTATTTCTTTAATAATGGCAATAGTTCTCGAGATACAAGGTCGTTTTTTAATTACATGTTAAATTGCTCTGTACTTCCTTAACTATTGACATTTTTAAAGATATAAGCTCATCCCGATATTATACTCATCAAGAGCTTTCATTTGCGTACCCACATGCATTTTTGATATATTTCTCATATATACATATATGTAGTATATATAAATATATAAAATATATGAAAAATTGATGTGGGTACTCAAATGTAAGGTCTCGGCGAGTGTAACACCAGGATGAGTTTATTTCTTTAAAAATGTCAATATTTCACGAGATACAAGGTCATTTCTTAATTATGTATGTAGAGATAGAATGAAAAAAAAATTTTTTGGCATTTTTATGCGATAATATAATATAATAAAAACAAAATAATTTACCAGCAAAAAAAACAACATTTTGATAAGTTTTACACTATTGAAATAAAAATAGAAACATAATAAATTAATGAACTGCGATGAAATATTTATACAGGTGCTCAGTTGCACTAGACGCTCGATTGTGACGTGAGTGCGTTTATAAATGTTTATGTAAACGTTTGTAATTATATTACTTTGTAATGTACTTTTAACGAAAAAACAAGCATAACAGTGATACAATACAAGTAAAAGTTTGTATCTGTTAAGACTTAAGAGCTATCAAAATATAAACATAAATTATATTATATTATATATATAAATTAAATATTAAATATATGTAGGTCCGATATAAGGATCGAATAATGTGCCCGGCCATGTGACTAGACACTTTCAACTTACTACTTAAGATTTACATTAGAGAGTAATCTATTAAATAATAAATAAATAAAATATTAAAAATTATAATTAACGCAGATCCGATACTGTCGGAGTGTGTACTTGTCTTGTTAACTACTGTAGAAATATAGTTAAATATATAAATATATATAGATACCATGAAAGAGCAGTGGATTTAGGGAACTTGTCGGAAGTTAATAAATAAATTCTCAAATATAAATATTATTCCTCTTATCTAGATTCATCAATTTCTTATTTTATTTCATTTTACTTTTACTTATTTCAGCCCAACTTTATATTTTTCTATTTATATCTAATTATATTTGTAAGTGCATAGTTCCGTTTTACGAATAGAATTAAATGGTTCAGGCAGCTGCCGATAATTCCCCGAATGTCAGTGCTTTACACATGGTGTATAAATATTATAAAACTAGTTATAGTTTTTTGTACAAAGGTACGTTAATGTGTGTCTGGGGTGCTTTAATTTAACTAAAGCATACCCTACATACTTCGACTTTACTGTACGCCCTTCCATGTTGTTTTTAATATACATTTAAATATATTATTTAGTTCAATAATTATAACAAATTATTCATCATTTAAATAAAGCCGATCTAAAATCATTCCTGACATATCATATAAGGTTTATTGTCATTGTCATTGTGTCATTAGTTTTAGCATTATAGATTTTTTTTTGTTGATAGAAATTTCCTTTTAAATTAGTAAAATATAATGTATTTTTAAAAATCAAAAATTATTCATAAATATCTTTTTTTTTTTTTTTAAATATTTATTTTTATTAATTTTTAATATATGTTGTAATTTTTGCTTTTGTTAATTTTTAATTTATTTTAAAAATTTTAAATAATCATTTAATGAAAATTAAGTTGTCAGACATTTAATATTTTTCTTATTGAAAAAAATACTTTTTAAAAAATTCCACTTGTAAAAAATTTGAAAAACAATAAGTGCAATTTTTTAAATCTAATAATTAATGAAAAGAAAATTTTTAAACGTCTGCTAATTTTATGAAAGTTAATTTATCAATAATACTAAAGTTAGCCGACGTTTTTAATTTTTTGACTATTTTTAATTTATTAAATTAAAACTAAAAAGTATTTTTAAAAAATTACACTTATAGTTTTTCAAGTTTTTTACAAGTGATAATTTTCTTTTATTTTTTTGTAATGATTTTTTCAATAAAAAAGAAATTTTAAATGTCGACTAACTTAATTTTCATACTTTATCAAATATCTTATAATTTTTTTAACAAATAAATTATGACAAAAAAAAAATTGAAATTTTTTAAGAATAATTTTTTAGAATAAATTTATTTGTTAAATAAAATTAAAAAATAATCAAGTGACTCAAATTAAATGTCATAAATTTTTATAATACTAAAGTTAGCCGACGTTTTTAATTTTTTGACTATTTTTAATTTATTAAATTAAAACTAAAAAGTATTTTTAAAAAATTACACTTATAGTTTTTCAAGTTTTTTACAAGTGATAATTTTCTTTTATTTTTTTGTAATGATTTTTTCAATAAAAAAGAAATTTTAAATGTCGACTAACTTAATTTTCATACTTTATCAAATATCTTATAATTTTTTTAACAAATAAATTATGACAAAAAAAAAATTGAAATTTTTTAAGAATAATTTTTTAGAATAAATTTATTTGTTAAATAAAATTAAAAAATAATCAAGTGACTCAAATTAAATGTCATAAATTTTTATAATACTAAAGTTAGCCGACGTTTTTAATTTTTTGATTTTTCTTCATTAATTAAATTAGAACAAAAAAATATTTTTAAAAATTGCACTTACAGTTTTCCAAGTTTTTTAAAAGTGGCATTGTTTTTAAAATTTTTTTGTAATAAATTTTTGAATAAAAAAAAATTCTAAAAATTTCCAAATGTCGGTTACTTAATTTTCAATGAAAATAAAGTTAGCCGACATTTAAAAATCTTTAGAAATTTTTTATTGAAAAAATTTCAATTAAACAATTAAAAAAAAAATTTTCACATGTAAAAAACTTGAAAAACTATAAGTGCAATTTTTTACAAATATTTTTTTAGTTGTAATTTAATTAATAAAAAAAATTAAAAAATTTTCAGACGTCTGCTAACTTTATTATTATAATTTTCATTAAATTTTTTGCGGTACAAAAAAAAACTTTTTATTAAATTTAAGCGAATAATAAACAGTTGTTGAACCAAATGTCATCTTAAATATAATAAAAAGTCAACAATAGTTTATTGTACCGCAGAAGTTATTGTCATTATTATTATTTTTACCATCCGGTATAAATTAATAATATTATTATATTATCCATCTATTCACTTCATTATTGTAAATTTTTACAACAGAATTATAATAACAATCATACCATAAATATTGTGTATAAGCAACGGAGCTCTCAAATTCCTGTGGATATTTAACCACATGAAAGTCTGTCACTTGGGCGTATCATCCTTTCTACACAATTCCGTAACAAGACCAAGTGCTCAAGAAATACGATCGGAGAAACCTGGTCTTGTAAATATAACAGCGACGGTTACGGTAACTCACACACACTCACTACACACTACACACTGTGTACACATATAAAATATTAAATTATATTGTAGAGGGCGAGTCTCAATATTTCCACGGCAGCGAGGGCGTATCGTGTAACAAGGCTTGAAAACGTCCGGTTTCAAATTTCAAACGACCGGCGCCATTTTTCCCGGCGCTTGCGCCAAAAGTTGCGCTTCAATGGCGGCGCGCGGTGGGGCGGTGGGGAACTGTCAAACCACTGGAGTTTACACTTACTTACACTTATACTCGATCCAGAAAGCAAGACACAATATATATGATATATATTTTATTTATAGTGTTATATATATAATGCAAGTAAAGGTAATATAAAGGAGAAAGGACCTTTCGTATCTAATCAGCTTTGTCTGATTCTTTGTATCCATCAACAAAACCCTCAATTAAACCCAAATCCGAAACTCGAGTTAAGTAATTTACAATTACAACAGGATAAGTAAGTTCTTACAATACATGTCATGTTTTATATTTTATTTTCATTTACTTTGTTTCTTTAATTACGAGAAAGTTTTAACGACCAATGGGTAATTGCTTAGGTAAAGTTTTAAATTAATTCATATAGGCTAAAAAAAAAAAACCAAAACTGGATCAGATGTAGCAATACTTTTTATTTAGATAAATCTTTATTGTCCTGGAGCGAATTACGAAAATTTTAATTATTTACGAGTTAATTGATTTAAAAATTTTTATGAAAATTAATTTAGCATATATGTAATAATCTTAAGATTTTTTTTTAACAAATTATAGCAAAAAAAAATTGACAGGTAGAAATTTCAATAAATTAAAAATTCAATTTTTTTAAAACAAATGTTTGTTAAAAATAAAATTAAAAAATGGTCAAGACTGCTAATTTTAATATCATACATTTTTTTAACAATTAAACTATAGTAGAAAAAAATTATAAGTGGGAATTTTTAATGAAAATTAAATTAGCCGACATCTATAACAATATTTAGAATTTTTTTATTGAAAAAATTATTACAAAAAAATAAAAAAAAAAATTACATTTGTAGAAAACTTGAAAAACTGAAAATGCAATTTTTTAAAAATTTTTTTTTGCTCTAATTTAATTGTTGAAAAAAAATAAAAAAATTAAAAATGTCGGCTAACTTCAGTATTATATTTTTATGATACTGTACTGATGGAAGCATTTATTAGTATTTAAAAAGATTTCTTAGTATTTAAGAAATATTTCTTAAATACTCAGAAATATAAATACAAAGAAATCTTCTTAAATGCTAAGAAATCCTTCTATTAGTGTAAAGTTAGCTGAAATCTGTCAATTTTTTAAATTTTTATAACAAATTAATTACAACAAAAAAAATTCTTTAAAAAATTAATTTTTTTTCTTAATTTTGACTAGTGGAATTTTTTTTAATTATTTCATTGTTATAAAATTATTAAAAAAACTTTAATCTTAACTATTAAAAATAGTTTTTTTATAATAATTGTTTTATTATAAAAATTTCAAGAATTAGATATCTGCTAATTTAAGTATCATATTAATTATCATTTAAATTTATAGTTATCAACACAATCCATTAATTTAATATTTTCGTAAGTTGCTTGTTATACTTGTAAATTATTAATTTAAAAAAATATTCTGTCAGTGACTTTCACTCATAAAATTAAAATTAAAAAATTTTAACAATTGAAATAATTTAAATTACTAATTTTTAAAACAATAGACACAAAAGATCCAAATCATTTGATATTTCTTTAATTCACTCTTATAATGAAGAAATAAACAACTTTATAGTTAAAAAATTCGGAGTCCTGGAAATTCTCAAGCATGAAGATGACACTGAAAGACATCTAACTCGTGTTTAATTAAAAAAGTACTCACAGGTAATTAAAAAAAAAAAAATGGAGCTATTTTTACAAAGCTTGACATTTCTTCTCAACAAATTTTATAATTATTTATTTACAATTAAATTGCTAACAAAAAACTAATTGAATCCTTGAAATTTTCGACATCAGAGATGCATCAGGATTGCATATCCTCGACCCGTTCAGCCGATATAGATGTGATGAATACATCTTAGTGGGAGAGAATCTAGACTTTCAGTGCAAACGCGGGTTTGTGGAGTGCCCGTTCTGGAGATCGCAGGCGCTGGTGTCCACGTTGCGCTGGTTTTGCCCCAGCATTCAACATCCAGCGTTCAGCACTCAGTATATTGTTGGAACCACAGCAAGTAAGCTAGTGCCAGTAGCTGCTCTGGACTCAGTACTCATTGTCAGTTGTGCATTACCTTTGTGTCAGTGTAGGAGGTCTGTGTCGCGCGTGCTCACTGAAAAACTTGTAAAAAATAGTAATTATTATTATTTTTGTGCGTACAACCGCGCTCGGAGTTGATGAAAAATTTGAGTAGCATCCAGAGCGCAAACAGTGGCGGGCGAGTCCACCTGTTAAGCCGCGAGGAAGCTGCTCTTGTTTTGCAAGTGGTTCCACGCGGTTTTTAGTTTTACTTTTCATTTTTTTTTTTTTAGATAGTTTTCGTTTTTTTGGATTTAAGTATTTACTGGGAAACAACATTGGATTAAAGTTACATGCTCCTGGATTACTTTACGGTACAAAAGAAAGAAGAGATCCTGGATAAGTGGTATCAGTGAGTTTTAAGTGTTTTTCTTAAAAGGTGTGTTTTTTTTTTATTTTTTATATGACATGACATTGAAGGTATCTCATATTTATTTTTTGAAAAAATGACAAAAAAATTTTTTATGTTTTTCTTTGTTTAAAATTTTTTTTTGAATTAATTTTATGACAAAAAAATTAATTAATTTTTACAAATAAAAATTTATCAATATTTTCACTGTCATTTTCTAAAAATTTAAATTTTAAATAATAAAAAAACTTATTATACAAAAGAATAAACTAATTATTAATTAGTTAATTAATTTACAAAAGAATTAAATTAATTAATTTTAAAAAATAAAAATTGTTAAATATTTTCAGTTATTTTTTAAAAAATTTAAATTCTAAATTAAAAAAAAATTTATTATACAAAAGCAGAAATTTTATTATTAATTATTTAATTAATTTAATGACAAAAAAAAATTAATTAATTTTTAAAAATTTTAAAAACAAGTATTAAAAAAATTTATTATAAAAAAACAGAAATTTAATAATTATTTGTTTACAACAAATTATACACTTATACTTTTTAAAATTTTTACTTTTGACACTAATGTTTACTCTAAAAAAAAAAAATTTCAGATAACTGCTTTGTGTATCACAAATTTCCCAGTGTGTTATATGTATGAATGAATCTAGGATACTTGATATATTTATTCGCAATTGAAGGTGGGTTATTTGGAGTAAATTTGAATGTAAAGAAGACAGGAGTCGGTGTTATGTCCCAGTGTCACGACTTTCACATTAATAGGACGTCGATATTATTATTAATATAATAATAAGTGTGCCAGCCGTTTAATGTCAACGCGTGGGGTATTTCCGTATCTACAATATCTATGGGGATCTGTGACGCACGTCGTTCGCAGGTCGAGGTCGTGAGATTCACGGATTATTTATTTATGTTATCGGACTATTAAAAGGTGTACTCCAATCGAGTAGGAAGGAAGGAAGAAAGAGGAAAAGGCGCGTAGGTAGATTATACAGCTGATTGATCTGGAACTAAAATCCCACGGGGGTTTTTAATGCTACCGTGCCGATAGTTTCACCTTTTCTGATTGTATCAATCGATGATTATTAACTATTTTTTTTTTTTTGAGACCTTTATAATTTATTATCTTCTACCCAGGAGGTTAAATTTATTTATTTATATATTATAAAGAGTTTCTTATTCACAGTTTAAAGTATCATTACCTTTACAGACAAATTACATTTTATTTAAAAGTAATTGCTCATTTTTTTTTATTTAAAAACTTTTTTCTGTTTAATTTAATTATTTAATAATTAAAAATAATTTTTATTGTTTGCAAATCTTATCAAAAAATTAATTATTTCCACTAATATTTTATTTTAATATCTTAAATCAATAATTACAAATAATTATTTTTAGCTAATTTATTTTTAAATAAATTTTTAAAAATAAATTGAATAATTTTTCAAAAATAAAAAAATTAATTCATAAAAAATAATAAAAAAATTTTTTTAAATAAAATAAAGTGAATAAATTTTAAAAAATAAAAAAAAATGTAGCAAGTAATTAAGAACGTGAAGAAAAGAAAATAATAATTAATATAAATCTAATGTAACTTTGAGTAAGAGTATGAGTTTATAAGTATGAGGAGGATACAATCGCGTGGGATAATTTAAAGTTGCGGCTGAGTAGAGCGGTTGAGTAGTCCGGTGACGATGGTGTGTGTACCGCGATAGTACCGTTTGTCAAAACGGTCGACCACAAGTAGAGAGAGAGGACTTTGGAGTACGAGGACGACAACGCAGATAATCTTCAGCGTAAATGCTTCCGTACAGTTAGCTCGTTTTATTTTTAACGTATGTATTTAATTTTTAGTAGGACGATAGACGTTCAAGTGGATATTGGAAGACGGAGAGTATTATGTAGGGAGTACGTTCATATATAATACGGTAATAGTAAACTCCAGACTCTAGTGCGAAGATATCTCGGTACTATACTCAATTCAAATAAAATGGGAATAGAATGGAGTAGAAGAAATGTCGAGTAATGAAGAATTATATTAAAATTCCTGGCGTATGCTTCCGAGACGGAAATAAAGGGATGTTTTAAAACGCGTGATAGTATGTGGAATTTAATTCGACGGGTATCGATCGCGTTAAGGGGGTTTTAATTGCGCTGAAAAATTCTACGAGGTAACCGAGTTATGAGTTTAAATATAGTTTTTATTTATAATAATAACAGTACACTAAAAAAAATTAAGAGAAAAATTCTTGAACTGAGAAAATAATTTTGAAGAGTTTCATTGTCTTAAATCAAGACGAAAAAATTTTTAATCAATTAAAATTTACTTAAATCAAGAAAAATTTATTATTATTTACAAGTTGGGCCATAACTAGATGAAAAATCAATATTTTTTTTATTCTACTTGTTTTTACGACGCATTTATTATAAAAAATATCGTGAAAGGAAAAAATAAAGATTTTGATAGCTTTTTTGCCTTTAAAACTTGGAAAAAAAAATTGGCTTTCATGTTTTTAGATAAAAATTCTATTTTATCTTTTTTTTTTTGATATATTTTTTATTGAAAAATACATTAAAAAACAAACAATTAAAAAAAATTGATCAATTTGAACAAAAAAAAATAACATGGCCTGACCCCACTTGTAAATAATTACCAAAAATTTTTTAGTCTAAAAATTTTTCTACTCAAAATTTTTCAAAAAGATGAAGTTCTTCAAAATTATCTACTTGATTAAAGTTAATTTTTTTTTCTGTGTAACAGTAATAGTAATAGAGTAAAAAAAAAAAACCAAAATAAGCGGTATTATGTAGATCCAGTTTGTTGTTATGTTATTATTTTTATTATTACAAGGACTGTTGTTTTTATTATTATACTGATTACATACAGCGGTTAGTTATTCGCGAATACTAAATGTGCACTTTTAATTTTCAGACCGAGCATACGTGACCGGTTAACCAGAGCTGAAACGGTGCTTTCATTGGAGGGCACTTGCAGCTGAAGTAAACCAACTTTGCACAAAGAAGACAAAGGACCAAGGACTTAAGTATCTTAGCAGAAGAAGCTTAATAAAATTTTAATGAGTCTGTCACCATATACGAAATAGCTGGGTTATCTCATCTTGAAACATAAAACACCAGTTATCGGATATTATTTCCTGCGTTACCTCCAGTTAAATTCGAGATTGGAGACACTTTTTATTTTATTACCGTACGCCGTTGGAAAATGCTCATGCCAAAGTAAAAAAAATCTTGAGTAATTTTCACAGATAAAATCTAATATCAGGCGATAAATAATAAAAATTTCAATAATACAGTAAGAAAATAAATAAAGAATTTAAAGAGACAGCTAAATTTTTATTTTCTTAAATCTTATAGTGGAAAATAAAAATAAAAAAAAAAAATAAGAAAAGATTCTGGTGAAGAAGAGAGTCTTTATATTATGAGTGACAGAACTTGTGTCCATGAGCGATAGTTTAACTTGAGCAAGTCTTTAACTTAAGAGTAGAGGTACCTAGGTAGAGGTATACAATCAAAGGCCTGGAATCCTCGTGGTAAGATCCGTCCGGCGACGAACAAAGGAGCCACGTTCAAGGCAGTGAACGAGTGAAAGAGAAACGGTGGATTGGTGATGCAAGGAGTGTAACAAGGCAACAAGGAAAGGTGAAGAAGGCTAGCCAGCTGTAACCGATGCTCCTGGTGTGTAAGAAGAAAGAAGACACCAACATTACGTTGAAGTAAAAGGGGAGAGCTAGCAGAGGATCTAAGGGACGTGTGTAATAGCTTTTGGAGCTGTATTTTTACATATATATTTGTATATATATATATATATATATATATATATATATGTATATAAGTAGTATTTCTACTTGAACATCTACACATTGAGAATCGAGAAAATAACAGAACGAAGAACGAAACGAAGCGGTGAAGGGGATAACGACCAAGAGGGAGCTACGTTGCCGTGGAGACCGATGTTCAGGGCCGTACAATGGCCGGGGCGCTGTCCGAGAACGCCCCGAGACCGGTGAGCGTCGTCACCGTTGACGGAGGCACCCCGCAGACCGTCGAGCCGCCACCAGAGACCACGATCCAGGAAAACTCCAACGCTAATGGAGTCAGATGCTTCGCCTCGACTGAGGCGCAGACAGACATGGGATTAACTTCTCGGGTCGAGGGGATTAATCCGGGGTGCGATGATCTCAGAGACGCCAGGAGAAGGGAGAGACGGGTGAGAAGACACCACCGCAGGGCCATGAGGAGCTGCTCCATGCCTCCGACATATCCCGGGGGACCTGGATGTGTTCAAGCTAATGCAGGTGTTGGAACTGCGCCAGGAATGCCGCTAGTGCCGCCCGTGGGTGGGTATCTACACCCCCCGCCGCCACACCTGGGTCTGAGGGGGCTCAGCTTGGGTCTGCCGTTTCCGGTGCCGGCCAGTGTGTCCGCCTTTGGCAGGTCAGCAGTCTATTTTTTTTATTTTTTTTTCGGTTTGAAAGGACTTTGTAGCTAGGCTCGAGCTGGGTTAATTGGGACTAGCTTCGATTTATTTTGCAGTTCAGAGAAAAATTTTATTTTTATTTTAACTAGCAACCTTGCAGTCACTCTGTGACTTGTGAACTATATATAAATAAAATTTTGATTTATTAAATAATTACTTTTGTTAAATTGCACGGTACTTTCTTAAATATTGAAATTTTTAAAGATATAAGCTCATCCCGATGTTACACTTATCGAGACCTTTCATTTAAGTACCCACATGACATTTTTCATATATTTTATATATATGGTATTTGTGAAATATATAAATATATAAAATATATGAAAAATTGATGTGGGTACTCAAATGAAAGGTCTTGATGAGTGTAACATCGGGATGAACTTATATCTTTAAAAATGTCAATAGTTCTCAAGATACAATGTCATTTCTTAATTATTGACATTTTTTAAGATATAAACTCATTTCGATGTTACACCCATCAAGACCTTTCATTTGAGTACTTACATGGCATTTTTTATATTTTTTATATATATATATAGTATTTGTAAAATATATAAATATATAAAATATATGAAAAATTGATGTGAGTATTCAAATGAAAGGTCGCGATGAGTGTAACATTAGGATGAGCTTATATCTTTAAAAATGTCAATAGTCCACGAGATACAAGGTCATTTCTTAATTATGTATCTAGAGTATTTTCGAATGCAGTCTAATTACTTATCATAATAAATTTACTATGGGTGAGAATGATATGAAACCTTGAAAAGGCACAAAATCAACTCAAAACATTTGCAATGTGAATTTTTTACTATAATTTTTAATTTTTCATAAAAATTCTTACTATTTAAACATAAAACTTTTTATTTAAAGCTTGAATAAATAAAATAAATTTATAATAATAACCAACTGCAAAATTTCCACTCACGATTACCAAGCATAAATTCATTCAAGCTATCAAATATTTGATTTTTCGTAAAATATGAGCCTTACTTATGAACGTCCTTAATTTAACACGCCAGCCGACGTTTAACCCGACAAGCCAATTATCTTTTTTAAATTCCTCGGTTCTTTGACGAATGACTTGGATTTTTATCTTTTTACCCAACATTATTTAGAAACAGACCCATTGTCATTTATTATTATCATTGTATCTACGTAAAGAAAAAGTTGCCATGTATTTGTACATATAATATAATATGTATAAATATATAAATATATAAATGTATGTGAACTGTGAGGCAATATTAGCCATACCCATACACACAATAAACCCATATAGCAATGGAGTTACACTGTGCGGGCACAAAACCTCGCCGAGAAGTTGAGAATGAGCCGCGTCCTTGGTAAGAGTTTTAAAGTTAAACACGTGTTGTTTTTTCTTTCATATATATATATATAAGTATTATCCTTATAATAATTTTATCTTTTTAACGTTTTTTTCGAGTTTCACTACGTCAGGTGTGTGATGAATGTACTCTTTTCTTCCTGTTCATTGAATCGTGGCTTGTATGTCAGGGAGATACGTCAGAAGTGTATACACACTCTAAGCTCGATACTAAACACTGCCTACAGTAGACTTTTACATACAAAGACAAAGGCAGCACACAAATTTTATTATTATCACACACTCATGTATGAATATCAGAGATTTATGAGAAAAATTCCCGAACCGGAAGCGATGAATCGCTGGATTGCCAGTATAGTACTAGTACAGTCAAGACAATGAACTAGAATTAAAGATTTATTTACATTACTGTGACGCGTGGTCTGTCACGATAACAAAGCCTTAAAACTTTTCCCTACGTACGTGTCATCTATATTATTAAGAGTATAAGTAAAATTTTATGGCCAGTGTATTTATATGATAAAATGGGTTTTTTATGGTTAAATTTGGTATCTTTGGAAAAGACTTGACCTGGAGTTGTGCTTTTTCATGGTTTCATATCATTTTCATCAATAGTCAATTTATGATGAAAAGTATTTAGACTGCATTCGAAAATGCTCTATCTCTAGATGCATTATTAAGAAATGACCTTGTATCTCGTGAACTATTGACATTTTTTAAGATATAAGCTCATCCCGATGTTACACTCGTCAATACCTTTCATTTAAGTACCCACATCAATTTTTCATATATTTACATATATTATATATGTATATATGAAAAATATATAAAAATGCATGTGGGTACTCAAATAAAAGCTCTCGATGACTGTAACATCAGAATGAGCTTATATTTTTATAAATGCCAATACTTAAGAAAGTACAGCGCAATTTAATAAATATCTTGTGAAATATTGACATTTTTAAAGATATAAGCTCATCCTGATGTTACACTCATCGAGACCTTTTATGTACTCAAATAAAAGCTCTCGATGACTGTAACATCAGAATGAGCTTATATTTTTATAAATGCCAATACTTAAGAAAGTACAGCGCAATTTAATAAATATCTTGTGAAATATTGACATTTTTAAAGATATAAGCTCATCCTGATGTTACACTCATCGAGACCTTTTATTTGAGTACCCACATCAATTTTTCATAAATTTATATCTATTATATATATATGTATATATGAAAATGCATGTGGGTACTCAAATGAAAGCTCTTGATGAGTGTAACGTCGGGATAAGCTTATATCTTAAAAAACTTCAATATTTAAGAAAGTACAGTGTAATTTAACAAAAATAATTATTTAATAAAGCAAAATTTTATTTATTTGCAGTTCATAAGTCACATAGTGACTGCAAAGTTGCTAGATAAGATATTACCGAGCATTATCCCTGGATAATTATTTATAATTCTGGAGCTATCACTTTTTCCGAGAGATATCCGCTTCAAATTAAACAAGAATAAGAACAGAATTGAAGAACGCGAGAAAGATGAAAGATTAATTGATAAATAAACTTACTTGGTGACTACTCATTTTTTCATTTATAATTTATATAATACGCACTGCATCTACAATGCTCATCACAAAGGCTCGTTATATTATACCGAGGCAGGATTTTTCCTCATACTCATGCCGGGTAGATACAGAGTAGAGGAACAGTACAAGTCAGAGTAGAGCCCGCAGCCGGCACGGAGAAATTCAATAGTGCCTCTAATTACGATTCACCGAGGCGATAGTAGGCGCGGATTTCCCACGTGTCACTGGGTTACTGTGTATTTTTTCTCCAAGTAATGAGCAGCAACCGAGCGAGCTTGTGTTCATTTTATTTGTTTTTTATTTTCCTCTGCTATTATTTCTTTCATCTTTCATCTTTGTCCGTTCTAAAAAATAAACCAACTGTTCTAATCCAGAGTTTCATGCCTGTATACTTTTACGTACAATGAAAAGAAAAAAAATATTAATTGGAATCAAGAAAAAAATTTTTAAATCAACTAAAATTTATTTAAATTACGAAAAAATTCTTAAAATTACCAAATATTTTTTAAATTAATTTTAATGGTGAAAAAAAAATATTTTAGTCAATTTTTAAAAATTTTTGATTAATAAATAATTATTGATTTTTAAAAATTGAATATTTTTTTTTTATTTTTTTTGCTTAAATTCATAGGAAGAAAATTAGAATTTAATTTTAAAAATATTAAGCTTAAATTTTAGATTTTTTTTCTATCAAAAAAATTTTTTAAATGCATTATTTATTTAAAAAAAAAAAAATAATAAATTTTTTTTTGACATTTCAATATATATAGTACCCCTATTAGTTATAAAAAACTAAACTTATATCGAAATTTCATTCCTTTTATCAGCCGGATCTCGTTATATCCCCCGAGCATTATAATAAACTAGTCAGAATTGAGGATAGAACGGCAGAGAGAATGAAAACCGGGAGGGAAAAAATAAAATAAAATAACCAGTAAAGTTGGATATTCATGTTCCATTTGGACGAGCGATTGCGTTGCATACATACATACATACATATTACAGCGGTGGATCACGAGCCACTGGCATTACAAGCAGAATATACGTAGACTAGCAGGGGTACGCTGTTACACTGCTGTTCATATTATTCGTCCCCAGTCGTTAACTCTGTAAGCTCACGTACATCAGCCCCTCGTCCTCGGATCAACTTTATTTCGTGAATCACTCGGAGCCCCCTCAAAAACACTCGGGGCCAATGGCCCATGCACGTCCAACTACCCAAAAAAAAATGACAATGCTCGGCTCAGCTTGAATTATTCTCCAGAGAAAAGCGACGAGTTTTTTTAAATTTAAGGTATTGAAGGAATTGGAGATAATGATTGATTGAAATGTTGGATTTTATTTTTTTATACTATATTCAATTGAAGAGTTTTTTTTAAAAGAAATTACTTTTTATCTATTAAAAAGAACTTTGATTTATATCAATCAATATATGTTTGTTGAAGTAGGAAAGAAAGTAATTGAAACAAAAGTGAATACAATGCATAAACTTTGTTATAAATCATCCTTCATTCTAGTTAATAATGTCGCTTTGGAAAATTATGAAAGAGAATTCAATCAGATTTCATTTTTATTGGACTCTTAATACTTAATTAGAAAAAATTTTAATATTAATTTTTTTTTTATTTTTTGGAAAGAAAATTATATTTATTAAGACTTAAAAAAAATTTATTTAATAATCTAACTTTCTAAATTTCACTTTTGTTTCAATTTAAATCAATGAATTAAAACTTTATTTATTAGCTGAAGTTTTTAATAACAATCAATTCAATGTCAGTAAATTAATTTTTTTACTGAATAAAAAATTAATTTTAATAAAAAAAAATTATTTTGTAGAAGTTTTTTAAATTAATCAAAGAAGTTTTTGAATCAATTAAAATTAATAAAAACTAAAAAAAAATTTTTTCTTTTTAATTTAAATAAAAAGAGCTTATTTTAAATTTAACTCAATGAATATTAAATCTTTAATCTTTTTCTAGAAAAAAAAAAAAACAAAATTAAAGTAAACAATTTTTTTCTTGATAAATTAATTTATTTTTATCATAAAAGCTCTCGAATTAATTCACAAAACAAGCCCGAGTTTTCAAGCATACCTTAACAAATTCCCAAAATAGAGTTACCCAAACTCCCCCGCGGCTCTAAACTTTTCTCCCTCCTAAAAAAGCATCCACCAACAGCCAAAAAGTCCTCAGGCTAACAAAGTTAGCCTTAATCGGTGTCACTCTTGAGCCAGAGTAGAAACAACCAACCATATATTTATTCCCAGGAAAATTTGGCGTTTGCTTACTTAAAGTACGTCGCCTCGATTTAGATACCGGGTCTTTTCGCCCCTCGAAAGTTAGCGCTTCCACCCGGTTAAACGTATTTTCCCGGAGGTGAGTTCCCCAAGGAAAATCGATAATTTATTGGAGTGCTCGGCCAAATGTTCCCGTTACACCGGCGTACTTTAATAGTCCGGAACAGTGCAGTACACACACATCACCAGCATGTACTCGTGCATTATTCTCATGACGACTACCCGTCTAATTTACGACACAGCTAGATTAAATCCTCCTTTCTTTTCCTATCTTCACTTCTCGCACTTCTTTTATATCAGCAAGCCTTTAAAATCCCCTCTTATTTTCCCTGCAAAAAAAAAATTCTGATTCAAAATGAATTTAAGATTGAAATTCATATTTTGACACAAATATCAATTTGAAAATTATTTTACGGTATTTAAAATTTCAAATTCTTCTTATGAAAAAAAATTAATTAATACTAGCAACCTTGCAGTCACTGTGACTGCCGCAAATTAAAAAAATGATTTTAATTTACTAATTTTTATAGATAAAAAAAAAAAATTGTTTTTATTAATAAAATAAGTTAATTGTATTGTTAAAAAAATTTACTGAATTTGATTCCATTTAATGATTGTAAAATTGAATGTCTTGATTTTTATTAAATATTGAATTTTTTCTTTTTAAATAATAATTAAAAAATTATGATTTTTTAATTTGTAAAAAATTGGTAATTTTCACTTTTAATAAGGACTTGAGAATATTTTATATATAAAATTAATCCTAAATATTTTTAAGTCATTATTAAAATTCTGATATGTGCTAATTTCTATCTACAAATCAATTTCAAATTTGGATTGATCTCAAAACTAATTCATATTTGTGTCAAAATATGAATTTCAATCTTAAATTCATTTTGAATGACAATTTTTTTTGCACAGGTTGTGGATTTGAATTACGTCACACTGAATCAGATCCTGAATCCTGGATCCTAGATGTTGCTGTTGATCTCGGGTTTAATTTTATCGAACACGTTCCTTCAGATTGCGAGTAGAGCATCACGTTTTAGTTTAACTATTTTCTTAGTACGCTCGATCGTGTAACGCGGAAATCTGATTCTCTGTTTCTTCTCTCTGCCTCCACTAATACCATTATTTATATTTATATATATATATAGATCTAAAAGCCTGAGAGAATAGTGCACTTTCTATTCCGTTCATCATTATCGTGAACGCGTTTTTATTATTTCTGTTAAATTTCTCTAGACATACATGAGTTATACTAATGTACATAAACGTAGCGCTTCTATTCTGGATAGGAATACTATACGGTAAATAAAACCGAGCAAACTGATTGCTCTGTACTGTACTCTGTATCATATATGTACCTATTATATGTAGCGCTTTACTTGCTGGCTTTGAAATAGCAGAGACAGCATCTAGTAATTGCAGATGTAGTTGTAGTTATAGTTATAGTTATTGATATTGATATTGATGTAGTTAGTAGTTGTTTAAGATCACCAGGTTGTAGTGGATTGTAGATGATGATGATGATGATGATGATGATCATGTACCAGCAGCGAGCACGGTGCTAATGCATATTCTCGATGGTGGTGCTCTTAAACAACTACAAGATAGTCCGGTGAAATAAAAAGGATAGAGTCTGTGTCAGTGGGTCAGTGTTCTATACTCAGCTCGACTTAAACTCTGGCTGTTATTTCTTGCAGAGACGCAGTGCCGAAGCAGTGTTGCGGACTCGGCTCGCCTCCCGTTCGCTGGTCCATTCTCGGCGTGGGCATTGTGGGTCTTGTTTGTGCAGCTGCGGGGGCTCTACTTGGCGCCCTCAGGGCAACCGGTCGCGACCACATCGCCGTATCACTTCTCATGATTGGTAAGACCACTGTTACTTGTATTCAGTTTTATATTATGTGCTGATCGGTTCTTTTAGGATTGATGGTTGAGTGAGTCATCTGGGATTAGAGGTCAGGATGGATATCCAATTTTTGGACATTTAATATTCATGAAAATTTTTTAGTTTATTAATTAGTTTGATATTTAAATTTACAGACAAATGATTTTTTGAAAATTTTTATGAACTAATTAATTTTTTTTATTGATAAAACTAGTTAATTGCATTGTTAAAAAATTTACTAAATTTTATTCCTTTAGATAAACATAAAATTTAATGTCTTAATTTTTTTGTTTAATTGAAATTTTTTTATTAAAGATAAAAATTAAAAAATGATAATTTCTGTAATTTTTCCAAAATTTATAATTATCATTTTGAATTGCAAGAATTTTTTAAAAACTATTAATAGAAAAAAACAAAAAATTACTTATTTTTTAAAACATAAAATATTACTTTAATTTACTAATTTTTATAAATAAAAAAAAATAGTTTTTTTTATTAATAAAATTAGTTAATTAAACTGTTAAAAAATTTTACTGAATTTTATTCCATTTAATAATTGTAAAATTTAATGTCTTGATATTTTTTAAATATTGAATTTTTTTTAAAATAATAATTAAAAAATTATGATTTTTTAATTTGTAAAAAACTAATAATTTTCATTATTAATCGCAAAAATTTTTTTAAAACATAAAAAAAAATTACTTATTATTTAAAATATAAAAAGTTATTTTAATATACTTATTTTTATAGATAAAAAGAAGTTTTTAAAAAAATTCACGCTTGAAGAGTTGCAAAAAATGATGAATGGAATTTTTTAAATAATTTATTATGTCTGTTAATTTTTTTTTAAGCTTGTAATGAAATTGATAATTGATTACTATTAATTGAACTCTCATGAATATTACAATCTTGGATATTTATTCCTGTCACCACAATCTAATCAAATCAAATATATAAGTATGTAATGACTATTAACATTCTTAAATGTAATTTGTATTTATTTTGATAAATCTAGAGTAGATATAAAAAAAAAACGGATGATTCCCGTCCGTCAGGATATGATTAGGATATGGGGGGGGGGATAGTGAAATTGATAGCTCGGATAAGCCGATAAAGTGTATTGCAGTCCGGCGAATCTATTTTCAATCCGAGTTTCCTCAGGAGAGAGTACCGAGCATAGAGAGAGGAGGAGAAAGACCGATTCGAAGGAGATAGATCGAGAGAGTTGAGCTGCTGGTATCATTCTATCGAGAATACACGCCCATTTTCGTGACCCACTTGTGTCTTCATGACAAAAGCTATTTTGGATAAATTGTTCTCCAACATTAAACATTGGAATGGCGTGTCCATTTAAATCAACTCGCAACAGACAGCCGTCGATCGGCTGGCATATTTCTGGCTACATGTCTATGATAATGTATTACTTTATTGTATTGACTTGATTCTATATTTGATAATGCACGGGCATATATGGAGAGAATTTCAGAGTTAATATTACTTACGATTGTTATTTTATTCATATTCATATTTAAATTTATATTTATAAAGATTGCTCTATTTTTGAATTTGATTTACTTCACTGGATTTTTCATTCTTTTTTCTTTATTAGAGGTAAAAGTTCTTCGGATTCAATTAAGTGGAAAGTAGTACAGAAAATTTTTAATTAATTTAATATTTTTTATGCTTTAAAAAAATTACTTTCCAGAAAATTAAAAATTTATTTAAAATTTTTTAAGAATTTATTAATATTTATTTATCAAAAAAAAAAAATGAATTTAATTTAGGAGAAAAATTTCTCAACTTAAAAATCAATTTTTCTTTATTTAAGGAAAAAAAATTTTTTTTTAATTTATTAAAAAATTTCTTAAGAAAAAAAAATTTCTTAGTTTAAGAATTTTTTTTTAATATGACTCAAGAATTTATAATAGTAAATTAAATTGACTTTATAACTTCAATGATCGTGATTGATATTTATGAAACAATATTTCTTATAGCAATGATCAATGATTAAATTACGCCATAGTATCTCAGAAATAAATGATATCAATCGTTATTATTAAAAGGTTAAAAATAATAAAAATTATTGCAAGATCGAAAGATCCTCTAATCTTCACAATCTTTAAATAAAAATTACCTAGATAAATTTTTCCAACAAAACTTTCTAAACTTAAAAATAGTTTTAATTTATCCAGCAAAAAAAATTTTCTTTCTTTTACTATCGTGGGTACTTCAATAAAAATAACTCTTCATTCTTTCCTCAGTTCTTTTATTTCATGAAATGACCCGGTCTGATATAAATTGCGGGTAATTTTCATCACAAACTTTTCTTTGTGCAACGTTGCCAACTTTTGCGGTAGTAAAATAAAATCCACAAATAAAAATAGAATCTTGAGTCAATACATTAAAAAAAAATTACCTCAATAATTAATGAATAAAATTTTAAACAAAAATAATTAAATAAAAGCCTCGTATTTTAAATTCAATAGAAAAAAAGAACAATTAGCGTCCGCAACGCTTCTTGCGCACCGCAAATTAGGTCAATTTCGGGATCCCCAAATTCAGCAGTACAGTCTACGTCATACCCTACAAACTGCTCGTCCTAGTCCTACATCTCTTCTCTCTCTCTGACTCCAACAGTTAGATAAAGGCTGAGGAGAGACCTCGGGCCCAATGCTTGGCTAACAAATATGAATACAAATAAAGAGATCAGCCTTGTCGCTAAAAAAAAATATCAGCTAGTAAATAATAGATATTTTCTCTTTGTCAGCGCATTTAAATGCGCTTGCATAATTACAGTATCAACATAATAATATAACTGTTATGTGTAATGTAAGCTTACTTGGAAAACCCATCAAGAAATTGCGCAACCGGTGCCCGTAGCAGTAGCATTGATTTAGCGAGCTCAAGTGCGACAATTCGATAATTAAGTCGCATTAATAGTTGGAGCTAACTGCTGCGGTTAATTATGGATGCAGCGGCTAGCAAATTATCCCCCGTCATCATCATCGGCATATTCAGACTAAAGATTCAAGCAATAACTACTTCTAAGGAAGCGGAGCCTTGAGCTAAACACAAGACTGAGGATACGACAGCTCACAGCAGAACAGCTAACAGCCACCAGCTGGAAACTGGTCATTTTCCATAATGAAATTAAGTCGTTTCTCATGCTATAGGTACATACCAACCATGTCTGGACTATCTTTGTCCGTCCTCTGATGCTGGCTGGCTGGCTGGCTGGCTGGCTCTGTGATGGTAATGTGTGTGGTTGTCTACTGTCTACTGTGGAGATTATTCTTCAGCTGGTAACCAGTTTTACATAAAACACATTATATGCCCAACCAAGCTATGTGTTTATGCTTAAGGTCGTACCAATCGATCTTTAACAAAAACTCCAGGTATCGAGGATTCAATGTTTAGTATAAATAAAAATAAATATAATGATGAGAATTGCTTCAATCTTACAGTGTAAGTCTTTGTACAAAGAACGGCGGATACTAAGACTGGGCCCATAACCTGCTGATAAATAATTAGGGTTTTTTTTTTAAATAAAAAATAATTAATTAATGGCATTTAATTTTTGGTCGGATAAAAAATTTTTTAATGGTTAATTTTATTTAAAAAAATGTCTTATTTTTTTAAGATCAATGAAAAAGTTGTGGTTTTTAAATTAAGATTTTTATAATTAGCAAAAATTAAAATGATAAATTATGAATATTTTTAACTTTGGAATTATGGTAAAAATATTTGTTGTATATGGAAAAAAGAAAATGAGAAAAATTATATTATATAAAAAATTGGAAAAAATACAGTTTCAGATTGTAATTATTACACACTGATAGAAAGATTTATTTGTATTAAAAAATATTTATTAATAAACAAATCATTTATTAGAGACCACTTTTTAGTATTAAAAAAATATTTCTTAGTATTTAAAATGATTTTTTTGTATTTAATAAATCTTATATTCATTTATTAAATATTAATAAATCTTTTAAAATACTAAGAAATATTTTTTAAGGACTAATAAATGATTTGTTAAATATTAAATATTATTAAATAGTAAATATTACATTGAAAGCTCTGAAAATTAACATTCAAAGTTTGAATTTATAAAAATGTTATTTTGAACTGAAATTTTTAGAGTTTTTTAAGTAAAGCGACACTTATTACCTACTATTTTTAATGTAATTTTTCTCTTTTTCGTGAATAAAAAAATCATAAGAAACATTTTTTAGAAAATTTAATTTTCCTACAACTTATTTTTTTCACAACTATTTTTATAGGGCAAATATTTTCGCTGTATACCGAAAAAAAATTCAATTGAATCAAGAGAAAAATTTTTGAATCAAGTAAAATTTACTAAAACCAGGAAAATTTCTTAGTTTAAAAATTTTTCTACTCAAATCAAGGATAATTATCTTCTTGGTTTTGGATTTTAAAAATTATCTTCAAAATTATTTACTTGATTCAAGTAAATTTTTTTTTCTATGTAATATCAAAAATTTAAACCATTAATTTAAAAATTTTGGAAAAAACCTTGGCTCTAAATCAATTCCATTGAACCGAAACAATTAGTGCTCTTGAAGCGATTACCCAGCTGATCAGGATTTAAGGAAAATTAGTATGCGGGCTAGCTGGAGGATTTGATGCGGCCCTGGCTCCAGAGAAAGAGCCACGGGTTTTAAGAGAAAGAGAAAGATTGTGCCCTGGAGTACGAGTAGAACGGAGCTATGGCTGGTTGTAGTCGGTTACTTTCTAAACGTCGGCTTAGTATTGGTAATAGTATTGGTATTGGTATTGGATGTAATATGGAATTATAACCTAAGACCCGAAGCTTATCGTTGCATTCAAAGGAACACTCACTCACTCGCTCGCTGGTCATGTTCACAACGTAAATGTAAATGGGTGAATGAGCGAGAGGCACACTCGATAAGTGCCATCACCCACACTTGCACTTGGTATAGTACCGTATTGTGGATAATTGCGCAAAGTACGCGCCGAAATTGGAATTTTTTAAGAAAATTTTTTTTTTTAATTTCTTTAATCTAAAAAAAAAAAATGATTTTTTTTTTAGCATGGATAAACAAATTAAATCAAGTGATAATTTATGATGGAATATATTGAAAATATGATAATGATAATGTTACTCAAACAAAGAATAATAAATATACTATCAAAACAAAGAAAATATCCGAAGGTTAAATATTAACATAAAATAATTTTAAATAACTAATTTTATTTAACTCATAAAAATAATATCACAAAGCTGCAAATATAATAACTAAAATAAATTATTAAAATTAAATTTTTACAAGCAATTACACATTAATTTAAAGTTAATAAATAGCTTTCACTTAAACAGCAAAATTATAGTAGTTAAAATTTATTTAAAGTTTCGCAAGTTTTAATCTTCAAAAGTTCAAGCGATAAATTAAATTAACAAAGTACATTTATCTCGATTGCTTGTAAATGTAACTAGAGTAGTTTTTTATAATCAAAGAAATGTAGGGGAAAGAAGTTGTAACTCAATAGGATAATACAGAGACAGAGTTGAGAGACTCTCAATTAGTTTGGCTGGAAAGGACTCTACTCGCTGGAAATTACAGAATTGAATTAAATGTTGTACTGTACACACTCAAGTGAGTTTGTGTGTAGCAATATTGTCAACAGCAGCGTATAGAGAGATCGAAATGTATGTATTATTCGGTGCTGTGGAGTAGATACTGAGTTGTAAGAGCGTCTGGGCAATAGCAGCAGGTTCGAGGACCTCAAACAAACTCGCAAAATATATAATACGTGTGTAATTGTGAGTATAAACATAAACGTATGAGTTTGTCAGTGGCGTTTTGTAAATACACATGTACCGCACTAATGGCGGATGGAACAAAGCACGTCGGATGTACGTCGGTATCTTTCTTTCAGCTTGTACTGACTACTCCTCTTCTATCCAGTTCCAGCATCCAACATATATCCAACATTCAGTTGCAGTACTAGCAATGCAATGCATACCATATGTACTGCGTGCTGGAAGTAGTTCTCTGTACTGTGTGCGAGCCACCACTGCTTCGGGTTTTAACTTTAAACAAGCTCCGATGCTGTGTATTATGACTAAAAGGAAAAAAGTTGAGACAAAAAGCAAATATATATGAGGACGGGAATTAAAATAAAAAATAATAATGGTAATGGAGGAAAAAATAATGGTAGGGGGCAAAAGAACCTGGCTACCTTGATGCGGCTTGATGCGGCTGGAGCATGTGTGTTGTATCCAACTCTAAGGATCACTTATCGTTGCAGGTATAGGAGTGGTCTTGCTGACGGTGAGCGGAGTCGCCTGGCGAGTGACCAGCCGAGAAAATTGCGGCAGCTTCTTCGGTTTCACGGGCATCTCCGCGAGGATTCCACCGGCGAGGCCGATGCATCCATACGCGGCCATGATCTATCCGGAATTCCAGTTCAGAACACCACCGCCGAGTTACCAGGTAGATAAATGGGTCGTTGAACGTGACAACTGTGCCCCTCGTTATTCTTATTATGCACTTTTTTTTGGTTTTGTTTTTTAGATGGGATATAATCTTGAGTTTATTATGGGGACTGACTCAATGTTGCTAATAATAATGATAATTATAGTTGAGGATTCAAGGCTTTTAAATTAACAGATAATTTTTGTTTTATTTAAGAAAAATTAAATAGTTATTTTTTTTTACTTTAGAAAACTATTTTAATTGAAAGAAAAAAAGATTTTTTTTTTTATTAATAACTTAATAGCAACCTTGAAGTCACTACGTGACTTCCGTGATTTGTAAAATATAAATAAATAAAATTTTGCTTTACCAAATAATAAATTTTGTTAAAATACACTGTACTTTTTTAAATATTGACATTTTTAAAGATATAAGCTCATCCTGATGGTACACTCATCGAGACCTTTCATTTGAGTACCCACATCAATTTTTCATATATTTTATACATTTATATATTTCACAAATACCATATATATAAAATATATGAAAAATGCCATGTGGGTACTCAAATGAAAGGTCTTGATTAGTGTAATGTTGGGGTGAGTTCATATCTTTAAAAATGTCAATAGTTCTCAAGATACAAGGTCGTTTCTTAATTATGTTAAATTGCACTGCACTTTCTTAACTATTGATATATTTAAAGATATAAGCTCATCCCGATGTTGCACTCATCAAGAGCTTTCATTTGAATACCCACATGCATTTTTGATATATTTTTCATATATATATATATAAATATATGAAAAATTGATGTGGGTATTCAAATGAAAGGTCTTGATGAGTGTAACTTCAGAATGAGCTTATATCTTTAAAAATGTCAATAATTCACAAGATACAAGGTCATTTTTTAATTATGTATCTAGAGATAAAGTATTTTAAATGCAAAATTAATATTTTTTCTTTATTTTAAACAACTAATTATTTTTAAAAACTAGTAATTTTTTTAATATAAATTTTTTAAACAACTAAATAAATCACTTAAAAACATTTCTTATAAATAAAATGTAAAAACAGTTAGCCTGAATTTGACTAGCGGTGTGACCTAAAAAAAAAGAGCCTTAAATTCTCAATTAAAAATTAAAACACTCAAATAATAAAAGTAAATATCCATGTTAATGACTAATAAAATATTTTATTTACCAGGCCAGTATGCAGGAGTACAGACTGCGATTGCTGCTGCTGGACAGACTTCAACCTACCTCCTCACCACCTCCGACCTACAGATCTAACGCCGCGAGCATAATCGCGCCTTGTACAACTCGGGAGAGCCGACCTCCGAGTTACTGCGGCCGCGGAAACGTCACGCCAAATGCGACCCTGGCACCCTCGACTAAAAAGGACGCGAACCTCGTGAGGATCGTCCAAACGGAGTCTGAACCGGTGATTCTCAGCGGGGACCAGACACCTCCTGTATCAACTGCCGTGGAGGTCCTCGCTCACCTCTAACTCAGCAGTTGTTAATAAAAACAATATTGATTTTTATTTAAATATTAATGCTAATAATAATTATAATAATAATAATAGATAATGACGAAGATAATAATAACGACGAAATGACAACAATGAGGATGTTGAGGATGACGAGGATGAGGACAGCATCATCATCCGTAATGGACGACACCGATTCCTAGGCAACGATTTCACGGTACGTTGTTCTTAACTCGTCGCTGCGCATTGTAGATATACTTCCGTTCTAGAACACGTTGTCTCTTTCACCGTTCCTATGTATGTATGTATGTATAAACTTCCGCCAGGAACATCCTAACGTTTCACGGCCCGTTGACAATATCACTCTGCTGATAAATCCACGGTGTCTCTTTCCACCGTTATTTTGCTCTATTTGCACTGGGAAAAATATAAGATTGACTAAATAAAATTATTTATCAACATTTTGAATAAAAAAAAAAATATAATTAAGTATTGATTCAAAAAAAATATTTAGAAAAATTAAATTTCACATTTAAAAACATAAATTTTTATAAATTAATAGTTATTTATTAATTAAAAATTGACTAAACATTTTTTTTTAACAATTAAAATTAATTTGGCAGATATTTGATAATTTTAAGAATTTTTGGTTATTATTTACAAGTGGGGTCATACATTTTTGGCTATAACTAGGTGAAAAATTAACATTTTCAAATTTTTTTTAATCTTACGTAATAAAGGTAATAAATAAAATTATTCGATTGACAATTATATAAAATTAGTGTATTGTTTAAAAATTACATAATAATTAACAGCAATCGTGATTGTCGAAAATATAATAACAAAGTTGAATTCCCGAACCCTCTAATACGTATAACGTTTTTGGTCATGGTTAAACAGTGGACAGTTGAGTACGGTAAAATGGTGCAACGATCTACCAGCCGCTTGATTTTTTAGCAGAAAATCTTTCAATTCAATGAAATTTCGTTGTCAACCTTTTGGCAGTTCCACCACACCTTTTATAAAAAATATTAGATAATTCTGATCCTTCTATGCCATAAATATGTGAGACGATATTATTTTCTAAATCAGATTTCAATCTTTTGACGGGTGGCCAAAAATGATCAACATCTATTAGCTCTCGAGTGCCGTTTCTAGAAATCTCTACTTCTAATCTTGAACACGGAACCTTTGATCCAAAAGTCCTGAATGTCTAAGATATAATATTATAGAAATCAAAGGTATATAAATTAGTTAATTTTATTTCAAATTTTGACTTACTGAATTTGATAAACCAATGTGTGTCACAATCAATAACAAAATTATTTTTACGGGCATTTTATATTATTAGTTGAATTTTGATTTGATTCGTTCGTTGACCAAGTTTTAACTAACGTTTTGATTTTTTTTTTTTATTTCAAACTCATGGATTCACTCTGGAGAAAATTATCAAAAAAACATCTCCAACGTTGTCCTGCCAGATAAAAAAAAAGATAAGATTAGATGAACATACTCACAGATAAATGATAATATCACAAATGTTTTTTTTAAATTTATAAATTTTTTTGAAAATTTTTAAAATTTGTTAAAATTGTGATAATCAAATTTTTTTTTAAATTGTTCATTTTTTTATATATTTAAAAAAAAAAAATATATCAACAAAATCAAATAGAAATTTCGTTCAAAAAAATCAAAATTAAAATTGTTGACCCCACTTGTAAATATTTACCGAATTTTTTTTCTAACAAATTAATTATGGCAAAAAAAATTAACATGCAAAAATTTTAATAAATAAAAAAATGCAATTTTTTTTAAACAAATTTGTTTATTAAATAAAATTAAAAAATTGTCAAATGAAAGCTAGCTTTAATTTTTGTACCACTAAAAATGTAAAAAAATTAATAATTGCCAATTAAAAAAATTTTAATGCATAAATATTTTTTTTTATAATTAATTTAGGATAAAAATTGTCAAATATCTGCTAAAAAATTAAAAAAAGAAAAAATTCTTCATTAAAAAAAAAACACAATTTTTTTTTGTCCGAATAAATTTTTCTATCTAAGAAATAATGATAAAATTGTAAAAAAAAAAAGCAATTAAACGGTTGTTTGTTTTAGACGACGTAAAAGGTTTAGTTGTTAGCTCGAACGCAAAGTTGTCTGTAAAAAGGGAACAAATAAAGCCTTAACCGCAGCCCTTGTTTAAATTTCGAGCGTGTCATTCAACCGCGAGAATTTCTCTTCACACAGCAGACATTCGTTACACTCGGACGGGCTTTGCGATCGGCTACTCGATATACAGCCAATATTGATTAACGTCTCGTGAAATACCCGTGCAATGTAAAATGTCTATGTAATTTACGCAAACACTATCTGGTAAATGTATACGTCGCTTCCTCCGAGTAGCATTAACAATCCCCGATCCCGATTGACCATTTGCTGGCCGCTGTCCGTTTAATTAAAGCGTTAAAAAAATTTCATTATAGAAACAATTAAGCGTTAATCGGTATCTTAGCAGATAGAAGGTTACAGACTGAGATATTTAACAGAAAGAGATATTTTATTTGTGTATAAAACGTATAAATATGACATGAGTTGATAAATATGGGTAAAATGGGCAAGCCCGCAATTAAAAAGCGTGAAGCTTACAGCTAACTTTATCTCACATGATATTTATTTGTATTATTATTATTATACAGTTGAGTGTAATCGTTTGAATTGTAATTATAATTACAATAATAATTATAAATATAAATATACACACGAGTGCAGATATCCGTACAACGCTCTCGTCCTCTCGATTTTAAATCCAACTTTCTTTCGACATAAACGCTAAGTAAATCCATAAATATATTTTTAAAAAGTAGATAATGATAATGAGTTTATGAAATCAATAGTTAAAAGTAAGAGCTTGTTATCCAAGAGCGTTGATATTAATATTAATAGTGATATATAATTAATAAATTGAATTGAACAAGAGAGTCTCACGTTATGTTGGATTTATAATGTTTAATGTTAAATATGATCGATTTGCGATTGCGACATAAATAAATACTTGAGAAGAAAAGGCGGCATCAGTGTCAAGTGGCCATTTTAATCGTGTGTAGGCGACATCGCACATACTAATGATAATAATAATGATAATGGTGAATTATTAATTGTATGAGTAAGAAGTTCTGTCACAACTTTGGGTGAAGAAATAATAAAGATTCTCAGGACGAGGGTGGAAATTTTATTTCAACATGAGAGGGATTTTTATGACATACTTACTGAGATTTAAGAACGGTGCTACCTGCTGGATAATTATATTTATTTTATTTTATTTATAATTTATTAATTGAGAGGTTGTATGTAGTTAGGATGGAAAAAATTATTTTTTAGGATTTCTTCTGAAGGTACATTTTTTGTAAAAATTTATTAAAATTTATTTATGTATAATTTTTTGAATCATGTAAAAAATATTATTTAATAATTAATCCGAGGATTTATTAAAATATCTTTAATACTAGCAACTTTAAAGTCTGTATTTTATTAACTATTGACATTTTTTAAGATATAAGCTCATCCCGATGTTACAATCATCAAGAGCTTTCATTTGAGTACTCACATGCATTTTTGATATATTTTTCATATATACATATATATAATATATATAAATATATGAAAAATTGATGTGGGTACTCAAATGAAAGGTCTGGATGAGTATAACATCGGAATGAGCTTATATTTTTAAAAATGTCAATAGTTCTCAAGATACAAGGTCGTTTCTTAATTATGTTAAATTGCACTGTACTTTCTTAACTATTGATATTTTTAGAGATATAAGCTCATCCCGATGTTCTACTTATCAAGAGCTTTCATTTGAGTACCCACATGTATTTTGATATATTTTTCATATATACATATATATATATATATATATATAATATATAAATATATGAAAAATCGATGTGGGTACTCAAATGAAAGGTCTCGATGAGTGTAACATCGGGATGAGCTTATATCTTTAAAAATGTCAATAGTTCACAAGATATAAGGTCATTTCTTAATTAAAAATCTAGAGATAGAGTATTTTCGAATGCTGTCTAAATACTTATCATAATAAATTGACTTTTTTTCCAACAAAAATAAAATTAATTTATTTATAAAAATTAATTTAAAAAAATTCTAAGTGCATATGACCGCTTGAATTAATACACAGGCTTGTATTAGTTCAATAAATTGGAAGGAAGATAAATTTCCAAAAATTGATCACAGAGCAGCCTACTGTACTGTAATGCAATTGAAAATAACAATGAATATGAATATTAATGTATATTGTTCATGAGATATTATAATTATTAATTGTACTGTAAATTATAAGAGCGAAGGTCGACAAATGATATGATAAAACATCGTATTGAGACCGTTATGGGAATTGTCCGAGTGCCTGGTCTCAATGCCGGTTACTGGAACATATATTGTATTATTTAAATCAAGTGTAAAATTGATATGATAAATTGTAGTCGAAGACATCAACAATAATAATAATAATAATACTGTATTGTGAATTATAAATTATAAATTACGAATGATAGAAATTATTTTTGTAAAAGTTGTGAGAAAAAATAAGATGATTAATTAATATCTTCTCTCGTGACTGGAAGTATATGATTATTCGGGTAAAAAACAATATTTGCTGCCAAAAGTAACTTTTTAATTATATGAAGATTAATTATATATTAATTGTAAAATTATATCGAACGTGATTCGTGATAAAATATCAATAGGATATTAAGTCATTGATTTAATAGTTGTAAGTAGTTATTAATTATATATATATATATATATTTATTATTATTGTAATTTTAATTTTAATATTTATTAAAATTATAATTATAATAATAATTTAATGTAGACGAATTTGTATATTGAGAAAAAGTGTTCGAAAAATATATATTTATCTTACTAGTCATGTTTTATTAATATTTATAATTTATAAATATCATCTTCGCCTTACCTACTTATAAACTCACTTTCTTCGCGGTTCTGCTGTTAAGAAGAAAGAAAAAACTAGGACGAGCGTAACTTTAATTACTTTGGACGAGATATGATTTCACATTTTTCGGATTTGTTCATTTTTGAATAAGTTTCTTTTGCAAGAAACTTAAAAATGTGCAAAGTTGTAAAATATTAATTTACAATTGTAATTTTATGGTAAGTACACGCAATTGGAATTCTTCTATGAATTATGCATATTTTTGCGATTGCCGATTAACTAAGTTTGTTAATTTTGCTTTTATAATCAGATTTCTGCATCAGAGCGCCCTCTAGTGAATGATACCGATTTTTATCGGTAAGGTGAAAGACTTCATTGCTTGCATTTGTGTGTTGGTTGGTAAGGAAGCTTCCCTTTAGAGGTAGAGAAGCTAGAGAAGAAATCAAGAAGATCGGTAGCTTCTAAGGGAGAGATCGCTGATATAGCTTCTTGGAATGAGAACCTAGTGCGATCTGGTGGATAATTTGTTAGGTTAATAGTATTTTAGAGTTTTCTTCTATTGGTAATTTTTCTAAAAGTTTATGAAGGAATTTTCAATTTTTTTTATTTATTAGTATTATTACAGATTTGTTTTTTAATTTTTTCTTCATAGTTTCATTAATTTACTTTATTAAAAAAAATTTTTGAAATTTCTTTTCAATATACTTGTGAAAATATTAAGGAACCTTCTTTTATATTTTCTTCATAGTCTCATGAATTTATTAATTTATTAATTAAAAATAATGTTTGAAATTTCTTCTTAAAATATTGGTGAAGATATGAAGAAATTTTTTCTTTATATTTCTTCTTGTAGTCTCATAAATTTATCAAATAATTTTTAAATTTCTTCTCAGCACACTCGTAAAGATATTAAGCGCTTTTTTTTGAATTTTTTCTTCATTATCTATTGAATTAATTAGATAATTTTTTTAATTTCTTCTCAACATACTTCTGAAAATATGAAGAATTTTTTTTTATATATTCTTTTATAGTATCATCAATTTATTAATGAATTAAAAAATTTTTTTTTTAATTTCTTCTTTACATACTTGTAAAGATTAAGAAATTTTTTTTGGAATTATATCTTCATAATCTCATGAATTAATTAATTAATTTTTAAATTTCTTCTTAACATACTTGTGAAGATATCGAGAAATTTTTTTTTGAATTCTTTCTTTAGAGTCCTGCGAATTAATTAGATAATTGTTAATTATAACAAAAAATCACAAACTTTTTTTAAAAAGTCAATAAAAAAATAAAGATGTAAATCAACAATATTAAATTCTAAATCAAAAAAATTTCTTAATGCTTATAATTACATAAAATTTTTTTTTTTACTATCAATCCTAAATTTCCAAAACTTCTAATTAGTTTCTTAAAACTTCCCACTAAACCATCAAAAGTTAATCATTAAAAAAAAAAAAAATCAAACTTACCTTTTCTTCTTCCCATAACTTCCTTTTATCTTCCAAAAAATCAAAAAAATACTGTCTTAAAAACCCTAAATCTTCTCTAATTAAAAAACGAACACCCAATAAATACTTTTTATCACCCCAGCCATTGAATTCTTTAACGACCTTCTCCAGCAAAATTGTGACTCCCTCAATTTATCACAAAATCCTTATCAGCCACCCACACCCATAAAACCCAGCAAACATTTCTTCACATAATATATAAACGGGAATAAAAATTGGCAATAAGTATAAAAAACACACACATATATATATCTTATAATAATTCTTAAGCTAACGCATTTACAACCACTCGAGATATTTCAAAAGAGATTTTTAAAATTTATATTTATTATTACAATATATATTTATTATTTATTATCAATAAAATTTACTAGCTCCACTTCTTTGGCTTGTGGATATTTTTGACTGACGGTAAAATAAATAATAATTATTATTATTATTATAATAATAAACTTAATTTATCGCATTAATAATATATTATAATTTATAATATAAATATATTTATTTTATAAGCACACATCTGTACACGCACACAATAATTATTTACATTATATAATTATAACCCGACCCGCGAAACTCGCAATAAAATTTTAATATTCTATTTAGCGTTTTTTTTCCCGACCGCAAAATTAAAAAAAAAAAAAAATGGAATGAAAAAAATAAAAGAAGAAATTAAGTAAGTAGGTATTCTCCGGCGAGCGTGAATGCGCGAGTAAATGAAAAAAAGGTGTTCTAGTGGCCGGGGATTGCAAGTCTCGCGAGGACGCAGATGGGAGTATAATATATATTTTATATATTATACATATATAAGCTTCTTTTATTTTACTCTTGTTCTCTCAAAGTACATAACTGCGAGTAAGGACTCTAACGGCAAGAGAGAAGAAGAAATAGACGGAAGAAAGAATAAATAAAAAAGTAAAAAAATAAAGAGAGAATTGCTGTGTAGTGCCCGGTAAAATACGTCTCTGTTATATATATTTATACGTAACGACACCTGCGAGTCAGTTATTCGTATATCGCACCAGCGACAAAGCGATACGAGTAAGTATTAATGTTATGTGAGGCGCGAGTGCACTCGACTGACGGAGTATAAGAGAATAAGAATAAAATAACAACTTTTATAAATTTTTCTCTTACAGGGTGATTTAAGCGAAATTATCCAGAGGCCCGCTGCAAATTCACCAGAATTGATAGACGTCGTTAACTTAAACGACGTGTGACAAGAACGACTATTTATCATCCATTGATATTATATATATAGAACTTTTGGTTTTATTGATTTAACTTTCTCTCTTGAAATCAGATTCATATTCTCGCTTAGTTAGTACTAATTTTTTGAGATTTCTATGTACATGTTTTTACAGTTTTCATTTTTAGACCCCTATATGGGGGTTTGATTTTTTTTTTTTTATAGAGTAAAAGACCTCATTACTGACACTTTATTTGATTTTGGTATTGATTTAATTAATGAAATTTTTAATTTCAATAATTAATGTATTATTTTGACACTTTAAAATTTTTAAATCAAAAAAATTTTTAATTTTTATTTCAAGTAGATTATTTTTTTATTTAAAGAAAAAGTGCCACTAATGGGGTCTTTTATTTTTGTTTGATAATTTGGAAATAAGTTTGAGTTTCTTTGGAAAATATTTACTGGTTTTTATTTTTAGAAAAATTATTCAAAGATAATATTTATTTAATTTTTTTTTTTAATTGAATTTAACTTCTTTATTTTTTCATTTATAAATATTATTTTTTTTTTTTAAATAGAACTAAATTTAATTTTATGAATTAAAGATTTGAATAATTTTTTTTTTTTTTATTAATAAATGAAAATAAATTTAATTTTATGAATTAAAGATTAAAGTAAATTTTTTTTTTTCATTAATAAATATTAATTTTTTTTAAATAAAAATAAACTTTCTTTTATAAATTAAAGATTTGACTAATTTTTACCTCAAAATTGTAATTTATGAATTTTTTAAATAAGTTAAGTAATTAAAAAAAAAAATTAATTCATTATCTAAATAATCAGCTTAAAAAAAGCTATTATTAGTTACTTCAGCAAACTTAATTCCTGAACCAGCAAATACCTCACAAAGTCCCGTATTGCGCTAAATATAAATATAAATATAAATAGTACTAATAATATAAAAATCCGTTTGGCAGTATTCAATAAATACACCCGTACTAACAATAGTACAATAAATAATAATATTATCACGTGAAAGCACGCGAGTACACCGCACTCTTTCTCTATATTCACACTTGAATGCACTCTGTACACAATAATAATAGTACGCATATCCATAATAATAATAATAATAATAATAATAATAATAATAATAATAATAATAATAATAATAATAATTGATAATAATATAAATAACAATAATAATAACACAATATCGTTAAAATCATAGACGAATATAAATAATAAACGTAATGGTTGGTTTGACCATTCGCAGAATACGATAACGGTAATATCAGTGTGATAATAGAGACCTCTAAATATGACTATTTGATCGTTATTTTCTACGCGATTTAACGAGTGATACATTTATATAAATATTTATAGTTATCTTCATTTATTTATATATTTATATTAATTTTTATTATTTAAATATCGGACATCTAAGAGGTATAAAGTTGAACAAAGTTTAAATAGATAAAACAACATCAGCGATACTCTAGTTATTATTTACTCATATAATAGTTGTACGAGGTTTCGTTAATCCACATTAACAGTATAGTACACTTTACTATCCTTCTATACCCGGTTTACTTGCCTCCCTTTAAAGAGTGAGACTATCAATGTATATCGTGTATCGTATATTGTAAAGGTATGATATTCCACATACACATTATACATTATCCATTAAATATATGTAGGTTGTAGTTAGGTATGGGTTTATATTACATTATAGCCAGAAGAGTATCCCGGGCGCGTTTGTCGGCCGATGGTTATCTACTCTCTCTACTCCTGTTTCGTTTGAGCAAGCGGTTGAGATTTAATTATTCACACGTAATTACTCCAACGCTCCCATACACCGGCTACCCGTTGTTGTTATTGTTGTTCTACCTCTACCAAGTAGTTTTAGTTTCACTTCTCGATGTACCAGTACCACCACCAACTACTCTTCTCTTCCGCTTAGCGATGCCAATTCACCCTCCTCAGTTATTTCTTCCCTCATTTTAATTATCATCTTCACTCTTTTAATTTTATAATTTGTAAATTGTAATTTATAATTACATCGATTTCGTACTTAGACACTTAGACGATCCTCTAACCGCCCGCTATCGGGCTAATTGACTAGCATCGTTCATCACTCTAATTTCGCAACTTAAATGAGAGCTAGTTTCAATAACAATTTATTTATTTTAAATAATAATATATATTTCTTATTTCTTCTTTATTCTGCAATTATTAACCAATCCCCGTACTGGTATAAATAAACGCACGAATGGAGACGTATCAATTTTTAGTAAATTCCCTTTGGAATCCCATTTAGGTCCGTGCCATTTTTTTATTCTCCTGATCTTATTCTTTTTATTCTTCAGCTTATTTTCATCAGCACGTGCCGCGAATGCAGATTGGGTCATCTTTTTAGAAAGAATTTTCTCAAACTGTGACAGGAATTTATTTAACATTATATATGCGTCGGAATGTCTCACCCGTCCATTTCTTCTCTTGATAATTGACTACAGATCCATCCGAACAATTTCTTTTTTTTTATTTCTTCAAACAAACACTGATATTTTAACAGATTTCTTCTTTTTATAAATTTAAAGTGCAAATTTTTTTTTAAAGAAAATTTTAAATAGTCCAAAAAACTTCTATGCTTTTAAACGAAAAAATTACAATAACATAAAACTAATAATTAATAATAAAATACATTAATCAACATAGATACTTTTGGCGTCCAATTAATAATAATTATACTCATACGCAAACCTAAACTCATATATTCTCAACACTCTATAAAGATAAATAAATATACTAATAAATACAAACGACAATAAGGACATACACAATATAAACAAATAATGTAAAAAAATCATTTACATTACATTAAATGCCCGCTATTTCTTCTTTTAACTCACCTTATTAATAATAATAATAATAATAATAATAATTACAAACAAACATGGAATTGCATTTAAACGAAACTAGAGCTCTGAAAACTGGATTGCAACCCGCTAGACAAAATGGCACCCGGTGACACGAAATAGCGCCACCAGTTAAGCCGCGTAGCGATCGAAAGGACATCTAGTCTATTTCTACAGCGTCTAGTCGTAAAATGTTATTTCAAACTGTAATTTTTCTAGTTTTGATTACGACGGAACCGATTTTACATTTTATACTGTAATTTTTTGAGTTTTCTTTCTTTCCGTGCAGTTAATCTTAAATTTTACACAATTAATTCCATTCCACCAGATTAGATTATTCTCTCACACAAAAAAATGATAATACTTTTACAATAATTATTTACATAAACATGTGCATTATATGTATAAAATAACCCGATGACAATTTCTTAATGAGACTGGGTTAATATATGCGTAACTAACTCTAAATGTCCTAGCCAACCGACTCGATTAATTAACAGCAATCTATACAAAATCAGAGACTGTAGTAATTATAATCTTATATGTAGAGTTTTATTTATTTGTATTGATATTGAGGGTGAATATCACCATCTAAAGCAACTCTGCTGTAGAAAAGTGCTTTTTTGAATAGAATTTTCCCTGGAAAAATAACAAGTAGTACGAAATAGAATCTGAGAGGAATTGGTTCCCTGGTCGATTGACACATCTCTACATATATTTGTTTCTTAGCTTTGAGACATGTGTATTGACATGTCTTTTTTACTCTTGTTGATCCTCAGATCTTTGTATATCTATACAGAGAAGCTGTATAGAGACAGAATCTTATCTTGTTCCATCCATCGACTCTTCCTGACTTGTGTAGAGACTCGGCAGATTTATTCACTGGCAGTCGTCAAGGGAGTTTGCTTTTTGCAGAGTAAAGCCACTGCCCGATTCCTCGAGACTGGACCTTCGGTAAATTGTTTTCTGTAATACGTAACGCCTGACAGCTGGACCTGCAGCCGGGACGTCGGTCGCTCCATTTTAGTTTACTTTATTTTATTTTATTTGAGGAGATTTTTTCGTTATTTAACGAGTTAGTTAAGATTAAGTTTAAGATTGGTTGGTTGGTTGGTTGGTTTGTTTTTGATAATTCAGTAGCTCCTTGGACTGTTTCTTTGGTACGTTTGACTGGCCGAGTTGGCTCACCTCGGGCTAAGTCTGGAGACGAGCTCCAGGAGGACGAGGGACCAGGCGGCCAGGGTGTGATCCTCGAGCTTGGCTTCGCGTTACGTATGCCGGGGCACGCCGTACGCGAAGCTCACCTCACGTCAGGGGTAGTCCGGGTGCAGCAGGTTGTACATGATGGCGAAGATCGTGCAGGCCGCGTAGACTCCCAGGGCGACCCACCACAGGAGCTGCTCGTGCAGCCGCTGCTCGAAGTTCTTCAGCACCAGCAGCCCGATCGTCAGCCCGGCCAAAGCCCCCGTCAGGTGCGCCACGTACGAGACAGGTGGACCCATCTGCTCCGCCGCGTACCTGTCGTAGATTGCGAACCCCACGTCTGCGCTTGCTGGAACAAATAATAGGTTTTTTTAGTTTTGGTCTTATGATTGAAATTTTTTTAGAATTTATTCTATTTTATTTAAATATACATTTTTTGTTTTTTTATTTGATAATCATTTTTTTAATTGCACGCCTCATAACGCAAAGCGGTCAAATTTTATTTGCAATATGGTAATTGTTAAAATGTTATTTAAAATATTAATTTTTACAGTTTCAAAATGTATTTCTTATAAAATTTATAAAAATTATATTTTAACACATTGTTTAAACACACTGTTAAAAAAATTAACTTGACTCAAAAGCCAAAATCTTGAATCAAAAATACCATTTTCAAGAAAATGATTTTCTTGAGTCAACAGAATAAATTTCCTTGAAACAAGGAAATTTTTTTAGACCAAGAATAATTTCTTAACTCAACACTGATAGAAAGAATTGTTTATATTTAATAAGCTTTATTAACTGTTAATAAATGATTTTTTAACATCATAGGATTTAATAAATATTTATTAATGGTTAATGAATATTTGTTAACTGTTAACAAATATTTATTTAAAATAAAAAGCAATTTTCTTTTGACACTTTTTATAACCCTACAGCTGGAATACATGATAACAATTAAATTCACTAAATAAATTAAGTTTTTTAATATTTTAAAATCTAAAAGATAATTATAAGCTGTGATAGAATTTGGTATTTTACAATAAACATTATTATAATGTAATATAATTAATGCAAATAATTTATAAAGATGATTTTTGTTTATAAGTAATCTTTATATTATATTGCAAGCCAAACAAATCCACTCAATAAAATATTTATTAACTATTAATAAATGTAATTTCCTCCCAAATAAATATTTATTGAATGTTAAAAAATATTTATTAAAGTAAATAAATTAAATAATTGTCTTCAAATAAATTAAATTATTAATAGTTAATAAATTCTTTTATCAGTGAAGAATTTATTTTCTTTAAAATAATATTCTTGGTTTAAGATTTTGAGTTAATTTTTTTATCGGTGCATCGATAACATATTAATAATTTCCAAAAAAAGAAAGTACCGAATTTTACGTAAAATATTATCATTTAAGCTCTTAAAAAAAAATAGGCTAGTTAACATCAACTATTTAGAATAATAAATAAAACAATTTTATTTTTCCGAGTGCTCGGGAGCAGAACAAGAGAGAAGTTGAAAATAAGAATAGCGATAATGAATGGAGGGTAAGGATCAAGAGGGCAAGGAGGTGAATGCGGTGAGTAAGGGAACCAGTAAAGGGAAGAGGGATTTAGCCTGAGGAACAAATCGGTTCGTTCCTCTAATATATATATATATGTAAGGTAATATAAACCCCTCGCGAATTGCAGGGTTCGATAATCGTTCACCAGAGTGAGAGTGAGAGAAGAGGGGTAGGTAGAATCTACAACTAGGAGGACTATCACAGCTGGTATAGCTATACTGAGGAGCAGAGCTCCTCCTCGGGCCGGTGGACTTGCCGTGGGGACTTGACGGGTAAGACAAATGCCCGGGGAAATCGAAGATAGTGCGAGGAATGAACGAGTACAGAGTCGAGGGTGGAAGAGAGAACTGACAAACGAATGAACAAACGAACGCCGCGATTATACTCTAGCATCCCTTTAATGTGCTAGTACCTTCAGCTCACAGCTCGCAACTCGCAACTCGCCCGGGTGAATTTACCGTCGGAGGATTAAACGACGCTCGAAATAGCGGCACGACACCCAATTACTCTGCTGCTCGTGATAAGCCTACACTCCACCCAAATTCCTCGGGAATTTTTCACCCGGCTCGACTTTGCAATAAGCGAGCCCTCTTCTGACTTTCCTGATACCAGTCTGCCGGGGTAACAACCTGCCAGATGCTCTAGTCTGGCCTAGGCTCTCATTGTAATTATTTTTATGACGGATTTATCTGGTATGTGAGAGCTAGGCTCAACAAGCTCAAAGTGTCAGCGTCTCAGAGCCAAAATAATAATTATACACTGATGGAAAAATTTATTTGATTTAATAGGGGAATTTTTTAACCAAGAAAATTACATTTTGAAGAAAGTTAAAATTTTTTTAATTAAAGTAAAATTTTTGAGATCAAATTCTTAAAAAAAAAATTTTTAATTTTTTCTTTGAAGTTTTATAAATGTAAATAATAAATTTACTAATTGAATTATAAATAAAGAACAATTTAATAATTTTTTAATGTTTTGAAATAATATTTCTTACAGAAATTTTTATTCTAAAATTATTCTGCTTAAATCGCCTAGTTTTTAAAATTTACACAATCAACTTTACATAAAATACAAAAATTAAATTTTATAGAGCAATGTAGCGATTTATAATAAAAAAAACTTGGAAAAATTACAATTTTTACATATTTTATAAGAATTAAATTTTAAAATTAAAATGTGTAAAAAAATAAATTAAAATTTTTCCTTTGTCAAAAAAATTAATTATTATATCCTAGTAAACTTTTATTTTACTCAAATAATTATTTTTACGAACGATTTCTATCTAAAAATTAAAAAAAATCACTTTTTAAAAAAATATTAATCTATACAATTTTCTAATTATAAAATAAAAATATTTTTGTATTTTTCTCATGTAAAAATTTCTTTGTAAAATGATTTTTATCATTGAAAAATCTTCATTACGATCTAACAAAATAATAATTATAATTTTCCATTAAAAAAATAACTTCTATCCTTACTAAAATGCTCTATAATTCAAAAGTCATCGTAAGAACTCTAAAAAAGTGAAATATATCAATAATTAATACGTAGGTCCCTTATTAAAGCGATCATGATGGAAAACTGATGTGATGACACTTCAAAAACCTCGCTGACATATCTATCGCTCGGATGAGCTGCTTCTAATATTCCTCAGGACTAGTACTATTATTAGGTGCAAGCCACAAGGCAGCGCCAAAAGGTATCAGGCAAAGCCCTTGGCTGTTTTATAGTAAGAGATCCTATCTTTTTCCATTACAAACCGGACATAGCGCGCGGTGACGCGTCTCGCGATTTATTCCCCCGACTACTATACGTATATCCGGCCCATACACTGAGACCGACACCTTTTTCCCCTTTATTTTTCCTCCTTTTCCTTTCCCGCGGCTCTTTCTGCCCCGTACCTGGTCGGTGTCTTGCCTACAAGGGACATCAGTGTTCCCTTATCGCTCCGGATCTTAACATCAGTCGAATAATTTAAAATATCTCGTCGAATTTTACAACCCCAGTCCATATTTAGTGTCCAGCGACTGGACACATCGAAATTTTCCGGGCTGCGATATCTCCCCTGTTCGTTCGAGAATGGGCTACGCTGCAAATTACCCCCCGCGGGCTTATCTTTTAATTAAAAAACTGTCCGAGATGAGCTGCGGTGTTTGCTCGGATCAACATCGAAAATAAATTTGGAGCATGCCGCGGAACTTTTATTGAAATTATCCAAGCTAACGTAGGGTATGAAATTTAACAAAAACTCGGTGGATAGAAATGGGGAATAAAAATAAAGTTTAATCACGGACAAAATGTACAGTAAATTTTTGTTTTAGATTAGAAGTTATTTATACACAGAAAAAAAAATTAATTTGATTCAAGAGGACAATTTTTGAACCAAGAAAATAATTTTATAGAGTTTCGTTGTTTTGAATCAACACAGTAAAAAATTTTGCGTCGTTGCGTTAAAAATACTTAGTGTTAAATATTTAAAACTTTTATGGGTAAATTTTATCACTTATTTTTTAAATCAACACAAAAAAGTGTTAAATATTTAATATAAAAAATTTTCAATACAAAAATTTTTTACGCAAAATTTTTTACTGTGAAAACAAATTTTTGAACTAAGTAAAATTTACTTAAACCAAGAAGAATTTTTTAGTTAAGAATTTTTTGATTCAAATAAAGAAGATGAAGTTCTTCAAAATTATTTACTTAATTCAATAAAATTTTTTTTTCTCTGTAGGTATATTAATCCAGAAAATTAAAAAAGATCTAAATATTGATATTTTATTATGTAAATTTTATTGCATTTACAATATTGCACAAAAAAAAATTTTAATCAAGAAAAAAAAAATCTTGAAAATTAATTAAAATTTATTTAAGTCAACAAATTTTAATTTAAAAATTTTTCTATTCAAATAAAAAAATGTTCAAAAATATTTACTTAATTCTGTGTAATTATTTAGTACTAAAATCCCTTTGTAAACCTCAAAAGCAATTTCTATTTTCATTCCCATCAATTTGCTAATTAAAACTGCAACTCAATAAAAATAACTTTAATATCAACTAATATTTTTTCAACTACAAGACGATTATTTAATTTTTTTCCTGAAAAAAAATTTATTTATTCTAAAATTTTAATTTATTTACTATCCAAATAAAAGCTTAGTACTTTTTTAAAGCCATACGTACGCAGAACAGTAATAATTACATTGCTAGCACGACTATATTTACTTTTTGATGAAAAATATTAATTACTTAACTACTAGAAATATTTACATGAAATTTCTCTTTATATATATTCTAAAAAGCGGCAATAAAATAAAGTGTAGAAGCTGAGGACAGAAATCGGAACTATTGACGCGAGACAACAAATAAATAATTTTTTATATTGAAATCAATATCCGATATTGAATATACGACATTGATGTTCAATACAGAATATAATATAGATGAATATTTGGTGTTTTGTAAATTCGCGATTGCTCGAGCTCGCAGCGATTGCTATTGGCAGAGAGATGAAGGGCAAACAAAAGTTGTGTACGCGGTATACAGACGATCCTCGCGAGATTAATCTAGAAATTGAACGAAACTAGCCGGAATTGTCGGTGGTACCTTCGGTAAACTTGCTTTGGATGAAGCGCGGATGATAGGGGCTGCCGAAACCTCCCTAGTGGAGGTTGTATAGAATAGAGTATATGTAGTGGGAGTTTGTTTACGTACTCGGTTCGCGGTTGAGCGAGTTTCGACAACTCGGTGTGCCCGATTTCTGGATGCCAAAGTTTTGCGGGTTTGCTGGGTACACAAGTATCAAACGGAGTGAATAAGGGCACCGGTTTTGTTGTTCCCCAACAGAGCGAGCTTTCGACACGTAAAGTTCGAGTCTAGTCTGACTTTCCGGGGCTCCGATGCCGGTTGCGGGTTTTGGGATGACTTGTCATGGTTTATAATTATCTTTCTCGTGTGTACTCACCGATAATGAAGATCCCGATCAGCCTCACAATCCCAAACTCCATGTTGTTGTAGTTCAGCAGGACGTTCGCCAGATGAGCCGCCAGAAGAGCGTAAACTCCCCCGCTTGCCCCGACTAAGTAAACGTCTGTGTCAAAAACTGACGTACCCAGTGAGCCTGAAACAGCAATTGCAAATGTCTAATTAGTTATTTGGCTCTTTGAGGAATATTAGCTATATAATTAAGACAATAAGGAATTTTTATTATTTTTTTCAGAAAAGTTTTGACATGAATTTGTTCTTTTTTGACGATTTTAGCTATTTTTGAGAATAGATAATTTTTTGGAAGACTTTTGAAAAGTTTTTAAACTTTTTTAGCACTTCAATTAATCAATCTAATTATTTTTTCCAAAAATTGCATTAATAAACTGAAAAAAAAAAAAAATTAATTTCGATCAAGAAAAAAATTTTTGAACCAAGAAAATAATTTTGAAGAATTTCATTGTCTTGAAACAAGACGAAAACTTTTTAAATTTTCTTAGTTTAAAAATTTTTCTATTCAAATTAACAAGATGAAGTTTTTCAAATTATTTACTAAATCTATATTATTAAGAGAATAAGCTAAATTTTATGATTAAGAAATACCTTATATCTCGTGAACTATTGACATTTTTAAAGATATAAGCTCATCCCGGTGTTACACTTATCAAGACCTTTCATTTGAGTACCCACATCAATTTTTTTATATATTTATATATATTATATACATGTATATATGAAAAATATATAAAAAATGCATGTGGGTACTCAAATGAAAGCTCTTGATGAGTGTAACATCGAGATGAGCTTATATCTTTAAAAACGTCAATAGTTAATAAAGTACAGTGCAATTTAACAAAAGTCATTATTCAAAAAAGCTCATATAAATCCTTTTTTCTGTGTAATAAAATTTTCCATCACTCAAAAGTGTTAATTTTTTTCCTTCTAAATATTAAAAACAAATTAACAAATATCAATTAAATTAAATGATTATGTTTCTGAGCAACCATAAATAAATCACAACAAAAGTTATTTTCTCCCCGATTCATAATTCTCAGCAGTCAGACAACGACCTTAAATATCTCGTCGTAGTATTCACTAAGGAAGGTATTTAACTTCTCGTATGTATTTAGTTTAAACACGCTACGGCACTTAGCTCTCTGCAGAATTCTCTAGCATTGAAATCTAACTACAATGTATGAGCAACCTACATCATGAATAGTATCTTTGGCAGAACTGGCGTAGCAAAGTTGTGAAGCTCCTTCCATTGGGAATAGACGAAATGTGCCTTCTCTTATTGCATAACTGAGACATGACAAAAGTAAGTCTACACATTTGCAATATCATCAGATGCGAAAGATATGCATAACTGGGTTGCATTGTCAAATGACAAATCACCCGGCAAGTGTGTTCGTATATTGCCAAACCACAGCAAGTTGTTAGAAGTGGCAGAGTTGAATGTTAGTGATAGGGGCTCGTCCCGGCTGGTGAGGATGTATAGCGGGAGCACCACGCAATAAGGTGGAGTAACGGGCAGCATTAATGGCGGGAGTGTGTCTACTGGAGCATAGCTTATTAATGGGTAGGTTCTCCTGTCCCATTGAACCTTCACGTTACTAGTTCCTCTGTGCACGCGGGGCTGGCCAGTCTTGCGTAACTCGAGGCATCCTTGACAACCGTCATACAAATGAGCCTGCCTGAATTTCAGAATTAACGCTTAAAAGCTTCAGAGTACGATAACCTCCGAAAATTATAGGAATCAAAATATACAGGCGTATATTTCGTCCATAACTATAATAACCATCCACCGGGTCCTTTTACATCTCTTTTTGGTAAATTGGTTGAGTTGAGTTGGCAGCGTATGAGCGTGAGCTTATTATGTATTGGCAGGAGCTCGGTGAAAAAGACCGCCAGGCATCGATTTAAATTTGCCGGAAGCCCGGCCAGGAAATACCGCAGTGGGAATTTCATGAAAGCCTCTTGTCTGTTCATCATTCATTAATGTTGCATGTACGTAGGAACTTACACTCTTACGGTGAGTGAATAACAATGAGGAAGGATCTCTGCATCACCGAGTGAGACTTGGATCCAGTGATGGGGGTGCTCTTCTTATTATTAGCCTCCGCCCCGTAATTTGCGTTGAGCAGATGGAAACTGCATTAGCCGATCACCTTACCCCAGTAGAAATGATCAATTTATTTTTCACTCGATTAAATCTAGTATCTGGCCAGCAATCAAATCCAGTAACTGGCTAGCGAAACTAGGTAAAAACTAGAAATTGCGCCACCTACAACTAAATCGTAAACATTGATCACACCGATGTTTTACTTATACGAGTGTGTATATGTTTATTTTTTCACTTTAACCTGTAAGTCGAGGTATCTTTAGTAAATATTAATAAACAGTGTAAATAATTAAAAGAAATTGTGTATTTCAATTTAAAAATACCTAATCTGTTATATATAAGAAAAAATAGATAAAATTAAAAAAATTGACATAATAACCGAATTACGCGGCTGCCCAATTTTAAAACACAGTAACTGCAAAATTTTTATATCTGATTTTTTTTAGTATTGATTGCTGGATTTTTTATAACTTTTAGACGTTAATTTTAAGTATTTTTTCTTAAAAATATTTATATTCAAGTATTTTCTATTCATAAATCAATTTTTTTTATCAATTACTGTGTTTTGAAATTGGGCAGCCGTCCGGTTGTGAGCATCAATCAAAATAAATACTCTAGACTGTCATCGAGATAAATTATTAAAAATTTTATAATTCCTGACTAATTTCTTAAACCTGGAAAAAATTTTAAAGTCATGAAAAATTATTATAATTTTTATTTTATAATAATTTTAATGAAATAATATGAATTTTTCATAATTTAAAAATTTTTTTTACGGTCTATTTTTCCCGATTACCAATTTTGAATTGTAACAAAATCCACATTTAATTTTAAATAACCTCAAATCCTACAAGTGTCGCCATGTTCTATTTGCTGCCTAGTAAAACTGGCCAGACACTTGATTGCATTTCTACTAGGGCAGGCACGCGTGCTCCACTGAAGAGAAGAACAATTGACACTGGGAATTGATTCTGACAGAGCAAGCTTCCATGTCCTTGAAGCAATCACTTTGGATGGCTGCGTAGAGCTGCATTAGCGCGTGACCCAGATTGACCAGAGCAACTGGCGCCCAACCCGGGTTTATCAGAAATAGGAAGCAGTAAGTACTCTCTTGAGCTGCTTAAAGGTCGAGGCTGTGTGTACCTGACAAATACCATAAGTCGGGACCGAGAAATTGTGTGTGAATATGAGCGCACTGGTGTATAAACGATATTTATGTACTCTGTGGTTATTTAACTAGGAGGGCATGTGAGTGAGCAAGATCGCGATCGTTGTACTCGTCGCGGCAGTGTGTTCCCACGCAAGGACAAGCCGCACGGCATTCCATCCTGGCACTCCTAGGTATTAGATAATTACGGTTGAATGTTGCTGTCGTACCGCCCTCTCCTCCCCTGGGCAATGCCGTTGTTCTTGCTCAGTTCTGTTCTCCTCAATTCTGCTCTGGTTGTGTTGCTGTGTTGTGGTTGTTCAGCTAAACACCTCCTAGCAACCTCCGAGCAACCTGTGTGAGACTGAGAGGGACAGTGTGTAGAGGACAGGCTTTCGCTGGTAATCTTGGGGCTGGTCAGCTGCAGTAAGTATTTTCTTAAGAAGTATTCGAGAGAAAGGCTGCGTATGTAACTTTATGTATGAGTGTTATATGTTTTAGAGATAGAGATATAGATTGCAGACTTGCAGAGCTGAGCGGAAAAGCAGGCGTCCACCGACGCGTAAATTCTCGAACGTCCTCGCCGTTAATTAGTATCCCTAATTGGCTTTGGGAGCCGGCCGTCGTTCCGCTTTGGAATCCACGGTGTTTCCCTGCCCCAGTAATTTGACGGTAAATGAATCCTACAGACAAAGGATAACGACCTTAGTAGTCTACTGATGGGCTTCTCCAGTAGTCTTTTCACTCTTTCATTCTTCTGATGGTCACCCAGGTTGGGAAAAAAAAAAATACAATTTTGCTTATTTATTTCTGTTAGATTTAAAAAGTCAAGAACTGAAGTAAAATCTTCAATAAGTCGTAGACTTAAAAGAAAATTCAGTCAAGATTTCTGACCCTAGCCATGGTACGAAAGAGCCAATAGTTATAGAGTTACAAATGAAAAAATCTATATACTAGAATCTATGGATGAAGAAAAAGTATTTCAGAAAGACATGAACGTAAGCGAAAAATCCAATACTTTTAAAACCCCCCGGTCAACCGGGCGAGACGTACATGACCACCCATCAGAAGAAATCTAAAATAAAAAGGAGCTATAATAATAAAAATATTTCCGATTGATCTTGGTAGTAGTAGTATAGAGGCTCAGGTTTTTCACGTTTTAAATTCGCGTTATAAACGGATTTCACTGAGGCCATTGGGCTGTGCCAAAAAGCGTCGGGAGCAGAATAAGAGACCCGGATATTCTAAGATGGATAATATAGGTGGATGTTTGAGTGGTAGCGTCGAGACTTAGCGATGCGAAAACTCTCAAGAAAGGAGAAAAGGAAAGCAGTGATAGGAAAGAGAGTGAGGGGATTTATAAAAAGTGCCTAAAGCATATTCCACACTGCTACACGTGTGGGACATGACCGGAACGCCAGAGGGGCTATTTCCGATTAGATTGAGGGGAATTTACATGCAGGTCAGGTCTCCTCGCACCAGGATAACTCGCTAGCTTCAATATGCCCCTTGTCACCAGAAGACCTGGATTCACATCAGTTGCAGTGTCAATTTCGCCTCCATTTCATACAATAACAAGTTAATAGCTTTCTCGGGTTCCAACACCTATCACTATCACTATCACTGATTTCGTTCGCTCCATTTTTCCCTTTTCCGAGCTTCTTATTCCTATTCTTGTGCGCCTTTCCATTTACGTGTCACTGGGATCTGGATCCATAGAATAACACATACACCAAGACATGCTGGCTGGAGCTAGAGAGGTTCAGGGAAAAGGCGAGCGAATAACAGAAAGACCGACTCGTGACTGGGTTCAAGTCGCACGCTGATAACGTCCGTGTGCACTACAATGGCTTGGTATGCACGCGGTACACGCGACGCCCCGGTACAGTTAAGCTGGTAGTTTCTAGTTTGTAGTTGGTAGTCTGCAGTCTCCAGTCTGCACTTGTAGTCTGATGTCTGATGCCGAGAACCAGGAAAGAGAGCACCCGGAATGGCAAACGACTAAATCGACGTATAGAATCCGACGTACCTCAGTAAGCTCTTGTGCAAAGAGTTTAAGTACTTTCTTAGCAGAAAACGCGACCCATTTGTAACCAAACCGCTACCGTACACCCGATCTTAGTTGCTCTTATCGAATTTTTATTTTTACTCCTGCGGATAAATCCATGCTCATGTGCACAAACATATAAATGTGTACAAGCTTTTGTTGCCATCTCATTTTGCTTCCATTTGAGGACCTCGAGCTCTACTAGGTTATTACTTCGTCTCGAGCTTAATGCTCATCGTAAAAGCCAACGTTATGAGTTGAATCGACGACGCACTTCGAGAGGATACTATTATTGTCTTGCTGTGGTTTGTCGGAGAACGGAAAAGAAATGGTGGAAAATTTAAAAAGGCTTTTGGCTTTTTTCCAATGGCCGTATGAGAAAAACCACTCGCGTTTATACTTTGAATATGATTCTGATTTTAGTTTTGCGGGTCGAGTAATGGGTGGCTGAAATTGCGGATCGGCGAATATCGAGGAGCATAAAAGAGGAAAAATAAAATGTATAGATTTTTATTTAAAAAATCTATAGATTTTTTTTTGAAATTTTGTCAGAGAACATCAAAATTTTTCAACCTTTGGTATTTTATATCTCATTTTACAAACAACTTACTGGAAAATGTTCTATATATTTTTGATAGGAAATTGAACGATTTACAAAAAAAGGTACACTGTTAAAAAAACTAACTTGAATCAAGAGCCAAAATCTTGAACCAAAAATACCATATTGAAGAAAATGATTTTTTAGAAATTATTCTTGATTTAAGTAAATTTTTCTTGTCTCAAAAATTTATTCTCTTGATTAAAGAAAATCATTTTCTTCAAAATGGTATTCTTGGTTCAAGATTTTGGCTCTTGTGTCAAGTGATTTTTTTGATCAGTCTATAATTTTGTCATATAATTACTATTTTTTTATTAATTCTTAAAATTATATTCTTGAAAAAAACATCCTAAGATTAAATATTTTTGAAATTAAAGGAAAAAGTCCAAATTTTTAAAATTTATAAAAAATTTACTAATCCTTATTTCAAATACTTTTTATCTAAAAAAAATAATTAAATTCTTTGAAAAAATTTAAAGATCATTCAAAAATATAATTTGTCGTTTTTCTACACACGCATATGTATAATATTCGCATGTATATAAAAGCAGAGAGGAGGAAGAGGTTTAACTTGTACCAAGGGATCGAAAGTAATAGTGTGCGCACATGTGCAGTGTGTACGGTTACAATTTGTATTTGTTGTTGAGATATCGCGTTCCAGCACGCATGAATCCTATCAGAGAGTGCTCACATACGAGATGAATCCACAAGTACACCGATAACGTACCGCGAAATGCGAAATGTCTACGGCATATTTCGGCGTACGTGTGTAAGTGGCATAAGATACAAAAGGGAGATTGAGTGTAGGAGAGAAAGAGAATGTATTTATGTGTGGACTTGTGTAGGGACGTGAGAGCTTGCTATTGGAATCCGGCATCGAGGATCGATTTTCGGGCATGCCAAGCATTGCATAAATCGTATTGTTCGTCAGGAATTCAGCTGAATTTACTACCTACTAAAGCTTCTGGTTTTGCTGGTCTGTCTAATGCTCGAAACACCCGCCCCATCACGCTGGAGTGAGTAGCGGTGAGGACCGCTGGTACACAAATTAATTACGGATTGATGGAAAAAGGATTTTATTTATGATAGCTTCTATGCTTCAGTTTGCCGATGAAAGCAAGTTTTGGGATTGTAAGACGACAACTTTGGTTATTCAAGATCAACTAATACCCAAACTGAAGACTACTTCTCAACTATCACTCCTTCTATTCCGATAATCCCGATTTATCCTGCTTGCTTATTAAGAACAATTAATTCATAATTACACTGATGAAAGGGTTTGTCAATATTTTATTAGATTTAATAACTTTAATAATTTTTGACATATTTTTTGATTAATTGTTAATAGATGTTGCTTTTTTCCCCGTAAAATATTTATTAAGAATGAAAATTAATGTATTCATTTTTTTATTTGTGTAGAGAGCGTGTTGTTATAATAAATTTCTCTAATTATCAAAATCAAAGTTATTAAACCTTAAATTATAAATAATTAATTAGTGTTAAGGAAAATCTATTTTTAAATTTTAATTATCAATGATAAATAGTATTATTATTATTATTATTATTATTATTATATATTAATTTGGGTCTATTTACTGTCTCAAGACCCGACTAATCTCACGTGCTCTTTAGGGACAACAAATTGATAATTAGAGAGCGTGTTTCTACTCCAAATTTCTCTAATTAATAAGATCAAAGTTGTTAAGCTATGAATATCAATTAATTATTGTTGGGAAGAAAATATTTTCAATTAATAATCCTAAAATCCGTCTTTAATCTCCCATTGATCTCATTTTTAATTAAAAAAAATTCAATTAAAAAATTAGGTTGCTAATTTAAATAAAGAAGATAAAAAAAGCACAGCGCACTCTAATTAATAAACAAAATCTTGAATTAATTTTTACTATGACATTTTAGCCTTTAATTACTTTAGCAGATATTAATATTAATAACGACAGTCAGCTATTAAAAATTAATCTATATTAATATTAATTAAATGGCCTTGTATCTCGTGAATTATTAACATTTTTAAAGATATAAGCTCATCTCGATGTTGCACTCATAAAGACCTTTCATTTGAATACCCACATCAATTTTTCATATATTTATATATATTATATATATGTATATATGAAAAATATATGAAAATGCATGTGGGTACTCAAATGAAAGCTTTTGATGAGTGTAACATCGGGATGAGCTGATTTCTTGAAAATTTTCAATAGTTAAGAAAGTATAGTGCAATTTAATATAATTAAGGAACGACCTTGTATCTTGAGAACTATTGACATTTTTGAAGATATAAGCTCATCCCAACATTACACTCATCAAGACCTTTCATTTGCGTACCCACATCAATTTTTCATATATTTCATATATTTATATATATTACATATATGTATATATATGAAAAATATATGAAAATGCATGTGGGTACTCAAATGAATGCTCTTGATGAGTGTAACATCGGGATGAGGTTATATCTTTAACAACGTCAATAATTACGTAGTGATTGCTATGTCGCTAATATCCGTTACAAAAAAAAATAAAATATTAGTAAAATTTACTTTGGTTCTTATTCTTTTCATGCACTCATACTCATTCAGGAGGTTCTCAATTAATTTACGATATAATAATAAAAATGAGTTGTAATTAGGATCAAACAATGACTCGAAATTACATTGATAGAGTATATTAACTGATTTTAGAAAGCGAGTCGACAAAAATGGCACAAACGGAAGCAGTTGTCGGGGTATTATATTTACACACATCCATTTATAATATTCACACACATTAATATATATAAATAGACGAGACAGAGGTGTTGGTACAAAAGCGAGGAAGAAGACAGTAGTGTGAGCACACGCGTGCTGTTCATCGAACCATGATCCTCTTTCACCGCAACGATGAGTTGTTATGCACGTCTCTTTCGCAATAAGCTTTTCTGCAGATGAATCAAAAGGAGAATCCTGAATGAATCGCTCACTCGAGAGCTGATCCGAACCCTTTACTCCCTCCTCCTCCTCCTCCTCCTCCTACACACATTCAGTTAGTGTTTTATCTGGCTCTCACAGCGTGTCCACAGAGCCAGAAGGAATTCCTACAAGTCGACTTGCTCTTTCGCCTGGATGCTCCTCAGCCGTCGACGAACAGAGAGTAGGACAAGGGTGATCCTCACGGTTGAGCTGGTATGCATCGCACGATAACATTTCTCATTCTTCTCGGACTTATTTTCTCCATTCAGCATCGACATGGCTATACACATATTGACACAGATTATTTCTTCCAGCTATTATTTCTTCGCCATCGGAGCATGCCGAAGTCGCGCGAATCCATTGTACTGTAAGTATGTTTTCAATCGAAAAAAAAAGTCTTCTAGAGTCAGTTTGTTGTGACATTCGATAATCTAAACTCTGTTTTAAAATTTAGATAAATATGGTGGGAAATTTGTATGATAAAAAAATTGATTCAGAAGAAGAAATCTTGAACCAAAAAAATTATTTTAAAGAGTTTGATCTTGTAGAGAGCAAAAAATATCTCAAACTAAGAAATTTTTTTTTTTTTTAATTAATTTTACTTGATTTAGGAATTTTTCTGGTTTGTTTAAAGCAAAGAAATTCTTGAATTTAATTTTTTTTTCTCTTCAATTAAGTTAATTTTAAAAGCTGTTAAATTTTAAAGGTATGAATATGTAAAAATTACATTTTTAAATAATGTTATATTTATATAAAAAAAAAATTTATAATTTATAGAAATGAATCTGTAATAATTATAAACTTAAAAAAGAATTTTTGTATAAATGAATATAAATTTTTAATAAAATTTTCCAATAAGTTAAAAGCTTTAATTATTGACAGGGGTCTAAATATTGACACCCTAAATTATTTTTAAATATATTTAATTATCTGTAATAAGTATAACTATCATATAAATTTTTATAAAATTCTAATTAATTAAAAAACTGAAAAAAATTACTCAGTTCAAAATATTAAATATTAATTATTAAAAAAATTAAAGTTAGTTCTTTTTTATTTAAAAATTAATATTTTTCTTTATGCAATTTTTAGCAAAATTTTTCTGTAATTCTAACAATCTTTTTTTCCATGCATACTACTGAATTTCTGGTAGAAGCAGGTGGATATGATGACCCAGCAAACTACAATGCACACCGCGGTTATGATGTTGTTAAATCCCGCGTGTTCTTGACTCGCCAGTAAAAGTACTGACTAGCTATTATGCCGGCATCTAGATCTCCATCTCCATCTCCATTTAGCAGCCATAGATCTGAGGATTTCTTCCGAGGTAGGAAAGGATAGGCTACTGCACCAACAGTAACAGTAATAGTAATAGTAACTAGCATAGTATAGTCGCAGCGGAGTAAATATACGGCCGGAGAAAGTACTTGACACTGTGAAAATACTGAAAACATAATCCCTGGCTGCTACTGATGGTATACCTGGTGAACGACTACTATCACGGTAGTCTGATGATAAAAGTGGAATGGTGGGGAAGACGGGATGCAGCCTCATGCCGTTTATTATTCATGTCCTCTATTTGCAACGTTTTACTTTCATGAGCATTAATACGCGAGGATTTGCTCCCAATCGGATTTATGCAAATGGCTATTGGATGTACAAGCTACTCTCTGCTGGTGAAGGTACGTGTGTTGTGTGCTGTCTGTATGCATATTTATATATATACACCAGCGTCGGTTGCTTGGTGTGTTGCGTCTCCGCGCATTAGTGGACGGTGGAAACTGCCCGTAAATAACGCGCGTGTGATTTTCCAGGGAAAACAACTGCCAGAGGTAGAGTTCAAGAGAAGCTTGGAATGAGACACACGCTAACGGACAACATAAATATATGCGTGCTAATATATTAAATATATTTAAACCGTCTCGTCTGCTGAATAGAAATCTACGATATTTAATTCGTTTATTCAAACTCGAATCGCCACATAATTGTTCCATTTTCATATGTGTTTATTATTACATATTTGCCAATTCATCATTTTCACCATTATTATGTATATAAGCGCCGGCGGTATATATTAATACTAATGCTCGCGATAATGATAACTGTTATCATTATTGTAATTACTAGCTACCTACAGTGAGTATTCCTGCTGAGAATTACGAATTGTCAAGAATTATTTTGGATTTTAATGAAAAAAATTCATTTTACACTGAAAAAAAAATATATTAGCAATTGGTCTAACTCTTTATTTTTTAGATGGTGATTTTTTAACATTTTGATTTAGTAATAGTTCAATTATAAATTATTTGGATGATCTAAACCAAAACATTATACCTCTATTAGATATTAAATGATTTTTTAAAGTAATAATAAATTTTAAACTAATTGTTTTTTTCGTACTAAAATTGAGTTAGGCAATTTGTTAATTAGAACGTCGATATTTGAATCAAGTAAATTAAATTCATTTATTAGATGTAAACTACTGTTAATATTTTGCTTTATAAGGAATTGTAACAAAAGCTGATTTATGTAACTAGAAAATCGAACGCGCTTTGCGCGCTTCTGTCAAAATTTTTATTAACGAGAATTTAAGTAAAAAAATTTGCAAGTAATCAATATTTTTACAAATTTTAGTCATTAATATTTAACTGTTGCCAAGATTGTCACCATAGCAACGAAAAGCGACAACAATGAAAACGTCATATCAACTTTTTAATAAAGGATTAATTTTTCGATTTATATTTTGATTTCTTCAAAATATTTATACACTAATATCGAATAAGAGCTAATGTCTACTATTATTTTATGAATAAATTTTTCATTGTTCTTCTTATTAAATTTAAAATTACGGTATAAATTAAATACTCAATATTTTACGTGTACTTTAATAAAATTACTATGTGTATGTTTGCTATTCGGCCAATACTTTGGCATCAAATTAATTTAAATAAATAATTTTGAAGAATTTCATCTTTTTAATTTAAATAAAAAAATTCTTAAACTAAGATTTTACTTAGTTAAAAAATTTTTCGTCTTGATTCAAGTTAATTTTTTCTTTCAGTGTATCATATAAATATAATGGCATCAAATTAAGCTTATTATCTTAATTATATAGATAGCCATAATGACAACAGTGAGATTCGTTAGCTGAGAAAGAGAGAAAGAATTAGATAAAGTACTTACCGGCTAAAACTCCGGCCATGTAGACAGCGGCGATCCTCAAACTCCCGTGAACCATTTCAAGGGGAAGTCCCACGACCACCTGTACCCCCAGGTTAAACAGCAGGTGTAACCACCTGAAAATAAAATACAAAAGAATAATAAATTAGTGGATGGATAGGACAGTGGATGTCCATGAGAAAGTCAGTGACATAATTCTAACTGTCGTATAAATTGATATGATGAACATAAAATAGCTAAACTCCCGCGAATTTATACTACAATGCCAAGGTACTATTACTATTACTATTATTCACCGGATATGCTATTTAAAGTTTCTTTCCCCACGACATTGTCCTATAAAACGTTTTAATCTACAATTACAGTTCGCGAACCAACTTTAAATTACATACATCAATTGTGATGAATGTTAATTAAAGAGAAGAACAGTGATGTGCAGAAAGAGCAAGATGATCAAGACGACGAAGACGAAGATGAGCTTAAAGGTGGAAAGGAACAGCTAGAAGTAAATTTATTTAAAGGTAACGAACGTTTGTCAGCAATGCTAGATGTAAATAAGAGCTCGAGTTTTGCTAGCGAGGTGTCTTATTATTTTGTGCTCAGGTGGACACACAAGGAGTCGTTTTCTCAAAACTCGAAGAAACTTTGTCGAATGGCCCCAAAGAGGAGTGAATTGAGGCGCAGCGTTGTGGTTTCGCGAGCAAGACTCATCCAGAGATAATGAAGCTCTATCACAGGACGGTGATAATGGCTGGAAAAGTTTTAGCGGCAAGTTATATTTGCGTCTCACATAATCATTTAGCAAGGAGGGTGCTCTAAGTGCTGGAGAATAAATGTCGAAAATGTATATGTATATAATAGAAGTTGGCGCAAGGTGGTAATTCGAGAGGGAAATATTATATGGAGAGGATCGATGTCGTTGCGATGCAATCATCCAAATGGCGCATACGAGGAGAAGCTGCTTTCATACGGGAACTCGCTCTCGTCTTCTTCTCAAAAGTCTATTTCTACTGGTGGAGCATTGAAGTTGGTTCGGCACAAACGACTATATCCAACAGCAGGTTATGGGCTTTCGACGATTTATCATTGACGGAGTTCGGGCGAACGCAAATGACGAGAATATCGAGTTCGGGTATCGGAATATCGAGTAGTTGGTAAAACGTGGAGAGACATGATAAGCGAAATTTTGCTTTTACCTTAATATCCTTTGTCCAAAGATATGTACTGCACAGACTTATACATCGAGTTTATTCAAATTTCAATGGCTGCTCAAGATAATATCGGCAAACGGTTAACAGAGAATAGGATGGTTATCATTTATTATTTATGATTTATAATTACAAGGGGAAATAGGACTGTCAAAATTATAGAAAAAATTTTTGAATTTACAGTTTTAATATTTAAAAAAATCCAATGTAAATTTTATGGTAGAAAAAAATTTTAATTTAACAGAAAAAATATATTAATGTTGAAAAATTGTTGATTAAAATTCACGGAAAAAAGAAAAATTACATTATATAATGTAACGTGGCGTATAAAAAACTGGAAAAATTACACTTTTAGATTGCAATTATTACAGATTTTGTAAAAATTACATTGTAAAATGCAAATATTACATTGAAAGTTCTCAAAATTAACATTTAAAGTTTGAATTTAGAAAAATGTTATTTTGAACTAGAATTTTTATAGCTTTTTTTATTCGAAGTGACGCTTATTACTATTTATCCCCATGAAAAAAAAATATCTAAAAAATATGTATAGTAACTATATTTTTAATAACTAACTTTTGACCGATTCTCATATATATTTTAAATATATTTTAGGTATATTCAAGATATATTTTAACATAAATAAAAAATACATAGCTAAAAATAAAAAAAGTATATTTTGAATGCATCTAAAATATATTTGAAATATATAAAATATATATGAAAATCGACCAAAAGTTAGTTATTAAAAATATATTTACTATACATAATTTATATATATTTGTATATTTTTTATAGATTTTTTTATGTTTTTTATTTCATAGGGGTATAATGTAATTTTGATTTTTCTTCTTTCCTTGTTTCAATTTGAGGACTTTTGAAATAAAAAATTTAATTTTTATAAAAAAGCCAGTTTTGAAACAAAAAAATTAAGCTTAGGATCTTCTAAAAATAATTTTCTTGATCAAAAATATATCTTTTAAATAGAGCAGATTTTCGTTTGAGTGCAGATAGCTCGGTAATACACTTTTATATGAATTTTAGCAGTAAAAGGAGCGATGAGTATCTGAATGTTCATTAGTATTGTTTCTATTATCCGTAAAACACATGGAAATAGCCCGACACATTTTGATGGCAATAACCGGTTCTGAGATAAGGAAAGATGAAAAGCTCGAAGAAAAGCTGAGGAGTTTCCTGAAAACGCGGAGCTGCTTATCTTGGGAAGACATACACGCACATCACCACCACGACCAGGAGACAAAAGAGCGAACGAGTGGATAATAAAGGTGAGCAAGAGGAAAAGTTTCGAGCGAGAAAGACCGAGACAGATATAGAACAAGACGCGTCTCTTCTCTCCAACTACTCTCCCCTTATCTCCAGGTTGCCATGAATAATTTAAAAAGCGTCGTGTACTCGGCGTAGCTGCTTCTTTACCCGTCATCGCGTCTTTCTTCGCCACTCTCACCTTCATCTTCGTATTCGTCCTTACCGTCCTCGTTTTCATCCTCTTTCCTTACGAGGTTTATATTTTTTATATTTATTTTTATTTTTATTTTCACTCACTCACACGATCGTCCGTTTCTATCCTCCCTAGTACTACACACTCGACATTTTATTTTCCAATCGGTTTTCTTATAGCGGTGTTGAGTGTTGAGTGTTGCGTATTACACAACTATACACTACTCGATATTGATGGTGAGCATTTGCTTTATAGAGCGCGTTTAATTTTATTGCTACCGGTTAATGGAAAGTGTCGATAGAAACTTTAATTTCAACTTTTTCCGTTTATTTATTAGTATTATAAAAATAGAAAAATAATAAAAATAATATTAATTATTTTATATTAATCTCTAGTCGTTTAATTTGATATAATTTGTGTTGAAAATTTTTATCTCAATGTTTCAGCAATAATTTTTGCTTTTTTGATTTTACTTTAATAAATTTATTTAAAATATTTTTTCATAAAATAAAGATAAAATAAGCTCATCCCGATATTATACTCATCAAGAGCTTTCATTTGAGTACCCACATCAATTTTTCATATATTTATATACATTATATATATGTATATATGAAAAATATATCAAAAATGCATGTGGGTACTCAAATGAAAGCTCTTGATGAATGTAACATCGGGATGAGCTTATATCTTTAAAAACATCAATAGTTCACAAGATATTTGTAATATCTTTAAAAACTTCAATATTTAAGAAAGTACAGTGCCATTTAACATAATTAAGAAATGACCTTGTATCTTAAGAACTATTGACATTTTTAAAGATATAAACTCACCCCGACATTATACTCATCAAGACCTTTCATTTAAGTACCCACATCAATTTTTCATATATTTATATATATTATATATATGTATATATGAAAAATATATCAAAAATGCATGTGGGTACTCAAATGAACGCTCTTGATGAATGTAACATCGGGATGAGCTTATATCTTTAAAAACATCAATAGTTAAAGAAGTACAGTGCAATTTAACAAAAGTCATTATTTAATAAAGCAAAATTTTATTTATTAGTGACTGCAAGGTTGCTAGTAATAATAATTTGAAAACAAATTTTAAGTACTTAGTTTTTATAATTTGAATTTTAAATATTGAAAAACATAATTTAAAAGTATTAATAAAAATTTAATAAGTATATTTGATATTTAAATTTATATAACTTATGAAATATCAATAAAAAATAAAACCAATTACTTTAATATAAGTTTGAGAAACTTATAAATCTTTGATTACTTTTTCTTCAACATAAAATTTTTTTCTAATTTTATTATTATAATTATTAAAAATAAATTTCGACTTACCCAGCATGTAAAAACATGTAAAAAGCAAACCTCCAGAGCTCGAGGCGCTTGTCTGGTCGATAGATGAACACACTGTCGATTGGTACTGGTCCAGACGGATTTACTTCACCCATCGCCACCGTGTAGTAGGTGAAGAAGCCCAGCTGCAAAAGACAATAAAAAACAGATCCAATTAATAACCACGACAATGACAATGTAAATAACGGGTCTCATAAAATTGCGGTGCGGAGCAACACGCGTTCGACCGCCGCACTAGTTATTACTATGAATAATAAATAGTCCCAATAAACGTCACTAGTTTTTATAAATCATCGCCTTTTACGTGCTAACGGTAACAAGATCACGCAGTTCTGATCCAAATTTACGAGCGAACTAAGAGGGCCTTCAAAAGCTTCGAGCGGTTTATAGATAATAACATAGAGTTACACACAAAGTGCTTTACTATTTTCACCGGCAATCTATTTACTCCAAAGTCATACGCTCAAAGTACCTCTATTTCCAAATCCATGCTTCTATTCTATATTCGATAGCACTGCGAGAGAGACTTGATTAACTTTTTGCGTTACTTTTAATACGAATCCTATTATTGATTTTTAGTTATATCATAGGTCACTGACTACTCAAGTGACATCCATTTTCAACTTTTGCATCAGCAATACCAATAGTCAAAGTTTCTTATTCACTTTTGCTGTTGATTAATTGAGTTTTAATTTTACGGAAAATTAATTGTTATATTTATTATTTTTTTTGCAATAATTAGCCTTATTTTTTTATAAAGTTCTCAAAATTTCTATTAATCATATAGATTTAAATTGTTTAACTTTTTTGCGAGAATTTATTTATAAAATCCTTCATTTTTTTAATTTTACTTTGAATCAACAATAAAACCTATTATTTTTTCAAGTTTTAATTCCCAAGCTGTGATTACTTTTAAAAATTAAAAAACAATTTTTTTTTAAAGGCAAAATAAAATCATTCATTCAATTTTTAACAACAAAAAGCTTATTAATTTTTCACTTTTTATTTCCGAGCTGTAATTGCAATTTAAAAATTTATTTTGTGATTTTTTATAAATTATTTATTATGTTTTAAATTTTTTTTCAAAATTAATTGATTGATTAAATTTAATTGATCAATCAAAATTGTTCTTTTTGAATAAAATTTAATTTATTAGTGGATTACATTAAAAAAGTGAATTCCTTAAAATTAATTTGACAAAGTAAAATTAAAAGCGTCTAAATCGCCAAAAAGAAGTAAAAAAGCTTTAGCAGCCGCCATGATAATGCACAATATCACTTCTTTATGTACATTGCTTCTGAGGGTAATTAAACTGCAAGACCTCGAGGATCTCTGCAGTATAATGTGGAGTGTAGAGTATGTACCATGTAGTGAGTGAATAGCAAGTACACAGATCCGTAAAACAAGACCAGGACTGGGTTGTTTTCAGCGGTAAATATAGGACGAACATAATTTCCTGGATCCTCTGCTTTGACGGGTCGCCTTTGTGAGGAGCTTGTTCATTTGACCATCCAGAAGTGGCGAGTCATTGAAAAAGCACTTTGCTGGTGTGCCAACGAGCGTTGGCTCATCTTCCTTTTACCGTTATTTTCCCTTCCAGTGGAACACTAGACAGACATAGACATAGACACAAGTTGCCCGATTAAAAGTTTCCTATCGAATCAGCTACAATTCTCCCCCAGCAACACTAGTCGCTCCAGACCAATTGTTTCCATCATCCTCTTCCTGTTTCTCTTTCTCTATTTCAGTTTCCACCCTCTTGCACCCTCGAATGCAACATGTGCCATTGTCCAGTGCCTTCTAACGTGGCAACTTTTCACTCGGAACGTTCCTCTTTTCCTGTCCCAATAGATGCCAGGGAATTCCATTTGTCGGTGGTCCTCTTCCCCGGAAATCGGGCTTGTACACTCACTCTCTGCTCTCGGCTATACTACGTGTCCAGCACAATGTACATACATAGTTATAGGTCTGGCTATAAATATATACCGCCGGCAACAACGAACAGAAGTTTTACCGGAAAATAGAAGAGATAGACAAGAGACCGTCACCTTCTGGATTTTTATGTCCCAACAAACTTTCTCGTAACTCCTGAAAAAGCTTGCTATACTGTACACTTCCTATCCCGATATCTATTCACCGACTTGAACATATTTTATGCACGTCAGTAGACACCAGGCGCCGAGCAAATGCAGTCCGACAGTGACGGGAGTCATTGTTCGGTCAGACACTGATTTTTACACCGCAATTGACAATTTACTGAGGAAATATTTTTCTTATCCAAATTATTGGAATTGGCTGATCAGATCCTTCGATTGTTTTATTTATTCACAACTTCTGTTCACAATCTGGCATGAATTGTTGATGCTTGTTCTGATTACTTATTCAAGGAGAGAAAATAGAAGTATTGACATAACAAGTGAAGCGCTAGATTAAGCGACGATTTTAGAACACTCGCCTGTATTTATAGTTTGATATTCATTGCTGGATATTTTTATCTAGTGATTCAGAGTTTATCGTTAATCAGTCTATTAAGGAGCCTCGGAAAGATATTTTAACAATTTTAAAAAAATTATTCAATGAATTTTAATAAGTTAAAGATAACCAACCTGTTTTGCGTTATTAAAAGGTTTGACTAATTTAATAATCAATTTCTCGGGTGATATTGAGCAGTTACTCTAAATGTGGAAACTATAAATTTAAAAATTTTAATGAAAATGGATGATCTGTGAGTGATAAGTAAGCAATAGGAGTATTGATCAACGTTAAAAAAAATTTTGTTCGCTCGAAAAGGGTCGCGCTTATAGAAGTTACAGCTGATAGAAATCCAATCTTCTCTTCATTATATTTAATGGTCAGATTATTGTGAGTTAAAGTTATCTTCGTCAATTAAAGAAGTAATTTTAGTAATTTTGTAAAGTATCAGCTTAAACTGATAGAAGAAATTTTTAACTGTCAATAAATTCACTTATTTAAAAACAATTTATCAATTTATTTAGTCTAAGATTTTATTTTCAGTTTGATTACTTTTATATGTATTAAAAAAGCCTTTCTTCTGTTATTTAAGTTTTAGAAAGTAACCATACTTTTGATAATCACTGCTATTTAAATAAAGTTCCTTTCTACAATTAAAACATCATATGCCTAACTACGTAAAATAATCATCCTCTCAATCTTTTTTCACAGTCTGAATACTTTGTAGCATAGTAATGGTTATATTAGTTTGTTCAACTCAGTGCATCAAATTAACGGTACGATTATCTTTAAAAAGACACGCTACTTTTGAAGATGCCTTGTAATCACATATTTTGTGATAAAAAAGCATGCAGTAAGCAAACAAGTTATCTCGCGATTAAAGATTTCTAGTGCGTGGTTTACAGTGTTGGAGTTCTGGGGGTGGGTGGTTAAATTTAAGCTGAAGAAGAACAACAACAAGAACAATAAGTACAACAACTAGAGCTATTATAATAATAATAACAATAATAGTAAGAGTTGGAGGAACACCAGCGCTAACAACAGGAGGAAGAGTATCAACCAGTCGAGTGTTGTGTATATATAAAGAGATATTGCTGGTATAAAATGTCACGATGTTTGCACATGTATCAGCAGGTTTAACGCCATACTGTTGAAATTTGTATGCGGGAAGTTTATATGGTGCCCTGGCCGCGCGTTATTTCGCGGACGTGTCGAGGGAGCTGTGAAAAGTTTAAATTTAACGGAAGAGCGTCAAGGTGAGCATAGTAATTAGAAAATTGGTGAAAAAGATGAGTCTAACGAAGCTAGATAAGTGTGAGGAGGAATAATTGACGGAAGATAGGAAGCGGAAAATATATTGATGAGAAATTAATTTAATATTTAGAAAATTGGCTCATAAATAGTCATTTACAATTTTTTATCAAAATTAGTGTTGGAAATTTCCAACAGGTGGCGCATGATCGCTAAATTCTCTCACTAGAAGAGAATTAAGTCCGAGATTTTTTAGTTTAATCAATTGATGAATACTCACCCGTAATTTTGTTAAAAAAAAATATTTGAAAGAGTGGAAAAATTTTTGAGAAATTAAAATTAACAAACTTTATTTGGTAAAAGCGAATTTTATTTAATTAAAAAATATTTCCGCTGAATCAAGCCCTTTAAAATGATTCGATTTAATATTCTACATCGAATTGAACTAATTTCTCTATGAGAGCGAAGCCGGAAAATAAATTTGTTTAAATAAAATATAACATGTCTGCTGTTGTAATTGTACATTGTCGGAGGTTTAAAGTCTGGTGTGGATTGGACTGTTTTGTGTTTTTAATTAAACTTATACCTTTAACGATATTTTTTTTTCTATAATTAAGCCACTCCACATATGCTACTACTGTTGCTGATGAAGAGGCGGAAGAAGTAATTTTTACGAATGGAAATGTTTATTAGTGCGTGGAAGAACAATGGGAATTCTTTTGAATTTCATGAGAGCGTTTCCACTGAAGCGTAAAAAGTACTTGGATGCACATCCAAGTGCTTTTCTGAGCGTGAATCATACACTCACACGTACTACCCAACGCGTGTTGGTATGTGCTCATGTGTGTATGATGCTTTTCACGTTGTTTTAACATTACTGAGAAGATCTCGTCAGTCAACGGAGGAACAGAGCCAAACAGAGAGAAAAGAGAGAAAAGAGAGAAAACGAGCAAGCTAGACCCGTCAGAAGAGTTTTCAAATGCAATCCACGTTTAATCCTTCGTATACGTCCTATCCATCGTCTCTTCTCTATCCTCTCTCTTCCGTCCTTTCTCTCCGTTTGATAATCCTAGGAATTCGCTAAATATCCTCTTAAACATTGCATTAATCACGCGGAGAAATGAGAGCGGTAATATTTACCATTCTACGTAGTAACTTTTAACCAGAGTTATTTTTTATGAAAATGCAAATAATAATTTATAGACAATAATTAATTAATATTTTTCTGATAGTAATTATTAAAATAATTAAATTTACATAATATTTTCATTTTAAAAGTAACTTTATTTCATTTTTAGAAAAATTTCTTGCTTTGAAAAATATTCTAAAGAATTGTATTACTTTGAAGTAATTGAAATTCTTCAATGAAAACAATTATAAAAATTGACAAGGTTCAAGAGGAAAAATCTTGAGCCAATAAATTAATTTAGATCATTTTGAATGTATAATTAAAAAATTATTGTTCTTGACTGAATTAAATTTAAGAATTTCTCAATTTCTAATCACAAATCCTCATTACCATCCAACACAGTAATAATTACGATTATACATTAAAAAAAAAATAACTCTGTTCTCTATACAAGTAATCTTTGCATACATATATAAATCATAACAAAACTTGAATAAAATTGATTATTTCCAGAGTAAGGGTGAGGGTTCAGGTAGAAATGATATTAAATAAAGCTAAACAAAAGAAAACAACCGCAATGGTTGTATTATTACTTCACTTAAAAATTCTAGGGGATATAGGGTATTTTCTCGGAATCGTCGCGACGCTCGTGCGACGTCTGCCTGGCGCCGTCTGTACTTACGTCTCTATACTAGTACAGAACCGGATACGGAAGAAAACACCGGTGGAAATGACACCGAGACACGCGATATATTCTACGCACTGGTTAATACATTTATCAAAATCTTTTTTGCGGTTTCTGTATTGTCTTGTACTATTATTATTATTATTATTATTATTATTATTATTATTATTATTATTATTATTACCAGGGTTAGGACTTTCAAGAGGGGGTAATTTATTTTTGATTGTTTTAATAAATTTAAAAAAAAATCTCTATTTAAAAATTAGCTAAATAATTAGATACTAAAATCGTGCCTTTTTTTTTTGTTTGACGACAGAGGTTCATGCTGTTAATTGATTTGTTTTAACTTGATTGAACTCCGGAGATATATATGTGTATAATGACGTTCCCGGAAGGTGCTTGACCTATTTACGGGATCTATTTGGTTTTTTAATGACTCCAGAGTTGATTGCTGCGGTTCTTACGGGTGCAGAGCACGTCAACAGAATTATTGTGTTTGCAATAAATATTGTATTGGAAAATAGTATTTTATTTTATTAAATTTTATTTGATTTATTTATCGCCGGTTTAATAAATTGCGGTGAATTTTGTTTTTTTTCTTTCACCCTTGTTCCTTTTTTGGTAATAACACGAATGATATAAGCATTATTTACTGTACTGAGATGGCATAAAATCTGTAAGGAGGCGAGGGCGTAAAAATAGCATGAGAAGCATTTTGACTATCTAAACGTGGAATCAAATTTATATTTATCCTAGTAGCAGTACAGTGGGACAAATGGCCGGCGATATATCTCAAGCTAACCGTAGAGAAGAGAAGTGAAGAAAATAGTGAGGATGAGAATGAGGACCTGGAAATAAAATAAAACTAAAAAATATAAATGGGATGCAGAAAAATAGAAGGAAATTGTTGAGAGTGGTCGGTGTGTATGTTTATGTTTGTTCTTAAGCTGTAAATTTATCAAATGTCCACCTCGAAGCCGGAAAAACTAAAATCCATATGGTTTAGGTTAATTTCGAGGGAATAAGTCCCGTCAACTGAGCTTAAGTTAATTTGGAACTGGGACGAAATGTTCATGGTTGAAAAAAAAACACAGGAAAAAATATGGATATGTGTATGCATGGAGATTTAGATTCTAAAAGCGCTTTTGAATGTACGCCGGAAGTAAAAGCGACTATTTTATGGAAAAAGGATACGCCAGGTTCGATTTTTGACCGGTCCGAGGTTTTCAAATCGTTTCCGCAAATTGGAATTTTGAAGAGGGCATGTTTGCTCGGGTCTTTGTCCACCCTCGAGCTTTCGAGGTAAAAAATGTATACATAAAATAATAATAAGAGTATATAGATTTTGTGTGGATGAAAATAAAAAACAGTTTTGTTAACACTCGAACTTTTTTTTTTTTTTTTTTTAATCGAGGGATGAATCTGAATGGAATGAGAAAGGTATGCTGGAGTATTTTATCGAGCGATAAGCGGGTTACGACTTGTGGATGAAATTGTTCAACAATATTGTGCAACGGGAGAGTTTGCGAATGTTGACGTCAAGTGGAAAAGTCATGAACGTTAAAATCAAACTGCATAATCGGTGATTTGCTATACTCTATCAATAAAATATCAAATATAGATATATTGACTAGGTTCCATTTTTTTTTAAATTATTATTTTTTTTTGTAATATTAATTTTTTTTAGTGTTAGTCTTTCCAATTTTTTAATTTCACCTTTTTATTATTATTATTATTATTATTATTATTATTATTATTGAGTTGTATTATTGGCTTTTAATTGATATAAATTTTTTAACTTTACCAATTTACAATTATAACTTTATCAATAAATATCGGTTATCGATTTTCGCTTAAATTTAATAAAAAAATGAACCAGTTGAAATTTTTGCGGTTACTGTAAATGAATTATTTTAAAAGTACTGACACACATTGGTTTTTATCTAGCAAATTAATAAAATCTATTTCTTTCTTTATAAAAATAAATACAGTTGCTTAAAAAGTAACTCAAATTTAAAAATGAAAGAATTTTAAAAATAAATTTCAATCTTGCATTCATCCCGGTGATTAAATTCATAAAAATAAATAGTTTTTTTCTGAAAGTAGAGCATGACTTCCTGAAAGCACTGCAGCGATTTATAAATTTATGTAACTGTAATTGCTATAATATAAAGTTGTATTGTTAAAATAATTTCAAACGACATCCAATTTGTCAAAAATTGCGAATCTAATTTCACGTATATTAAAAATTTACCGTCCGTGTAATGTCACTTTAATATTAATTTGACACAATAATTTATTTAAAATATTCAAGCTCTCGGAAATAGCAATAGAATCTGAACCCATTTTATGACATAAAAAATTCATAAGCACCGTCATAATAATCAACTTTTAATAAATGGCTTGTAGAAGTCAAACTTAGACTTTTCCAGTATTAATAAATTAACATCATAAAATTTTACTAACTGCAGATAAATCGAATTTTTAAAAATAAAATCACAAATATTAAATCATCATTTAATATAGAACAGCAAGATGTCACATTAAGTAACTTTCCAGCTGAATTAATCATTCAAAAACTAAAAGTGCAGAAATGAGTAGAAATATGAGGGAGAGAGATTCTGCAGCACAAAAACAGGAGAGAAGGTCAGGGATTGAAAACTCGATTTTCAACCAGGATTATAGAAAAAGGATAGTAGAAGGGGTACCGGAATATTGGCGGAAAAAGGAGGGCTGGAAATTGGAGAAAAAAAAGGATAGCAGCAAAGATAAGATGCGGAAGTGAATGGAAAGGCAGCAGATACTGGTTGGAAGAAGAAGAAAGAAAGTGTAGGCTGTGTAATAAGGAATGCGAAACTTTGGAGCATGCAATAAGTAGATGTGAGAAGATTGAGAGATGGGAAGGAACCACGGAACAATTCAGGAACCTGGAAAAAGGAGCAATAGAGTGGATGAAAGGATGGTTGGAAAGAGTGAGGGAGAAGGAGATGACATGACAGTTTATAATCATCTTTATTGTTTATATTTTATGTTTATATTTTGTTCTTGTTTTTGTTTTTTAATATTTTGAGCGACTGATGTTGATGAAGCCAGAGAGGAGAGAAAGATTTTCTCTTTTTTTTTGTTTTTTTTGTAAAGCCAGACCCAGGCTAAAACGGTTAATTGTAACGCCGTAAGGCAACAATTAAGATAAATAAATAAAACTAAAAGTGCAGAATGTCATTTTTAATCGAAACCACACAAGAATATCAACTATTAACAGTTACTCGTGAATAATTGATGAAAATCTAAAATTTTCCTCCAAGGATTAAATGTATGTGATTTAGTTTCAAAAGTTTGAGCTGAAGATAAAGCAACCTAAATAAAATATTCCTTTTGGCAGCTAACTCCTTCAGCTTTGCGTGATAAAAAAAAAACTTCCGTGAGGAATAAGATATCAGATATCAATATTTGATTGGAGGAGGCGCTAGGTACTTAGTTGATGGCAAATCCTTCGGTGATAATTCGAAAATTTACTTTTTCCCACAAGGACTCTCTCTCTTTGAGCCAGATCCGATCTTCGGAGTGAGTGTTATCAAGAATCTGAAGAAGCTCGCGTGCATATAGGCCGTCCTCGAAGAATCCTTTCGCGGAGATTAGATCGGTACAGTAGGAAGAAATAGAATCGCTTTGGGGTAAAAAGGAAGGAATAGAAGAACCAGAATTCATTTGCAGTCGTGGCAAGTTCCTCTAAGTTGTGTGGTTTACAAGTTAAACTGGATATCTCTTTTATTTTTCTTCCCGATCTTTGGATCTTGCAACCAGCAACTTTTGGTCTCACTTCGAGCTACCACTATTATTATTATATCCTTTGCACTATCGGGAGCTTGGGAGCAGGTGAACCTCTGGAACTTACCGCGGTATCTTGAGGCGAAATAAAGGAGTCCAAGTGTCCACTGGATAAGACTATAAAGCCTGGTCTCTTTTTTAAAGGGCTTCTTTTCTTTTGGCGTCGCATCCGAGTGCGGGAATCTGGAGCAGGAAGCTCGAGCTTCTCCACTAGTTCAGTTTCTCATGACTTTTTGCGTCTCTGCTGTATGTGCGGCGGCGGAGCAAAGGTTAAGCTCGTCCTCGAAGATATCTCAGTGGTAGTCCAAGAGGTTTCTTGCTCTGCTTCACGGGCTTAGTTCTCTCTTAATTCACTGGTGAATCACAGTCAGTGTGTTAACTTTCCGCGTTTCTTGTTCTTCCTTATAACAAGAACTGAAAATTTCATTAAAGCATTATTTCACCGAAGCTTCATATCACACAATTTACAGCGCTAGTGTATATAAAGGAAACTTGATGAAAGTAATAAATCACTTTTGTAAGGAAATATATGTTGTTGTAGTTGTAGTTGCTGCTTGTCTCTGTTTTGTGTTGTTCTTTTGGCTTTAGATTTTTTTATTGGAGTCAGACAAAGTAATGTTCAAGATTTAGTTGGAAATATATTCAACTTTACTGATAAAAAAAACTAATTTTTTAAAAATATTTATTGTACTGCAATTGACAATTTACTGAGGAAATATTTTCTTATCCAAATTATTGGAATTGGCTTATCAGATCCTTCGATTGTTTTATTTATTCACGACTTCTGTTCACAATCTGGCATGAATTGTTGATGCTTGTTCTAATTACTTATTCGAGGAGAGAAAATAGAAGTATTGACATAACAAGTGAAGCGCTAGATTAAGTGACGATTTTAGAACACTCGCCTGTATTTATAGTTTGATATTCATTGCTGGATATTTTTATCTAGTGATTCAGAGTTTATCGTTAATCAGTCCATTAAGGAGCCTCGGAAAGATATTTTAACAATTTTAAAAAAATTATTCAATGAATTTTAATAAGTTAAAGATAACCAACCTGTTTTGCGTTATTAAAAGGTTTGACTAATTTAATAATCAATTTCTCGGGTGATATTGAGCAGTTACTCTAAATTTGTAAACTATAAATTTAAAAATTTTAATGAAAATGAATGATCTGTGAGTGATAAGTAAGTAATAGGAGTATTGATCAACGTTAAAAAAAAACTTTGTTCGCTCGAAAAGGGTCGCGCTTATTTCTGTAACTTCTGTTACAGCTGATAGAAATCCAATCTTCTCTTCATTATATTTAATGATCAGATTATTGTGAGTTAAAGTTATCTTCGTCAATTAAAGAAGTAATTTTAGTAATTCTGTAAAGTATCAACTTAAGCTGATAGAAGAAATTATTAACTGTCAATAAATTCACTTATTTAGAAACCATTTATCAATTTATTTAGTCTAAGATTTTATTTTCACTTTGATTACTTTTATAAGTATTAAAAAAGCCTTTCTTCTGTTATTTGAGTTTTAAAAAGTAACTATACTTTTGATAATTACTGCAATTTAAATAAAGTTCTTTTCTACAATTAAAATATCATGCCTAACTACGTAAAATAATCATCCTCCAATTTGGCGCTAAAAAATTCGATTACACCCAAGGTAATAAAATAAATATTTTTTCACTATTAAACCTTATAAAATAAATTAATAAAAATTTATTAGATCATAATCTTTAAAAAAATAATTCATCACCATACTGAGTGTGATACTTGAATATTAATAAACTCTGGTGTTTATAATCAAATGTCCCTTGCGGAAAAAGTTAAAACTTTATAACGACGTCAGAGATCCGCCGTTGAAATAAAATACATCTATGCATATATGTACATATATATTAGGAGTTTAGTTACAGCTTTGGTTCTAAGCTTTTGCTTATACATATATTACCCACACATATATTTGAGTACACTATATGTAAACGTATAAAGCGATAGAGTTGAGTAGTGAACTTCCTTGAGCTTCTGGATAAACTCGAGGACGATACACACGGGCAAATATTACCAAACTTTCTCGTAAAGTGGTATTTCATCGCGATCAAAGGCCATTTGCGGAACTCTCGTCCAATCTCTATCTATCTCTGATAGGAGAGTAAAAAATCGTATCGATATTGCTCTACATACATAACAGCACTAGCGCACAAAGCGAGGACAGCTGTTTTGGTCGCGAGAGAGACAAAATAATATAAACACGGGAGAACGTCTGCCCAAATAAAAAAAACAAGTATAACTATATAATAAGTTTAACTGGTGGCGTCCTGCCTGCGCGTGCTCGTGCCTGTCTGGTTGTTGTGTCGAGATGATTTGGGACGGCAAATACTCTCTGTCGGATCTTATGGGCTCTGGTTAGTATAAGATGTAATGTGTACCAGTGTGTGTACGTCTTGAAGTAGTTTAAGTGTTACCATTCGCTCATCTGGCGTGAGTGTGAAAACACTTTCCTTGTAGAATCCCGGGAGGAATAGGACGGCGTCTTTCGAGCAGAAGCGAACAGGAGTTTTGTTATATAAAGTCTACATAAAGTATGTAAAGGGAGAAAAACTGCTCGGCATTTGGACGAGGTTCCTGCTGTACTTTATATTACATACATACATACATACATAGTTACATTTACTGAGTGGATTGTATACCTACACTGGAAAGTTAAGCTGTGTCGCCCTCGAGGAAATTCGATCGGCGTTCCTCTGTCCCCTTGTTCACTTTAAGCAATTTGGTAACTAGCTGAAGGGAGTTCAGGGTAGGTATTGCGAGTAGCTATCTGTGTGGTTCTATATTCAGAGAGTGGATGTGGATGTAAATGCAGATGAATTATATATTAGACATCGTTATAGATTGGATATTAATTTTATTGAATCCCAAAATAAAGACACTTAAAATTTGAATTTTTTATTTAACATGAAAGGAAATTTTATTAAACTTTATAATTTTATATCTTGTCTTAGAAGCAACGTACCGGAAAGTGTCATACATTTTTTATAAAAAAGGTCTCATGATTTTTTGATAAATTTAGTATATTAAAAGTTATTTAAAGTTAAACTAAAAAATTAAAGAAACTGTGCCAGTTTAAGATCTGTCTTTTTAAAGTCGCATAATTTTTGAAAAATAAAATTTATCGAAAAATTATAAGAGACTTTTTTGGTAGAACATTTAATTTTTTAAAGAAAATATATGCAACATTTTTTGGTAATTTACTTGTAGGAAAAGATATAAAATTCTAGTTTGAAAAAATATTTTTTTTCATATTATTTAAATAAAGAATGAAAATTTACGGTTTGGCGGGGTTCAAATTTTAATATTAATTGTTCGAATTTAGAAAAAAAACTTAAAGAATAAAAAAACTTCGTCGATTTTAGTGATAGACTAATCTATATAATTTTAGATTTTTCCCGCAGCGCGGAGGTTTAAATGGAGCGCCCGCATGGGGCGATAGCGTTGTTATCAAGTACCCGTAGGATCGGATGGTAACCCAAGTCCGGAGGTGGAAATGACGGGTTCGCCCCGTTGCAAATTTACAAACAAGATAAGCCACCGGGCCATATGCTAGAAAATTACTCTATACGTTTTAAAATACCCATTTTAAGCCGAAAGTTGTGGGTATTAATATTAGCATTAGTATTAGTATAATGAAATTAAAAACCCAATGAGCTTACCCCGGCTTTATGTAGATAAATAATACATAATACTATCAACTGCTCGGAAGCGATGATAACAATGCTCGCTATCATAATAATTATGATTATAATTATAATAATGACCAGGAGCAGGATAATAATAATAATAATAATAATAATAATAATAATAATAATAATAATAATAATGGAATGCAACGAAAAGGAAAAAGTGTGTGTCGGTAATCGAGGCTTTCCACGGATTCCAGAGTGAGTAACGAGGCCAATAACGGGCCGCAACAGCGCCCGTGAGATTATCGAAATTGGAAAGATGCCAGGGGGCGGCGGATGAGAACGACTGGAGGAATGAGACCCGATGGAATCGTTTCAGTCGCGAAACTCGAACCCGCGTTTCGTGTATAGCAAAAAAAATTAACTTGATTTAAGAAAAATATTTTTGAACTGAGAAAACTTAAAAGAAAGCCGATTTTATTGATTCAAGAATTTTTTTCTTGGGTTTTTAACTCTTGCCTTGCTTAAAGACAATCAAATACACTTTAAAACAACTTAATTAACTTAATAGTTAATCCAAAAGAAGAAATCTTAAACCAAAAACACATTTTTGAATAATTTGTGATACTAAAGTTAGCCGATGGTTTTAATTTTTTTTTTAATAATTAAATTAGAACAAAAAAATATTTTTTAAAAATTACACTTAAAGTTTTTCAAGTTTTTAACAAATGACAATTTTTTTTTATTCTTTTTTTCAATAAAAAAATTTTTTTCTAATTTTTAAATGTCGGCTAACTTAATTTTCATGAATAATTTGATATTTTTTAATTAAAAAGAAAAATTTTTTTTAAAGTAAAATTATCTTGATTAAAAATTTTTTTCTTGATTTAAGATAATCAAATTATGTTCTAGGCTTAAGATTTTATTTTCTTGAATCAAATTAATTTTTTTTTAAGTGTATTTATTGGGATTAAATCCTTTAATAGTGATTTTTTTAATCTCTATCAAAAAATTATAATTTTTTCCAATTAAGAGTTATAAAAATTTAGAATCAAGACTGAAACTTATAACAAAAATATGAATTTTTTTTTTTGTCCAAATCCTCAAAAGCAAACTCGAATTTTCAGGCGTGTATCTTGGAGGTAAGATCCAACCGAAAGTGGATAAAGTGGATAAAGAAAAAGGGGCACACTTATTGGCATCGTCTGCGAATTCTTGGTGCATAATAAGCGTGCGTTGAGGCGCAGGTGGCGAGCTGCCTTGGGCCACGTCGATCTTTCTCTGATGTGTGTGCACAATTGCTGATGCCGAGTAATATACAGCCGTGGTCTACACACGGTGCACATATAAATAAAGATAGAGATAGAGATGTATGGTTGAAGGTCTGGTTGCTCACCACGGTCCGTGTGTCGTCGGCACTCGGTTGATATTGCACGATATCAAATTGATGTTTATTCAAGTGGCAACATCGCAGGAGGTCTCTCTAACCGATGGCGAGTCTGTGTCATCCATTAGCCGAGCATTGTGTGCACCTCTACTTCTCTATTGCATGCAGCTCCTCTCCTCCTTCGGTCTATAAACTCCTCTCTCATCTCTCATGTCGTCCGTTTAATATACGCCCTCAGGCGACGTCCGTTTGGCTCATTGCTACCACCCTAAGCCCGGCAAGTGAGCACAGAGACAACGGGTCAATGACAGGGTAATGGAAACGCCAATAGTCCGCTTCAGATCTGCACCCTTTGCCCTCTCCTGCTCCCTCCTCTTCTCCGTTCCACTGTCAAATATCATTTGGTTTATTGCGAGCTCTTTGATGACGGTAAAAAACTGCGCTAGCTTTGAATTTTACATCCACTGGAGCTTCCTACGAGTCAAGAAGTCTTCTGGGGAGTCTTCTCCAAACTTCGCCTCCGAATAGTTTGCTCCCCGTGTTTATTGCTCGTATAAACTCGCGACAGAATTTGAGCTGGTGAGGTGATGCATTAATAAAGAAGGAACTCTACTTTAGGAATGTGTTTGAATTTCTGAGATACTGGATCGCTTTTAGTGATCCTCGCTTCAGACTCTTATGCTCTGATGCTCTTGCTTCCATTTAGCAGCAAGGATGGTCTGCGTAGAGAGGATTTATGAGCTTCGGGCAAATGATTTCGGTTGAACAATTAGTCCTAAGAGGATTTAGCTTTGGACAGTGTGGTTATGAACAATCGAGGTAAGGGGCAGGTTGCACTTTCGGAAGTTACCCTCATGGAAGGATTTGCTCATGTTTAATAAGCTTTGGCTACTGTTGATGTGATTTTTTTAATTTTGAGTGAGATAATAGATGTTTATTTAATTAGTCTTCTATTAAATAAAATTTATAGACAGTTAATTAATAATTAATTTTTTAAAAATTATTCATTAAGCAGGATCTATCTACTGCTAAAATTTATTTGAAGCCTTGAATTGAAAGTGAAAGTAGAAATTTTATTTCATCAGCCCGTAAAAAGTTTTTAATTTATTTTAAGTGAATTAATTATTTTTTATTATAAAAATTATAACAATTTAAATTAATAATAATTAATTGGAGAATATTTTGTAAATTAAAAAAATTATTAAGTATCAATAAATTAATTGTTTTTTTTTTTTTTTTTTTTTTTTTTTTTTTTTTTTTAAATGGTAAAACTAAATAAATTAATAATTTTTAAATAAATTAATTTATGAACAATTAATAAATTTTTTACATTAAAAAAAAATAATCTAGTTGAACAAAAAAATTCTTGACGATAATTTAACAAGGAAACAATAACCTCTCACCGATATCCCCGCGAAATAAACCACACACACAAATACATCTCTAGCGAAAGGACTGTCGAAGCAAAGTTGAGCTGGGCTCAGACGGCGGGGAACGCAAAGAGCTATGCAGATGATATCCTCGAAGAATGCGAACGCGTTTGCCTGCCCGACGAGTCGATAATTATACGGGGAGAGAATGAGAGAAGAAGAGGATTGAGGAGGATGATGCAGTCTGAAATTACCCGGACACGCAACCGATCCGGAACCGGACTCGAACCCGATACAGCCCAGTCGGAGAATGATCGCACGAAAGCCACACTCGATTCGATTAGAAGCTCCACGAGCAATCCCGGTAGTTATTTGTGTGCGTGCTCATTCGTCCTCCATGATGCTCCGCTCTATTCCCGGCACACATTCTACAGAGAGCAGATCGAGCTGACTTTACGAGCGTATCGAGGCACGCATCCTTTCTCCTTTGCTGAGCGGGGTTTCCGCGGACCCAATGATAATAATAACAATAATGATAATCGATCGCGAAAAGTCATCCCCTTGGGTGCATGAATAAACCACCGATAACATATCTCTCTGTGTAAATCGACGATAATACATACAAACTACCTCACATATCACATATCACACATACATACATATGTATGACAATGTACCTCGGCTGCTCTACATCGCACATACTTTGTTTTTTATTATTTTATACTTTTTATTTTTTACTGCAGGACGTGGTACGTGCGTCCGGGTAATGAGACTAGTCGTGTGTCGTTTCTGAAACTTTTATGGCCGACGACAGCAGGTGCTCACTCTTTTCTCTCTTTAACTTTTTTTATCTTCGCTTGTCCATTCTTCCAGTCCCAGTGGTAATATAATCTTCCTGAAAGTATCTCCATCGCTGACAAATGTGTTCAAAAAACTGCATTTATTTTTATCATTCTCTTCCCTGGCATTAATGCTTTTTTTTTTACGTAACAATCAATTTGCAACATGTATTATTATATACACATTTTCTATCTGGAGTCCCCGTGCTACCTAAGCATCGCTATTCCCATTATTATCGCTGTTATGATACTCGCCTTTTATGTTTATTTTCGACATAAGAAATTGTTTGTACTGGTGACGATGTTTGTATTTTTTGTTTGCGTAATATTATAGGGACATACCGAGTGTGTCGAGTGTTCCGTAATATCAGGTATGCATCTACATATACCTGTATATGTGTATGAGCGCTTGGTAATATCTAGGTGCATAACGAGGTTAGTTTAGTCCCGGTATCTAGGATCTATCTAGCCGGCAGGGGAGAAAACTATCCAGTTTGTCGTTTCTTGAGGGTTTGAGGGTGAGGGTTTCTATTCCCAGATAGGCCGGATGCGGATCAGGACAAGGACCAGGGTATCAAGGAATACCGAGGGTAATTTCCGGAGACTTGGCTCTTATCTTCTGGGAGTTTGTAGAAGTACAAGAGGGTGGAGTACAAATTGTAAAGATGTGAAGAAAAGTTTTTGGAATTGTTTGAGTTGATTAGTTTTTTTATGGGTTAAAAGAGTTTTTTGGTTGATTAGTTGGGTTTTAATGGATAATTTGTAATTGAAAATTTAGTTAATTTTTTGAAAAATTTAATTAATAGTTTTATTGATAAATTACTAATTAATTTTAATTGATACATTTTTTATAAAATTAATTAATGAAAATATGATAAAAAAAAAATTAATAAACACAAAATTTTAATTGTTACTTTTTTAAAAAATTATTAATTAAAAAATATTAACAATTGATTGTTCAAAAATTTAATTATTGAAAATATTTTATTAATGTATTAAAAAAAAAATTAATAACTGATAAAATTTAATTATAAATCTCTTTGAAAAAATGGATAATTAAAAAACTCCAATTGATGCATTTTACAGTAATTAATAATATAATTAGTGTTTTAAAAAATTATTAATTAAAATAAAATCCATTGTAAATTGAACAAAATGAATAAATTAAATAATTACACCCATTAATATTATATTAACCAAAAAAAAAAAAAAAAAGTAAAATAAATAATTTGCAACCCTGAATGTAAAATCTACAACCCTCGTGTAATGTATCCCGGTGTTGGGCAAGGCCACGGATCACATTTGCTCGCTTTGCTCTGCTCAGATCTTGGTCCTGCCCTAATCCTTTGTATTCCCTTTGAGGAAGAGTCGAGGTAAGGGTCGCGGTTGGGAATATCCAGTATTTGTATGTACATCGCATATATGTGTATCGATTCTCGGCAGACAAAGACAGAGAGCTGAGCTAAAATGTATACAGAGGATGTACGACGTTAAGTGGATGAAATATGTGGGACATAAAAATAAGGCACCCTCTTTAATTCTTCCTCGGCATTTTTCACTGGTAATTCGGTTGGTTATAAAATTTATATTTTAATGCCTTTTATCCGCTGATGAGAAAAGAGAGAGAAAGTCCGCCGGCGGGACCCGGGTTCTATTCGGGATGCTGTGGATGATGGAGGTGGATGTGGATGTGAATTAAACTAAACGTAGCACCCAGGGTTGAGTGTGTTGACGTTGATGAGTCAACAAATGCAATACAACGGTTTATTTATTAATGGTTTGGGTGTAAGCGGTTATGTATGTACGGTTAAATTAATTTACGCTTGTGTTATCATTAATTCAAGGTTGCGCTCCAGTACACCACACATTGAGTTATATGTGGATCCATCCATTGTATTATATTATATATGTTATCAATTAAAAGTGGCAATGCGAGACGTTCAAACATCATTTGACATTTCGCTCACTAATTAATTATAATTATTATTATCTCTGTAATTCAATTTCACGTGGATGTTTTGCGGCCGATCGATATTATTCAACATTTACGTTAATATCAATGTGAATGCCTGTTATATTAACGGGAGAATTTATTAATTACAATTTGCTCAGTGCTTCATTAATTTATGGCCTTCGATCGCGCATATTCTCCTTCGAGCATGCAATCATAAAAATTAAACTACAGACCATTAGTGCTACTGACTACTATCTCCCATTATTATAATTGTTGTTATAATTATTGTTTTTATCATGGCATATTTGATGCGCTTTTGAATTCTTTAGTTTTTAGGTTTTTAATTATTACTGAAGTGACTTACCTCCACGAGGGTAATAAGGATAATGAAAAGAGGAGGCGGACAGCAGGTATAGTGATCTGCGTAGTACTTTCTGTCCCGTTCCTCCGTTAGAAATTCATCGCCAATCATGCGCACCATCCTGAAAGCAAAAATGTGTTATAAATATTAATAAATATAAAAATATAATAATTATGTATAATGTAAAAGCTTATACTTTAATTATTGGAACACTGAAAAAAAATTAACTTCGAGAGAAAAATTCTTAAATCAAATAAAATTTCCTCAAATCAAGAAAAATTTATAGTTTAAGAATTTTTCTACTCAAATCAAGAAGATTAAGTTCTTTAAAATTGTATATTTGATTCAAGAACATTTTTTTTTCTGTGGACAAATTAAGAGAAAAATTCTATAAAAATTTTAAATTACATTTATATTTAAAAAAAAATATTTTAATAATAATAATTTAAATAGAAAGAGAATATAAATAAATGAAAGGGAGCATATACCATAAATAAAACACGTAAATTAATTAGCTGGATGCGCTATCAATATTCAATTAAATATTAAAACATCGAGATGATCTATATTTAAACGGGGAATTTGTCATTGTCAGACACAGCCAGTATGAAAATTGCAAAATCATGAGAATTCTCATTTTGTTTAAATTACAAGCATTATATATTCCTTCCCGGTTCTATTCGCTCCCTTTCTGCCCCAGCTCACAATCCCTTTCTACCCTACTAGTCAGCCATTGAATTAATTCACCCGTCGTTCGTTAATTATCCAGATCAAATCAGATCATCCGTAGATGCATATCGGATTATATTTTGACTACCATTCGGAAAATTTCGCACTCAGCCCGCTCACAATGGCTTTTTCAAACAACTGATCCATATACTCCACCGAATGTATTTACGTGGGGAGGTGTGATGTGCGTCATCAGGGAAAAATTTTAAGAGCGCGGATATAATTATCCTCTGGCCTCGACTACCGGGGAAATCGCAACTCGTTAAAAAAATTTTTCACAGCAAGTGTCTTTTGAGAAATTAATTAGCGCAGAGTTAACAAGCTCCTGAAAAAAAATTCAGTGTCAAACGGTATTTATTAGCGTGACATCCCGTCAGGAAAATTACCTTCGAAAAAACATTCCGTGCTTTCTTTTGTCTCTATTGGTCATTTTTTTATTAAAAAAAAAAATTAAAAATCTGTTAAAATTTAATTGAGAGATTCAGTCCCTTATTTTAACACTTTTTTCCTTAATTACATTTCTCACTAATTGATAAATAATTAAAATGAATATTTTCCATTTTTATACAAAATTATCATCTAAAATCGATCAATTTTTTTTTATAAATCCGCCATTTTGTTAAATAGCGCTTAATTAAAATTTCTTCGCTACTTTTCCAATCCAGCTTACCAGTTCGCTTGCTAACAACGTCCATGGTAGTACTTACACTCGCGAGTGGCGCTTAGCTTCTTCAGCATAAATTAAAACTTCATCATATCTTTCATCTCTCTCTACCTCGTTTTCTTGTTCGTATCGAGAAGAAATGAAAAGTAATGGTAGGTAGAAGAACAATAGTTCGCGGCCGCGACAGAGTTCCTACAAGCGCGAAAAGAGATAATAATTGTATTGTCTCGCGAAGTTATTCTCCCAACTGCTATGCAGTCTCTTTCTTTTCTATTCTCTCTGTAATATCTCGAGTCGAGTGAAATCTCTTGTATATATATTATATTATACTGTATTGTATTGTATGTTATGTTGTACCGAGGTATAAAATTTATATATATATATATATATATATATATAAATAAGTACAAAGAAGAGGGTTGCAATTGTGCGTTTCTGCAGAATAATTTCGTACTGCTTCAATTCCATTCACTTGGACGACGCTCTTGGCTTCGTCTAGCTGCCGATATCAAATATGTAGTTGTGTTTACTACACTGTACTTCAATAGTAATAATAATAATAATAATAATAATAATAATAATAATAATAATAGTAGATGGGAGAATTCCGGATAGGAAGCCGTAAGACGCTAACTAACCACCCTTTTCCGCGAAACAGAAACAACGATACTACTTTGGTTGAAATAAAGGGAGGACCGACAAAAGAGAGCACTGCTCTAATATCGATTGCCTGTAAACTATTGATCACCTTCCCCTTTTCGCTCATATATATGTGTACACACATACATAAACATAAACATATAAATGTACGGTACACAATACACCGCATTATCGCCCGGTTTAGCGAAGGGCTTACGTCTGATTATACTGTACCTGTATTATCTTTCTTTTTCCTTTGTAATCATTGAGCAAGTAAAAAAAGCCAAGGGAGATCCCGAGGCTTGATCACTGGACACGCGAGTGTTTTATAACGTCCACGAACTGTTGTGTTAGTAGAGGGAGCGCTCCGTTTTAATATTATTAATTTTAATTGACCTCAATGCATTTTTTAATGAGAGTTATCTCAGTTTTTAATGTTTAATTGAATATTTTTATTAAGATCCGGGGAGGTGCTCCTGATTGTTCACGGCTAGATTACTAACGCTTAGGTTTTTATTATTTTTATTCTAATTGTTTTTGTAATTTGTTGTTGGTTTCTACGGCTTTGTTATGATAAGTTTGATGTGATCCAAGATAATGGGTAATGTACTTCGGGATAATTAAATTGTAAAAGGTTTTATAAAATATTTTTATTAAATTGAATTATAAAAATACGACGGTTATTTTGCAGTTTTTCTTTTAAAAAGATAGAATGTACCTGAAGTTCCGAACGTTCATTTATGAACGAAAATCAAAAAAAAATTTTTTTTGCTCCTGAAACTGAAAATGGTTTTTCAGTTTCGAATAGAGACAGTGAGCCCTAAAAATGATATATTAGCCCCTCAAAACAAAAAAACCACCCCTCCAGCCACCCCAAAAACTTACACTTGGAAAAAAAAATTTAAGATAAATCTCCAAGGTCCGTTGAAGCTGGCGATTTTTGTTAGGACTCCCA
>CAJNRD030001122.1:22124150-22138584 GCA_905319865.3 Cotesia congregata
TTTTGTTGGAATCTTTTATTTATAATGTAGAAATTATCTCGGATAGGATCTTACGAAGTTCCTCCCCCACATAGGAGTGCGGGAGTGATAATTGTCAAAAAATTCATATTCTTCAAATACAGTTCCTACAAATATAAAATTTGATAGAATCTCAAGAGAAACAGACAAATACCGGGATGGCCTCCAAGGTCAACGGATTTAAATATTTTTCTTACTTAATAGTGATATTTTCTTACAACAATCGTCTCTTTGGCAGCGACAAAAAAGTCATTGTAACGTTTCCAAAATTTAACATTACATATAGCTATTCAGTCAACGGACTAAGAATTTTACATACATTTTATTTTTGCTGATCACAAACCGTGGAATTGTTCCTATTACGGGATCGCGAAAATGTTATAATAAGGGTAAAACTTTGGGGTGGCTGGTGGGGTAGTTCCGGGGCAGCTAATGCTTTGGTGATTTTTTATATTGTGTGGGGGTATTGTATGAGTCTTATAAAAAATCGCCAGCTTCAAAGGGCCCTTGGAAGGATTTTATCTTAAATTTTTTTTTCCAAGTGTAAGTTTTTGGGGTGGCTGGAGGGGTGGTTTTTGTGTTTTGAGGAGCTAATATATCATTTTTAGGGCTCACTGTCTCTATTCGAAACTGAAAAACCATTTTCAGTTTCAGGAGCAAAAAAATTTTTTTTTTGATTTTCGTTCATAAATGAACGTTCGGAACTTCAGGTACATAAGATAGAGCCATAAATTTTTTAAAATCTACTTGACAAATAATATTTTATTCCACAATCATAAAAGCGGTCAGTACTTTTAAGATTGAAAAATCCTAAAATCTAGCACCCAGGTAATCCATCAAGCTTTAGTAAATACGATAATAAAATGAGTTAAGAGCAAAATAAGGCATTTTAGGTCGGCGTTAGAAGTAACACGCACAGACACAGAGCCAGGCCGGGAAGTTAATAAGACAATAAACTTTTCCGAGAGAATGAACGTCGGGTTGTGACATTTTATAAATTATCTCGAGGGCTTACGGAAAATGCCGTGACAAAAAATATATAAGATATAATATAATATAATAGGAAGATACTCTCCTGCGTCTAGACGTCTGTCTAATATTAGAGAAAACGCCGCGGCAATTTATTTTACGAAGCATTAATTCTTAATAATAATTTTACGGTTTAATATCTTTTCTTATTTAGCTGCCGGTTCCCACCGTGTAATTTCTTTTCTAAGCTGGATTAAAGTAAGAACAAAGAATGGGTAAGCGGAGTGAGGAGCCAGGGTGAGGAAAATGTGAATTCAGGCCCGTCACTGTCTGGGCTTATTATTGCCCAACCGGGTGGGCTGCTGTCCTGCCGGTACGGCCGGGGTTGGAGCGGGAGGCAACCTGGATGAAAGATGTCCGATCGATGCGGCAATTAGTATATGGATTACAAACTGAGCCATAGAGAATGGCGATGGGAGCTAGCTGTAGCTAGAGCAGGAGCTGGAGGAGCAAATAGTATGTAGTATCCGGTACCTAGCATGTAATACCGTTTCGCTGTCTATGGTCTACTCCATACAGATATGCTGGAGAAATGTGCAGCATGACGATAGTATATGGTATATAGCACCAGGTCGCACGCGGTTTACCATACGGTCGTTCATCATCGCGGACGTTCCAGCGGTAGTCGTTTTATCCGGTCCGCTCGATCCGGAGCAACCGCGCGTCCCTACCCGGATTCCGCTGGTTTATAATGTATCCTCCTTGACGTCTCTGAATTCACCGACCGCCGAGGGTATTAAATGTTATGCTGTCGTTCTGAATAGTTTCCAAAGAACCTATGTGTCCTACCCTACCTGGTTCATTCAACCGTACGTGTGCATATGTGCACGTATGAGTTATAAAGGATTTAAATAAAAATCATACGGTATTATTATAAGTTACTCGAGACAAACTGAAATCCCGCCAGGAAAATCTCCCTTAATCACTCCCAGGCTCATACATGTTCATCAACTTTTGTGCATTTGCTACATTTGTATACACATGTGCCTGATTCTGCCTGTGAGGTAACAATCGAGTGAAATTTATAGGTGCTTTTTTTTATTTTATTTTTTTTTTTATTGAGATATTTTTATTAAAAAAATTTTGTTGATTTTTATAATTATTAATAATATTTTATATTGTTTAATGAATTGGTTAAATTTATTGAAATTTTTTTTTCAATTTAAATAAAGTCGTTCATTTGATTAATTATTTATAATAATAAAAAAATTAATTGATATTTTTTTGTCGAGAAATTATTAGGAAAATTTATTGAAATTTTAAATAATTTTTCTTAATTCAAAATTTTCCTTTCTTTGAATAATTAAAAATTTTTCATCATTACAATTAAATGACAATTAATTTAAAAAAAAAGTTCAATAAAATTTCCACAAAAAAATTCTCTAATTTTTTATCTCTACAAAAAAACCATTTTTTATACGAGATTAAATTCCCTCATCAATTTTCCCCAGAATTTAAATTTAAAATCAATGAAAAGCATTGACGATGGTACGCGTTGAGCATAAAATATCCGAAAAAATCCAATTAGTAATTCAACTCCCAAAATATATTTTCCACATAAATGAAAAACAATTATAATTAAAATTACTCTATTATTCAGAATTGTCCGCGGTTGGAAAGATGTCGCGGGATTCACTATTGATAGGAGAATTGACTGAGGAAAAAAGAACGAGTAGAGACGAATTGAATTTTCCCTCTCGTTCCTTCTCGGGTGCATCCGCCCAACCCCAGAGCTCGTTAGTACCGGTAATTGTCACTTGTTAGGTGCCAACTTGTCATCCGACTTGGATTCGCCCGAACCGCCGTCTCTGTCTCTTTTCCCGCTATATCTGTTCGAAAACTACCTAGGTAAGGGAGGAGGGCGAGAATACGACGGACGCGAGTCAGCTGAGAGCGAGTACGTCTACTTCTAGTCCCAGAGGTTCCACAAATCAGAGCACCCCCTATTTTGTTCTATAGATATATACACTATTGGTCTCGTCAGCACGACACCACGCCACACCACCAATCCCAATGGAAACAGTTTAATCGATTTTACATTCTCAGCCTTTACTTTGCGGTTTGTTACTCGTAATTCTACCTTACAAATAAAATCATCTTTATACATATATATGTTTAATATTTAATAAAAAAAATAATTTTTTAACCACCTTAAAAAATTATTTATCTTGCTATATATTTGGCTTTGTACCGGATTATATTATTTGTATATAGGAAGGATTTCTCGCGGTGCAGCTTTATCAATTTGGGAGAAGAGCTGAACCGTGAATAGCGCTGGTGTAATTACTCAAATTATTGGAACACTCGGGAATTTCATAAAGCCAATCTCTATCCCTATCCACGGTATCGTTTAATACATTTGTTGTGTACTGTATAAAATTGGTCATGTTATGATTATATGATAAACCAGATCAGAGAGACTCGATAGATATGGATGTATGTATGTATGTATGTGCGATACAAATACCCTTTGGTCAATCGCGCGAAAATAATTGTGATTAAATGAAAACTGAAATATGCCAGGATTACCAATTACTAATAACATCGTCGGATTAAATTACCATGAGGAATTAAGTATTTAAATTAGTAGAAGTACTTGGGTGGTGTTTATGTATTTCAAATGTATTTATGTAATGTCATAGTATAGAAAAAGTTACTTAAATTTATTTTAAGAAAAAAATATTTTTAACTGAAAATTTTAGTTTTTTAAAAATAGCAAACTTTTTTTTTTTAATTTATTGATTCAAATTTTATTTTATTAAAGTTAATTTTTTTTTTCTATAAATTTACTATAGACAAAAAATTCTTTTATTAAAAATTAACAATAGACAAATTTTAAAAATTTTAATTGGGATAAAAATCTAAAAAGTTTTCAAATTTTTAATAATTTTGGAATATTTGTGATTGAAAAACTGAATTAAAGTCTATAAATTTAATTTGATTGAATTTTTTATTCATTAATAAGGTAATATAATATAAATTGAGTGAAATTTTAATTTTTGACAATTTTTTTTATCATATTTAAACAATGAATTATATTTAAAAAATGATTTTTTCTCTTCAAATGGGAAAGTAATATACATATTGAATCACCCTGTACGTAGGTACATAATTTTAATTAATTCTCGCAAAGAAGAAAAAGCGGAAGAAAAGAGGATAGAAAAAAAAATGATGGAAATAGAGTGTCGCGATGCGTTACGAAGTATCTCGAGCGCTTGGTCTCGACTGGAATCTGCAATCTCGATTCTCGATAAAGATGAAATGAACAAAAAGAGTAAGCACAGATGTATATATAGACAACCCGAGCGGGGTATATTGAGTAAAAAAATCTAAAATTGGCAAAAGTGGTCGCTCGACGGCGGAAGGAAACTTTCTTCGAGTTGGAGTTTAGTTTTGTATTTTTCTTTCCAGGAAGACTTCCTATCTATACTTCTATACTTCTATACTTTTATAGAGTAACTCTATGTACATTTATTTTTTTATATAGATATAGTTTTTATAAGTACAGAACGGTGGGAAAAATTGCGGTGGAAAACGCTCCTATATAGAGGATGTAAAGAACGAATCTAATGCACAAAGTTAACCAAATAAATTTTCAATATTATTTATAATATAACTTTCTATACTTTGTTTTTTATTTTTCATTTTTAACTCTCGGAAATCTGCTGAGCACAAACAACAATATAACTTTTACGCGACAATCGACTATCGGCTGATATATGATGAGAAAGCTACCGGCTACGCTCTTGTATATAAATATATATCTACGGGCTTTATTTATGAAATAAAGCAAATATTTAAAACTAAATAAAAGAACAACAATCACCGGGAGTTTCAGTCTGTACTATATTACTTTTTGTTTACATTTTATTAAAATATTATTTTTTATTATTTTACTTTTTTAATTGTTGCTTAGTAAAATTCTACAATATTATTATTATTATTATTATTATTATTATTATTATTATTATTATTATTATTATTATTATTATTAAGAGAATATTTAGGCTGCATTCGAAAATGATCTATCTCTAGATACATAATTAAGAAATGACATTGTATTTCGTGAATTATTGACATTTTTAAAGATATAAGCTCATTCCGATGTTACACTCATCAAAACCTTTCGTTTGAGTACCCACATCAATTTTTCATATATTTATATATATATTATATATATGTATATATGAAAAATATATGAAAATGCATGTGGGTACTCAAATGAAAGCTCTTGATGAGTGTAATATCCGAATGAGCTTATATCTTTAAAATGTAACATTGGGATGAGCTTATATTTTTCAAAATTTCAATAGTTAAGAAAGTACGATGCAATTTAACATAATTAAGAAACGACCTTGTATTTTGAGAACTATCAACAATTTTAAAGATATAAGCTCATCCCGATGTTACTCTCATCGAGACCTTTCATTTGAGTACCTATATCAATTTTTCATATATTTATATATTATATATATGTATATATGAAAAATATATGAAAATGCATGTGGGTACTTAAATGAAAGCTCTTGATGAGTGTAACATCGGGATGAGCTCATATCTTTAAAAACGTCAATATTTAAAAAAGTACTGTGCAATTTAACAAAAGTCATTATGTAATAAAGCAAAATTTTATTATTTATTTATAGTGAATGCAAGGTGGCTAGCTATTTATTATCCAAAAACTTTAGAATTAAAAATTTATTAATAAAAAATTATAAAAATGTATATTTATTTTATCAAAATTTGATGGTAAGTGTTATTTATAATTTAATTTTATTAAATCAAATTTAAAAAATTGCTAATAATAAAATTAACTAAATATTTAAAAATTAATCGGGCAATATTTGAAAAAAATCAACAATGATTTATAATTTAATAAAATTGAAAAACTCTTATAAAAATTAATTACTTTAATATTTTTATATTATGTTAGGAAGACAAATGATTTGTTTCAAGTAAATTCATCACCAACTCGTTTCTCAGCGAGACCTGAATATCGCGCATCTTACATATTACATGTAACATATGACTTACCAGTAAATGACATACATATCGAATATTCACGCACGTACTCATATACCAACATATGAGAGGGGAATTGATGACTCAGCCGTCGGTATTTTACATTTTAATTCACGAGACACTTTGTCGCTCTTACACCACCTTCTCTTGTGTAGTGTCGGCGTTCGGCGTTTCGCGGTAGAGTTAAGCTAAGTATTAACCATTTTATTCTCGAAATAGACAGAGACAGGGTCTACCATCATATCAGCCGTAGCGCCCACAACATATGTATTTATACTTATATTTATATTTATATTTATAAACACACATAATTGCGGGCCAACACGTGCTCTACCACAAACAATCATCGCCTTTTTTTTTTCTTTATTAATCCTCACGAGCGGCTCAATGAAACTAATATACAAATAACGATAATAATGTAATTGTCAGAAATTGTGTGAAAATAAAGAGACTGCAGTTTTTAATATTTATAAAATTGTAATGTCAGAAAAAATTGACAGATGTCTATTCCATATTTTTCAATATTATAAAGTGACAAATTTTTTGTTACTTTAAATAAATCAACTTTCATATATTGAATTGAAAATAAAAAACAATTCAAAATTATTGTTTAAATACTTTCACGAGATATTTTTTTTTTGTGAGGCTGGAACTATTTTAACAATTGAAAAATCGCCGATTGTTCGCTTTTATATCAGTCACAACAATGACAGAAATGTAAATGTAATGGAACGTTCGGCTTTTGTTTTATACGTCAGCGTCAGTATAGAAAAAATTTTATAAAATTTCACTTGTACGACGCTAATGTTTAGACATTTACTTGCGCTGTTAAATTTAAATACTTATTCAGCAAATGTTTTCAATTTTTTTCTTTAAAATTCAATTTTAAATTAATGCATAAATTTAATTTATCAGGAATTTATTTTCTAACAAATTTTTTTGAAAATATTTTTTTTGGAGGAAAATTTTAAAAATTGACTTATGATTATTAATTTTAATTTTATTATTAATAAGAAATATAATACATTTTTTTCCACTATATTAAAAATTCTTTAACTCCAAAAAATTATCTAATAATTTTTTTAACAATTATTACAATTTTTAAATCAAATAAATTCTTTAAAAAAATTGTTTTTTGCATTTTTATTAATAAAAAAAATATTTTGTCTCACTTTTAGAATTATTTATGATACCAAAAGTGACATCAAACAATTTTCAACAAAAAAATTTTTACAATTTTTTCTATTAAAAAATATTTTCCATAACATTAATAAAATTAATAAATTAATTAAGCATATATTTAATAATTTTATAACAAATAAATTATGGCAAAAAAAAATTGACATGTAGAAATAAAAAAATGCAATTTTTCACAAATAATTTTTTGATAAATAAAATTAAAAAATTGTTAAGTAACTGCTAACTTTAATGTCATAGATAATTAATGACAGTGAAGTTAGAAGACGTCTACAAAATTCGATTTTTTTTTTTAATTAAATTCCAACTAAAAAAATAATTCTAAAAAATTGCACTTGTAGTTTTTCAAGTTTTTTACATGTGAAATTTTTTGTTTTAATTGTTTAATTGAAATTTCTTCTAAAAATTTTGAAATGTCAACTTCATTTATGATACTAAAGTTATCCGACGTTTTTAATTATTTGATTTTTTTTTAATAATTAAATTAAAACGAAAAACTATTTTTAAAAAATTTCACTTATAGTTTTTGAAGTTTTTTACAAGTGACATTTTTTAAATTTTTTTAATAAAAATTTTTAAATGTCGGCTAACCTAATTTTCATATTAATTAATAAAATTCTCCAAAATTTTTTAACTTCGGTCTAATTTATTTTTTTACTATCCGACATAAAAACAGAACTTAAAAAAATGAAAATGTATTTACATGATCGAGGTGTGCTGTGGTCTGCCAAGATCGCGGTTATTCCCAGGTGTCGTCATCGTGGTCGTGGTGGTCGTCGTGACACCGGCATTGTGAACATGAGTTAATCCTTGTGTCATCGTCGGGACGGTTCTCGTGATAGTCGCGCTAGACTTATCCTTGAGAATCTTCGTCGCGCTCAACGGGGTAGTCACGCACATTGTTCAAATTTCCACAACAATTAATTCTCAATAATAAATAATTAATAATCAATCGCCACTTTAGATAATCTACCATCAATCCACTGCCAAATAATCATTTTGATCATACACTGACACATTTCAATTACGAACACGTGGAAAAAAAAAAAAATAATAACAATAGTAAAATAATTATGAGGGAAAACCCGCATATAATACGTCAAGCGACAATGACTCAAAAACTCGTTACTTAATATAAACAAAACAATAGTAATGTTTGACAGGTAAAGAGCGAACGACACGGGAGTGCCACGGCTCTTCACCCACTAATTATTATCGAAAAATAATAACAATAATAATATGTCAAACTGTCACTCGTATTTTAATTAAATATATTTAATTTTTGTTACAATTATTTTTATTTATTTAATTGCGAGTCAATTAAGTGTAAGTATTATTTAATGTAATTGTAATTGTTAATGGCCCGGCGCGAGACACGTCCCTTCAGCTAGGGCGCCACGGGCTTACTGAGTGATCGAGTGGACTGACCGAGTCATTCGACTTGGCGCGAGACCCGTTCCGAGCCCCACAACAGCCACGAGTCTGCCGGGCGTGGGTGTACACGCGCTCACAAAAGTGGGGACAGATTCAAGCCCGCGATTGGGCGCCGAAAGATTCTTGAGTGGTGGGGGGAGATTCCCACCAATCGGTTACCCCTGAAATTCGCTGGCACTCGCTCAGAAGGACATCAAAGAGCAACTATCAACTAACTACTGAGCATTCGGCATTCGGCTCTCGGCCGGCGTCGACGGATGTGTATCATTTGTGCTAGGGCTTTTTTGTTATTTTTTATGAATATATTTTCAATATATCAATGTATTTTTATTCATTACTTGCTTGAGAAATTAGTTTAATTTTATTTGCTTAAATTAATTTACAATTTTTTTTAATTGAGGTTTGAGGTCATTTCTGGTGAATTTTTTATAATTATTATTCGTGAATTTTTATTATTTTTGTTTGTGACTTAAGTGATTTTTTTTATTATAATTTGTTTTTAATTTGGACTTATTGATATTTACACACTGATAGAAGGATTTATTTAAATAATAATTGTTAATAGTTAATTATTTATTAGAGACTTTTTAGTATTAAACAAATATTTCTTAGTATTTAAAATAATTTGTTTGGATTTAATAAATATAATATTCATATATTATTATTAAATTTTTTTAAATACTAAGAAACATTTATTGAGGACTAAAAAATGGCTTCTAATGAATTTGTTAAATATTAATAAATATTTTCACTATAAACAAATCCTTCTAGTGCGTGAATTTTTAATTGAGTTTTTTGGACTAGATTAATTTTTTTTAAATAAAAAATTAGAGATTTTTTGAAGCTCGGATTTTTGGTTATCCATTTATATTTGTCGGAAAAAAAAATTATTTCATTTTAAAAAGAAATTTTTAAGAGAAGAAAAATTAAATTGATAAATTTTAAATATTTAGACCAAAAATTCTTGTAACAAGAAAAAATTTTAAGTTTGATAATTAATTTATTTGATTCAAAAGAAAATAATTTTCTTGATTAAGAAAATTTTCTAGGAATTCTTTTTCGTATACAAGGATTATTAGAATTTGTTTTATAAATTTTTGTAGACACCAAGAATTTTAAAATTGAAATTTCAGGATCAGATTAGATTTAAAACTCCAATTTACAGAGGTTTGAACAAGTTACGAATAGTGAGATTTTATTTGATAATAAAAAACGAATAATAAAAGAAAAAAAAAATTTTTTAATTGGTTTGTTGAGTAGAAAATGACCAAATATTTCCAAGTTTATCCGAGTAACAAAATAATCCTAAATGAAAATAAACTTCTATTCAATTTATTGGATTCTATTATTGCACTGGTTAATAAAATCTTAAAAAAAAAAAACATTAATTTTAAGTATTAAATAAAAACAAAATTAATAAGATAAAAATCCAGAATAAATAGGTGAAATTTTGTAAAAAATAATAATTGAACTAAATTAAAATGCCCGAAAATTAAATAAAGAATTTTCCAATTGAACAAATCCTCACAAAGAATTTAATTCATAACATCGATCTGTCGTGTATAAAAACAAAATTGACCTTGGCAACGAATGAAATCCCAACAAAGGCGAAACATGCATGATATATAATTTAAAAAAAATCATTTGTGTTGACCTAAAAAGAAAAAAAAAAAAGCCGTGACAATTTAAATGTTGAAAGCAAGTTTTATTCTCGAAAACTCCTATTAGATTCAAATCAGTATTTTTACGGCATTAAATCATTGTAATTTGAATGCGGCCCGTGAAATTAACCGTAAGTCATTATGTATGTTTAAGATGTCAATAAAAACACACACACACACACACATTGGACTTTTGTCTTTTTATCCCCAAACAAATAAAGAGATAAATCCTTTTTATAAAGACCAAAATAATATAAAGGTCAGATGGAATAAAAAGATTAAAAAGTAACACATTAAATTTAAAATTTATTAATTTTTTGTTGTCGAGTAATTTGCTGCGTAATTTTTAATTTTCAATCCTTATAAAAGATAAAATCTTATATTTATATAGTTTGTATTGTAAAGGTCGAGCTGAGAGGCTACGGCTATTTATTATTTAATTTTACCGGTTGACCACCGGATTGGGAATGGGTCTAGTCCTTAGGTGCTTAGGGTCTTGCGCCACGGGAGAACGAGCCCAGGTGGTGAATTTGGAGCAGCTAAAATCCACACCCCAGTCTTTTATGTTAAAGACGTTGGCATGCCTTTTAAATTCGGTATCTCTCTGTTAAATCTTTCCATTTATCTATTTTATATTTTGGATTTTTATACTATTTGTAAGTAGTAACTTTCGGCTATTATTAGTAGCTTTATTTATTTACGCCGAATTTCGGGAGTGTGCCGGCGCTAAATCGGCAAACTAAAGGTATATGTTATATGTTATATAATATAATTGAATAGCTCTACCATCCCCTGTGGGGGACATTATATAACTCACGGATAATTTCATACGTCGCTCGCGATCCATCACGTCCTGCTGGGAGAAAATATTGCGTCAATCTATAAATACGGATTACAATCCAAGTGCGGGAGCATAATTGAGCCCCGTTAAATTTCACATAAATTTACTCAGTTAAGTTAACTTGACACCCAATAAATGTTCCTCCGCTATTTTTAAATTTATGCTTCTCATTATAGCCAGCCTCCAATCCCCAAAAATCGATTGTTTGTTTTTTGCTCGATAGGCTTTGAATTAAACTTTTGATTAAAAATCATTCCTTTTTTATAATTAATTTACTTTATTATGATGTTATATTGGCTAATATATTTAATTTATTACATTGGAATTTTTTCAGCAAATAAGACACCTTTGAATTAAGTCGATAAAGTCTTTGTCAAACGTTACTGACCTTTGACGAGATTAAATTTTATTAGAAAAGTTCTGTATAATATTTTTTTACTGTATATTATCGAGGGAAAATTTTTTCTTATATTTTAAGTAACTTAATGACAATTAAATAAGTAACTTGTGTTAATTGTTTAGATTTAAAAAATTTTAGAGATATTATTGGTTGGAAAAATGTCAAAAAATAAGTAAAATCTTTTTCTAAAATTAATTTAATCTTTTAATATTAGGTATTTAGTCGGTAAAAATCAGTCATTACCGAAGAATTTCAAAACCGAGGTCCTTTTATCCGAAACAGCGGGAAGTTTTCCCATCTCGAGATAACAACCTCGGAAGTAGAATACGAATAGAAAATCCAGGAGCTCCTTAACTCCAAGGGCACCGGTGAAAGTCGTTAGGGGTAGGTGAGTTTTGAACGTGACTGAGCGGATTGTTGAAACGTGTTTTCCAATAGTTTTGCCAGCGAATGCAGATGTGTGAGGTTATTTTCTGTTACTATGCACGGAAAAAACTCAACTACAATAAATAATTATTGATTCTACGCTTTTCACTATTTAAAACGTTACACTTATGGACAATTTATGATGATAAGTATTTAGGCTTCATTCAAAAATGCTCTATCTCTAGAGACATAATTAAAAAATGACCTTGTATATTGTGAAATATTGACATTTTTAAAGATATAAGCTCCATCCCGATGTTACACTGATCAAGACCTTTTATTTGAGTACCCACATCAATTTTTCATGTATTTATATATATTATATATATGTATATATGACAAATATATGAAAATGCATGTGGGTACTCAAATGAAAGCTCCCAATGAGTGTAACATCGGAATGAGCTTATATCTTTAAAAAAGTCAATAATTAAGAAAGTACAGTGCAATTTAATATAATCAAGAAACGACCTTGTATCTTGTAAGCTATTGAAATTTTTAAAAATATAAGCTCATCCTGATGTTACACTCATCACGACCTCTCATTTAAGTACCCACATCAATTTTTCATATATTTATATATATTATATATATGTATATATGACAAATATATAAAAATGCATGTGGGTATACTCAAATGAAAGCTCTTGATGAGTGTAACATCGGGATGAGCTCATATATCTTTAAAAAAGTCAATAGTTAAAAAAGTACAATGCAATTTAACAAAAGTGGTGACTGTAAAGTTGCTAATTTTTTATTAATTTAATTAACTACATCATGTGTATGTCAAGTAAGCTACATAACTATAAGATGACAAATAGCTCAATAAAATAAGAAAGTGTGTCGGTATTTTTTTGATATTCGGTATTTGTAATACTGTCCTCAAAAGTCAACAATTTTTCCGATTCCGGTTCTGATCATCAGATGTCTGGCCCTTTGATGTCAGACGACCATGTTATGTTATGTTACATGTCGTCTTTTACTTTGTAATAAAACTTCCCAAGTAAACTAAGAAAGATACATGTACGTATAAATATATATAGAATGAAGAAGGCAACTAAGAACTAAACGGACGACACACAATAGAAACAGTAGGACAATATGAGGCGGTTTTTATTTGAGAAAAACTTATCGACAAAGTAAAGTCGTTGCCGCTCGACCGGCGATCATCCTGACGTACTTTCAAATTTTATTTTATTTTATTATTTATTATGTTTGTTATTGCGAGTTAAATTTACGTTCTTATTATTATTATTGCTATTGCTCATATTATTTGTCCTTCTTTAAAGTATTTATGTGTTATTTAGTAGAAAATGAAAAGCGAGGAATGCGGCCGCGAGTACGTTCGGTGACCACCCGGCAAGCTTTTGATCGACTTTAAACACGGCATTTTTTCTTCTCAGAGACCCATTATCCAATAAATATATATTTATCTCTGTTATTAATCCTTAAAGTATTGAAGAGAGAAAATTATTATATCTCTATTTCTATTCCCTTTTTTTTTTTATTTTATTTTTTTATTTTACGACCGACTAAGAGGCAGCCGACTAGTTAAGTGTAGTGTAGACGTGTATTATATAATGTATAATGTATAAAGTATAATATATCAAAGGTATATAAGGTCTTTTGGAGCTGAGTGAGAATTTGTAGAAGGATGTGTGAGTTTTTTAACGGAAAAGGCTTGTGTTAACGACAGGTTCGTGGATCGAGCCAAAATTTATATTACAGCCACTGACAAGTTTGGCGCGAGCGGGGCGAAGGGTGACAGAGGATCAAAACAACCGCTCAAAATTATTTTCGGTGTATTTAATCGATTTATTGATGGAGCTTTAGGGTAAATAAATAAAATAAATTTAATTGCAATATCTAGTAAAGAATTTTAAGAATTTGAGAAATTTTTGCGCGACATTTTTAATTAAAATTTGCATAATAATTTTTTTTTTTAATTGTCTGGCACTTTAAACTAGCTAATAAAGGAAAGTATAATTTTGTTAGATAAAAATTAATTTAATGAGAGTTTTAAAGCTGGTAATTCTTTATTATTCGTTATGATCTGGTTAAAATTCTAAATTTCTAAAAAAATAATAATTTAATTAGCTGTTTGGCTTTAAAAACTTCCTAGTAGTGCAAAAATAATTAAATTAGGTGATAATAACTAGCAACCTTGCGGTCACTATGTGACTGCCGTGAGTTGTAAACTTTAAATAAATAAAATTTTGCTTTATTAAATAATAACTTTTATCAAATTGCACTGTATTTTTTCAACTATTGACATTTTTTAAGATATAAGCTCATCCTGATGTTACACTAATCAAGAGCTTTCATTTGAGTACCCACATGCATTTTGATATATTTTTTATATATTCATATATATATAAATATATATAAATATATGAAAAATTGATG
>CAJNRD030001122.1:22138849-22179365 GCA_905319865.3 Cotesia congregata
AAAATTCATGTGGGTATTCAAATGAAAGGTCTCGAAGAGTGTAACATCGGGATGAGCTTATATCTTTAAAAATGTCAATAGTTCGTAAGATACAAGGTCATTTCTTAATTATGTATCTAGAGATAGAGCATTTTCGAATGCAACCTAAATACTTATCATAATAAATTGACTATTGGTAAAAATGATATGAAACCTTAAAAATGCACAAATTCAAATCAAGATCTTTGCAATGACACTAAATTTCACTAAAAAAATCGATTTTATCATATGATATCCTGGACACAAAATTTCTCTTATTCTCTTAATAATATAGATTACAAAAAATTTAATCGACGAGAGTTTTAATTGCCTAATTTATCTCAATGATTAAAAATCTGGAAATTTCTCGTCGTATTATACTTGCAATAAATTAGACTTTCCAAAAAAATACTTCAAATTAAATGAAATCCAATTACCTTATCAGGATATAACTATTCCCACAAAAAAAAAAAAAACATTCAGTACCTTTCAGGCTTTAAAGTAGATTTACACACGGCCTATTAAAGTCAGCACTTAGCATGTAGTGCGTAATAAAAAAGGATACTTCGGGCGGTCATTAAAAAGATCAATTGAGCGATGGGAATTAAATGATAAATTTATATTGTAGAGTATAGAACTACAGAGCGTAGAGTTTTAAGTTTTTTCCTCTTGTTAATCTTTTCCTCGGGGACACATTATGGCTAAGTGTCGTCACGGCTGTCCGGGAAAGTGCACAGCCATGTTGTGTCTAATACGCGAGAGAGACGTCACGAGATGTATGTTGTCGATTTAATCTTTCTCTGTCTGGTCTGCTATTCACCAACAGTGTCAAAGTGAACTACATACATCCCATCCAGACTGTGCAATAATACAGAGCCCGAGCTTTGAGTGCAAGAGAGATAGAAGAGGCGAGTTACTTTGGATGCTGGAACCGTGTGATGGTTAGTAGACTCCAGTACAAGAAACGACGACAACAGTCGAGTTTCCTCAAGTTACTTTCAAGTAATTTGCATTCCCTGCCCTCTATATTCCTGGAGCGTCCTTGGCGCGAGGCACTACCGTGGCTCTGCTTCTGTTTCTGTTTATACACTCGCGTTTATGGCGACGCACGTGGGGGTTGTCACTGCCCAGCTTTTTCCACTCCAGGGAACACGGGGGAGAAGAAAACGGAAAAGTCTCGAGAAATGGAAGAAGCCGGGGAAGAAAAGTCTGCCCTGAGGGAATGTTTAAAGTGATACTATACATATTCTGAGGAATAAAAGGAGTGTGCTCGTTCATGTGTTACCTGCTTTGAATATCTCGGGTCATAATATTTTCACTGGTAGGATCTATATGTGCATATACGTACTTTAAATTGTCCAAAGGTGTTATCTTGTTTGCGCAGTTTGGTTATTATTAAATTAAAATAAAATCACTCACCTGTGAAAAAACGGGGGCTCGTGGATCAGCAGATGGAAGTCATTTTCGGAGCTCACTTCTCTGTCACGATGGTGAACTGCACACTTGAAACTTCGTGTTCTTTTTCCACTCATCTGTAAAATTAAATTCCGGGATTAGATGATATGGTATCTTTAATCTTGGACTTTATTGGGACGAAACTTATATTGAGATAGTGAGCTTTTTTTGATATTGTCTAAAGTTTATTACTGTAGAAGTTTAAATTGGAATGGTCAGATATAAATAGACGATATGGAGAAGCTATATTTATTTTATTGGATCTTCAATCTTTGGTTGGAGTATTAAAGTCAATTTTTATTTTTATAATTAATATTTTGTCCAAGAAAAAATTCAAAATATTGATCAAATTTTGGACTTTTTGCACAGTAAAAAATATTACGTCAAAAAATTTTGTGTTAAAAATTTTTATGTTAAATATTTAACACTTTTTTGTGTAAATTTAAGATTTAGTCTGTTAAATCAACACAAAAAAATGTTAAATATTTAACATAAAAATTTTTAACACAAAATTTTTTGACGTAATATTTTTTACTGTGCAAAAAGTCCAAAATTTGATCAATATTTTGAATTTTTTCTTGGACAAAATATTAATTATAAAAATAAAAATTGACTTTAATACTCCAACCAAAGATTGAAGATCCAATAAAATAAATATAGCTTCTCCATATCGTCTATTTATATCTGACCATTCCAATTTAAACTTCTACAGTAATAAACTTTAGACAATATCAAAAAAAGCTCACTATCTCAATATAAGTTTCGTCCCAATAAAGTCCAAGATTAAAGATACCATATCATCTAATCCCGGAATTTAATTTTACAGATGAGTGGAAAAAGGTGTAAATTTAAGATTTAGTCTGTTAAATCAACACAAAAAAATGTTAAATATTTAACATAAAAATTTTTAACACTAAGTTTTTTGACGCAATGACATAAAATTTTTTACTATATGGCTGTGAGGTAATTTAATGAAAAATGAAATGTAAAATAAGTGATTTAATTTTCGAAAAAAAAACCAAAAATTAATTAAATAAATATTTTTAATTATTTTATTGATAACTTGAAAAAAATAATAAAATTTTAATTCTTTAAAAAAAATTCTTAATATTAAGAATTAAGATTAATATTATAAATATTGTAAATATAATATTATAAATATTATAAGATTAGATTTGGTTATTTTTTTTTCATCAAAAAATTGATATTAAAAATTTTTTTAATTTAATTATTGATGACCTTTAAGGAAATATATACGTGATCTTCTAAAAAAATATTTATCCTTACTCCAAAACTCTCCAAGTCATCCCAAAAACCTTTGTTCACTATCCAATTACCTATCCTCCCTCAAAATGAATCAATAAAACCCTCCATAATCCAAAAACACAAGTAATAAATAATTTGGTCACGTTATTGCGAAAGACAAATGCACATAGTTGAACGGTATAAAATAGCACGGATCGTAAAGCAAGTTAGAATCGGGTCTCGGTAACGTGGTTAGGCAAATGTGCCAGAACGCTCGTCGGTGGGTAGAGCCGGAGCCGGGAACCTGGAACCGAGGGGGTGAATAAGGCATACATGCCGGAATAAGATATGTACGTACCTTGTGCCCTACACCAGCTTCATATCTTTGTGCACACACATACATCCAGCCAGCGTGTAGACATAATGTTATGCCGTGTAGTACTAGATGGTTTGGGTTCTCTGTTGCGTATTCCTTATCGGTCTTTTCTCAGCGGCCTTCTTGTTCAAGGCAACTTTCGGGTTGCGGTTTTGCAGCAGAGTAAAGAGTACCTCCATTCCCGTTCATCCCGCAGTTAAGGCAGTTAAGTTAAGTATACTGTACACAGTAAACACAGTCTAAGGCACAAGGTATACTCTCTCCCATTACCTCAACCAACCATAGTGTAGAAGTACGCCATCTACATCAAGTCTGCTTCTGGTTTGCGGGAGCGTGCCTTTGCCGTAGGTTCTTGCTCGTTTGATTGCCAAAAAGAAGCTTCAAGCTTCAACTATCAACTACGTCGTCGCACCAAGGACCGAAAAAGTATCTCTATCAGGTCTAGAGAAGTTGACGTCAACAAAACAGACGCGAGCACACTGCTAACATGTAAGACCGAGTTTCCTTTCCTTAAATACAAACCAGAGAGAATTTCTCCACAGAAAGAGAGAGAGAGAGAAATTTAATTTTCCTCCGTATTCGTTCCTTAAAGGTACGTTATCAAGCTTTTACTGCCTTTTTCCGTTCCGTACGGCTCCGGTGTACCGTACAGATATTTGCACTCCTCGTTAAACGTTTAAAGTAGCAAAGAAAGGAATGAAATGGCCACGCATTTCCCCTTATTGATGAGAATGAGGATGGTACGGATTATTTGTTCGCGTCAGCGGCCGTAGATGTCGCCCGGGCGGCTTTTCTCGCAAGCGCCGAAAGAGTTTTAGCGAAAATGGTCTCTTTTGTCGCGCTCTCCGGGTTTATTGCCAATGAAACGACCGATCCGGGAGTAAATCTTGGACTGGTGGATTTTACGAGTCTGCAGAGGGTTCTCGTATGGCTGCTGCAGCTCCGTGTCCTCTAACCTTATTCATTCCTCCGCGTTGGCTCTCTTAGTCTCTTATTCCCTCTGCTCGGATCGATATGAGCATCTGTGAGTATTATGAACCTGGGGTGAGGGACACTGATTTGGTTTGGCTTAAATCTCTCAGGGTTTAACTCACTCGCTCCGAATAGGGCTCTGCTCGGAAATTTTTCAAACTGTTTATCCTTTATAGGACAGTTATACGCCTAAAATATTTTACTTCCTTTTTTCATTTGCATAATATTGTAATTTTGTTAAAAAAAAAAATTAGTCAAAATTACAAGTTTCGGGTTGATGCTAAATTTTTTTTTTGCAATCGACAGAACTGTCTTATTTCAAAACAGAAACTGTAATTTTTTGAGCTGGTTTTTTTATTATGAGTTAGAAGTGTGAAAAATCCCTTAGAGATTTTTTTTTGACAATCCACAAAGTAGCTTCGAACCAGCGATACAGTAAGCTTGAGTGGAAAATTCAAAATATATATATTTAATGTACAATATTAAAAACCCGAACCAGAGACGTATTATCCGAAAGTAGTCGAGGGTAAAATTGAACAAAGCCGAAGCTTTTTATCCACACATTCGCACACATCTCTCCAGAATAAGCGATTCTAAATTCGATAGGCGCCGAGGAGCCAAAACGTGGCTATTGAAAATGAGAAAAAAAATTTACATGCTATGCGAGAGAGAAGGAACCAGCAGTGGCGGTGGTATGTACTGAAATGTAATATAATATATTATGCATACATATACCAATACATGTACAATATTCGGATATTTGTACAATCTTTCGGTTTTTTCGCGCGGGATAACTCGCGGATTACAATCTTTTCCTCTTCGCAAGAGCTTCCGCTCAGTAAGTTTGCTGGTATAGGCTCTTACGAATATTTAGCGCACGAACAACGCATTTCGGTGGGGCTCGTGGATCCACGGCTGTGCTGGCAAATACAAGAGCGATACGCGTGTGACGGGAATATCTGCGAAATATCTATCATATATATGTGTATGTACATTGTCCGTAATATGAATATGTGGATTGTGCATGTATGCTCGGACGATTTACATACGACTGGTCATACGCCGACAAACCCTGATGGGATGTATCCGAGCATTTACATCCCGCGGAGAATAGACCGCTGCACTTCACTCTGATGAGCATCACGCGATTCACGTTTATCCCTTTTTTATATATGCGCTTCTTCTTCTGCTTCTTGCTTTTATTTTTCACTTTTTGACTCCGGGATTTTTATTTGTTGAAAAAAAAGAAATTAATTCGAGGGAAATATTTTTGATCGGATAAAATTGTAGTCAAGAGAGCTTGTTAGCTTGATTCAAGAATTTTTTGTCTTGAAACTCGTTTATAAAAATCTTGAACAATTATTTTGCTTTAATAATTTTTTATTCCTCAAATTTTTGCATTAAAAATTCCTTTTAAGACTCAAATTGGTTTTTTTTTAATTAGGAATATTCAGATAAAATTTTAACAACATTCGATTATTTTTCAGCTAATTTTACTTTTTGTTTTTTAAATTAAGGGCAGAATTGCATTTTTGAAAATTCATGAAATATTGGTTTGAATAAAGCGGAATTGTAGCTTTGTTTTAAGCTCTACATTTCACCTACGAACACTGAAAATGTCAAACCAATAATTTCTGCAAAAATAGAATTTTTAATTTGCAATTTTTTGATCAACTTATATTGGTAAGTAATTTTAAAGCAGCTTCTGGTTCTCTTTAAAATTTAATATTATTCTCTTCCATTTCCAAAAAAATATTTCAGCTTTTTTTAATGAAACCCAACTTAATATTTTCCCAAAATAATTTTTATGTTCTTGATAAAATTCTTTAATTTCTCAAATTAATTAAGCCAATTATAAAAAAGAGAATTTTTTTTAATCCAAATAATTAAAACCTTTTTTCATTACTTAATCCATCCTCACCGCAGATATTCATATTGAGCATTACGATTAAGATTTAAAAAATGGGTGTCCTGGTCGTTAGAATGAGGAGCGTAATTCATTCCATGCCATTAGGTCGGATTAGCAAATGGAGAGACTCAGTCCTTAGCCGTCTCTGAATGTATTCTGTACGCACATGTATGCTTTTAGTTCAACAGAGTATCAGTATTAGTGGTAGCCAATGTGTGTCGCGTATGTTGGTGCTAGTATGGATAGAGTAGCGGTTATTTGCTGATGCAGTCGAATTCTCGAAGAACGGCTAATGGCTGTACGACCCCATCGCCCGGAAAATTCGCTGTACACCGAGAACAGAGTGCGGCGGTTTCCTCGTATACGATATACTCCAGTCGATGATCGGCATTCTCGCCTAATCGAATTTAATTCCACTCACCGGGACACAATGTTTATCCAGTGGCATTTCGGTGTATTGTATCCGTGCTTTTTGTCCTGAAATGCGACATCGATGAGTGGAGGTAGAAAGATATATCGAGATTTTTCACCTGCACTGTTGATTTTTACCTTTTATTTACATTTGTTGTGTACTTTTTGTCGCCATTAACGACGACTAATTTCGTGGGCTATCTGATACCAGATCCTCAGATTAAAAGTCCAATGGCAATGGTAATGGCTGATTCCAGGTCAAAGATAAGTGACAACATGACAGAGGGAGCTGAAATGTGGATGGAAGTTAATGATTCCCATCGGTAACTTACCACTTTTAGGAGTTTTCTGCCTCGTAATTGTTCGCTAATTAACTCACGGATACTCATTTGTTTGGCCAACTTTTTTGGTGTCATTGACTCGACTCGTAAAACAAGCTAAAGTTACACTCCAATACATTTTATAGAAAATTTTCGGGACAAAAAAATTTATTTGCTTAAACTTAAGTAATTAAAAAACACTAATTGATTTTTTTATTTGTAAAAATCGTCAAATTTTGGGTTAATAAATTTTTCATGAATTGGAAAATTTAATTTTTTAAATAAAAAATAAATTTTTCTACTAATTTTGCAGTAATATATATAACCAGACCTTTGAAATGAATAAAAAATAACTAATTAAAATTTCAGTGTCTCTGATAGTTCAACCGGTAGAGCTTCGGTGCGTAAATAAATGATCCGGGTTCGAATCCCGATCTGGACTAAAAAAAATGATAATATTAATAATAATAATAATAGAGAAATTAATTTATTAACCTCTTACAAATTATTCATGATCATTTATAATATTATAACTAATTAAAATTTAAACTTTACTGAGTTATAAAATTTTTAGGAAACTGTTGATAAAAATTTATTAAAAAAAAGAAGTAATTTTTGACCTGTTAAAATAAATTTATAAATAAATTTTAAATTTAAATATCGAGAACAAAAATGAACGGAAATGTTTGCATAAATAAATAGATTTTACACTGATAGAAGGATTTGTTTGTATTTAATAAATCAATTTATTAAAATCTTTTTCAGATACTTTTTTGGGTGGAAAAAATAATTTTTTACTATTAACAATATTCGTTAGTATTAACTAAATCAATTTTTTATGAGAACAAAATTTTTCAAACTATTAAGAAGCTTTTGTGTATTGAAAAAAGTATTTATTTCCACCAAATAAGATTTGTTAATAGTTAACAAATATTTTGTTGGTGGTCGGTGTTGGTAGATGGCTCTACTTAACGAGTAGTTGTAAATAAGTATATATTGGCTACATTGGTTAAACCAACGCCTTGTATTTTATATTACTTTTTTAATTAAAAAAAAAAAAAAAAAAAAAAAAAAAAAAACAATATTCGTTAGTATTAACTAAATTAATTTTTTATGAGAACAAAATTTTTGTAACTATTAAGAATAAGCTTTTGTGTATTGAAAAAAGTATTTATTTCGACCAAATAAGATTTGTTAATAGTTAACAAATATTTTGTTGGTGGTCGGTGTTGGTAGATGGCTCTACTTAGCGCGTAGTTGTAAATAAGTATATATATGTAAACTTCTAATTGTAATTTATCTTTTTATTATTTGTATCTTTTAATTTCAAAATTTTCTTTTACTTCATTAAATATCTAATTCTCTGTAATTTTTATAATTAAAATAAAATATTGAAACACGTTTTTGAGGAATTTTTTAAATATTCATAATCCAGTGTGTATTAAATACTAATAAATGATTTATTAAATATTAATAAATCATTTTTTATATGTTAATAAATCGTTTATTAAATAGTAATAAATATTTGGTTAGCACAAAAAAATAGCTGCTAATAAATGATTTATTAACTGTTAATAAATATTTGTTAAGGACCTATCCTCTAATAAATCATTTATTAAATATTAACAAATCTTTTTAAATACAAATCAGTGTAAATACATGCAAAGTGGTGTCATTGTTTGTACAAGCACAAGCAACAATTGTTATTCCCCTGGAACCGAAATTTTGGATATCAGTCTACTCTAGAGGACGGTGGGCCGTTTAATTGCCAATCGGGAATTAATATCAATTGACTGGCGGTCGGAGGTTCAACGCAGAAAACCGCGAACGAATCATTGAGTGTGTTCGAAAATGGTGAGCCACTGCCGGATATATATATATATATAATATATACACAACATTATTACTGTATGTAATATGTGTAATTGAATATAAAACTCGGGGTATTTAATTCTCTGCAAAACAGAATCAACTGGACGATAGAAGCTGTATGTTAAAAATTAAAAATTAAAATAAACACAGTGCTCAGTGCGTGAGATTTGGTAACGCTGTAACAATAAAATAAAAACCGGAAGAGTCTTAATTCTTAATTCTGAATGCGCGTCGAGATCGTCGGTTATGATACAGTTAACAGACGAAAAAGTTAAAAGTCCCGCGGTTACCGGTGGGTCGGTGTAAGGCGTAATTAGGCGGAGAATTAAAATAAATTCAGGCATTTTTTCTTACTAAGAATAGGCACTAGCCTAATTATCAATTGTTTATTGCTCCAATTAAATTTAATTCCCTTCCTAAATTTCTCTTTTATTAAAATAAAATTAATTCCCATTTTTATTATTTTTTTTCTTCCAACGCGGTCTTCTCCACGTAATGCAATCGATAAAATTTTAATTACAAAAATTAATCGGGAAAAAGTCGGGGGCGTAATTGAATAAAAACCCGTTGCTAAATATTCAAAAGCCAAATTAATATAAATATTAAATTGCTCTGGAATATTAACGCGGATTACGTCGAATCCGATCAGAAAAAAGTTCACTAAATAATGCCCGGGCGTTTAGCTAAATGGTTATTTAATATATTTTTATAAACGGTTTAAAATTCAATTAAAAACTTACCTACTGCTCTACCTATTTATTCGCATGTATGGATTTAAGAAGGAGAGAAAAATTTTAATATATTGTATTACTTTGAATAGGATTCATTAATATTTTTTTGCAAATAATTACATTGTAATTAATTAAAGCATAAATATCACGATAATAAATGAAAATTAAAATCATGTTACTTACTTTAATTTTATTTAAATTTCATAATTATGAATTAATTAGCTACAAAATAACAATAAAATAATAATAATAATTATAAAATATTTTTTAAAATTCTAACGGAAAAATTTTTTAATAATATTTTTCGTAAAATAATTAACTAAAAATTATTCAATTAATCTATTTTACCTTAATTAAATAATAGAACTTATTAATTCATTTTTTTATTCCCAAACTATGATTGCTTGTTTAAGAATTAATAATTTGTTTTTTTATATTTGTTGTTTTTTTTAGAATGTAACATAGTAATAAATAGATACGTCCTTTTCCATAAAAAAGTAACTATCTCTTCTCTCCGTGTGGATAGATTCAAAGTGACTGTACAATTGATAAAACGAATTACCGAGTCCAATAAAAGCCCATCTTTCCATTACATGTACTCGATACGAGTCTTTGGTCTGAACCGTTAACAATTTAGCAAACAGAAAAAAAGCTCGTCTGTTTTTTTTCTCCATTTGTTCTTCCCTTTATCCTCCCGAAATAAAAGCAATTCCGGTAATGTCTCATGTTGTAGCGATCTCATGTGCCGCGTAACAAGCCGGTTTCCACACAACAGAACAGCAACCTCAAGACCTCTCCCAAGGCACTCGAAGTTTATATATCTATTGCTATGTACCTACTATGTATCTGCAGATAGATATGGCCCGAGCTGGGCGGAGTGCAGTAATGTACAGCAATAATAATGATAATAATAATAGAAAAGAGCAAAAGCTTAAAGTGGAGTATAAGACACAAGAATAAGGTAAACATCTACAGATATAGAGAGGCATCAAAGTCTCTTCTGAGTTTCCTCAACTGAAGTAAAGTCGAGCAGACGTTTTGCGGCGAGCTGCACTGTGCACAGTGCACACCCCCTTTACTTGTACTTCCTACATATAGAGTTTAGTACATAGTACAGTATAGCATAGTGTACCTGGTTGTCCACATCTGGTGACTGCTGCACAGTTATAAGTGTGGAGTATGGAGTTTCAGTATTTGGTATATATACAGACGACCTAGACTTCTTCATGCCCGAGCTAGAGACGACTCGAGACGAGAGCTAGGGCATTACATATATCCACATCCATGGTATTCTACAGAGAGAATAGCCAAGCTGGAAGCTGCAAGCTCAAAGGCTGGAGGTACACTTACAACGTTCCGTAATGGATACACGTGTACAATCGATCGTGGGTTGCCTCTACACCCCTTTCCTCCTCCAAGTTTAGCTTACTCCCCCTCCCCCTCATCCTCGCCCTCTTTCTTAGCCGGAGTATAACTTCAGGTCTATACACTTTATCCGAGGAGAATATTGTTGACCTTACGTATACACTGACCTCAGATATTGCACGGCGGATGGCGATTGATTTTTATTATTCTTCATTCTTTTGTTTCTTACATTCGTTTTTGGTTTTGTTGCCTCGGTAAAGACTGTTATTACTTTTTTTACTCAACGAGCAATCGGGCAATCTTAAGATTGTGGATATTTATTTTTAATCTGCAGATTTGTTTATTTTACCAACTTTTAATCGAGCTTTTCTTTGTTGGGATATTTGTTTGAGTTGTTTGTGATAGATATTGCATTTGATGCTGAGGTTTTTGATACACAAGCAAATTTTTGGAAAGTGTGATATAAGCTTTTTATAATAAAAGATTTCAAAAGTTATTTGACTTATAAATTGTCAAATTTTTTTTATTTTTGACAAATTATTTATATTTTTATAAAAAATTTTTTTGTATTAATTTTATTTATTCGGGAGAATTCTTTAAGTCTAATAAGAATTAACTAGCAACCTTGCAGTCACTATGTGACTGCCGTGATTTGTAAACTATTAATAAATAAAATTTTGCATTATTAAATAATGGATTTTGTTAAATTACACTGTACGATCTTAACTATTGACAATTTTAAAGATATAAGCTCATCCCGATATTACACTCATCAAAAGCTTTTATTTAAGTACCCACATGCATTTTCATATATTTTTCATATATATACGTATATATAATATATATAAATATATGAAAAATTGATGTGGGTACTCAAATGAAAGGTCTTGATGAGTGTAACATCGAGATGAGCTTATATCTTTAAAAATGTCAATAGTTCACGAGATACAAGGTCTTTCCTCAATTATATATCTAGAAGTAGAGCATTTTTGAATCCGGCTTAAATACTTATCATCATAAATTGACTATTTGTGAGAATGATATGAAACCATGAAAAGGCACAACTTCAGGTTAAGACTTTTCCAACGCTATCGAATGTAACCATAAAAACTCATTTTATCATATAAATACACTATGCTTATTCTCTTGATAATATATATGACTATTGAATAATAATGAAAAATTTAATCCAAAAAGTGTAATAATTAAAATTTTACGTCTCTATACAATTCAAAGGTTTAATGTTTAAATTAAAAGTGAAGTAAATATATGAATTTATCAAAAAAAAAAAAAAAAAAAAAAATCTGAAGATTTATACAAGCAAAAGTCGTGAAAATAGAAGTAGCGAGTGAAATGAAATTTTAGCCGATAAAGAGTACCGGTTAAAAGAATCCGACTTTTAACTCCCACTCGATTTTATTATTTCAACCTTTTTTGTTCCCTGTGAGAACGTGAATATAAAATGTCTTTTTAGATCCTTTCATTTTTATTTCACCACCCACCACCCAGGACCCAGGGCCATCTCATTCTTTTTAGCGCACTGCACGGCGTATACCAACCTATTCGAACAGAGATTACGATCCGTCTGCCATTGTCCCAGGAAATTATTATATCTCTCTTCTTTTCTCTCTCACCATTCTTTCGGCAAAGAAAATCCAGGATCTTCTTCTTCCATTCTGCCAGTTAAAACTTGCTCCCATACCGATTTTGGCCTCCTCTTCTCCTCTCGCGGGTCTCAGCTTCTCTTAACTGGCAGAAGCAGAAGCACCAGCTGAACGCCTTTGTCCTTTCCAGATTCCTACAAAACTTTGATATAATTCCCTCAGCTCCCAAACTACTTCTATTTTCCTCGTTCTTTCTTTTCCTACACACTCGTAGCCCGTCAAAGGGTTTGTACTCGAGCACACACCAGCCCAAATTCATGAATCTTGTGTGTTGTGTGTGTAGCCGTGAAAAGCTTGCGGTTTGTGAGGCTAAATCTCGTGTACACTCACTACCGCGCTTATAATTTATTTAGCGCTGTGTAGAGCCCGCCGCTTCCACGATCCACGTTCGAATAAATCAACCCGCGATATATATCATGCACGGATTCGCGTGCTCAAATAATCCGGGACAACGATTGACGTCCGCAAATTTGGAGAATAAACTACGGATGCTGGAGTGAGTCATAGTCGTAGTTACCTCACAATGTACATCGTCCACATTCACTGTTCACTATTCACAAATCAACACATACACCCAAAGAAATTTTAAATCAACCTGAAAAGCACAGAATTCGTGAAAAGCTACGCAATTTTTGACCTAATTACAATTTTTGTAATAATTATTCTCCATAAAATCCAAAAAAATTCTATCAATTTTTTACTGCAAAATAAAATTAATAAAATCAATAATTATTTTTATTATAATTGAATCAATAATTATTATATAAAATATGATGCAATTATAGTTAAATATTATTAATGAATTTCACAATAAATTTTGAAGAAAATTTTATTCCACGTGCGTATAAAACCCATGTGGTAATTTTGGGTCTAGATTAACCTCTTGGCTAGAATTCAATTGCATTAACTTTAGTTAAAGAAAAAAAAAAAGAGTCCTTTAGTTCTTTAGTTCTTTAGTCCTTTAGTCTTGAGAGTTAGGTTGGGATCTCGAGAAATTATTAAGAGGCAAGTGGTTCTTTATAAAAGACCTTGGTCTTTGTACTGAACGATGTGTCAGGGTGTTCGCTGCTCGGATGAGTTCCTCAAGATAATCCGATTAAAATGCGATGGGGTGAGATAAGTCGCCGACGGCAAGTTGTCGCGTGGAGTCGACTAATTGGCTCGCTCCTAAAAAGACCGCTGAGGAGGGATTCAGCCCTGGGTGATAGTGATGGGTGTATAAGGTGATCAATCCTTTTGCGTTAACAAAAGTATATTGTATATTGTAAATTATATTGAGATCATAAATCCGAAAATTGATAAGATAATTATTTATTATTATTAAAAAAATTCTAAATGAAAAAAATTTTTAATCTTATTTTTTTTTGCATATCGACGGTCTAATTAGCAATTTGTCTAACTCCTTATTTTTTAACATTTTGATGTAGCAATAGTCCAATTATAAATTTTTGAATTATTCAAACCAAAATATTATACCTTTATTAGATATTAATGATATTAAATGGTTTTTTAAAGTGATAATAAATTTTGAACTAATTGTTTTTTTCGTACAAATGGAAGACTTTCTAAAATGGACGTTGATATTCTTAAAATATAAATAAATAAATCGTAAAAAAAATATTTTCCTGATTTTTTAGTATTGAGCTTTAAAAATAATTTTTTATTAAATTATAAATTTAAAGCATAAAAAATTATCTTGTGATAAAACAAATGATATAAATGAAGAAATGTAAAAAATGTTCGCGACCATGTTTTTAAATGGAGCAATTAAGTCTCCGTATTGATACAAAATGGAACAACAGGACGATGATGATAGTTTGTGAGATTTATTATCTGCTCTGGTATGCGTATTAGCAGAGAGGAATTTTTCCACGGTAGTTACTCTTCCGTAGAGGTATAACGGTGTCATATTGACCCCGGTCACGCATTAAGAAGGCGTCATCTCGAGATAAAATCTCTCGGGTTTAGTTGTTTGGTAAGGCAGGCGTAAATGATAAGTACGCTCCCATCGTAATTTTCTCTTCCTCTCCAGTTAAGTCTGGAGTCTAAAGCTGTACAAAATACAATATATAATACACAGCAAAAGACTACCAGCAAACAGCATTAAGTATGCAAGAGAGAGGCCAGACCCAGAACCAGAATTAAAAGGAAATACAAAATAATCTACAGAGCAAGGAGTAACTAGTTCCTTTCCGTGATGCTAATTACTTGACGTAGCGCCGTCTCTGGAAATCAAATGACAGCTGGGACAAGAAGAAATTAATGACGCCGCTGAATTCATAGTAATTTACGCGAGTCCAGTTTCATTAAGCGACAGATTTATTGGAGATCCGTCGCGTCTCAAGACCCAGGAAAATTATATCAAAGCACTTCTATAATATAATATAATATAATATAATATTCTCCTCCTTGAACGAGCGCTCCCTCTTAAAAGACACGGTACAGTAACTCTCGTTCTGTTATGCTAATCCTAGGATGCGCCTCCTATCCACTTCCGGCGAATATTTCAGTGTATACAGAAGAGAGGACCCCACCAATGCGGCTAAATTTCATCAGCAAGTGCAATTACACCGCGCCAAATCTGATTTAATGTAGTTAGTACTCGCTACACACCCAAAGCGTAAAGTGTTCTATAATACAGTGTATTAATTTATACACCCAAGTACACACTAGTTGTACTTTCCATCAATTTCATCGACAAATATTTATCAATAGCTAACTGAAATACCGAGTAGTTTACATCCGCTTAATATTCTATTATATTAAAATTAAAATTAATGTTATACTCCCAAATTATAAGTATAAGCTGATTGATTTTCGTGATTAAAAATAAATAATTAATTTATAGTTGATAAAAAAAATTAATGTAATTATTTACAAGTTGACTATTTTTTTTCTAAAATTTTTCTTTGTTTTATGTACTTTTCAAAAAAAATATATCAAAAAAATATAAAATAGAAATTTTATCCAAAAATATAAAAGCCAAGATTTTTTCTGACTTTTGAAGGCAAAAAAGCTGTCGAAATCTTTATTTTTTTTTTTTCACGACATTTTTTATCATAAATGCGCCGTAAAAACAAGCAGAATCATAAAAAAAATTTGAAAATGTTAATTATTTATCTAGTTATGACCCAAAATGGGGTCGACCAAATTTTTAAATAATTATCAAAATTAATTCAATTTTTGAGGAAAAATTTTGAATTAAAAAATTTTTTTTTAATTTGATATGATGATTAATAACCAAAAAATTCAAATTTTTATTCAGAAGTCACTCAAAAAAATTTTTTAGTCTATTTTAAATATTCTAAAAATTCTAAATAGACTTCAAAAAATTTTTATGGAGTAAAAAAAAATTTTTTTTGTATAAATTTCATTTAAAATAAAAAAATGTTTTTTGATTCAAGTAAAATAATTTTTTTTCCAGGTATATAATACATGTAACAACTAAAATGAATGAATTTAATTAAATTCAGACAGAAAAAAAATTCCAACACAACAGTGTAGTAGGTAATTAAAAAATGTTAATTATTAACGTTTCATTAAAATGAACCAGAGCGTGTTTATTCAGTACTCTGTTCTTGAGAGTATCTTTTGTCGTGATGATTATTGTATAAATTACTCTCGGGCATTTAAGTGGATATGAATTATAAGTTGTAGGTAACTCATAACAGTAGTGTGCCTGCCGGAATATTGAAGAAAGAGAGAGGGAAGATAAAACAGGTGCACAGGTGGTCTATGGTTAATTTACAAGCCGAAAATTGAGATAAATTGTTAAGACGAAACGATGACAGTTATGTCTCGTTTGGTCTTGGTTGAAGAAAAAATAGAAATGCGAGGCCAGAAGGCGTAAGGCGTCGGTGAGTATATTGGGCAAAGAGGACACCGCGGCTAAGGTGGTCCTCCAGTCGGCTCGGGGTTAAATTATAGGCGGCCAATGAGCCCGCCGAGAATCAATCATTTGTAAAGTCAGCAAAAACTACCGAGGGTTGAGTTGCTCCAGTGTAATCTGCTAGTTGCCGGTTCCTTCTGAACGCTCGCTTAAAACTTTGCTCGAGTGCGGTTCCTCAACGCGGTTCAATAACTCGACTTCTTGTTCTGCTGATTATCTTCCTCCTTATATTATATATCTTGTATCCATAGACCGGTCTCGTCTTTAAGCTTCTTTTTTTATCCTCAGCTTTTCTTATTCTCTTTCTTCGCGGCCTTGATTACGGCTCAATTTATTTAACCTACAGGTGAAAAAGGGGCGAAAGATTCCCGAGAAAAACGTAACCACTGATCGCCGCTTATTCGTCACCGGCCACCGATTATCGGCTGAGATAAGAAGAAGAATTGGAAAAAAAAAAAAAAACCTCCGCTCAGGATAGTTGAGAAGAAAAGAGTTTATTAAGGGAATTCCACGGTGGCTAAATTACTGCACAGTAAAAAATTTTTCGTCATTGTGTAAAGTGTAAAAATGTTTGTGTAGAATTTAACATTTTAGTATGTTGATTCAACACAATAGAGTGTTGATTCAACACAAATTGTGTAAAAAAAAGTCATCAACACAAGTTTTTGTGTTAAATTTGACGAAAAATTTTTTACTGTGTGTTAAATTAGCGCGAGTTAAGTGTCGGGAATTTTAAATGCATTTTATCGTCTGGGGAAATTGAGACATTTTCAAAATTACATTTTTCCACACAGAAAAAACAAACTTCTAGCGCCAAGAAAATTTTAAGGAAGACTAAAATTATTTTTCTCAAGAAAATTGTCTTAGCTCAAGAAACTTTGACTTCATTCAAAAAATTTTCAATCTTCCTTAATATTTTCTTGAGCCAAAAAATTTTACACTAGCCAAGAATTTTTTTTCAGTGCGAGTATTTTTAAAAATTTTAATTTGATAAAAAAATGTAATGGTTATTTATAAAAAAATATTTTTATCAGGTTTTATGAAAATTAAAATATTTCTCACCGTCTAAATGTGTATAGCTAGTAGTTGTAAATGATTCACTCACCTGGAACAAAAAAAAAATTATCATTAATAATACACTCGTAATATTTTTTAATATTTAATTGGAATTTTTAACAGTGAATAATTTTTGAACCATATGATTTAATATTTATTTATTGTTGAAAAAAAAAAATAAAAATGTTTATGTTTTTATGTTATAATAAATTAATGAATTTTTTTTTTTAAATTTATTTACTCACGAGTGATAAATATTTAACCATATGATTTAATATTTATTTATTATTGAGATAAAAAAAATGTTTATATTTTTATGTTACAATAAATTGATAAATTTTTTTATCAATGTGATTTTTAAAAAAATCTTATTTGTAAAAAAAATTCGATCGATATTTTTATAAACTGGAGTTAAAGATTGAACTTTGCAAAGTACAAAGAGGATAGGGATAATAAATGTTCGGAAAATGGACACCCGAAAGAGTATATAACGCATAAAAGAAAGTAGCGCTACGTGAAGATGATGAAGAAGGAGCAGGAGATGAAAAAGAAAAAGATATTCGATGCAATTTGAATAAAAAAGGGAGCGGCAAATTGATTGACCCCCTGACTCTGAATGGAAGGATGCTCTTGTCCATAAGCGGATATTGATCATTTGGATGGATGAGCTCGGCGAGGGAGGAGTTCGACACAGCTTCAAGCTTGAGGATCCGCATGTACATATACACAGCAGTATTGCGTTATTCGCTAGTTATATTATTCTCTATGTACCGCAAGAGAACGGAGAATTGAGAATTATCAGACTCTTATTTTCTCCAGCTCCTTAGTGTACAGTGTAAGTGTAAGTGTAGCTCGGTTTACTTAACTTTATTTTATTTTACTTTAATTTCCCTCTTATTACTCTTTTTTATTTGGCTTTGAGTAGCCAGAGTAGGGCAAGACGTTTAACCCGAGCGAACCTTTCTTGCAAGCAGTTCGTGTCGTGGATAATGAAGTTAATTACGCGAATTGCTCTCTTCTACTATCACTCAATTTGTTTTGAGCGCTTTCTTCTCCTCCTAATACCCAATGGCTCATGGTTCATGGCGAATTGAGTAAGAGGATGGAATCGCGAGGAGAACTTCAAGTAGAAGCTTTTACGTAAATTTACCGATTTCTTTTCTTTTATTTAGCCTTCTTTAGTTTTATTTTCCGCTATTATCGAACTTTTATTTCAAATTACTCAGCTCGGGATCCCGCTTGAAAAGACTTTGACTAGATAAATTAATTATTGTCTGTTTCATTGAAATAATTATTACTGATGGAGGAATTAGCGATTCGTTGGATAATTATTTTATATTTAATTTAGTGGAAAATATTTTTTTTAATAGTAAATAAAAATAATAATAATAATTACAAGAAAAATCATAAAAATTTGTAAATTATCTATAATATTTAGAGAAAAAGCAAAATTTTGTGGCCAGCGTATTTATATGATAAAATGGGTTTTTATGGTTAAATTTTGTATCGTTGGAAAAGTCTATTCCTAGAATTCTGTTTTTTCATGGCTTCATATAATTGTTACCAATAGTTAATTTATGATGATAATTTTTTAGTTTACATTCGAAAATTCTCTATTTGTAGATACATAATTAAGAAATTACCTTTTATCTTGTAAAATATTGAGATTTTTGAAGATATAAGCTCATCCTGATGTTACACTCATCGAGACCATTCATTTGAGTACCCACATCAATTTTTCATATATTTATATATATCATATATTTATATATATATATGAAAAATATATCAAAATGAATGTGGGTACTCAAATAAAAGCTCTTGATGAGTGTAATATCGGGATGAGCTTATATCTTTAAAAATGTCAATAGTTAAAAAAGTACAGTGCAATTTAACATGTCATCATTTAATAAAGCAAAATTTGTGACTATACAAAGTTGCTAGTATTAAAAAAAATTCCTTAATAATTTTATCAAGTCAAAAATTAAAGTAACTATTAATTAAACAATATATTTCTAATAAAAAATCCGCTTCAATAAATTATTGAAATAATTACAATCTCTATTTATTGAAAAGACCCTGAAATTCTCATTAAAAAATAACACAATACAACAACAATAATAATAAATGTTGAAATAAATAATACGTAGAAACTTTAGATGATTATTATTATTTTCAGAAAGTTTTTAAAGGCGATCGTTAAAGTAATTAAAGAATCTAAAAGTTAGTATCCCCCCTAATTGTTTTATCTCTCGCTGCACTGGAAAAAATATTCCTTCGTTTTTCTTTTTTTATAAAAAAAAAAATTGATCATCTCTTTTTATTTTTTTCCTTCACTCAGTTATGTTCCTTGAAAACGAAATTTGATTTATCGTCAACTCCGTTGAATTAATATTCGAATAGAAAACACTCCGAGCAATCCTATCCTATATAATATAAGAAGTAGCGCGCAGAAACGAAGCCACTCTCACTGAAATAAATAATATAATAATAACAATAATAGGAGATAAAAAGCGTCGTCGAGCTTTGAAGAAATAACAAAAAGTATGATGAAAAAAAATTACAGATTCTGCTCAAAGGGAAGCATTAGCGCAATTTGCAAGTGGATTTTAATGAGAAGAATCAAGTGACGGATGGAGTTAAATAAACAATGCACAGGCACACTATATATATATATATATTTTATAATAAACAAAATGGACCGAGACCCCACTCGCGGATTTTAATTAAAATTACGAGTGAAGCAAACCGCTGGAGTAAGCTCGCGTGCTTTTGTTTGTCCCGTCCTCTGTGCTGCGCTGCTAAAGAGTCCGAAAAAAAATTATATAAATAAAGTTAAGAGCAAAAGGTTGGCTGGAAGAGAAAAAATGTGTAGAGGGCGCGGCGATGGCATATATAACCCTTATTTTTACCTTTGAAATGAGTTAGCCGTGGACTGCGGGGACTAGAACCGACCGAAAGAGGAACGAAAATTTATGAGGGACTTGCATTCAAATTCGCAACCGCACTTTCATGTGGATTTCGACCTGCACCTACAACTGCTCCTCTCACCCTCCCTGATACTTTTTATACATGCATAGGAAATTCAATTTTGTGGCGAACTCGCATTCGAGCGCTCATAAAAATGTGAATGTGAATGTGAATACAAAATCCTCTTCTTTATCTTTTTTACATTCATATTCCACGGACATGTGTAAATACTCTGTACACTCTGTAGAGCTTGGGGCAAATATGCAGATTAATTTATCGAAGCTAATGGATTTAAATACAAGATTCGATCATTTGGTTATTTATCTTTTTTTTATGTAAAGCTTTGATCAAATGACTATTTCATTTATTACTGCCGTAAAAAAAGATTAACTTTAATCAGTAATATTTTGGACTTGGACCAAAAAAGCTATTTTTCTTTTTTATTAAATCAAGAAATTTTTTTTTAATCAAAAAAATTAATTTTACATTAGTAGAAATTGAGTTAAAATTATTTCAGGATTTTTTTTACTTGAGAAAATTTTTTCCAAGTACAAAATTAGCTTAAGAAAAATAATTTAATAATAAAAATTCATTTTTTAAAATAAATTTTCTTTTTTATTAAATCAAGAAATTTTTTTTTAATCAAAAATTTACTAATAGAAATTGAGTTAAAAAATATTTCAGGATTTTTTTTTATTTGAAAAAATTTTTTCCAAGTTCAAAATTAGCTTCAGAAAAATAATTTTTTAAATAAATTATCTCGTCTTAAATATTTTCCGTTCTAATTTCCGGAATAAAAACTAAAAAGCTTAAAAGTTTTGCGAGCTGCATAAATTTTCCATGCACATAATACAAATCCAGAGTCTTGGCAGCTGGAAAACTACCTGTTGCAGTTTTGAAGAGAGCACGGATATGTTCGCCTTAGTGAGTTACACAAGAGTGACGTGTTTGTTGTATTTGTACCGCATTTTCTTTGATAAAATTCCACAAAATAAGAATGTTTTCACTCGGCTTAAAAAATAAAATCCAACACCCTCAACTTCAAAAAAAAAAATCCTTGTATTTTTTTGCCAAGCTGAACACAACAGGCACCGAGTATAGTAACGAAGCTGAGTGATTCACTGTCCGTGGATCCACATAAATTTATCGAGTATCCAGCGCAGGACAAGGGCACGGCTCACCGGAATAAACTCGCCGCGCCCTCTCGTTTTTTTATTTTATTCACAACTTAGATTTTGGGCACAACACTTCTTCCTAAGAAGAACACTTGAGTGTCTGTGCGCGTGGGTGGAAGAGCAAATATAGGTACTAATATCGTTCTATAATATAATATCCAAGTTTCTCCGGGTTTTAAAGTTGTGCCCTCTGCTTAAGTTCTTATCTTGTTTCCCCTGAACTCATATCACGTCATCTTTGTCGTTTCTGCGCCACCTGAGCCAAACGACTACAACTCTAGTCTAGTCCATCCTTTTATATATATATACATATAATTATATATAGACCGGTAAGACGTGTCTGGTATACATATATGCACACTACACGTATATTTAAGATCTCCAGGATCCCAATCTAGGGTCTGAGTCTAAGAAGGTCGGTGAATTTTCCTTAGCTTTCCTTTTAAGTTTCCGGCGAAGGAGCTTGAGCGGTATCGGGTTGGAGCAGGACAGAAGAGAGGACGCTCTGTACCTACCAAATTAACTTTTACCACCGTCCTTCCAATTAATTTACAACGTCGGTCCTCGTATACCCGTAATTGCAGACATAAATTAGCGAGGACGCTCCTCGGATTATGACTGTCAGCAAAAAGTAAATATAATATAATTTCTCTTTGACTTGTTTGTCGGCGTAATTTCAGCTAATATATGCCCCTTTGTACCTTTACATTGTTTGCTTTATTGACGTAATTAAAAGCTTTTTTATTTTTACCTCGAGTTTATTAAAAATCACAATTCATTATCACGACATACTTTCGGATCCGTTTCAGCTTAATTGTCTCCGGGCCGTCCTCTTCCTCTTTATGCTAACTATAAATATTTATTTATTAATTAACTGCCCCTTTTATACAATGTGTAATTATAATTAAATGAATTATTAATTATAAAATTGCAGTGTAATCAAATAATGGGTGGGCTTTGGTTACATTTTTCCAGTGAAATTTTTTTTCTTAATCACATTTCTATTATTGGTAAATTTTTGATTTTTTAGCCTTTGCAATTATTTAATTTTATTCGAAATTTTAATTAAAATATTTTAGCAACAATTTTAGAGATTTTTTTTAATTAAAAATAAAAATTGTGATGTCAATTTACTAAAAAAGTTATTTTTGTACTTTTTAGTACCTTTAAATTATAATTTTTAATTTTGGTCATAAAATATTGCAAAAATTGTTCCTAAAATATTTTAATTAAAATTTTCAACATAAAAAAACGTCAAATTAAATTAATTAGAAAAATTTTAATTTTAAAAAATTACTGTTATTATTTTTCAAAATAAAGAAGTTAATTTGACGACACTCGATTAATATTATATGTCTTACTCGCTCCAACAGCAAATATTTATTGGTATAAACTACCACCAATAAATCATCGCAACAAATTACAAACCGATAGTCATAATAGCTGAAACAAAAACAGTGAACAAAAATAAACGGTAGGTTTTATGTAATATAATTAAAGAAAGGCGGTGGGTTCATCAGCGGTGCGTTAAAATAATTCAATGTCGTTTCCCATGGCCATAATATAAACGACGCTCGCGTGTTGGTCGTTCCGCCCCAAACTGGATGGCATGTCTGTGTACTACCTCGGATTTCGGCGCGTATTAACTAAACTGGGCTCAAAATACCCGCGTGCATCACTCGACGTACCATGTATATGGATATATGTATATATATTATAGTATAAACCGTATACAAGGGGAGGAGCACGGTTTCGTGACAACGGTGGACTTTTTTGTCCGGCAGGACGATAAATCCGCGGCCGCCACAAAACCCTATAAATCAGCGGCCATTTTTACCGGAACTTTTTGACAAAGCAATTGGGAATTGTTTGTGAACTACCGCAGGGTGAAAGCTCAAAGTGTGCGGGATAATATATAGACTTTGCTATCCAAATATATTAATAAAAAAAAAATTAGTTAATTTTCTTTTTTTTTATTTGATAATTTTAGTGATGCAAATCCTAAAAAAATTTATAAATTACTTTTGATCACACATAGAATTTTTTTATGTTATGTTAATCAATAAAAATATTAATGAAAATTTACTTCTATCTTTATATTTAATTTTTTGGAGCAAGAGAGAAATTTTCTCAAGACAAGAAAATTTACTTCTATCAAGAACTAAATTTTTTGGAGCAAAAGGCTGAATTTTCTCAAAACAACAAAATTTTCTAAACTTAAATAAATTTTCTCAGATCATGATACGTATTTCTTAAAGCAAGAGAATTAATTTTGTTGAAATAAGTGAAATTTGTTTTAAAAAAAAAATTTTTTTTTCGCTCAAGAAAATAATTAGGAAGAAATATATTTTCTTGGCTTTTTTTCTGTGTATTCTTCTAATGGGAGAAATTTTGTCTAGAATAATAAAGAGAAAAATCGAATAGTTATTATTATTATTATTTTGTGTAGAGACCATTCTCGTATTTTCGGTTAAATAACGAGTCCCGTACCGTTGCGTCGCGTTAATTCACTATTTTACATGGTCGCTGTGGGTTTCATGTAGGTGCCACATATAAAGAGCCACCTATTCATTGAATATACATTCCCTCTCTGCTCTCAACACTTTTGTTTTCGCTTTTTTTCCTTTTTCAATTCTGTTTGGCATCTATACACTCTGTAAATATTCAAAGTGAGAGAACAGAGCAGTAGAGCAGAGGGAAAGCGAGGATGTGTGTACATTTGAAAGTGGAATTTTAATTAGCGGGAGAGTTTTCGTCAGGCGTTTTACCGGAAAAGCGCAACACCGGAAGTTAAATATTTTTTAACCGCAATTGCCGTGATTAATTGTTGCTGCGAACAATTTGTTAAAATTGTTGTATTGTTTGAGGGAGAAAAACCGACGGGACGAATAGAAGAACAAAGAGCGGCGAGTGGAGAGCGATCGAGAGCGAGGAAGGAAGATACCAGATCAAATAAATAAAAATCAAGAGAAAAGAACAAAAAATGTCGGACACGAGTTTGGAAATACGCCAGTGGGTTCGTCACTTTGCAGGCTCTAGACTTATTTGCGCCCCAACACTATACACTCCGAGTACACAGACATGGCGCCCAGTGTGTACATATCACTCCTGGGGTGCTAAACTGGAGAGTGTGTGGCTATTGGGATGAATATCAAGAGAGAGATCAATTTACTGTCTTTCTCTCTCTGCTCTTGACTTTCTATTAATACCAACTAACCCGTCTGACTATGTGTCTGACGATGTTTCCAAAGCGATGCAATTTCCTCGAGTTTGAGAAAAATCAATCCTAAAACGTTGACACCCGATGACGCATTTTTTGGACGGTTTAGTCGGGTAATGTCTCGGGTAAGTGGAACGAGAGGAATTTTAATTCAAGGTTTGGAGGAATTTCGGGGGAAGATCTTGGGGTTGGGGTTTTTATGCTGATTATGGGTTAAGTATTGGAGATACGGGAAAATTTTAAGACATCTTTTTTTTGGGAATTTAATAGTTTGTGATTATTGCAAAAGTAATCAATTTTAATTCATATTGTTATGGATTAAAAGAAAAATAAAATTATTAAAAAAATTTTGGAGTAAATATTAAAGATTCAAAAAATTGTTAAAAATTTAATCAAAAATTAATTATCTATTTAAAAAGTCTCTGTGAATTTTAGTTTTAATAACTATACATTTTTTTTAATAATTAAAAATTAAAATTATTGAAAAATTCAGAATCCAAATTTTGAAGATCTAAAAAATTTAATATTTAAACAAAAAGGTCTTTATTTATTCTAATTAAAATTTTTTTTAACAAATGAGAAGTAATAAAACTTTTTACAAAGTTCAAAATTAAAATTATGATCAAAAATAATGAAGAAAAAAATAATTTTTTAGAAATTTTCCACCTCAATAAAGATTTCTATCTAGGTTCTTGATTTTTCAAACTATTACACAATATATAAGCTCAAAAAAAAAAATTACTTGACATAAAACTCTTGAGTATACTCTTTAATTTAATATAAAAAAATTAATTATTAATTTTTTTAATCATTGAAAAATTCAGAATAAAAATTTTGAAGGTCTAAAAAATTTAATATTTTATCAGAAAGGTCTTTATTTATTCTAATTAAAATTTTTTTAACAAGTGAAAAATAATAAAATGTTTAAAAAATTCAAAATAAAAATTTTGATCAAAATAATGCAGAAAAAAGATAATTTTTTGTAAATTTTCCACCCCAAGAAAGATTTCTACCTGCATTCTTGATTTCACAAACTATTATAAAATATATAAGCCCAAAAAAACTTACTTGACATAAAACTCTGGAATATATTTCACCGGTGCATTGACACCGAGTGAATTTAATCTCCCGGGTGAGCTATACATAATATATTATTATCCTATTGAAAAGCGTCCGAGTAAATGTACGTCCCTCTAAAAGTCACGTATAAGTTTTTCCTCTCCCTTTGTTAACTAGCAGGTTCTTGCTAACGACAGTGCCATTAAAAGCAAGCAGACGTCTTACCCCGAGATAGGGATCGCGGTGTGGATAGGAGAACGAGTACCAGCACCAGCAGTGTCTAGCCGGGCTCGAGTAGAGAGTAGAGAGTAGAGTGCGCCCTTCGAGTATACAGTGGAGAACGATTAACCTATTCCTTATCAGCAAAGAAAGGAGATTAATATCTTTGGGAGTTTGAGAGTTCTTTGGACGAGAGTAATAGCGATGGCGGTATTAGGTACCAGTAGCTCCCAGCTCAAACCTCCCAGAATAGACTACGTGGCCTGGAGTCAAAGAACCTTTCAAAAGAGAAGAGGAGAGAATTACCAGCTCTTGCCACTCAAACTCATCCCCGTGTAATCCAGATCCAGAGTGCTCTTCTAAACTCACACTCACACTCTGCCATTCATATTCTCCAGCTCTGGGTCCTTGTCCTCCTCCTATTCTTTAATTCGCACCCCTTCTATATTTTTTCAACATTACCGAGGTGCTTATGCAAAGTGTAATGGTCAAGTTTTTAATCAGTCTCTAATGTTTACTCAGGTCTTCTGTCCGGTCCATAATCGCCCGGCTAATCTCCATCTCAAGCGATGCTAATACCCGGGATACCAGTTTGCTTTGTATTTTTTTTTTTTTTTTTTTTTTTTTTTTTTTTTCATTTGCTTATCTTTACTTCGGGCATTATCGCTAACTAGCTACTATTCATTATTATTAATTGTGATTATTGTTTTTGTTTAAAGGGATTGCTGTAATTAATTACTAAGTTGGCTGAGGCTAAGTGTTTGAGATAGTAAAAGATTTATAGAAATTTTTTTTTGTGTATTGAAAATTTGTTGATTTAAGATTTTATCGAAGGTGGAAAAATTTTGTTTTGAGAAAATTTAAAGATTCATTTAATAAAAATTTTTATTGGTAAAAAAATGAGTTTTTTTTTCAAAGAAAATTCCTCCAAGTAAAAAAAAATAATTATTTAATTAAAATAAATATTTATTAATAAAAAAATAAATTTCACTACGTGACTTGTGAAATATAAATAAATAAAATTTTTGCTTTATTGAATAATTACTTTTGTTAAATTGCACTGTACTTTCTTAACAATTGATGTTTTTGAAGATATAAACTTATCCCGATGTTATACTCATCAAGAGCTTTCATTTGAGTACCCACATGCATTTTGATATATTTTTCATATATATATATATATAAATATATAAAATATATGAAAAATTTATGTGGGTACTCAAATGAAAGGTCTTGATGAGTGTAACATCGGGATGAGTTTATATCTTTAAAAATGTCAATAGTTCACGAGATACAAGGTAAATTCTTAACTATGTTGAATTGCACTCTACTTTCTTAACTATTTACATTTTTAAAGATATAAGCTCATCCCGATGTTACACTTGTCAAGAGCTTTCATTTGAGTACCCACATGCATTTTCATATATTTTTCATATATACATATATATAATATATATAAATATATGGAAAATTTATGTGGGTACTCTAATGAAAGGTCTCGATGAGTGTAACATCAAGATGAGCTTATATCTTTAAAAATGTCAATAGTTCACTAAATACAAGGTCATTTCTTAATTATATATCTAGAGACGGAGTATGCAGCCTAAATACTTATCATAATAAATTGCCTATCGGTGAGAATGATATGAAACCTTGAAAAGGCATTAATTTAAGTCAAGATCTTTGCAATGACTCTAAATTTTGCTAAAAAAACGGATTCTATGATTATTTTGGACACAAGGTTTTCTTATTCTCTTAATAATACAGATGATTGATAAAAATTCTACCATTAAAAATATAAATAAAATGATAAATAAAAATTTGTGTCACGAAAAAAATTTATTTAATGATTAAAAAAAATTCTAGAGTAGAAACTCCAATTGCATTGACTATTTTCATAAATTCCATCGAATGTTTATGACAAAAAAAAAAAAAAAAACTGTAAGCAAAATTAGTATTAAGGAAAAGTTTAAATTCAGGAGAAGTCGCTTAGTGACTTAGACTGTAGGTCGCTAGTTTCCGTTATCTGTAAAACTATTTACTTTAAATCCGTTGCATTGAATTTTGATAGTCTTGCAAGCCACCGGGGGCTAAACGGACCGACAGTTGCCGAGGGGAAGGGGGACTAGCTCTTGGAAGTTTACTTCTCAGTTCACAAGTAGCTCAACTGATATTGGGTTAAGGGTTTAGTTGCGTTATTCAATAATCGGAAAATTCGATCACAAATTACGAATTACTCGGGCAATAAATTTTTTATCAAACAATTGAAACAAAATTATTCAATATTGACTTTAAAAATAAGAAATTTTTAACCATAGGCAGAAATATAACCACTTGAAGTGTACTTTTAATTTCTTAGCTTTATTTTTGCCGTACGAAGATATCAATAGCGCCGATCCATAAATCAATACCCAGGAGATATAATATATAATAATAAGTCTTTTAATTTATTGGGCCGTGAAAGCAAGGCGTCTTGCAGTGAAGTACTTGTAGCGTATATAATGCGTACGGATAAACTTGAATGGCTCGGAATAATTGTCATTTATTTCTGGTGCGTCTGGATCGAGATCCAAGTCAGTGTTCGTGGGGGTCCTTGTCCCGAAATAACCGGGAGTTTTCGCGAGTGAGTCAGAAGAAGAGAAACTCAAAAGAAGAAAGAAGAAAGACCAGCAAGATTAACCTCGAGAGCTGACAAGTGATGGTAATGATGATGAGCAACCAGAGATTACCGAGCTTCGACCTATTATCTATTTACGGAATATTATCGAGCAGAAAATTTTATTTTTTTTTTTTAATTCAAACATTAAAAAATAAAATTAATCAGAAAAATTTATTGTTAATTTTTAATTGGAAATTTCCCTTTGATTTTAAAATTTATTTAAATAAAAAATCAACGTGTAATTTCCTTAAATAGCTGAAAAAAAAGTCTCGGCGCCAGCTTTTCTTTGTCGACTCCCCTCCACATAAACTACATGCTACACATGTGTATATGCTACACACGCGACCCGCGACAAGAATGAAAATAAGAAAGGGGAGTAAAAGAGTTACCTTGAATTACAGACGCCAAGTGTCACTTACTCGTCGTCTTAGCTTAACTTTTTTCTCATTTTCTCAGTCTCAGTCTCAGTCACCGTCTTTTTACCCGTCGACGTCGACGTCGACGCTCCACCATTACATCGCAAGCACATATAATACGATACTAATACACACCCGAATCTGTCACGAATGTGTGCTGGCATTGGCCCTCATCATCTTCTTGCTTCTATTTAATTCCTCTTTCATGTCTATCGCATTAGTTTTACATATCTATGTACTCTACTTAATACACGCTATTACCCACTCGAACTATTAATGTGTCAAGGTATAAATAAATTATTAGTTATATTTATTATCTTCCTAACTATTAAAAAAAAATATGAATTGTGAAAAATAAAATATTTTTTGTAGAAAATTAAGAAATTTTATTATAAAAAAATTGACACGACCAAGAAGATAATCATGAAAATTTTTGACTGAAGTTTTTTCGCACACTGTCACTCGTCGCTCATCCCTTATTTGCATGTACTTATTGTAGACTACGCCATTTTTCATGTTATTTTGTCTTTCAAAATAGCTTTTAGATTATATTTTTTATCTTCCATACTCACATACACACATACACAAAAATTTACCCCGAAACTCGGCCTTGCAAACAAATAAAATAAAAAAGAAAACGAAAAGGGGTAAAAGTTTGAAAGCAAAAAATAAAAAACACCTTTTTTCGGTAACCGTCACTCAGTATTCAGCAATTTAAACTTTTTCTATGCAAATCATGTTATTTCTTTGAAATTACTTTATTGTAAAAATAAAATATAAACGCTCGGTATTTAGTTTTAAATTTATTCGCAAAAACAAAGTTAATAATTTATCTTCTAGTTTGTTTCTTTTTTTTTGCATCAGTAACTTTGGTATTGACTAAACAATTAAAGAAAACTAAGTGGTTGTTGAAAAAGCTAATTATGACAAAAAAAAAAATAAATATTTCATTAAAAAAAAATTTTAATCTTTTTTTGAGATATTTATTTTAAATTAATTTAAAAATTTAATTGTATCTTAATAATTTAACTTTTATTTATTGCATCACCAAAAAATGTGCATAAAGTATAGCAGGTAAAGGCGTAAACTCGCACTAACACAAAACCTAGAGCATATCGTCGACATTTAATCGTGGGATTAAATCAGAAGTGGAATATAAATTTTCGGATATGTACATTTAGTGATTTCCGTGAGCGTGAGAGCTGTGCAGGATTTGGAGCACACCTTTCTCCCTCCCCCACTCGTGATAAATACATCCATATCTCTACACACGATGATAATATTTGTAATCTCGCGAACGAGAAAAGAGAAAAAAAATTAAAAAGAAAAGAGGACATAATAAAGGAGAATGAATATGAGAGATAATAAATTACGGCGGGTGCCGGAACGAATCGCCGAAAAGCCGGTTTTGCTGACTCCCCCGCAACCACCGAGCTAGTAGCTGGTATCAACGTTGTAGGAACCACGACAAAAGTCCTGTTCCTCTCTTCTCTCCTCTCCGCTCTGAGCTTTTAATACCACGACTTGCAAAGGTCGGCCATATCATGCTTTTATATACATCTATACTATATATACTTATATAAAAGCCGCGAGTCACACTGCGAGACTAGACGGTACGGCTCGGGGAAATGAGTTTTTTCTCTTGAGTAACAACGGAAACGGCTGACTATGACGGTACTCTTTTTTATTACCCGGGCTATTTTATTCTTCTATATTAGTATTACTATTAATATTATAACAGGTACTTCATAATTCACAATTACCTCAATGCAGTCGTCCTATGTTAAGAATTTAGTACAAAGTATAATTTATAATTTATAATATACCACCGCTTAGTTTGCATGTCCTTAAAATTTCATTTTTTCATTGCTAATTAAAATTGAGATTTATTGTTATGTATACATTTAAAAAAAAATAAAAATAATTTTTTTTATTGAATCAAATGTTTTTTTTAATTATTTTAAAAAAAATTTCATCAAGAATTTTTCATTCATAGAATTTTTATTTTTAAAAGAATTTATAAAGGAAAAATTTTATACAATTTTATATGATAGTCAATTTCTAATGATAAGTATTTAGGCTGCATTTGAAAATTTTCTATCTCTAGATACATAATTAAGAAATGATCTTGTATCTTGAGAACTATTGAAATTTTTAAAGATATAAGCTCATCCTGATGTTACACTCCTCGAGACCTTTCATTTGAGTACCCACGTCAATTTTTCATATATTTATATATATTATATATATGTATATATAAAAATATATCAAAATGCATGTGGGTACTCAAATGAAAGCTCTTGATATGCGTAATATCGGAATGAACTTATATCTTAAAAAATGGCAATAGTTAAGAAAGTACAGTGCAACTTAACATAATTAAGAAACGACCTTGGATCTTGAAAACTATTGACATTTTTAAAGATATAAGCTCATCTTGATGTTACACTCATCGAGACCTTTCATTTGAGTACCCACATCAATTTTTCATATATTTATATATATTATATATATGTATATATTATATATATATGTATATATGAAAAATATATGAAAATGCATGTAGGTACTCAAATGAAAGCTCTTGATATGCGTAATATCGGGATGAGCTTATATCTTTAAAATTGTCAATATTTAAGAAAGTACAGTGCAATTTAACAAAAGTCATCATTTGATAAAGAAAAAATTTTAATTATTTATAGTTCATAAGTCACATAGTGACTGCAAGGTTGCTAGTTATTATTATTCATTATCCACAAAAAAAATAAAATTTTTCCTCTATAAAATTTAAACTGTATTTATTTTTATTTAAATTAAAAATTTCGTAGCTTAGTAAAAAAAAGTTAAAGCAAAATAATTAGTCACCCGTCAGCAGGTGATAAACTCGGGTGTCAAGTTAAAAACTCCCTGGGACTAGATACCCACGGGAAATCTAAAATTTGGTAATGGAATTATAAAGAGTCCCACGTGTCTCGGACTTTAATTTTCATTTTTATCACTTTGGCGTTTGTTTCCCCCGTTGCCACCCTCTCGAGAAAAGTTCAATGAGATTGATAAGAGCTAAAAAAAAAAGTAATGATTTTCTTGGCAAGTACTCGAATCAGTCTCTGTGTTCCCTCAGCCTCAGCCTCCGGCCTCTTCTCGGCTCGTTATTATCAACGCCTATCGAAGAACTCTATTACGCCGACTTCGATTATAACTTCAACAGAAGTTTCTGCAAACTTTGAGTGGGCCAATCGCTGTAGGATCCGTACCCGGGTATAAACCCCGTACTTATACTTTTATAAATGTATATCTATGTATATAGAAAGGTCACAGCGCAGTCTCGAAGCACTTGCAAGCGAGCTCTGTTTGTACAAGACGACAAGATACGGAAGGTGGAATAAATTTAAATGGTATCTCGACTCCTCGACAAACTACTTATGATTTAAAATATTATTTTCCGTGCAATGTAATGGGAATAGAAATAAGAGCAAGAAAGAGAATTTGAGGGTGCTGGCAAATGTGCAACAGCTCGTGTGGATCCTCTGGCTCCTCTGGATCCTCTGGATCCTGGCCTCTAGTTTGTACCTGTACCAGAAGCGGAAATTCAAGTTCCGGAGCTTTGTATTCGATGAATTTTGCAAGCTCCCCTCAATCTCTTTTGGTCGTTTGTCGTCTTGGTCCTTTCTTTTGCTCTTACTATTTCTCGTCAAGACCCTTATCACTTTCTACTGTCGGGTTGACGGTACCTACTCTAAGACGGAGAAAGCTCGTCGCCTTGCGCCATACGTGACAAGAAAGTCAAGCTCCCCGCCGCTGGGAATCGTAATTCACTCGGGAATTTCTAAAATGTTTTTTCCAATTTTGTCTCAGCCAATTCTGAACCCCCAACAAAAATAATAAAAATAACAAACTTACAAACAACAATAATACACTGTAAAAAAAAACCGGTGTAAGTCCGGTGTTAAAATTACCGGTGTTAAATTTAACACCGAAATCGGTGTTATAATAACACCGATGTAACACCGTTTGTGGTGTAAATATTTTTTTCGGTGTTAGACAATATTTTAAAACTTGGAAAAGGAAAATTTGAGAAGCTCGGAAATTTATTTGACAATATTCCATATCATGAAGTAAACTCTGATGAAGCTTAAACTCTGAGCAGTGTAGTTTATGAAGTATCAGAGTTTGAATTTCACTTTACCCACAAGAAAAATTATTTTATTGCTTTATGTATCGATGACTTAACAGATTTACCAATTTACAGTGAAATCAAAAATATTTTCGTTAATGATAATAATTTAATGTTTTACTGTCAAAACTTTTCCAACGATACCAAATTTAACCATAAAACTTTTACTTTACTCCGTAAAATAGCATAATATCAAAAAAAATATACTTTAAAATATTTATTTCTACGTGTTTATATTTAAAATCTAATATCGTACAAGCCTGAAACTAAACAATCAAATTATATTAATTAATGAGAAATTTCAGGAAATACATTTACACGTTTGATGGTGTAAAATTTAGAATTCACACCGTTCAAATTTAACATTACACTTACTGTGATTTTCACACCGTCCGTGTTGAAAATTTTTACACCGAATCATTTACACCACACCGAGTCCAAAAAATTTTTTACAGTGTAACTACTATATAGTTTCTAAACATTTATTACTGTAAATATTTAATAACTTGTTGTATTTATTATATTAAGTTAATTTATGTTTTATTTGATTTCAGTCTAATTATAAAATAAACATTAATTTGTTCAATTTTAATTAATATCTAATATTATTTAGTGTTTCATAAATTCTTTACTGATAATACACCGATACGGAGTTACTGTACACCGCTGTAACACCGATTTAACACCGAATTTTTAATACCGCCGAGAACCATTTTAACACCGGTGTTAATTGTGACCGGTGTTGCACAGCGGTGTTAAAATGAGTCCATTTTAACACCGCTTTTTTTACAGTGTATTATAACAATAATAAAAGAGGATAAAAAGTTACCGACTTTTTTTGTAAGACTATCTGATTAAATTAAACTTTAAAATTTTATCTAGGCGTATTAAACTTTCGATTTAAACTTGCGTAGTATAGCTAATAATTTTTTTTTGACATAAAATCTTCTAAAAAAAAATAATAATAAAAGTTATTAATTTTATAGCAATCTTAATTAAATTCAAATCATCTTTGATCTCCGGTTAAATGCAATAAGGATAAAAAAATAAAAAAAAACACAATAAAAATTAATATCCGACACTACTAGCCTGTACACGATTTTTTTCCATGCATTAAATTAAATATTTAATTTCCCTAAAAGATGTGGATCGTAAAAACATCAGCGATATTAAATTTAAATCAGAATATTAAAAATAATCAGCTTTAGATTTGGTCCCGGCACTGGATGGGTAAAAAAATATATGAAAATTTTATTTGATCTACATACACGCATTAGTATGTGTTGGATAAATATACATCTGTATTCAAGAGAAAATCCACACTGCATTTATATGAATACATTTGGGGGGAAAAAACTAATGACATGAGTACGTGCTTTGTGTCCGAGCAAAAAACGTCTAGCCTGGGTAATGAGAATTATATATCATTTGCAATTTTTTTTGAACTTATTATTATTATTTTATTGTGATTTTTATTATATAATGATATTTGGGTTCATCCCCAGGCTGGGAAATTATTTTATCGCTAAAAAATACGCACTCGTTCTCTTGTCAGTGCTTTTATTTCATTATATGAAATAACGTCTGCGAATGTACCTACATATATGTGGAATATGGGGTATATATGTGTGTTGAAATAGCAAAGCGCGGTGTTTACATATCAGTAATGACGCCAGGACCGACAAATTTCTACTATTTCATGCCCAGAATCCTTTTTAATATCGCGGACCATATTTAATTACTTTTTAACAAAAAAAAGAACATTCAAAATTACAGTTTCGTTTTATATTTATTTATTCACACTAAAAAAATTTAATAAATATTTTAATTTTTAATAAATTTTTATTTGGAATCTTGACAAAAAAAAAGTGTTGAAATTTTATTTTAATAATTAATTATAAAAAAATTTAACAAATAAAATTTTGTCCCAAAAATTATTAACTAAATTATTTTTAAATAATTTATTAACAATTAATAAATTCTTCTTCGAGCGCAAGTTGTATATAACTAATTAATAATTATTATTATGATGTTTGTTTATTATTATCAAAGTATGTTTAATTTCTGACCAAAGAATTTTCGTTAAATAATTTATTAACGATTAATAAATTATTTAACGATTATTTATCAATTAATAAATTATTCTACGAGCGCAAGTTGTATATAACTAAATAATAATTATTATGATTAAAGTATGGTTAATTTCTGACCAAAGAATGTTCATTCACGCAAACAAACTCGCGTAATAATCACCAAAGTTAAATTTGAGAATGGATCTAACCTTAGTATAATATTATCCTATATACATTACAAATTTATCCAGCTCAAAGTCGGTATCCTGTAGTTATATATCTACAAGGTTTTAGTTCATTCAATAAATTCAATATCAAACTATAAATTGACCCGCGTTGAGGGCCGCAAGAGTTTACGAAGTTCAGTATCAAATTTAATTGGTATTGAATTCAGCAAATATTGGTTTGCTCGTTTGGCGATCGAGTGCTCTACATTTTTCTTCATTACCGTTGTTATTATTGTTATTATTTGTCTGAAATAATGGGCTGGCTTGCAATTAGCGAGTGTCGTGTTTTCAATCAAAAGTTACCGTATGCCAGAACGTCTTGCTCATCAGTATCTGGTCATTCGAGTTAGAAACCAGCTCGATAACTAACAACCAACTCAGGCATTTGCATTTATAGTGGTAGCTTGTCGGTCCGTTAAATTCGCTCGCAGTTTTGAGAGCAAGACACTCTCTTTGTGTCACTCGATTATCTATGGGTTCTATGACTTTTCGTCACGCCATGAGTGCCTCTGATTCATGACCAAGTTATAAGTGCAGGGCAAATAAAAATATCACTATTCAAAACATTGCTAATGTTGTTGTTTTGGCTTCTCCATCTCGTTCCTCTTCTTCTTCTTCTTTATCTCTTTTCTTCAAGGATGATACATATACATTTAATAATAATAAGCGGGTCAAAGCAACCGAAAAACAGGGCGAGCTGTTTAACATCCGTCTGGTTTATTTTTATTTATAACCAAGAATCCCTTGTCTTCTCCGTCTGTTTATTTATAAGTTTGTCAAGCAAATTTTAGCAAGACACTTCTAAGACTTACAGTCTGCGCTCCATAATTACAATCATCATGATAATAGTATCGTTATACGATCCATATCCATGGATATGTCAATGTCTGGATCTACCATGTCTTCTTTTAAATTATTATTGTTATTGTTATTATTATTATTCTGCGGCTACCTTAGGCAGCTCCGTACCACTTGGTCTGGTGCTCTCACATTGTCACTCTGATCTTCAGCGTAGTCTAGACCAATAAATAGAGAGTCGCGTCGAGTCAGTGTTGTGTGCTATGCTCTGTGTTGAGTATCCAGCTCTCGACCACACTGGAATTTCTCTCACGCGGCAATTCTTTCTCCTTTATCTTCAAAGAATCCACTTTGAAAAGTCGTTACTTTACAACTCGCTACATATTTCTAGGCTCTTTATCTTATAGACAAATACGGTTGACAGTTTCTATTTTTTCTAAAGAATATTTACGATCTCTTTAGTTCGAAAATTTAGTCCTAACATTAAAGACATTTTACTCAAGTAAAATCAAAATAGTTTTCAAAAAATTTGTTTTTACACTGATAGAAAATTGACTATCAAGATAATAAATTTCCTTAAAGATTTTATTTTGAATATATCAGAAAAATTTTATCAAAATAAAAACTTTTATCAAACGTTAAAAAAATAGTGACTTATACTTAATAAACTAATTTAATAAATAAAATTTTGGTTTATTAAATAATGAATTTTTTTAAATTGCATTGTACTTTTTTAATTATTGACGTTTTTAAAAATATAAGCTCATCCCGATGTTACACTCATCAAGAGCTTTCATTTGAGTACCCACATGCAATTTGATATATTTTTCATATATACATATATATAATATATATAAATATATGAAAAATTGATATAGGTACTCAAATGAAAGGTCCCGATGAGTGTAACATCAGTATGAGCTTATATCTTTAAAAATATCAATAGTTTACAAGATACAAGGTCATTTTTTAATTATGTTAAATTGCAATGTACTTTCTTAACTATTGACATTTTTAAAGATATAAACTCATCCCGACATTACACTCATCAAGAGCTTTCATTTGAGTACCCACATGCATTTTTGATATACTTTTCATATATACATATATATAAATATATAAAATATATGGAAAATTGATGTGGGTACTCAAATGAAAGGTCTTGATCAGTGTAACATTAGGATGAGCTTATATCTTTAAAAATGTCAATAGTTTACGAGATACAAGGTCAAATTAAATCATAAAAACCCCTTTTATCATATAAATACACTGGCCACAAAATTTTACTTATTCTCTTAATAATATAGATAAATAATATAGATTCTTCTATTAGAATAATTTAAATAAATTTAACGATTTATAAATTTTCACAGCATCCAAATTAAACTCTCAATCTTCAACTTGCACTTATGAAGGGATAGAAACAGAATCCTGAATTCTCAATTCATCCCACGTCCAATCCGCAAATATTTCCAAGAGTACGGCTAGAGTTTTATCGATAAATAATGTAAAAAATAAAAAGATAATCTTTTTATGTCTGACACGTCGACAAAATTACGAATGGCTTCCGCTAATAGTTTTATTCGTATTTTATTTTTATTCCTTTCGTATTTCCTTCCGCTTTATTTCCGAGAAAGGCTCGTTCATTCATTCTTTATTACACCGGTGTTATGTGTGATGTCTGATGTCTGATGTGCTAAGCCGGCTAATGCCGACGCGAGATACCAGATACAAGCCCCGAGATCCGAGATCTAACCGGAATTAAATTATTTGAGAAATGACCAAATACGAACCGAGGAAGAGCAAGAGGGAGCTATTAGATATAATAGTCGATACTGGATAGCGGACAGTCGAACCAAAGACTATATCATACAGGCACATTTATATGTGTGTATGCTCCAAGCGAAATTGAAAGCTGCGGTGACGGATCGATGCCCGTTTGATCGTTTGTTTCGGACAGATGTCGAGCGAGTTCTGCCAGAGCCAGTTTCGCAATTCGTGGCTCTGAATCTGTTCTGATCACTCGAATAAACACTCTCTCTGATACACACTATAAATCTATACATATATATTTATATATATCGCAGTAACATGAGCATTGACAAGGGCTTAATGCCCCGTACTACCCTTTTTTCGCTTCTCCATTTACTATTACGTCAATCAACGTTTCCGTGTTTTAATAAAACCAAAACTAATTGACTTTTTACTAAATTCGATTTTGTAGTTTCCGAAACATCCAAAACTTTCGTTGACTCTGATGAGTTACATGCGAGTTATTGTTTTTAGGGAATGTGTTGGAATTTTTGGGAGAAAAAATTAAAAATAGTTTTTTTAGTTAAATTTGGTGTCATTGCAAAGGCCTTGACTTGAATTTGAGCCTTTTCAAGCTTTCATATCATTCTCACTGATAGTCAATTTATTATAAGTATTTAGGCTGCATTTAAAAATTTTCTATCTATAGATACATAATTAAGAAATGACCTTGTATATCTTGAGAACTATTGAAATTTTTGAAGATATAAGCTCATCCTGATGTTACATTCATCGAGACCTTTCATTTGAGTACCCACATCAATTTTTCATATATTTATATATATTATATATATGTATATATGAAAAATATATCAAAATGCATGTGGGTACTCAAATGAAAGGTCTTGAAGAGTGTAACATCGGGATGAGCTTATATCGTCAAAAATGTCAATAGTTCACGAGATACGAGTTCATTTCTTAATTATGTATCTGGAGATAGATAATTTTAGAATATAGCCTAAATTTTATTAATTGTAAGCAAAATTTTATTTAGTTATTGTTCACAAGTGACTGCAAGGTTGCTATAATATTATACTTGAATTATTTTCTTGAAATTGATTAATTTTAAATGAAAATTTGGCTGAAATTTTTTTTTATTATTCTATTCTAATAAAATATGACCACAAATATTATTTAAAAAGATTGACAAAAATATTATTGATTCTTTGAATATTTTAAATGAAAATTCACGACTTCTAAGAAAAATTATAATAAATATTCAAGAATAAAAATTTTATTAAAATTACCTAGCAAAAATAAATTGATGAATGAATAAATATAAAAAAAAAATATGATTAAAAGTTATTTAAAAACACCGGTAGGCCTACGCTCCTTCCGGTTCTCGTTTGATCGCGGATCTTACTATCCATCAGCCGAAGCATTTGCCTTTGTTGACTCTGTTGACTAAGACAACAACGACATATATTTATACTATACTACTTGCGCCCAGCGGAAACGATTATGGTCTGGAGAATTGCGCGAGTAGGCGCCGGGTACTGCGTGTGGGATGGACTCGCGATCACGAGTCATCGCCTGCACGTATTCCACATCCACACAGGCAAGTATTAAACCTCGGAGTGTAGGTACGCTTTAATAGTTCTCAGCGAAAATAATAAGATAGGATTATACACCAACGACGGACATAAACAGAGAGGGAGAGTACTCTGTATACTCTGTACATGCATGATATGAGTCATCCGAATACGAAAGAGCAAGAGTAAGAGGTGAGACGCGCGTGCGAGTCGTATAAACGCGTGGATAGGAGCACGTGGGCGAACGTTTCCAGCGGAGAAACTACTGTCTAGACACCATTCAGTCCTCATTGATCTTTTTCATTGCTCGCGGACTTTTCTTTACCGACGAACCGATAAAGTCTGCAAAAATTAACCCGAGCTAAGGAGTACGAGCATTGCATCAATATTTTACTTCTTTTTATTAATGGGAGTAAATAAAGTTTATTTATTTATTAATCTTTATCATTTCACTCTTGCTATTTATAGTAACGTCGCGAGCTGCTTGATAGAGAGGGGTACTATATTTTATAGCTTGAATGTTCGAGAGAAAATTCATGTCAATATATACGAAACTAAAAATTGTGTGAAATTAAAAAAAAAAAGAAAAACTCTCGTTTTTTATAAAAAAAAATGATAAAAAATTTCTCACCATATTATAGAAGTTTAGAAATAGGGAAGGTTTCACTCACCTGAAACAGAAGAAAAAAAAGAAATATTGTTAATCTATATTATTAGAGAATAAGAAAACTTTTATGTCCAGGATAATTATATGATAAATATTGACATTTTTGAAAGATATAAGCTCATCTTGATGTTAAACTCATCGATACCTTTCATTTAAGTACCCACATCAATTTTTCATATATTTATATATATTACATATATGTATATATGAAAAATATATGAAAATGCATGTGG
>CAJNRD030001122.1:22179589-22210261 GCA_905319865.3 Cotesia congregata
TTCACAAGATATTTGTTAAATTACACTGTAATTTTTTAAGTATTGACGTTTTTCAAGGTATAAGCTCATCCCGATGTTACACTCATCAAGACTTTTCATTTGAGTACCCACATCAATTTTTTCATATATTTATATATATTATATATATCTATGTATGAAAAATATATCAAAAATGCATGTGGGCACTCAACTGAAAGCTCTTGATGAGTGTAACATCGGGATGAGTTTATATCTTCAAAAAATTCAATAGTTAAGAAAGTACAGTGCAATTTAACATAATTAAGAAATGACCTTGTATCTCGTGAACTATTGATGTTTTTAAAGATATAAGCTCATCCCGATGTTACACTCATCAAGACTTTTCATTTGAGTACCCACATCAATTTTTCATATATTTATATATATTAGATATAATATATGTATATATGAAAAATATATCAAAATGCATGTGGGTACTCAAATGAAAGCTCTTCATGAGTGTAACATCGGGATGAGCTTATATCTTTAAAAACGCCAATATTTAAGAGAGTAAATTGCAATTTAACAAAAGTCATTATTTTATAAAGGAAAATTTTATTTATATATATTTCACAAGTCAAGACAGTCACATAGTGACTGCAAGGTTGCTAGTAATAATAAAAATAACTTCATTGTTTTATTTTAATAAACATGAATTTTTTATAAAGATTGAAGCTGGACCTCACGAAGAGGTCCAGGGTTCGATTCCTGGCATGAGTAATGTAAAAAGTGCTTCGAAAGTTCAATATATTTTTTTCTTAATAAATTTAATGATAAAAATTTATTAATTAAATATGATCGTTCGAATTTATAAAATTTGATAATTTATAAATAATTAAAAAATATAAGGTATAAAATAATTTAACTGACATTAATAGAATTACCGGCGAAAATAATAAAAACCATCAATATCACCCTTTTCCCGACAATTAATATCAACTCGATCACTCCCAGCGGAGCAGTACCAGAAATCCTTTTCACTTGGTTAAGTAATATTGACTACATTTCTCCGGATGTAGTTTACGGTGTACACACTCCATTAAAAATCAGGACGGTGCACATCGCGCATTAGATAAAATGAAATAAATGGTATCGGGTAATTGATTAATGTGATTTTTCTCAGACTGGATGCAGTTCAGCAGATCGTTACCAGACAGAGAAGCTATTTCCGATCCCCTATTCCCTAGTTGAACCCATTTGCGAACTCGCTACCGGGCATTTTCCGCGCTGTCGAGAGCGGGCAAAAAATTCAAAAAAACATCGGATAGATAGTTAGATAGATAGAGCTTCTCTAGTTCTCCCACCTCCCGCTCCAGATCCAACTCTACTTTTGCTCCAATAGTTACAGTTACAGTTACAACGACTTAAAATCCAGAATCAATTTTCAATTTATACAAAAGTAAATAGTTTATCTTCACAGCTAGTGTCGGGATTCACGTTAATACTTTTGCTGGAATTATAATAATAATTAAATAAAACTTAATGGACAGGAGGACACATTTAGCATCTGGCATCAAGCTCATTTAATCCTTCCAGCATTAAAACAATTAATTATAATAATTGGAGATTTACCGAACAGGAACAGATATCCCGCATTAATAGATAAATATTCAAAGTCCTAATTCCCGGGATTTTAATTGCAACAATTATTATAATTATACTAATGATAATGATAATTTACATGCAGGCCAGTTCAAAAACAAAACGCTTTTTCAATTAGAATTCGATGATAATCACGCGAATTTAATTATCTGTTTTAATTCACCCGTATGCGAGTGTACTGTTGTGAGTATGTGAATGCGCGTATCCATTATATATATATATATATATATATATATATATGTATATATGTGTGGATATATATGCATATCGCGATTCGCGACGGACGGTGGAAGTATATATGTACTGGAGACTCGAGAGTATATTGTATATTGTGTATTGCCCTGAACTGGACCGAAATCGACTGTGAATTTGGCATGCAAATGCAATTGCCCCGGCATTACATGTAAATATTTACGAGCCATCAGGAATAGCACAAGTTTCGGCATACTGGCAGATAGCACTGTACTAGTCGGAATATAATCGCTCGAAAGTGGAAGTGGACCCGAAAGTGCATTTCGACTACTCTCTACTGCTCTCTGCAGTTTATAGTTTATATCAGATGAAAAGGCCTCGATTTCAGTGTGCAATACTGCCCCAACGTGACTGTTAATTCGACGTGATGCGTCCTACTCCCCTTAATTTATCGCTCCGAGCTCTCGAATCGGTCCATAGTTTCCTGCAATGCTGTGTAGTCTGGTACTATCCACTGGTACGAGAATCTAGATTGCAAACGGGAGATTGTATGAATTTTTGAGGCGACAACGGATTAACTTTTACAAACAACTATGCACAACTTGTTTTATTGGATAGTTTTGGTGAACTATGTTCTTGATTAAGTTGTAAATTTCTCGGGTTGTTTTCACGATTGATGTCTGGTCGGTTTTTCATTTTTAACTTTCAAGGGTTATTAGTTTTGAAAGTTTTAGTAGAAAATTTAAAAATCAATTTTTGATTGAAATTCTAAGATTTCAATTAAGGGATTTTAATGAAAAATTAGGAATTAAATTTTTGATCTGAATATTAGAGGTAAAAATTGAAAAATCAATATGATTCCAATTTTGGGATAAAAAGTCTATAAAATAGATTTTTGATTCAAAAATTGGAGGTCAAAATTGTCATTTTTGAACGTAAGTATTGAAATAAACAATTGTTGATTCAAATTTCGGAAATATAAGCACAAAAATCACTTTTTAATTCAAATATTGGAAAAATCAACTTTTGATTCAAATTTTGGGATCAAAAATAAATTATTAATCTAATGTTTAAATAAAAAACTAAAAAAATACATTAATATTAATGAATACAATTACTAAATTAATGTCATTTAAAGCTACGAACCGTAAAATAATATGTATCAAGTACATCGGTAGGATGAATATAAAAAAATAATAAAACATCAGCAGCACTAAATTACCCATAAAACATCATACAGGAGTAATGAATACATTTGAGAACCGGTGTTTTAAAATCAAAAGCATCACCAGGTAGGGCACCGTTTTACCAATTTTAATTTAAGTTCCTTTTCATCACCTGACTCCGCGCCCTTTGGGAGCTCCGGCCTCAGCGGTGTATGCTCTCTGGTATGTTGAACACACTGATGCATGGAATTCACTTTGCACAATGTGACTGATGCAAACGTTTTTTGGGGCCTCCAGGCGGACGTAGATCAAAATACGATATGCAGCGGTAGTGAATGGCGAGCTTTTTTCATCTAAAAGGAGGAAAGAATAACGAATAGAGAGAAAGACTCAGCTTTGTGTGTGAGCGTGTTTTCGCTTTACATGTAAAATGTAAATGCTTAATGCTGATGTTAATGTATGTATTCGTAGCACGGTGCGCGGTACACTCTTCTTTGGTGGCGAACGCGAAAAAAGGACGCTGAAGTAAACGGTCTGTGTATATATGCATTTTTATTATTTCCTTTAATCGCGATTCCCGTGGTCTACTTTCGCGGAGACGTAAACACAAAGCCCTCGCTTTCGGCATTGCGAATGCAATCACAAGTACGTTTATTGTTGCTCGTCTCAATGATGTCTGAAAATTAAACCGAGAGCTTTTGTAGATGTGTGAGAATGTTTGCAAATAAACGTAACCGGGTTTGCATCTTGATCACGCGTCATTCATGACTTGCTAGACCGGCGAGACGATTATTCAAATTCAAAAGTCGAGTAGTTCGCTTTTCCTTTACGAATTTCACTTGTGAGAAAATAAAGGTCTGCTGTAAAATGTTTGTACACGGATGGATCTGCAATCACCGGGTTGATATATATCACAGGCACGTGGCTCTCGGCTATTTTGGTCCTCGGGGCTTGCAAGTCAACCTTCATCGGATTCCAGTCAAGTTTACGCGGAATGTCGCGGTTTAGACGTCATTGAAAAAGTTACTCTTTGACTTTATTCTAGAAAAATTAACACAATAGTTTTTTTAGTTTTTGTTACACTTTAGAGCGTCTGCAATGCTGACGAACAAAACTGTTTGCAAATCGAAATTAGATAAAAAACACAAGCTGAAAATTTGTCTGCAAAATCATCAAGTTTTCCTTCAACAAAAGTGATTTAAACTTTGAAAGTTTGCAGACGAAAACAAGCAGTCTTTCACCTCAAGAATCACCGCAAGTTTTTGAATTCTCCCTCTTCAATTGTCTGATGTGTCGACGAACTTTAAGAACACATTACGGAGCTACAGTGTATATTGTACATTCAAAAAAAAAAAAGTCTTTTTAATAGTTTTATATCAGTAAGCCCACAAATTTTGTTTTTAATTATGACAGGACTGTTTTTTTTTTTTTTGCAAAAATCAAGTTTTAACAGATCCACTTCAATTTCAAATAGCAAACTGCTTTTCTTTTGAATTTACGCGTTATTCCATTAAATATTCCAACCCTCGATGTTAATTCAGCATGCGAAATGCGCATAATGACTCGTGATGAAAGCCCATGAATAAAACTCACCAAAACAAACCAGCGCTCGTAATTAATTTACAAAATTCAAATTTATGAAGAACCTTAATGTCTGTACCAGTTGGCTTTTTGGACTTCCCACTGAATAGCTTGCACTCGAATCACCTGGGTCAACTTCCATTCAATTTTAAGCAATATCATACAAATATGTACAAACACACAAAGCAAAGTGAAGAAAATAAAATTAATAATGATAATGATAAATTAACCCATGTAGTGTCTTTGAAACCGTTTCGTTTGAGCAGAGTGTCTTCTTCTCTAATATAATCCAGGTTGGATGAAATGAAGTTGGTAATCCAGGAGAGATGCACGATAATTCCATATGTAAACGTGGGATTTTCGTTGGCTTACAAAGTCTCGGGGTCTTTCTCCCTCGCTCTCAGTTATTCCTGGCGGTGGTTCATTAGTCTGCGCTTTAAGCTTAGCCACTCTTACTCTTGCTCTGGCTTGGAGAGGAGCTTAACACACGAAACTGTCTGGGTGATATGACGGTGGAGACGCGCACACTCGAACCCTCTTATAAGCGTTTTGATGGGTATTCCCAGTAAACTCTCACCAGTTAATTATAACGTGTGTCTAAAATTCAAACTCTAATGTATTTTCTCCATGCACATACATATATTTATTATAATGCATGAACCAGACAGACGGAGCTTCAGATGCTATTATTATTTTCCACGATAATGTTTCAGCGAAACTAGAACGCGTAAAGTTTTAATAAACGCAATTACCCAGTGCCTCGAGGTATACCTGGTAAGTCCAGTTGGTCATCAGTAGGAGCGAGTAGTGGGACCATCTATCTGTCTATCCTTGCTCGTGCTCCCATATGTATTATATGTGGAAAACTGAAGCTAAAGTTAAAGCCGACGCTGAAGCTGAAGCTGAAGCTAAAGCTAAAGCTAAAGGCGTACGAACAAACTCACTACTGAGTACTTTTATAAATGCAGGTGCATCCACCGTTGCAAGTACGAATAATAATAATCAGAGTTGTTGTATTTTCACCGGTCACAAGTGCCTACTTCCTCTGGCAGTAGTCCTTCTCCTTCCAGCTCCTGAGTGATGATCATACCAGACTACTCACGGGATTTAACATCACTGGAGAGTTATTTTCTTTTATTGCGTTTGCATGTATGGATAAATATATGATGTAGAATGGACTACTGTAAGAGAGTAGCACAGAGTCCACGACGGACGCAACCAACGTAGAAGGGTAGATGCGGCTGGCTGCTCGTAAATCACATAATTAGTCTTCCTTCCAATTTTCTCACTCATTCTGGTTATATTTTACGAGCACATTTATGTTTATATTTATACTTTGCTCATCAACTAGACTCTCTTTATTTTTTATACTTTATGCTTGTCTGTATGAACATTTTTTAATTACACTTTGAGCGACCGCCATTTTTTACTACGTATGGAAATTAAAATTAAAATTGAAACTTGGCAGAGAAATTATTTAGGTCTTTCGGGAGAGGAACTGTGGGTGGTTTCGATTAAGAAATATCAAATGCTGGAAATCTGGTGGAGCAAAAACGGCCAGAAATATATATATGTGTGATATGATGATGAATAATGGTAGATGCATTCGATGAAAAGTAGACGTCATTTCTATCTTTCGAGAGTACATTTATCAAATGTTCGAAGATTTTGCTAGGTTTTTTGCAATCTTGCTGGAGGTATTGGATGAAAGAGCTCTTGTGAGACTCAAAGACAAGAAAAAATGGAGGTTTGAAAGGAATTAATAAATATAAATTAATATCTGGAGATAATGATGTTGTAGCGTGGATAATTGAAGGTAGAGTGAGGTAAAGGAGATGGAATTTATTGTCTGAGAGACGGCGCTTTTTATTAGTGGGGAGGTGTTACGATTGTCGTGGAAATTTTTTATTGGTTATTATTTTTATATTGATTTTAAAACTAAGTTAGTTTCAAATGTACTGATAAAAAATTTTAATTATTAAATTCTAAACGAATAATCAAATTTCTTAACATTAAAAAAATTATTTTTTTTTTTTTTAAATTGATTAAAATCTATTTAAATTAATAATTATAAATTATCTTTCTGATAGAAGTTAAAATTAATAAAATTTTTGGATTTTAGATCTAATATTTAATTCTGTCTTTAAATTAATCTTCCAAAATAATTATTTAGGTTTTTCTTATACTTGAAATAATTAAATTTTTTAAAATTTACCCAGCAAAAAATTTTTTTCAACTAAATCACGACCAACTTTTGGACACAACTTGATCCCACCAACTTTTAATAGCCAAATAATTTACAAAAGTAAGATCTTTAGCCAAAACCCATAACCCTCTTTATCTGGACAGGATAAAAGCGAGTTAGTAAGAATAAGAGCGACCTTGACGGGGTCGTAGTCTATACCATAGATCGAGATGATTACGGTGACTACTCCTACCCTCGGTTGCCAATCGCCGGGAGATCAGAAGAGCCGCCTTCCGCGATGACGGAGCGATCCCCGCGAAATAATCGGCGCATCTTTATATACACTCTATACAGCTACTCTCTGATCTCTGCTCTCGGACGGCCATTACGGTATCCACGGGAGATGGATTAATCTGGTGAGAGAGTAAACGCGAGACGATCAGCCCCGGGCTGTTTGAGACACTCGATATCTCTGCTTTTCTCAGCTCTTCAAATAGTAGTCCATACTATACGATATACTTCATACTACACACGAGATACTCCTCACTAGTGTTATAACATCGACGTCTAGTCTCATCTAGCTCCACTCAGACTCACCCATTAGCAAATAGAGAGTAAGGTATCACAAAGCGCCAGGACACCCTATCTGTTGTATATCTATGTATATCGAGTAAGTAGTCGATTTTGATCAACAGATACTTTAGAACACATACTTAACATTCTACGTTCTATACAATACACTCTACTCTAATTTTATTGGCTTAATATTTGCTTATACCGACACTCGACACCTCGCTGACAAATCCACTTTTCCACTCATCAGATAAAAGCTCACAAGAAATAAAAAATTGTAGACTGGCTCAAAAAATTCGTATAAATATTCTTGAATAGATTGAAAATGATGAAAAACATGTTTGGTGTTAAAATTGGCAGTAAAATTAAAGATTTAGAAAAAAAAAACAATTATAGTAAGGAAACTGCTATTTTTTTTATGTACTTTAAAACTAATTCTTGCAAAATACGATCCAAAATATTATTTGGGGCTATTAAGACGTTAATAATAGATTTAGATTATGAAAAAAATTTTTTTAAATTTTGGAATTATTTAATTAAGGAATAAAATACTCTAAAAAATATCTATAGTCATTATTTAGTAGTTTAACTCTCCCAAAAATTTTTTGAGATAAAAATTAAATCTTTTAATAAGTTACAAAATTCCAGAATTTGAAAAAATTTTTTTTTGTTAATCGAATTAAAAAAAAATATTTTTTCAAGGAATGAACAAATAATCAATTTTTTAAAAATATGGATGTAATGTTCCTGCATGAAAATATATGTTAGCTATCATACCTACCTATAATATTTATACCGAGATCAAATAAGTAGCAAGTATTGCGCTCACTCGTCAGGAACGTGGTGTGGTTGCATTAGTTTATTAAGCCGCGATCTTGGCCAGAAAAAAATAAAACCACCGTCGAGTATAGTAGTAGTAAGCAGAAAAGCAGAGGCAAATAAAGGGGCTGAGAGAAGAGGAGACACGATCCTTTTTTATCTTCCTCCCAGTCGCTCACCCGGTCATCTCAGTGCATCCGATGATAGTCTGGGCATTTTAGTTTTTGTACATATTACCTCAACCTCCTCGGGGGTTTATCCTCAGTGGTGAAGATTCAACACCGGCAAAAAGAACCAGTAGACTCCGTACCGGTGTATATCGTTTTGGGACCGCCGGCGTGTTGAGACCGTTTCACTCGTAATTACGAAATTGCTCCTTTGAAGACCCGCAGTATTACAACTACACAGTGGGCTGCCGATCTCCCAGATGCTCAAGCTACTCTTCTCATGATGCTCTGCACCCTAGTGCTTCCTATCTACTGCTCCCTATTTTTTCCTCCAATATGGACAAAGATGTGTCCTTTGATTCAAAAGACCTTCATTCTAACGGAAGTACTCTTCTCTCTTCACTTCTGACCCCATTAAAGTGTCTTATAATTATAATAAATCCTTCTAAAATCTGTCAAACTTTCTTTTTGAATCTCTAACACTCAAAAATAATTTTTATACTCAAATTTTCCTCAATAATAGCATATAATTTGATTTCAAAGGTCAAATGACTCATTTTTGAAGAATCCTTGCTGCTATCTAATAGAGTAATGATAATCATTCTTAATTACAAACGTAAAAAATTCTCCTCTCTGTAAGTACCCAGCAAAATAAAATTCCTTTTTACCTCAATCCATAAACTGTAGGCAAGTAAAGTAATCAACTAATACTAAACCACACTTATCCTTGTATCCGACAGAGTCTCCTGGAAAGTTGGCTAGCAAACGACTTTGCGGTTTGGCACCCCTTATCCATCCCCAAAGTCTCTCCCCGACTTCCTCCATGAAACTGGGAGCACCTATACATATCTATGTATCCACATATCCACACCCATATACATTTAAGTACCTCGGGGCTTTGATAATTCCACAGCACGCGTCGTCGCTTGAACTTAACTCCAGCCAAAACTACCTGCCACGAGATCGAGCTTACACATGTGTGACGTGACTCTGGATAAGTGGTAGCGTTGAGATCGCTCTAGTGCTCCCGTAGGAAAACTGGGATATCTGGAGCAAGAGCAGGAGCAGGAGCAACTGACACTTAACATACACATATATAATATATATAATATATGAAGCCAAGTGAGCAGATCTTCACGATCGGTTGCCCTCGGAGCTCTTTGTTCCATCAGACTGACGTCTTTCTCTTATTAGGATACTTCTCCAGTTGCTTGGGCTTCTATTCTGGTGGTGGTGGTGGTGGATAAAGACCGATCGAGATCAAGATGATGATGATGATGATGATGATGATGGTTTGATGGCAGCAGGAGCAGTGAGCAGTGGCGATTGCTCACCCAGAAGAATCTCAAGATTGGCCTTTGGCAAGGCGCACCATCATCCAGAAGAGAAAGGGATCGGATTGGATATGAGGGATTGGATTCACTCTCAAAAATGGTCAGACGGTTTCTCTACTCGACTGTGAAACCCATTATCGGTCACGGATGACGGAAAAGGAAAATTGCCGTGAAGAAACAGGTGCTTTTAGCTTTTTTATTCAAACCTCTACTGGCTCTGGGTTCTATACGGTACATAACATATGAAGGCACCGACAGTAAACATCCAGTACAGATGCAATAACAGCTCGTGTCCATAAATAGATTTTTATTGAAAGAAAATGATGGTCTATCAACCTTCCACCACCTTTATGTATTAAATAAAAATAAATATAAATATAAAAGTGAGGAATTATAATAATAGCAGTAATGATAAACGTAATAATAGCACATACCATGTAACACATATCCAACACCTGTGAATTATAGATATATCGACGCTATTGTATCCAGCATATTACTGTTGAATTTTATTCACGGTTTGTTGAGTACCACATGCAGCCAACAACGGGTTTAATTCTTCTGTTTTATTATTCTTTAGAGGGTATTTCTCAGTATCACGGTTCTCTGCATATGCCATATATATGGATGAATGTATGTATGTATCAGTCGATACATTCGTTTCCGGTTATCCTGGGACGTTAATCCGTGCAATGGAACTCGAGAATAGAGAGGAGAATCCTGGCTGGAGGCTCTAACTTTTTACGGATCCCAAAGGTCTGAATAAGAATAAGAAGCGAGAATAGTCTCCGGGGTGCAATTATCGATATCTCAATGAGAATCGTTTTCCAAGAGGGAAGAGGAATGTACCTACGCTCAACGAGTTCAGAGGTCAGAATGTATACTCGCACTGTTGTGAGGTATAGACATACCTATACCCGTTGAATGGTTAAAGTACTTCTTTGTAAGCCGAGGGGAGTATGTTCGAGGCTAAATATATATCTACGCCGATATGCTGGACGCGGTTTAACATTCCCATTACTATGCAACGTGCTATTCAGGTGTTAACAATATTGGAAATGTTATTGTTGCTGCGGAATTGTTTGCAGTTTTTTTTAGGAATGCAAATGTAGAATTAAGATGAGGAGGGATTAAATGAAAGGGTAGTAAGACCTGGCCGAGGGATATTTGTGAGAAAATGAAAAATGGAAATTTTAAACAAATTGTTATTGGCTTGAATAAAGTTCTAATTTATAAATCAACTGAAGAAAGTCATGAGAGTCACAAAATTAAACTATAAAGTCATGAAAAGTAGCAATATTTCATTAAAAGCGACGTCAGACGAAAAGTTAGTCACTCGACAGTAATTATTAGCGAGTCCTGCAGGAATACCAACTATACTTTTAGTTTGTTAAGTAATATTGATTGCATTCCTCTCCAGCACTTGGATCTCCACTTGTAATGTTTATGTGGATGCATATTTATGTGAAGTGGTGTAAGTGGTACATGAGCAGGCGTCTCCTGAAAGTTGATCTGCTATTCAGTTCAACAGCACTTTACATAATACCATAGAGTTGTCGAGGTGAGGTTCGCTTACTCCTTCTCTCTATCTTTTTCTCTCTTTGGTTGCTCCTCGAATAGTTGATGCTGAAAGGGACCTGGGGGAGGTAAACTCCGACCCGACCCTTCAACAGTTCAACAGCAAGTTATCTGTTTTTGCCGGAGCAGTACGAGTTACTGCAACTCATCCATCCGGTGAAAAGAAACCGGCCAATATACAACGTGTGCTCTTAAAACTAGTCGCGAAAAAAACCTACGATAAAAATCCACTTGGTTTGTTCCTTTTGAGATTCTCGAAGAAAAAAGTTGGAAAGCTCATGCTCATATCCAATCCAGGAATTGTACCGAGGGATCCATATCCAGATCCAGATCTAGAGTAAGAGCAGAGAGGCGAGAAGAAAACTGGATATCGATATTTATGGACTCAAATAAGAACTGAACCGACGGCAGAAGAAAGAAGAAAGAAGAAAGAGGTGGGAAGTGATATGACTGTGTGTAGTTATAGTTATAGTTATAGTTATAGTTACTGTGTGGTGGTGTGCTACACCAGAAGGGAGGTAGACCGTAAGAATCCGTTTCCAGTCGACGGACACTCGTATATCAGCACGCTCTGCCGCTATTTTAGGGCGAGAGAACCGAAAAGTCCGCAACCAGAGGAACAACCAGAGGAGAAATAACCGAAGAAATAACCAGGACTGCCGTAAGAACTGTGAGAGCGAGAGAGACTCGAAGATTAGCAGAAAAAGAGGAGCTATGTATAATGTATATATGCGCCGAGCTGTATAGGAGCCGGCTCTGGGATTTCATTTGCGGGGCAATAATTTTTCTGGCAAAATCGAGGGAATTTGCCGGCTTGCGACGAAAGGTTATTAGACAGCCCTCACCCTCACCCTCAGGTGGGAACGGCTCTGCATCGCATAGACCAGACGGAAGGATGAAGACTAATGGAAAAAATGAAGACAAGGTTATGCCTTATTATTTCTTTTGATGAATTCTCGGATTTCCATCTTGTTTCGAGATTTTATATTCAGAAAATTTACTTATAAAGATTGACCTGGTCATATTAGGCTATATATAAGAATAAAGACAAATTTTTATTATATTAACCTTATTTATTAAAATCTATCGATAAAAAGTTTCTAAATAAAAAATAGACAATTTTTAGTTTAAAGCTTTATTCTTTAAGTTTAAATCTTTTACAGCGAGATGATTTGGCGACTATGCGCCACCTGTTGGAGATTTTTGATACTAATTTTGATCGAGAAATTATATATCGACATATTACATTATTTGAAGCCTGATATGGGCATATTAAGTCAGATCAGGCCATATAAAAGTGTGATAGGATATGTAAAAAATTCTATATGCACCTATCAGAAAATTTTTTCACATGATACCTTGATTTAATGTTGATGTTGATGCTGATGAGAAACGGGTCTTCTATAACCGAAGCGAACCATTAAGCTGCTCATTTTCGTGTTATGTATAAGAATGTAAGAAAGAGGTAAGGATAAAGTAATTAGTTTTGCGAATAAGATTAAGCCTCGGTGATTATTATTTCCCTTCGGAGGCCTGCTCCAATTTGGCAATTTGTTTCGCACGCCTATCGATGCGGAGATGGTCCTTAGTGAGCGAACACATTCCTAACTTTATATTAGCGGATACTTTGGGTACGCTGGAGCTGAGGAGCTGAGGGTTATTAGGTGAGGGTGAGGAAGGGGCTTAACTGCTTGGAGTCAAGCTAAACCTGCTCGCGAGTCTGCACTTTGCACTGCAGTAGAACGGCAACGACTTCAGCGGAGATCAAGACAGAGAGAGACGTCGAGAATGAGGAGATGAACAAGGAGAGAGGATGGCTACAAAGGGGCCCATTGGACCCGTGGGAGCCACGCGCCTGTCTCGCGCCTCACGCCCCTCTTTCAAGCGAGATGTATCGCTGAGAGCCTGGAAATTCTTCAGTTTTGTGGAAATCTGGTTTTTAGAAACAAATTGATTTTGACTATGATTAATTATCATAACTACGTAATCAAAAAGCGACTTATTAAGCAATTATTCAATGCATTTTTTTTTTCTTCAAATTCTTAATTAAAAATTTAGATAAAATTAAACTGATCAAAAATAAATCTTAAACATTCTATTTAATGAATATTTATAAATTTATTCAATTAATCAGTAATATCATTTGGTAGTCTTTAATTAAGATAAATGAATAGATTTTTTTTGTCAATTTCGGCTCATCTGCAAATTAAATTGCAATGAAGTCATTGGATTTGCTAATGACCCAAGGACACGCCTTTTTGGTCCCTGAAATACAATATTTAGGAGTCATTATAATAAATTCGAAGTGAGGCTGTGTCCAAATACGTAAACGACGGCGTCTCGCGTGAGGATCCAGCGTCGAGCCCACGCGAATAAATAAAAATAAAAATAGAAAGGAGTGTACTGTTAAATATTAAATGTTTGTATTATATATAAATATATTAATAATATAATGGTGGATTAATGAAAGCAAAAAGTCGGGCATAAAACCCGTAGCTGATTGGACAGGTTGTGTGCGACAAAGTAACTTGTCTTATTGGTATCGGGTGGACGGTCTTTCGGTCATGGGAATTGACGACCGGAGATGTCTATATATTCATAATAACAATAACAATAATAATGATAATGATAATGATAATAATTTATAATGCTGGCAGCCAGTGGAGGCGATACGAGGCTGTAGGTAGCCGAAGTTGGCTCACTGGCGGGCTTAATTTCGTCTTATTTTATTTGCGCGAGCGATCAACCCTGAAATCGGCTCGTTCCGCGCTATCTCCGTCTATTCGCCGCGATGAGACGCCCATCATCACAAAGAATTAAACAGAGAAAGAGAGGACCGGAGAGTGAGAGATCATTGACGTCTTCGAGGCCAAGACTAATGTGATTCACATGATGACTACAATGTTTCCCGAGAGCCCGGGACTTACTCTCCTCTCTTCTCTCCTCTCCGCGATGCCGCGGCGTCTCTAACACAGGAAGTGTACCCACGATATCGAATCACTCGTCATTTTTCAGCGAGTCTCTCAACTCTTGGGTGTTTATTCCCACGCTCAAAAATATCTTACTATCGGTATTATATTAGTAGTCTCTGATGTATGAGCTATTAATTTAGCTTTTTCACCTCTGTTTTACCTCGTTATCTAACATACTTTCGGTGTTGAGACTCTACACGATCCACTTGGTATAATTTCAGAGATAAAATTCCGTTTCGGAGTAGATAATTTATAATTATTTGTCAATTTTTGGAATTTTCTCTTTGCATTTAAATCACGGCCAAAGGATAAGAAATACGATAAAAATAATAAAGATTTTTTCTACTAAAAATTAAATTTTTTACAAAAAATGTCTCTAGTAATTTCGGCTACCCAATTTTAAAACACAGTAACTGCAAAATTTTTATACCTAATTTTTTTAATATTGCTGCATTTTTTATAACTTTTAGATCTTAATTTCAAGGATTTTTTCTTAAAAATATTTATATTCAAGTATTTTTTATTCATAAATCAAATTTTCTGCCCTCCGGCTGGAAAGTGGCAACTTTCTGGCCGCTGCGCTAAACAAAGTTGCCACATTCCGGCTACGTCGAGCAGAAAAATAGTATACACACCTTGGTCAGTAAAAAGTAAAGCCTCAGACCACATGTTTGTCAACCTCGGCTTCGCCTCGGCCAACAATTACATGTGGTCTGAGACTTTTCTTATTTTACTGGCCTAGGTATGTAATATACTATTTTCATCAATTTAGCAGGCAAGCTTTTTTTTAATAAGAAAATGTTAGTTACTGTGTTTTGAAATTGGGCAGCTGATTTTTTGTATCTTCAATATTCTGTCCAAAAATTTAATTTCAAACAATTAAATACAATTCTTAACTCCAAAATTTTTCTTTTTACTTTTGAATTTAAAATATGGCTAAAAGAGTTAAAATATTATAAAATTGATAAGGATTTTTTTTTATAATTTAAATTATTAAATCATAAAAATTTTAATTAATTAAAAAATAACTCTTAAATTAATGTTATTTAATTTTAATACTCTCTATTGATGTATATTGCCGATATGTGTATGTTGATTAATAAATAAATAAATAAATAATTTTTTCGTATCTTTGATATTTAGGCCAAAATTTTAATTGCAAGCTTTCAGTAAATTTATGTGACCAAATAATTAAATAAAAAGACTATTTATGAAAAATCCAAGTTTGTTTTGAAAAATCAAGCCATCTATCACGTATAAGGCGATCCATTTTCTTCAGACTGGTACATTAAATCGAAAAAAAGGTCCATGAGGCTGACGCTCGCGGTACTCTCATCCTCACAAAGAGTATCGGGCGTAGGTGTCTTTCCCATGCAGACTGCTCACTTTTATTTTATTATTCAACTTTTTATCCTGATCTTTTCTTTATAGTGCCTTTGCTTATTCACCGAGTCTGGAGAGTCCCGATCGGCTCTCCTTGTCCAGGTCGTCCCGATGGGCGGCGACGGCCCCCGTGGTATATAACGATCCCATTTCGATCCCAGGATACCTCTGGTACATACTATCCAGCGATCCTCTCGCTCCTTATAAACATTAATCGCCGTTGATACCGGGCTCCGGTCGTGCGAATAAAAACACCGTGAAAAAAAAACCCTGGTATGAGTCCGGAGTGTAAGTGTAAAGGGGTTGATAGCCGGTGTATATATATAAATATACAAATATATGCCTACATCCAAGGATCCGAGCGTGGGCTGAGGTCCAGACTCCAGACTGGGCGCGTGTCTTTCTCGTGTATGCATACGAGGTCCATCACCGACATCCCAAGAAAGAGCAAGTACAGATCGAGAACCAGAGCTTCGATCTGGATGCTAAGGACCAAGGACCAAGGAGTTAACTCCAGAGCACATAATAGTATGTGTACCAATACAAGCTTGGTAGATTTGTATTCGAGAGTGCGGGTGGCCGCTGGCCGCTGACCGAGAGTGGAATCGCAGTTCACAGTATATACACTGTACAGTTCTCAAAAATTTATGGATGGCGCTTGGCCGCCGTGAGACCTCGGACCGCCGGCTACAAAGACACTAGGTGTTATTTCTCTCCTCGATCTTTAAAGATATTCTCATAATAATCATCTGCCGGGTTTGTATACGCTCTTTTGGCTCTAACATATCATCAGTTATTTTTTAGTCAATGTTATTGCTTTTAAAATTCCTAAGACGGATATTTTAACGAAACTTAAAGAGCCGGGTTCGATTCCTAGGCTAGGTCATTATAAATTTTTTTCAATTTTGCATTTTATTTTATAATAATAAATTTTATAAAGAATTAATTGTACTGATTGTTTAAATTAAAGAAATAAATGATTGAATTTGGTGGCGAAAAATTTTTAAAAGAACTGAATAATATCTTGGATGTTTAATTTAAGTGTCAGTGTTACAAGACAAGAATTTAAAACTAAAAGTTATTGACCAATATTATAATAGAGAGACAAAAAAATAATCACCGCTGATTTATATTTTTATATTTTTATTTTATCATTAATCTACGCTGTCAAGTCCGTGTCCTAACTTGAAACTAACCAGCGGCTCTTTTAAACCGATCGCCATTAGAATTGATGACACCACTTTCAAAATGAATAATTTAAATAAAATTACATTATATATATATATATAGATAGATATATATATATTTATTTAAAATGATCATCATCACCATCACTGTTTACAATAAATTTTATTCAAATGATTCAATTGAATAGTTTTAAATAAATATCATTCATTTCTTAAAGGGATTATGTTAATCCCGTTTTATGCCACGAATTTCAATAAAAAAAAGTATCATGTCATATATATTACTTTTATACATTTATATACAGTGCCCGAAGTTTCCGTCTTAAATTTAAGAGAATTATCTTAATTTTTTTATTTTTTTTAAACCGCTTGGTCATCACCATTAAATTTCATATGCCGATATATTTCTATTGGCTAGTTTAATTCCGGGAATAGTAAATTTGAAAATTCGGTAGTTAAAATTATAAATTCAAGGCTGAGTATCGAATAAACTCATTAAATAAATAAACTACTGTTTGTTGGATTTATTTCTGTTTCGTCGATTACCAAACGGGAAAATAAAGTCATAAATATCGATAATTTTTAAATTCAATGTTGAAAACCGTCCGAGGTCTTTAGTGTTTTAAAAAAAATAATAACAAACTTAAAAAAAAATTTTTTCATTAAAATTTTTTTATTTTTTAAAGAACTTTAAGAAAAATAAATAGAATTATTAAAAAAAAAAATTGTAAGTATTATTTTTATGGGTCAAAATTTTTTAAACTATGAAACTAAGTTATCAAAAATTAAGTTATTCACAAATAACAACAATTATCTTGGTAATTTAATTAAATTTATCTTATACACTATTATTTTTATGGCGTGTTTTAATTTCCATTTAGCACTTATTGCTTGGGAACGTTGATAAGAATAATAAATTGGACAAACACACGACTGTTACTTTAAACTCACCTTCCTCTGGCTCTACCTCAATATTTATTTTATTTTTTTCTCCTAAAAGACCATCAGGAGAAAAAGAAAAAGAAAGACAAATAACACAAGTTCTCGCGTGACTCATCTTTTTTTCAGTGTCGCTGACCCCTTTCCTCTTTCTAAAGACCAGATAAGAGGAAACTTTGGTGGCAAAAGTGTACCGCTGATCCTCGTCCTCGTCCTGACATAGACCGAGATAGAGACGAGGCCGGGGGCAGAGGGGAGGCCGAGAGTTTTCTCTTAAATAGCAGAGCTGTTCTGGGATTGAGAGGTCATCGGGCCTAGGGGAAATCGAGGAAAAATGTCCCTGGTGCCTAACGGGAGGTGATAGCTGACGGGATGAGCCCCGGAGGCAATATCTTGAGATCCGGGCGATCAGAACGGCACCCTCCCCCCTAGCCCCGTCCTCCCTAGTTTTGTGCAATGCAGACTAAGACTAAGACTGAGACTAACTGCCGAAGAACGAGAGTACAAAGCGATATCGCTATCAAGACCGCCATGAACATTCGACATTCCCCAGGCAGCTGTGACGATTTTTGATCTGAATCGTGACTGTGATCTCGTCTCCTTCTTTCCTACCCTTTATCGCTCTACTCAGCCATAGAGCAAAAATGAAGTTTTATTTAAGTGCTGAGGCTGAGGGAAAATCAAAGTAGGCGTTTCTCAAACGTGTTATATGGATTATATGTACTGTTTCGTTATATATGTCTATTATGGCTCTCGGAACTCAGGAAAATGAGGGCGCGTCTATTATACATACAGATATAGATGTACTGATAGTTATCTATGTACCGAATACTGACACGGCAATGATTCGTATCGAGCAAGTTCAATATTTATTCATGGCCCGTGAGAACCATTGTATATTACTTACATATTATGGATAAATACATAAATGTATACAAACTAATGTCAAGTTTGAGATAGGTATAGATATAATTTAATATGTGTTTATATTCTAAGCCTTTTTTCTATCGTTCGGTTAAACATCTAAAATTCTTTACTGGAATTCTAATTTTTGGATTTTTCTTGTTTTGCTTATCTAATATCGGCTGTTAAAAATTGATTTTGTAATTGTAACAAAAAATGTGAATTTTTTCAGTGGTATGCAAAAAAATATCCATCAAAATTAAAAATAAAAAGTTCTTAGATTTGGTTGTCAATATTTGAACTTGGAATTATTTTTCTTAACTCTTTCTACTAAAAATTGGATTTAAAATTAATTTTGAGAATTTTTAGTTTATCAAGTAATTCAAAAACTTAATTTTTGAATTTTTTATTTGAATATTTAAACTAAAGATGGTATGTATTATTAAGAGAATAAGCAAAATTTTGTGGCCAGTGTATTTTTATATAGTCAATTTAAGATGATAAGTATTTAAGCTGCATTCGAAAATGCTCTATCTCGAGAAACATAATTAAGAAATGACCTTGTATCTCGTGAACTATTGACATTTTTTAAGATATAAGCTCATCTTGATGTTACACTCACCAAGACCTTTCATTTGAGTACCCACATCAATTTTTCATATATTTATATATATTTTTAAAGATATAAGCTCATTCTGACGTTACACTCATCAAGACCTTTCATTTGAGTACCCACATCAATTTTTCATATATTTATATATTTTATATATATGTATATATGAAAAATATATCAAAATGCATGTGGGTACTCAAATGAAAGCTCTTGATGAGTGTAATATCGGGATGAGCTTATATCTTTAAAAATGTCAATAGTTAAAAAAGTACAGTGCAATTTAACAAGAGTCACTATTTAATAAAGCAAAATTTTATTCATTTATAGTTCACAAGTCACGAAACAATTGAAATAAAGCCTAATTTTCAAAATTTTAATTCCTATAATCAAAAACTTATTCAATATAATCTAAAAAATTTTAATTTTAATTAAAATACTCGAAAAAAAATTTCTACGGACATATTAACTAAACGTAACACAATTTAAAATAACAAATTAGAAACGCGATACACATAACGATCCATAAAGACCTTTATCGTGGGCTTTTTAATTCCCTTTTCCTGCTCTTTTGTAAGAGTGATCCAGCGTCGACCTAATGAACTTTATCAGGCACTCAGATGATACACTATTATCATTATCATTATAAAATACATCAACATTATTATACACCGTCTTGGCTTATTGTCTCGTTTATTAACGCTAATAGGTATTGTCGGTAACGGAGAATATGGAACGACGACGGGTTAACAAGTGATATCACAAATTTAGTCTCCTCTACTTATACTGGCATATTATATGAAGTGAGCTCGACCAATAAACCAACTTGCCAGCATTATCTTCATTGAGCCAGACGAAATTAAACCGACTAATATATAATATGATAGAAGCATGCACACGAGTGTCGACGCGATGCATTTGCCCCGCGGTATTCTCGATACATATATAAGAAAGTTGAGGACCCAGAGGAGAGACAAAGCAGTTAAATAATAAAATATAATAATAAGATAAAGAGTCAAGCCTCAAGACTCAAGACTGAGACAAAGAGGAAAAATAATGTGAGAGGAAAGAGCCAGAGGTTCATCCAATATATATGTGGGAGTCTTAACTCCGGAGACATGCGTGGGTCGGACCGGAACCAGGATGATTCACGTCTCACCATAACCGCGACTTTGCCGTCAATACCTTTGGCCAACGTCTTGCCTTTAACTAGTCAAGCGTCGAATATTCCACTGGAGAATTGCTATTAATATTGCTATTACGTTTAATGTATATTTATATACTTATACATGCATGAATTTAATGTAATATATGTAGGGTAGAATTCATTAATGTCGCTCGGAATCTTTGAGCCAGTTGCAAAGAGCTTTCGAGCTTTTCGATAAAAATCCTTCAATTGTAAAAATATATTACGGATTTTTGCTAATCTCACGCCCTCGCGCTTGCTTATAAAACTTTTGAAGTGGAAGTCGAGGTTTCAGAGCAGTGCAGAGAGAGACAATGGTGCGTGGGCAGGAACACCGTTGGCGTGCGCCGAGCTCGTATGTGTTATGTGTATGAATATATGTGTATATATATATATATATATATATATATATATATATATATATATATATATATATATGTACACCCTCACATTAAATTAAATATCCCTGTGGCTATCGCGTTAAAGCGATTACTTCCGACGTTCGAGCAAAACGAACAGAACTCTACTAACTCATCCTCATCCATGACCCTGGACATGTTTAATGTACTGTGTGGCATCTATTTTGTATGATGTGAAAAGGGTGTTTTGGCTTTTAGGTCCGAAATTCTGTGGATTGATATTGTTTTACTAAAATATGTATTCAAGTGCTCAAATTTTTGATATTTTCCATAAAATATTACCAAAAATTGGTATTTTCAGGATAAACAACAATAAAATTAAGTATTTTACAGGCAGTAAAGTAAAAATGGTCATATGGTTTAAAAATAATGATATTACTTGCACTTGAGATGAATAGTCATGATCTTAATTTTAAATTATGATATTTAAAAATGATATTAATTTTAAAGATGTTCAATCTATTTAAATATGATAAAATTATATAATAATACTGTAAAATATCCTTTAATTGATAAACTATTTTTTATAATGTTTATGTGAAGAGTCAAGTTTCAAAAAGGTATCTTTTCATTTTTGATTAATCGACACAAAAAACTGGTTATCTTCAATTATTAATATTTTTATTGAACTTTTTTAATTTAGCTATAAAGTTCTATCAATTATGAATCTACAATTCAATTTTCATTAATAAATCTTTATAATTCTCGAAGTAATTAATATTTAAAATATTAAAAAACTGCTCTTTTAAAACATGAAAAGATACCCTTTTGAAAATCAGCTGCTCAATTTTACTTTTTTTAATTTTCAAGGTTACCATCTTAAGTCAAAATATGAAACAAAATCAAAACGTCAAAAAAATTGAATATTTTTTATTCTTTTCCAAATATCAAATTATTTTTTACCATTTAAATTAATACTTTAACAATTAATTGAAACTATTTCGATTTTATATTAACTATTCAAAAAAAATCTATCTTTATCAAAAATGATTTATGTTATTCGACGTAAGTCAATAATAAAACACACTGACAGAAAGATTTGTTTCTAGTTAAAAAAATTTGTTAATATTTAATAAATCATTTGTTAGAAGCCATTTGTTAGTCCTTAACAAATATATCTCAGTATTTAAAACGATTTATTAATATTTAATAAATGAATATCAGATTTATTAAATACAAACAAATCATTTTAAATACTAAGAAATATTTGTTTAATACTAAAAAGTCGTCTCTGATAAATGATTTATTAACTATTACCAAATATTATTTAATAAAAAAAAATTCTTCTATCAGAGCAAAATAATTAAAGTACTGAAATTTGACTGACAAAAATCTAGACTTATTATCAGAGTCTGAGCAACAAAACACCTTACGTCGCGTGGCTCTTATTATACGAATTGCATTCCGGGAGAAGAAAGATACAGATACAGCATCAGCAGCAGCAACCATTAAAGACCGGTCGGAAGCAACCGCATTCCTCCGGAATTCCGTGGGTACCAATCCAAATCTCCGCCTTTAACTCTCGTCCTTTCCCTCCACTGTCTTTATCTCTTCCCTCGACTTAACTTATATACACACATAGAGAGATAAGTATATATGCCTTGTCTTTGACTGGAGATCAGGAGCAGCAAACACTGGTCTTGCTCTTTGGTCCTGTGTGCTTGAGGAAGAGGAAGAGGAAGAGGAGAGCTGACGATGAGTATGTCTGGATCTGGGCTGTCGACGAGCCACTAAACTACCCGCAAAACCCGTCTGCTGTATCCTCCATCCATCTATCTATGTACGTGGAGGAGTCGAGCTTCTGGAGTCTGCAGCTATTCGTTAGCCTATTTATGTTTGTAATTACAAAGTCTTCACCGAGTTCTCGCCTCATTCCCCTTTGCTTGGGTTTGTTTGGACTCGCCTACTCCATTCGTCTGCTTCTGTACTTCTCAGTACATGCATAACACACGTACAAGGAGATGGATAATGTACATTGCTGTACTCTCTTGCCGAGGCATACCTGAGCACTTGAGATCTCTACCTGAAGCTTGTTCCTAGATCTGCTGATGATGCTGACTAGACTCTGTGTAGACGTGAATCGTCTGATTTCAAACTAGATTCTATGTTAACAAAATTATCTAAGCGACAAGATAAATATCAATTCAGTCATTTGTAAATTTATCGTTATTTTTTTTTTTTTGTGATTACATTAAAAGCTTATTTTGATTTCTACAGTTGTAATCTTTAATTTTTTTTTGTATGAAATTTAAATCAATATGTATTTAAAAATAATTTTGATAAAGAAAAGTTTGTTAAAATTTGATAAAATTCATGAATAGTACTTTTAAATGAGTTGTACTTTTCATGAGTTATACTTTTTAAACTTCTATGTCATTAAATCCATTTTTATTAATGTTATAAATATTTTTTGACTCTCTAAATAAAAAAAAAATGAAAGAACAAAATTAAAGGACTAATTAGTCACTATTAAATGATCTAAATTGTTAACTGAGTAATTTTTTAATTTTTTTTTTGAACCTCTAAGGAATTGAATTGCTATTACAGGTCAAAAGACCCAAAAACCTGATTATCTCCAAAAATTATTTGACAATTCAGTTGTTCTGAGTTCCTTTCAACGTCTAGATAAATTGAAAACAAAATCCGTACAAATTCAATACTAATATTTCTATAAAGTCTACAAATAACAAAAAATTACAGAAATTTATCGTTATTATTGTTATTATTTTTTATTGATTATATTGAAAGCTTATTTTTATTTCCACAGTTATAATCTTTGATTTTTTTTATGAAATTTGAACCAAAATATATTTAAAAATGGTTTTGATAGAGAAAAATTTGTTAATATTTGATAAATTTCAAGAATAATTATACTTTTAAATACTTTTTAAACTTCTTCTATTTTTTGACCCTCTAAATAAAATTAAAGGACTAATTAGTCATTATTAAATGATCAAAATCGTTAACTGAGCAATTATTAAATACTTTTTTGAACCTTTGAGGCTTTGAATTGCCGATAAAGGTCAAAAGACCCAAAAATTCTGATTTTTTCTAAAAATTATTTCACAATTTAATTCTAAGCTTCTTTCAACCTCTAGATAAATTAAAAGCAAACAATACTAATATTTCTATCAAGTCTACAAATAACAAAAAACTACTGCCAAGAAGAAAATGAAACCCCTCTTACTACCATCCACAATGATAACATCCCCAGTATATCACACCAGGCTATGATTACCCACCGATGACTTGACGCTAGCAATTAATAAGACGTCGGAAAAAGTTGTAATGAGAAAATATTGGATCTCCTGTCCCGCGCCCGAGATATAATAGTTACGTGCGAAACCGATAATAAAAGTTTGTTTGAAAGCGCGATGAGAGTTTTGCTCGGCGAACCTTGAGGAGTAAGCTCATCTCAGGTCCCTCTTCCCAGAAGATAACCTCAGCTATTTACCGAACAATAGCCCTCCGCTCGGTAGATCAATGAAGCTGTCGCCCGAGCTCGCTACAAGATTCTCGCCCTAAAAATCCTAAATTAGCCGGCTTTCATCCACACATTATTATCATTATATAACCATCATCATCATTAAATTATTATTAGAAGAGCAGGAATGCAAAGGCACAAAGAGGGTGTAGGATAATTTATGTGCAATTTCGCGGGCGATGGCGAATTTTCGCGCTTTGAGCCAGCACAGGCAATAAAGTTGGCGTCAGACGCACGAGGACGGGATCACCAACGGGGGTGCTACGAACCGTTGTCGGTATCGGTATCGAGTAGGGTAAAGGGAGACGAACAACGGATGGGCTGAGCCAATAGGGCTTTTACATGGAATTGAATATCCAAAAACTAAAGCCTTGGTATTAGTTATATATTGTACGATGTATGTGCAGTGCATATAATACCTTTATACCTTTATACCTTACACTACGTACAACATTAATTAATGCATGAGATTTTTCCAGAGAGATACGTGACAACATCGACGCACTGGTACCCTTCTGCACACAAACATACATGTGTGTTGTCGTTATTATCATTATTATATGTGTTGTGTCCGGCGTTGTTGCTCCGTGTCCATGTCCGTGCGTGTTCGTACGCGCTAAGCTCGACATAGACAGACGTACAGTATCATACAGATACCACACCAGACACATCAGTGAGTTTAAAACGTCCCATGGGAATCGCGTGGGTAGAATCGATCGATCGATCGACACTGCCGCCAGTATGTATGTATATGTGATAGGGTTCGCTCGCGTGTCTCTCGTCGTCGATCGCCTCCTCCTCTAATTTTTTATTTTTTTTTTTATTTTCTCCCTTTTTATCTCTGTCACGCTTTTACTCGCTCGCTGCGGGATGTTTTCGTCTTTATATTAGCTTTGAGTTGTATTGGCTTATATTGCCCTCTCGGTCCGATGTACACTGTACTCTCGGACGGAACAAATCCAAAATGGACTTGCCGCCGGCGCCCGAAGAAGATTTATGACGAGCCAATGCAAATTTATCGATATTTTATTCCGTCGCCTCTTCCACGTCGTTTCATTTTCGCGTCGTTTTCACACGGGACTTTATGCACGTCGACACTTTGGATCAAGGCTTTCAAGGAGGTGATTTCGAGGTGAGATATTGGGGCTAAGGGGTTAGAGAGAGAGAGAGAGAGAGTAACTAGCAAGTTTAGACAGTGGTTTTCTTTGGTTTAAACAAGAAGTCATAGAGAGAATTTTTTCAAGTGAGGAGATGTTACGGAAAAGTTTTAATAGCTATATTAATATTGGCTTCAATATTTCTTACCATTTAAGTTTGTAAGGACAGTAATTGTAAAAAATTCACTCACCTGCAATAGAAAAAAAAAAAATTTTTATTATTAACATACAATTTACTAATAGCCCACATGAAAAGAAAATATAAAAAAAATGTGTTAAAATAAGGTAAAAGCCCCAATAGATCATCACGTATCAATATATTTACAAATATAGGTATACATATTCAAAATATATTTTTTTTATATTTTAAGATATATCTTTATTAATATATCTAAAATATATTTAAAATATATTTTGATGTATAAAATATATATGAAAATCGGCCAAAAGTTAGTTATTAAAAATATGTTTACTATACATATTTTTTATAGATTTTTAATGTATTTAAAATATATTTTTTATATTTTTCGACACATAATTTTTTTTTTCATGGAGGAGATTTTTTGATATTAAAAAAAATATATTATTAATTAATTAATAAATTGTTTCTCAATAAATTTACTAATAAATAATACATTGTTTAAATCTATTTAAAAAAATTAAAAAAAACAATATTTTATAAAAAAATAATTAATTTTTGGAACATTATTATCTCATAATATTGAAAGAAAAAATTTGGTTGAGAGCTCCTTATAAATATACCCGGCAGATGACAGAGTAATATAAAGTACAAAGATATGCCCGGCAGTCAGAGCGTAATCCTTAATATTAAGCTGGTAAGTGACATTTGAAGTTTTTAAAAAATAGCGATGATATCACTTGAAGTTATGAGTATCATCAATTTCCATCTTATTCACCGTTTGCCGCGAATGCAAGGAAATATACGCACACAAAAAAGGTATAATGTCAAAAAAAGTTTACTACCAGTGGATATCTTTTCTCGGGAGTTTTTACACCGAATGAAGAACTGTGCCCGGCACACATATAATAGAGTATAGAGTAAGGAGTAAAGAATAAGAGGATGGCCGGAGCCGTGGAAAACGACTAGAGCTGAATCCATTTAAATGAATCCCTCGGAAATATCTCCCGCGGGAAAGAAAAAGATAAAAAAAGCTTACAGATGCTTTTAACATTTTTCTCACCTCGTCTTTACTGATATTACTGATTTGAATTTCGCCATACTCTCGAGTTCCATCATAATCAGAGATTAACGGTGCATGAGCTCAATCACTGATATTAACCGAACGGGTGTGAGAGCCAGAAAAAGGCGTACGGTATTAGAAAAACTAAGTTAGATAAAGAAGTGAATAGATAGTTTTATGTATTACTTTACTTTACTTTATTTTATGGGTAAGTGGCTATCAAAGCAACTAATGTAATCATATTTACTACCAATGTTAGTGTTTAGATGTTTGTTTATGACAATTATATGTTTGCATATCGAGAAAGGTATATTGCTGCAATTTCGCTATAAACCAGACCGGAGGAGACTTTAGACCTCAATAGCTCCGTGAAATTAAAGAAAATCGATAGACTGTGAAGATAAAATCACGATTATGAAATGATACATTCTTGATACATTAGATGTAAGTAATTTATGATTTTTTTTTAATGAAATTAAAAAACTCAGCGTAAAGACGTAAAATTCTTTAATAAAAACATGAATTTTTCTGCAAAATAATTTTATTCTTGTATTAACAATATTTCTTTTGAATCTATATTATTAAGAGAATAAGCGAAATTTTGTCGCCAGTGTATTTATATGATAAAATGAGTTTTTATGGAAAAGTCTTGACCTGAACTTGTGCCTTTTCGCAGTATCATATCATTCTCATCAATTTATTAAGTATTGAGCACTTGAAAATGCTCTATCCCAGATACACAATTAAAAAATGACTTTGTATCTCGTGAACTATTAACATTTTTAAAGATATAAGCTCATCCCGATGTTACACTCATTAAGAGCTTTCATTTGAGTACCCACATGCATTTTGATATATTTTTCATATGTATACATATATATAACATATAAATATATGAAAAATTGATGTAGGTACTCAAATGAAAGGTCTTGATGAGTGTGATGTCAGGATGAGCTTATATCTTTAAAAATGTCAATAATTAAGAAAGTACAGTGCACAATTTAACAAAACTCATTATTTAACAATTTACATCCTTCGAAAATCTTTCTTGATTTAAGTAAAATTTTCTTTCAGTGTACAAATATTTTCCAACATTCGTTTGAAAAGTAAAAGTTTGATAAATGAATTATCTGGTAAAACGATAATTTAAAAAGTAAGTTCTTTTATTTTTATCTCGACTCAATAAATTGGTAAAAACGAAACATGGAGGCAAAAGAGAAAAGCCAGGTTGCTGATCTGGCCAGTTTTTCATCGGGGATTATCGGGATTGCGGGATAGGGCGAGCCTATGAAAAATTAGGCAGAGGCCGACTCGGTGGCTCTACTGGCTATCTATCGGCGAAAACTCTCGAAAAACGATAAGTTTTAAGAATAGAGCGTACACACGCGGGAATATAAGTCTCAGGATTATTGAACACCGGCGTGCCAGCTACCAACAATTTCGCAGCATTACACACTGGTGAGGATATCGAGGTATTTTTAGTGGGCTCCATGTACGTGGGTATGCGTAGGATTAACGCGGGCGTGTTTCTGTTAAAAGCCGATGGATTTAGCGATAGGTAAGCTACCAAATCGGCCTCCACCGCGATCAGTAACCGCCATATTTCACCGATCCAAGTGCCCATTATTTTTCCCAACACCTTCTGAGCCACTGCACAACTTTCAAATCCTCCTGAGCTGTGTATGAAAACTTGTACAGCTCACAGACTACACTACATGTGGGTGTGATGATAATAAATGAGTGAGTGAAGGATTTTATACACAATTGGCAAGGGCTCCGGCTGATGAGCCACTCAATTATCGCGATAACTCAACCTCAAAATAAATTAAAAGTCTCTACTCTTCAAACAAAGAGAGATAACGACGAAAGTTTACTTAAGATCCAGGCATCCAACCGACTACCGCCCTTTTTTATTTTACTTTCTTCATCATACCCAGTTCTCCAGCGAATCAAGCTTCGACACCTGCTGTTAAAGTACTTTAAGCAATAAACCAACTCACTGAACAGAATCCCATCTCACCAAAATAAAAAATATCTATTTTATAAATACATTTTCAATTACAAAATAGAAACTTCGGTTTTATATTTATTACTTTTTTTTATGAGTTTTAAAATTTAAAGTGTTAACCTTGTTTTTAAAAAAATGTTGAGTCATTTTAGATTTTTCAATTCAAGAAAAATTACTTAATAAATTTTCATTCTTCTTGTTATTTATTATCATAATGTCGGCAAATTCAAAAGCCTCATACAAGTGTTTTTTATTTAAAATTTAATCAATTTTAGATCAAATATTTGTACATTCATATCAAAAAAATTTTTCTTTAAATAAAATTTCTAATTCCATTAAAACTCTATTTTTCATAAAATAAAATATTCAAAAAGTTTCAACACAAAATTTATTATCAATAAACCTCTAAAAAATAATTATAAACGTACAAAAATAAAATAAACTTTTCTAACAATAAATATTAATTAGCGCACTACCCAATAGTAACAATTTTAAAACTTTTATTCCTCCGAATCTGCTCTAAAATTTTTATCAACACCATAAATAAAATTAAACAGAGTTTCTATTCACTTAATATTACCAGTAACCGTAAATAAAATTTTTTCCTCTGATCCACAATATTCAACCGAAAAAATGATTGTCCTAGAAATATGATTTAGCATTACGGAAAATAGAAACATTAAATGAACTAGCGTGACACAAAAGTTACCGTTGGTTATATCATCGCCGCCCACTTCCCTCTGTTATATATTTACATCCATGTGCCCATGAGTATCCGGCGGTTATCGACGAACGGAAGCATAAGGACGCGGCCCGGCAATTTGGTGTTTGAAACAGTTTCGCGAATATTGACGCTCCAAGCACATTTATTATCATTATAATCCATCCACACATGTATCACCGGATTGCGTAGTACGTTTAACTTTTTCATCCACCAACTATTATTCTCTTCTCTTCTGTTATTTATATTTATATTTTTATTTTCACTCCCAAATCGCAATAACTGCAACATATGTGCTCGCTAAGTCGACAAACTGCGTGACCAGGGAGGACATGTGTGTCCCATCGATTTATTGGCTGTACACAAAACAACCTGGATATGGAGCAGCATGCCAGATCGACGGCTAATCATCGGTGTTGGGTGCAAAAGCTAGCTGACAAAACCGGACTGCTATGCGACATTCCAGTTGGTAAGAAATCCGAGACGACATTCACCATCACCGTCATTATACATCATGACCATCACAATCGAGAATCGAGAACTGTAAGCCGAGAGGACAGTATTTATATTCGATCAGCACACCGGACGTCCGGCACCAGGCATCAGGAAAAACGCGGTGCTTTATTCATTCAATGACGACATACCTGTGCGTAACTTTTATGACACACGTGTGGTGTAAGTCTGTGCCCGTGTACCTGCGAATTACACACTCTCCATCATATAAACTTGTATATTGTATATGTTTTATAGCATGCATTAATGTGCATCATTGACATATCTAGTGTCCAGCGTTTCCGTTTGTCTCTCAATTCATTCACTCGATAAATCACAGGCTCCATCCCGCATATAAACGGCTACTACGCTGGTGTACACCATCAACTTCTAGTATATATCTTCGTGTTACTCCACAGTCGCCTAGTTCCGTTGAATCATGGCCATGACGCTTTCATCCACAATAGAATGGAGAATACACAAGCGTGTATCTGGTTATTGTTGTCGCAGCTCCTACCTCTCTATTCCTCCCTCGGTTTTTGCCGTTTGTGCAATGAAAAAAACCTACTTGATGCAAGAAAATATTCTCTTGAAAATTTTAATCTTGCTTTAAGATATTCAGCAAATAAAAATTTTCGATAAAGAAATAAAATTCTTTATTCTACACTGATAGAAGGATTTTTTTGTATTTAAAAAGATTTGTTAATATTTAATAAATGATTTATTAGAGGATAGGTCCTTAACAAATATTTATTAACAGTTAATAAATCATTTATTAGCAGCTTATTTTTTTG
>CAJNRD030001122.1:22210266-22225816 GCA_905319865.3 Cotesia congregata
ATTAAATTTTTAGTATTTAATACCCCTGATCAATAAAAGTAACAGCTTGATATAGTACATATATAATAATGTTCTCTCTATAACATAGAATCACTCAACTTTTTTTTATTTATTACATTTATATTTTTATTGATACAATATAAAAGCCTTAAGGGCCGAAAGTAGTATCAGAAGTACAACAAAATCCGCTTCTTCATGAATAATAATAATAATAATAATAATAATACAAAGTATGCGATAACAAGAAGCTACTTGGACAACGGCTCGTATTACCACCATACCTTTACTTTTATTCGCCAACGGTGAAATCGATGGACATTTGATCGGCTACATAAAATATACGATATATTATTAAACATTATGTCGTATTATGGTATATATACAACGCGACGAAAGTCGTCCATCGATATTTTATTTAATTCGTTCTTTACTTGTATTATAAAAGAGCCTCAGGCATTTATTTATTTATTTTTCGATTTTCAATTGGTCGAGAAGTCCATCTACAGATAACACACTACCGGATTCTGAAGATGTGATCTGACATGCTTGCTATATTATTTTTTAAATATTATAAAAGCTACCATTCAAATAAAAATCTCCATTTATATAAGCTTTTGAAACCTGCAATTATACGTGCATTTGTGAAAGGCCCACGCAATTCTTCAGATATTTTTTATCTTGACCATTACACATGTTTATTCATATATTTTTACTTCTAATTATCTTGTAAGTTATTCTTGTACACGGAAAAAAAAAATTGACAAGAGAAAAATTTTTAAACTTGCACTGATAGAAGGATTTTTTATCCTTCTACCAACATCGACCACCAACAAAATATTTGTTAACTATTAACAAATCTTATTTGGTGGAAATAAATACTTTTTTCAATACACAAAAGCTTATTCTTAATAGTTACAAAAATTTTGTTCTCATAAAAAATTGATTTAGTTAATACTAACGAATATTGTTAATAGTAAAAAAATATTTTTTCCACCCAAAAAAATATCTGAAAAAGATTTTAATAAATTGATTTATTAAATACAAACAAATCCTTCTATCAGTGTAGAATTTTATTATTAATCCAACTAACCATATTACTATTTTCAACAAAATTACCTATGTTTTACCCAACAATTCATTTCTCAAGGATTAAAATACTCGGTAACGTCAATTCTCGATATTACCCACTTGTTTCAACAGTATCAACAATCCTCGGGTTTATATTATTTTCTATACTTTCAAAACAAGTTTCAAATCCTTTTCAAATGAGAAATTTCTCTACTAAGAAACAATTTTCTAACCAAACCTTAAAGTTCCCATCAAAATGATTTGATTCTTACATCAGGACCATTTCTCTCTAGTTTTTTCGATCCTAAAATCGTGTATCTGGTTATTGTTGTCGCGGTGTTTTCTCTCTTTCCACCGTTCCTATTAACTCGGTGATAAATACAGCGGAGGCGGATACCCTACAGAAGAACCTGGAAAATAGACCGGGATAAATAAGAGGAGGAAGAGCTGAGAGGTATAGACCGTCCATGTATATCTATGTCTAGGGTGATCCCAGTGGAGAGGAAGCGAGCTAGCGTTAGCATAGCCAGGCCACAGGCGCTAATTCCCAGCACTCGAATTCGAGCATAAATCACCGGCAGGCGCCGTGAGACTACCTCTTTGATCGTATATATCTACGTCTGTGTCTGTATAGTTATACAATCATGATGTTGGTGGTGGTGCTGTGGCATACGCCGGGGTCAACTTGCTCGCGCTCACGTACCGCGTTAACAAGCTGCCGTACAATGGCTATTATCGTCCTCGTTCCCTCCTCCTCACTTACTCCTTTTCCTATCCGCGATCTCCCCCATCCTCTTCTATCTCGGGGCAACAACAGCCAGTGTAGTGTATACATAAATATATATATACATAATATATATCGAAGCTGGTGGCTCTTCTCCCTTCTGGAGGCCAGAAGCTGCTGGAGAGTCGGGTCTACGCGTAGGTAACTACCTACAGATCCAAATTACACCCCAGCAAGCCATAATTCAGGGTGTCTTGCAGTTGGAACCCGCGAAAACCATGGCACGCCCCAGTGAGTCAACCACACCGATCTTAAATTCTCGGTCCCCGATTCCGATCCGAGATTATTTGTCAAGCTTTTTGCGATCCCGAGCTTCTGTTCCTTTTTTCCAAGTCATTCATTTCCTTCTTCATGGTCTGCTCTGTTTTTTACGTTTTGCCCTCGCCCTTTTTTCACCGTTCGATCTCTATGGGTTGGCTCTCTATCAGACTCACGTAACGGAGCTTTTCCAGGGCATTCCAGTCACGATTCTCTTCCAGCTCGGGAATGCGAGGCAACAGCATACGCGACTTTATATTATACCCTAGCTGGTATAGAGTATGGAGTCGAGGAGTATGTGTACGGCCAATCTAATTTGGTAAGACCAAACCCTCGAGTCTTTTACCTTCTTCGGGGTATTATATATATATATATATATATATATATATATATATATATGTGGTCGCGACTTTTGTGCAAGTGAGACGAGTTCGAGATACGAGACCAGATGGAGACAAGAAACTGACAATGACGAAGACGAAGACGATGAGACACTTTCCGGATATTAAACTGACGTTGACTTTTGTGCAGTGAGACGAGTTCGAGATACGAGACCCAGATGGAGACCAAAGAAAATGACAATGACGAAGACGAAGACGATGAGACACTTTCCGGATATTAAACTGACGTTTTTTCTTGAGGTAATTTCCTCTTTGGGATCCCTTTCAAAAATCTATAGTGGAAGTTCACGAAGTCTAACAATGTGGAAGTGAGTTTGGGTTGGAAGATTTGTGAAAAAAAAATTGAAAAGTGAGCTACTGAACAATTTTTAAAATAAAGAGACAATTGTCTATAATTAATACGAAAAATTTTTGAATCAAGTAAAATTTCTCAGTTCAAGAATTTTTTCAATTTAAATCAAGCTCTTTAAAATGATTTTTTCTGTTCAAAAATTCCCTCTTGAATAAAGTAAAGTTTTTTTTCAAAGTTTGTGAAATGATTAAAAGAACAATTTCTTTTCTCCACTGAAAAGAAGCAATATTTTCATTTAATACCGTCTTCCAGCACAAGATAAAACAGCAGACTTAATTACGTCCAGAAGAAGCTTTTTATTCAGGTTCTTTTCGGTCTTCGGTCTCCGTGAGGAGTCCCGAGTAGAGCAAGGAGAATCGATCGAGCGAAAACCGCAGAAACAAAAACCCTAAAAGTAGACGATAGTGAGCGGAGCTAAAAAACCGATGAGAGAGCTCGAAGAAAGCGAAAGAATAGAGCAGAAGGCTGAGCTCAAAGCACCGTCGTGGGAACGAAGGCTGGTGGTACCATACGAAATATTTGGAATGAGCGCGATCCGATATCCTCCCATGTGTCTCATTCTTTTCCCTTTCAAGGGCTTAAGCTTTTCCCGAGGGACTCGTGAAGAAATTATATCAATGATCAGCCGCAATATACTTAATGTTCCGTGCTCACTTAACTCACACACGTGAACACCTACTCACGGAGAAAGCATTACACAGAAATGTATAATTTAATCGTATAGATGAATTAACGAGTTTTTGGATTTTTTGCAACTAAGACCCGCGATAAATAATCGCCAAGACCACCTGGTACTCTTGGGCTGCTTGTGCGGGCTTCTCTTTCTCTTTCTCTTTATTTTTTTTCTTTTCTCACCCGTACCGACACTCTCACAAGAAAATCAGTAACAGTAAAATTCCGCGAGCTCAATCGACCGAAAATATTCAGATCTGAGTTTTATTTATCCAAAGATTTCTTAAAGGACAAAATTCCTTTGAATATTTCAGAAAAATCTGTTATATTTCCAATTTTTCAAAATATAACTTTGTGAAATTGTAATTTTTGATTCTTTTTTAATGTTATTGTCGTAATTTTCTAATGCATCCACTTTATAATCATAATAAAAGAATTTTTTCCCTGCCTTTTCAGTGGAATCGATCAACAACACTTGAATGACACAGACTAGTCATCATAAAGAAGACAAACGACATCATATTATTATATTATATCATATCAAATGGTACATGTGTACATACATTGAGAAATAACGAGTCATAACTTCGATTAAGCTACAATGGATAATTTGCCTGGTAGATTGGATAATTTACCAGAGGCGCCAACGCCAGTCGTGTCAGTCTCAAGCCCGTATTATCATACCTAATGGATCATCCGGTCGTGAGTCGTGACTGTCAAAAACAAATAAAGCAACGCATCAACCATTCCCGCGATGATTGTAATATAATGATCGAGGGTCAGCAAGCTTAAAGTTGCAGAGTTTAAAGTTGGAAGTAACATTTGCGTTGCTGTTATTATACTAAGGAAAGAGTTATCGGCAATAATTATCCATTAATAGGTTGAAAGAAGCCATCGGGTATTGGGTATCGGATCGGAATAATGCAGTTTGTACTTTTATTTATACAATATGCACGCGTGGTTGCGACCGGGCAGCTCCAGGTGGTGGCGCGTGCTGCGTCGACAGGTGGCGGGCGTTAAAACTCGTTCGAGAAGTCTGCTGCATTTTAGCCTTCCATCTTTGTTGCTCTATCGGGGATTTTTTGTTATTTTTGGTCCTTTCTGTTGAAACCTGGGCAAAATACTCAGACGGTCTAATCTAATTTGTCTTGGAGCCGCTTCGAGGTGAACTGGAGGCTGGCCAGGGAATTTTCGATTATTTTTTAGGTTTATATATCTGTCTAGAGCTAAACAGAAATTAGGGAATCGACAATCGAAAAAATGAGGGGTAATAGACGATTTTTAGCTCTCAAAGATTTGCGGTCGCTCGATCATGCGGTGAAATGTCTCAGGTGGTAGATAAACTCTCTCTTGTACTTACAGTACGTTTATATATTTATATATTGGAGTATTTCAATGTATATTGAGGAGCAAAGTGGAGTGGAGAAGTATTGAGCTGAGTAAAGTAGAGATCAAAGCCAGACAGCAACCGATACAACCAGTGTATTTATGTATGTATGTTGTCGAGATGAGCTGAGTGTATGTACACATCAATATACCGTTTATATTTTACAAGGGGGTGGTTAAACATCAGCCTGGCTGCAGCGAGCATCGTCGAAAGGTAAAATCGTGTATATTGTATGCTGTATAGTGGATATTTTACATTGTATATTGATATTGAAGAGGAATTGGAAACATCTGCCGTTTCGAAACAATCGCGATTTTCGAGTCTTTAAATCTGTAAAACTCACCAAACAAACGAACCTCGAAGAAGTTTAGTTTCTCACTTGGTTGTAATAGTTCGCTTCTTTATTTATTATTATTGTAACTATTTATGTAATAATAAAAAATAAATTTTTTATAGTTTAATTCAATATAATTGAAAAGTCTTCATCGAAATTTGTGCCTTTTAAAGAATTTTTTTGAATAGTTAATTTATTATAAAAAATTGTAAATGGTAAATTTGTTCTAGAAATTGATTCCGTCACAATTATCTATAATATTATTGGTAATTAATTATAGAATGTCGATATTACTTTTTTGTTAGTTGTTAAGACCATTAAAAAATATTTAAAGAAACTAAAAAATTTTTAATTTATGAAAAAGATGATTATAATAATATCAATGTCATCAAATGTAAAGATTATTGATAATTTGACAGTAAATTTATTTCCTAACAACAGATTGTTGACATTTGCTCAAAGAGATTGATCATCACGATAATTATCGAAAAACTAGTCCCTATTTCTAGTCAAAATAAGATGCATATAAATGGATCCATAAATAAGCCATTTATAACAATAATAAGCATATCTGAAAACGTTCTCAAGTATATACAAACACAAAAACGTCGAGATTATCCCGAGTAGATCAAGTCTCGCGATTTGGGGAGCCACTGAGCAGACTTTAAAGGAGTCTCAGTCCTCCATTTCCTTGTTATCCGCGGGCCGATCGCTGCCAGGGGAGATAAAATCGTTGAATTTTCTAAAAGACAAATAGAAAAGGAAGGAGATTTTAAGTAATTTTCCCAGCGGACAATTATTGTTGACACAGCCTTAAGTTATACGTGTATAATATATAACGAGGAGATTAATCTTAATAGCCTCCCTGCGGTCTCATCGGCTAAATGGTAAGCGCTAAATGCTAAGCTCACCGTTAACTTATTTTTTTTTTTTTTTTTCACTAAAACTCCTAGCCACTCTGAAAACAATCCGGCTATTCGTATAGTGACATACCATGAGGAGTCCAAAGCTCTCAAAACCAGGCTCTTGTTCTTGTTCTGGTTCCTCAAAATAATCGACACAGGGGTTCCTGTACAAACAAAGCCCCTGGACAAAATCCACCGAATCTCAACGGCTTCCCATTTATTTATTTATGCATGCGTGTGTATATTAAATGAATTTCTCCGATTGATGACTATTGTTGGGTGAATAATAGATACGCTTTAAAAGACGACAGGAGAACAGTGGAAGAAATAACGAGTGTCAAAGAACGAAAACAAGGCATCGTCACGATTTATAAAAAAAACTATTAAATAATAATAATAAATACAAGAGCATAGCTGAGTAGACGGCGACGAATAACCGAGTTTAGATTGTGCTCTGTAGTTTCTGTAGAGTCAAGAAGGTGCCTGGCATTAAAGATTGGGCGCGCGCGCGGATAAAAGAACCCAGTTCTTTGTGCGTTTGCCAGGTGAGCGTTATAAATGAGCTCCAAATTCGGCTCAGGGGCAAAGCCAAGGGGGAGGGAACGAGGGACCTCGACCACACCTATGCTACTGAGGTAGACGCGACCACCTCGGCAGCCAAACTTTATAATACACCACACACACATCACACATCCTCACTGATTTTGAATCTTTCTCTCCAGCAAGACTACAGACTACAGACTACAGACTCGTCCACTACAAACTGGCCAAAACATAATCTGCTGGATAGTGGCTAGTGGCTTACACACACCATGTTCGTGTTCCGAGATCGGATCCTCTGCCCGGAGATTTGCCGATGGTTCATCTTGGGAGATAGAGGATAGAGGATAATCGCCGAAACCGGTGGTCCACTCGCTTCCGTTCGCATTCATCGGGTTTAAGTCCAAATTCGAGATGGGCATCATAATCGCATCTGGACTAGCTGTCCTGAGGCGCTGCACCGAGTGCCAGTGGATGGAGAAGCTAACTGGACAGCGCAGAATGTTGGAGATAGTGCCACGACGACAGGATGAAACTTGCTCGGACATTGCGCACCGACAACAAGCCCACTCAAGCTTGTAGGACACTTGCTTCGCACCAAGCCCCACGGACATAATCTACACGTGTTCGTCCTCATAGACATAGACACTATGTGAGCACGAGCTGCATAATCTAGTGGCACTGCTAGAATGCTTCCATATTCCCGGTGCTGGGCATATATGCATGATGCTCCCAATGTATGGTTATACATGTAGGGTCTGTATCAAGTTTATGCAGAATCGGTGAATTCGCCTGGGTCATTGTCCCCTTCCAAACCCCAGTCGATAATTGAGACTACTAAGCACACCTGTGTTCGTCCATGCAAATTGCAGGTGGGAAGCACAAGCACAAGCACGAGTTCATCTCACATCTGGTATGATGCCTTCTGACGTTTTTATTCTTATACTCAGCAGATCCTCGTTTCTCTCTTCGGTGAAACTCATAATCATTATCTCCGACTGTCTTTCTCTCTCTAGTCCTGATGGTGATGCTCGAGCTCAATTATTAACCGCACGCTCGTGCCCGTACCAGGTTGTTTGTACCCTAAAATTTTCGTCGACATTCCTTTCGGATCATTTTCAAATTCCACAAATATATTCAGACATTGGATGGCAAGTGTGTGTTTCTATGCTGGGTTTGGATGCTGTTGGTGTGTGGACACGGTTGGTGGTGAACAGCCCACACCACTACGGATACATATGCTACGGTTCTACCTGACATCTTGTATACCTACACAACTGCTTGGAATAATTTTGTTTTTGTGGTTTGCTCTGTTATGCTGCTCATCTCGAGGGGTATCTGTGAGTGTGAATTGCCGGGATTAATATACTGAGGCGTATCATCGAGGTACGCAGATCCGAGGGTATCCATGCATACATTCACTCACAAGAGAATATAGTTATATGTTTACTAGTTTATACAGTAACTATAGTAATAAAAATTGTATAATAAAAATCATAACCATTTTTTTAATAAGAATTGTAGTATGTAGTACTACAGTTCAAAAAATGCTTTTTGAAAAGTTTATGATTATTTTCAGTTTTTTTTTATTAATTTACTGAATTTCTACCCATGCTTCGCAGATGTAAAGGCATTAGTCCACATATGAACCTTAAGCATTGAAGCCAAAGCGGCATAAAATATTTTAGTGCTGCTTTGAAATGATTTGAAAGCTATTTTTTCAGAAAAAAAAAAGAATAATTAAAAATAGATGGATGTAGGTATTTTGTTTACAAGAATTTGTTCGTTATTTCAGTGTTCTTTAATACAGAATGTTGTTTTGTGTTGGTGGTTTTACTTTGGCAAAAAGCGTGAATTACTTTGATGGCTCTTTAGTAATAAAACGCGACACAAAAGTAAAGCACGAGCTTGATATTCAGCATCAGGGAAATTATACCAAGTGACATGTCGTGGAAAGATGAAACGAGATATCCTATTGCTGGATGGACAAAGTGTAGACGGCACGTGCCCACAAAGGAGGCGTCTGTCCATGAAGTTACGTTCTACCTTTTGTCATGGTTTATGCATCGTTATACACTACACTACATGGCGCCCTCATACCGGTATTTTATACCGTACACGCATTCATTTACCTTTTTTTATCCAGACTAGCCTTCTATACAGACTACAACTACCAACTACCAACAGACTACAAGCCACGGAGCTACAGAAACTTTTAACCACAGATAATATAATAAAGCAGAAAGCAGACAGGTGTCATCACCATTTTGATAACTATCTCCTTAAATCTATGATACCTCTGAACAATGGGTCCTGCATCTTCCCTTGCGCTCCTATCGCCATCTACCATCGCCTTTTACTCTATCATATAAATCCATACCACTCAGATATTAAATATTTAAAATATCCCAGCTAGCTGCTATTCCCACTCACTTCTCACTTCCTGAATCAATAAAACTATCAACGATTTTCAACGCCGCCTAATTCTCAATAATTTATTACGATAAACAGAATCAACATATTTTTTCAACACCAATCAAAGCTAATATTTTCTCGGTCCATCGCCCGAGGAAAGAAACGAGCCTTCTTTAATTAGCCACAGGCGTCAGAACATTTTTCGAGTGAAATATCACAAAGATAATAATAAAGGAAGAAAAAAATTTCAATATGTCAAGTTTTTTATTTCACTTGAATATTTATATTTTTATTTTTTACCTTAAACTATTTTTCGCTTTTTAAATGCTAGACAGGGCTTTTTAAATTATGTATTTATTTTTCTACATTATCTATGATTTTTATTGCTTTATTTTAAGCTTGTCGAGACAATCTAAATTTTAAAATGAATATAAAAATATATTGAAGTGGAAGGATATTGTCTGGCATTTAAATAAATAACTTAATTAAAATCATCATAGTTATTTTTTTCATGAATTATTGCTGGGGTGTCTTTCAATATTAACTAAAGACGAAAATAACCAATCAGTCATTTATTTGCTTTATTAAATAACAATAACTGATTCTATCGCATCAGCTAATTCAATTAATATCTATAAATAGTGGATATATAATTTATTGAATAAGATTTATAGACAGTTAATAATTATTAAAGACAATACATCAACTGCTAAAAATTTTTATTTCAAGTTAATTAATATTTGTTAAACTTTAATTTAATTTTTGAATAAAAAGTGGGTGTCACAATTCTACTGAGACACTTTTTAATCAATAAATCAAGTAGGTTAATACTTTTTTTTTTTAATTAAGTTAAATAAATAGAGAACAGTGATAACAATAAATTGAAAAATAATTGCTTAAGCTTGATAAATTTTTTCTAAGTAAATAAATTAATAAAATTTATAATGTGTTAAATATTTAAAAATTTTTTCAAAAATAATTTTTATTTTTACCAAATTCAAGGGATAAACCTTTACTAAATTAAAAAAAAAAAGTCAAAAATGAAGAAAATTTGGAGACATTTAATCGAACTTTACTTCAAACAACCGGAGAAAAATTATATAATAGAAAAAAAAAATTCACCCGAGTAGAGCAGTCGTGTTTAACTGAAAAGACGTCTCAATTTTATATAAATGACACAGGGGGAACTAATAGAAATGTGGTAAAAATTATTTCCATTGAATTTGTAGTAGGTCAATTGGCAAACTAAACGGAACGAAACGGTGGCAAGATGATGGCATTGGTCAGCAACCAAAAGCAACCAAGAAACATACGAACCACCCTGCTGCGACACCCGGAGCGAATCTCTGGCCTCTGTATCGGCTACATACATTCTCATTTATCCATCCACACACGCACACTTAGCTCGATTTATATAGAAGAGAAATCCCGAGGGCAGAGAAACATTGGTTACTGTATATAAAATAAACTCACACGTACACACACATACCTGCAGTAGTCCGGCTGCGGCAACAATTTCACGCGAGCGACGCCGGACTGGCGCTAAATTAAAAACTAATCGTTTTTCCGTGGCCCTTCCATGGTTGTTCGCCTCCACCCGCCCTAGCTTCCGGTCGAGCATGAGGTAAACAGAAAAAAATTATTGAAAAATAAAACATCGGGAAAAGAACCAACAAGTTCTTCTAGCCCCGCAAAGAAGATGGGAGTCGGCTCAAAAATGGATAATAATAATAATAACAATAAAGGGGAGAAAAAAATCAAACAAGAAAGACTCAGCGGCTTCGCTTGACGCCTGTATCGATTATATCCAAAGTATCAGGTATCCTGGATGCAACGGGTCATCTTCTGCAGCCATAAGGAACGTACTCGTTATATTGTATGCATTATTATTATTATTATTATTATTATTATTATTATTATATATTCAGAGAGAACTCGAATAGAAATACAAGCCGGAGAAGCAAAGATCGTAGACCATTAGGCCGTCTAGAGTGTGCTCCTTACTAAAATAAGTGTTTTATTAGTTCGTGTGAAGAAATTTGTTCGCTCACTCAACAATCAACTAGTCTGATGTTTTTCACACCGATAAATATCTCAATTTATATTTATATTTATACGGGCCATCAATCGCCCTTGAGTTTTAATTTGTTTATGTTTTTTAGTAAGGTAATTTTTTAACTTTGTATCAAAATCTATATTATTAAGAGAATAAGTAAAATTTTATGTCCAGGATAGTCATATGATAAAATAGATTTTTTTAGTGGCATTGTAAAGGTCTTAATTTCAATTTGTACCTTTTCAAGGTTTCTTATCAATTTCATTGATAGTCAATTTATGATGATAAATATTTAGGCTGCACTCGAAAATTCTCTATCGCTAGATGTATAATTAAGAAATGGTCTTGTATCTTGTGAACTATTGACATTTTTAAAGATATAATCTCATCCCGATGTTACACTCATTAAGACCTTTCATTTGAGTACCCACATCAATTTTTCATATATTTTTCATATATACATATTATATATATATATATATATATATATATATATGTATAAATAATTGATGTAGATACTCAAATGAAAGGTCTCGATAAGTATAACATCGGGATGAGCTTATATCTTTAAAAAAGTCAATATTTAAGAAAGTACAGTACAATTTAATAAATATCTTGTGAAATATTGACATTTTTAAAGATATAAGCTCATCGTGTTGTTACACTCATCGAGACCTTTCATTTGAGTACCCACATTAATTTTTCATATATTTTATATATTTATATATATGTATATATGAAAAATATACGAAAATGCATGTGGGTATTCAAATGAAAGCTCTTGATGAGTGTACCATCGGAATGAGCTTATATCCTTAAAAACGTCAATATTTAAGAAGATTCACAAGTCACGGCAGTTACATAGTGACTGCAAGATTGCTAGTTTATTATTATTTGGACAAGTGATAATTTTTATTTTTATTTCAAATAAAAATCTAGTATAAGTTAAGTAATTTTTTAAATTAGTCATGTAAAAAAAATCATTCCGTTTATTAATTTAAATAAATAAATAAATAGTTATTTTTATTCATCAGTTAAAAGTATTTTCCAATTTTCAATATCTTTCATTCCATCAGACTAATTGAAATGGCTTTTTTCCGGCAGCTTTTAAAACTCAACAAACACGTAAATACACAGACGCAAGTACCAATACTTTTACTGTTTATTTATCAAAATAAATAATTCGAAATAATAAATAGATTAATAAAATAGGATTATTTGTTTCTGTTTTTATCAACAATTTCACAATCGATTCTTTCAGCACACCAATAATTCACCTAACCATTTGCTTTTTTTATTTAGATTTATTCGATTTATTGAATATATTTATAAATGTCCGTATTTATTTCCTAGTACGCTAACAAATTTATTCCAATACCCGTATACACTGCCCTTTTATCGGCTCCATGACCTGTAATATGAGCGTTTAAATAAATATGTATATAATAATGAAAAATAAAAAATTTATGTGTTTGCCTGTATTCTGCATACATGTATAGCTAAATTTATTGTCTTATTGGGAAATGGAGATATTCAATGGGTGTATTTTTACCGGAAATAAATAATACAAGGGCATTAACTATTTCGGAATGACGCCAGGAATAAAAGCTAGTTAATGTTATTACGGATTAAATAACAATGAATAACAACAATAGTAATTATACTATCGAGAGCTATTCAATTTGCTAATCGACATTATCATTTAAATAATTGATATCCACCTGGCATATCAGTATTATGTGCGCAAGCACGATCCAAAAATATTTAACGTGTAATTCTACACAACCGCGATCCATAATGCTAATTGGAACAAAAAATATCTCGGTACATATCCTATGCAACTGTTGATTGATTAATTTAACAGGAGATATGACTAATTTTATTGTGATGGCTTCCAAATTGGCGATAAAAATAATTATTCTCTACTGTATAATAATGTTAGTATCTGAGTAAACTCTAAAGTATATTTATAGAATATAATAATTTTCATTTCCTAAATGTCGACTTTTGATTTTGAGTTTACAATGTTTGAAGACATGCAAAACAGTAACTTTCATTAATTAACTCTCGCATTGTTCTAATGACAGCTTCTATGGAATTAACGTTCAACATTTTAACAATTATCTTGACAGATATCTTCCAACGTACACTGTTATATATTTGAAGGATGAATATTGTTGAACTATAAAGTTTCTCTGATGGTTTAATTTCAAAATTATGAAGAATTTTTGGTGATTAAAAATAAAAATTTTTTAAAATGTAAATTTTGCAATAAGGAAATTTTTTTCATCTAAATTATTTATTTTTGTAAAATATAAAAAAATTTTTAACTATTAATTTTATGAATATGGTGAAATTAGCAGACATCTGGCAATTTTTTTATGAAAGAAATTATTGCAAAAAAATAAAAATAAAAATTTCAGATGCAGAAAATTTGAAAAACTAAAAGTGTAATTTTCTTAAAATATTGTTTTAATTATAATTTAATTAATGATAAAAATTTTTTAAATTTTTAAACGTATGCTTTCAATATCATTCAATTTTTAATTTTTTTATGTAAAAAAAATGTGAGCGTAAAATTAAAAAAATACAGAATTTTTAATACAAAATAAATAACTTTAAGAGCATAACAAAAAATAAAGAAATCTTCTAAATTAAGACATCCTAACCAAGTCTTGATGAAAATAAAAGCCCGTATCAAGTAACGAAAATTAGTGGGTTTCCCCATAAATTAAAAGGGATTAACCAGATTAAATATAGCATAAAGGGATTATCGTGCAAATAATATGTATGAAGATTTGTAATTGATAGATTACCGATAATAATTATATGACCGTCATCAATGTAATTCCACGTGACCTTTGGGCATCCGGGAGCCGGGAGCCAGGAGCTGGGATCATTGGGATTATACACTAAAGGGTTATATTGAGGTCTTAGTTAACTGAGGAGTCTTGCTCACATGGAACAGCAGGACCGGCAGCAGCCATATATACCCAGCTTGTGCCAAAGGATTATGTACCAAGGACCTATATAATCAGGCGTACGTCGCTCGGGTATAGCATAGCATGCCAGTAGTATCCAGTATGGTGTGGTGTATTATATGGTGCACGGTGTATGGTGTACTCGACACATTACTACGTCTCACCACCTGCCAGGCACACGTTCATCGTCCCCGCTCATATAATAACAATATACACATATTACATCGACAGAGGAGACCAAGCTCGTGTGTGTCGTATGTGTGAATGCTGGTGGCTGCTAAAGCAAAGCGAATGGAAGCCATATCTCCGTGCGTTGCTGGTGGACATCTACATCTATACCAAGACCGTCCAGAGTCTAGAGTCTAGAGTCGACACAGTGTAGAGTTAGCACGGTATGGGCCCTTTGACTCGCCACGTGTCTGGTATACTGTCCATTATGTCCTCATCGTTAATTAAATTGACTTAAGTGAGGCTTCCAAAGGGGTTATTAATGTCACGTTGATTTCGACGATTTGCATGACCGTTTGACGAGACTGATCGGATTAGCGTCAAGCACATTTAGACATTATTAAGTAAACAGAGCAATTTGAATAATTTACAGAGACATCATCAGACGATGAGATAGGGTGACGGCTACGGTATTATATAACACCGGTATACAAGAGATCACAGTCACCAGTCACTGGTTACGACGCCTCTTTCGTCACTCTACTCTTTGTCATCTTCATCTTCTCTTATGTATTAGCTAACGAGCTAGCTTTAACAGTTATTACGCCTCACAACGAGCACTTTATGACTAAGTTTCCTGATCTATCATGTATCTACACTATTTTTTATGTTTTTCGATCTATTTAAGGGAATAATGAATAAAAATGAAGATTTTAACAATTACTTGATTAAAAACAAATATTATATTGAAAATTTAAGATATTTAACAAGAATTAATTCAAAGAAGCCATGAATCAAATCAAGAAAATAGAATAAAAATAATTGTTGATTCCACAATATTAATCTATATTATTAAAAGAAAAAGAAAAATTTTGTGTTCAGGATAGTCATATGATAAAATCAGTTTTTTTAGTTAAATTTAGTGTCATTGCAAAGGTCTTGGCTTGAATTTGTGCCTTTTCAAGGTTTCCTATCATTCTTACCGATAGTCAATTTATGATGATAAGTAATTAAGCTAAATTCGAAAATTCTCTATTTCTAGATACATAATTGAGAAATGACCTTATATCTCGTAAACTATTGACATTTTTAAAGATATAAGCTCATCGTGTTGTTACACTCATCAAGACCTTTCATTTGAGTACCCACATTAATTTTTCATATATTTTATATATATTATATATATATATATATATATATATATATATATATATATATATATATATATA
>CAJNRD030001122.1:22225871-22252448 GCA_905319865.3 Cotesia congregata
AAAAATATATCAAAATGCGTGTGGGTACTCAAATGAAAGCTCTTGATGAGTGTAACATCAGGATGAGCTTATATCTTTAAAAACGTCAATAGTTAAGAAAGTACAGTGCATTTTAACTAAAATCTTGTAACTGTAAGGTTACCAATTATTATTAAAAAATAAATTCGACGACACTTAAAAACCAGATCAAATATTTTCGGGGATTTTTTTTATATTGCAAGCCTTCTTATCCTCAAAAACACGATGTATTGTAACAAGAAATGAGTAAAAAAGAAAGAGAGGACAAAGTAAGGCTGAGAGATCTCTTTACTGAACGGAACGGCCACCTGGACTGAGCACGAGGCCCAGCGCGTGCCGGAGATGACGTGATGTACGTGTAGTATAAGGTATAAGCTTTACTCGGAGATATTTACAAGCGGGGGCGTACACTTCTGAGAGCCCTTGAGATATACGTAAAGAGCGTAATGCTGGATAAAGAGGAAAGAGGCGCAGCACGAGTTGAGTACAGAGGAGGTGAGCCAAGTTGGAGAGAGAGAAGATGAAAGCAACTTCCTGAGCACGCGACTTGTTTGTGCGATCTCCAGCTGCTTCCTGCCTCCCCCGATCCTTAATGTACTCAAGTCTTGTTATATGTACTCATCATTTTATCGAGGATGAGATGCGATGTGTACACATATTACAGAGAGCATGTGTACTCTAATTTCTATCAAACTTTCCGATGGCATCAAGCTCCATTTGCTTCGAGCGGAGACCGGATTAATTCCCGTAAATTCGCGGAAGCTGGGGGCGGAGGTGATGCGTCGATATTATTGTGCTCGCGATACGTCGCGGTCTGGCTCGAGTAATAATAACAATAATTATGATTGTACTGATAGAATAAATAATAAGAGAGATAGGAGGTATTTTAGAGAGAGATAATGGAGGAGCTGCAGGAAGCGAGGGCACGCGTCCGGTGAAATAAGAAACCGGAAACATCTGGGGAAGCCGCATTGTTTGTTCGGGTGCATTATATTCCTCCACCTCCTCCTCCTTTTCGGCGGCATCTAATCTACCAAGGAACCAACGTGAAAACTAAAAGAGAATGAGCCAATTCTTCCCCTGCTCGCAAATCATCCAAATAATCATAAAAAATTTTTTTTAAAAAGATTTTGTAAATATAAATATCTACTTCTTGTAGTAAAAATTATCTTTTGATTTAATAAAAGATTTATTGTTATAATCATTCAAAAAATTGTCAGTAAAAATTCAATTTTTTATTAAAAAAATTTTGTTAATAAATTTTAAACGGTTTAAAATTAAATTTGAAGGTTTTTATTTTTAAAAATAAAAAAATTTCTCACCATCTAAATTTATAAAAAGCTTAAAAATATTTTTTACTATTTAATTAAATTTATTAGCTTTTAAAAGTAAAAATAAAAATAATAATTTTCCAAAAGTTAAAAAACTCAATCTAAGTTTCTTAAGATAGAAAAACATTGATTTAAAAGCACCTCTAAAAACATCTGCATGGAACATCAACCTCTTGAGCGCAAGTTTATTCTCCCCTAGAACCTAACACTCGAAAATACCAATACAAACAACCGAACAAATACCAACGAGAGTGAGATTGTCCCAAAGTAAAAGGCATCACGTCCTTCTGGTTTTCTGCGGTGTCTAGTTGCCCACCCCCGTGACATTTTAGCCCGTATGAAGCCCTAGAGCACCTGGTGGGTGACACACACGCGTGTCACTTTTCTTCCTCCGTTTCTATCCCTTTTCGTCCAAAGGGGTCTGTATAAATAATCGACAGATATCCCAGAAAACACAGATCGGCGATGCTATTCAATAAATAATACTCGCATGCATACATATATAATATAATATAATGTAACTTAGAGAAAAATAAAATAAGGGGTTGTTTTTTCAATTCCAAAATTCCGATAGGTTTTATTGAAATATTTAGCAGCTGCAATCTAACATAACAACTCTTGCAGTGGCTCAGTGAATTACTTCACTCTTTTTATTTTATTTATTGTCGTAAATAAAATGCTTGGGCACGAATTCTTAAGCGGCGAGGCACAAAAGCCACCCGTGTTTTGTCACAATTGACCGGTTTTCCGGCGGAAAAATTTTTGACTTTAATTTGAATACATTACACGCCCTCAACTCAATGTATGAATAAAATTCTAGTTTTATTTTATTATATTACATTTTATTTTTTTTTATGGTACATACTAAGACTCGAAGCTCATGGGCAGTCACGTCCGCCAATTAATAGTTTGTATTGTGCATACTGGGAAAATCTGGAGGAAGAACAAGCAAATAGAGTCCAGCAGAATCCGGTAAACTATAAAGGCTCCAGGTATAATATAATATAACACGAGCAATATATTACGTAAGATACATACAATGGAATTAATATTTGAATTACTATCACAGCCGAAAGACACACACCAACAACTTATGTTGTTACGTATTATATTAGGTACATAAGATCAGTTTGTGTAGTCCTGTAAGACTACAAGTGTAAGTGCTGTAGAGACTCTGCACATAGATATAGGTGTATAGTAGGTATAATTCGAAACTTGCCATGGAGCCATTTGCGACGTAATCCTCGAGAAGGAGGCACCGGCACGCTCAACATTCTGGTCATTCTCACGATTCCTGGACGGGTCAGGTGTTAGACAAAGCCTCTGTGTCTCGTCCTTAGTGCAACGCACGATGTACTTGTACTTGTGCCCAGACCGGGCGTTTACAAGAGCATCTCATTTAGTCAAAGCTAGTGGCAAACAACTCCGGGGGCAATTGTGTTCTTTCTACACCTGTGGACCTTAGCGACACACCCAAGAGCAATTGAACGTGAAAACTACGGATCATTAAAACATGAATTCACTAAAACGTCACTCCGACTGTTCGGAGCTCAGTGTGGGGCCTTTCATGGCTAATTCGTGATTTGGAATAACTTTAAGCGTTTTCGTATTTTCCCAGGCTGTTTAACGAGAATTTTATGTATTGTGTGTTAGGGTGGTTTCTAAAATATTTATTTTTCACCGAGTTATTTGAATAATCCTTGTAAAAAATGGACTTGATAGCTCTATTTTTAAGAAACTATTACTAAAAGCTTAATAAATATTCAATGAGGCTTTTTAATGACATGTCAGAAATTTTTTTGGTTTTGCTTTAAATATTCTGTGAAAAAGATTTTATAATTTAGTTTTTTTTTTTTTGTAAAATGAAGTAGAAAAGTTATAAAATTTGGAATGCATGTAAAAAATTTTAAACTTCAATTTTAATCCAGATTGAGTACTAAGATGGTCAAAAAAGAATAATTTTTTTTACAAGTTTTTAAAACCTTTTTTTTATTTTAAAAATTGAAAAAAACCTTATGTTCAATAAAAATTTTTAAGTTCAATATTTAACACTTTTTTTGAGTTGATTCAACAGAATAAATGTTAAATTAACACATATAAGTGTTAAATGTTTAACAAAAAATTTTTTGACGCAATGACGCAGAAAACTAAAAATAAATACCCGATTTTTCGCGCTACTTAAATAACTACCGACAAAAAGAAAGTATAAACAATATTTAGATTTTGAAAAATGAATCGTACTTAATTCACCGAAGGAATTTTGGTAAATTTTCCCACAGGTGAAAAATTAAAAGACTAAGACCTTGAAAAAAGATTTAGTTGAACACCCTAATGTGTACACAAATATACAAGTACCTCACGGGTTAATATATACAACAATGTATACCTGGATGAATTTACTCCCACAGTAAAGTTGTTGTCGGTACGTAGCAGAAGAATCCCACCCGCAGTCAGCTTTGCGACAATGACCATACAGTATGAACAATAAAATTGCTGCTGGTGTCTGCGTGGCAACATTGTGTCTCTACTTAGAACCAGCCATTGCGGATGAGTATGAGGGCGCAAAGAAAAGGACGGAAAAGCATAAAAAATGCTAATAAAAATGTTGGTAAAAATAAAAGAGAATAATACCAATATACATAAATTTTCTTTCCCAGGCTGCGCTGGAGGTTCTTGCATAAAGCTTCTTACAAGTGCTAAGTGAAACGGAAGATTTGTTGAGAGTTTATAAAGACCTTGAGGAAGCCTGAAATGGCCTCGATGCGCTGCATAACGGAGCTACACCGCCTTACTAACCACCGTCACTACACCGTCAGTCTCGGACAATGTGTGCTGAGCTACCTCGTCCTCGTTCTCGTCCTCGGCCTTGTCCTCTTGTCTCTTGTAGTAGCAAATGTCTGTATTTTATGTATGTATGTACTTAACATTGTACATATTTATGTTTATCCACACAGCCGCAGGTAAGGTGAGATGACTCTGGACCGCGATATCCACTGATGAGACCCGACTTGGCGCGTATATATGTGTGTCTATATATATATATATATATATATATATATATAAAACCGCCAGGTAACGTGTAACAGTAAGGCGCTTTCGACTGTGGAATCTGTGTGTGAGCAAACCCATCACCAGCCACCAGATTCTCCTTGTCAATTTCTACATGGGACCAGACCAAGACTTGAATAAAGACCGAGTTTAATAGTATCGGTAGTTTTGCGGGTCTAAAAAAAAAGTTTCTGGCGTTTTTTTTATTTACGGAGTATAGTAGACCGAAAAAATAAAGATAGGTTTCTATTCTTAGCAAATATATCTGTAGATTGTGATGAAGAATAATAATGATGATAATATAAGTGGAAGAGGTTTTGCCGAGGGTGGTCCAAATAATGGCAAGCGTAATTGGCGAGCTGTTTGTTTTGTCGCGGCCTGAGTAGTCCAGAACGCCGACAGATGGCCCGCGACGCTCGATATGGGTTCGGCGGGAGAAAAAGATAAATAAATGATCAGAGAACTCATTAAAGCTAGACAGAGAAGGAAGATAAGGACTGATGTTGTACCGTCATTAGTAGCTTCACTCCTCGGAGTAAAATAGAAATAATGGCGATAAAATAAAAAGAGCAGCCGGGTCTCGAAATGTTTTTACAATTTTTCACCTATTTTTCCTGGTCTTTTATTCCCCTGAAAGACGGGACACATGAATGCGGAGACTGTCGCTCGTTACTCCCATCTAGTACGTCCTCAAACTGGGTCTGTGTGGGTTGTTAGAGTCGTCATTGGCAGAACAGAACAGTAACGAGTCGTTTGTCGCTGTTGCATTATTTTTCTTTGACTTTTGTATAAAATGCCCCGATGCTCTTTTACCTGCTGGCCGGTTAGCGGTGTCTATTATGTTGTCCAACAGACGTGTAGAAATGTTTTTCATTGGTAGATATACTCTACATTATGTTGTTATGTATATACAATGTGCATTAGGGTGGTTAAAGAATGTTTTTTTAAGGTTTGGGCGATGGAGAAAATTTTAATAAAAATTAACTTGAGTTTTTCTGTTTGAGTGACGTCAAAAGTTTTTTTTATTTAATTAAATTATAAAATTTGTTTCGGTTAAATTGAATTATTAAAATGTAATATTCTGAGTTTTAATAAGTTTTATCATTTCATGTGATTTTTACGGTTCATGGTTTAAATTTTAATTTAGAAGTCTCGAGCAAAAAGTTGGAAAAATTTATTTTTAAAAAAAATTTTTACAAACTCTGCAAGAACATTTTAAAATTGTAAAAATTTTATGGATTGATTTTTACAATTTCAAAACAAATTTTGTAAAAAATGTTTACATTTTCTAATTTTCATAATTTTATCACAAATCCTCAATAAAAAAAAAGTATTGAAGAATAATAATTGCTAGCAAAATCTACCTGCGAGCCTTAATGTAGTAATCTAAAATTTTTTCATACCTAACTAATTCCTCCCGAAAAAAAAAAGTTATTCTCTTAACTACCCTCGAACACTGCTACATATACATATCACATAGCTGTACAGCATACAAAACACACCTAGCCTTGGGCAAGCATTCTGTACGATCCAATATAAAATACCAGGATGAAAGTTTTGCAGACGAGGATCGTTATTAGGTGAGATGCCGTACCCGTCTCGTTCAGCTCCTATATTCTATATTCCATATTACATTTATATTTATATTTATATCCATCCTAGTTAAGTGTAAATCAACTGTTGGTTCTCACTCCACAAAATATCTGATCCCATTCCCTCGAATCTTTTAAAGACTGGCCTTTTTGCCGACGCAAGGGTGGTCAGTCTTCGAACTCGTTTGCCTCGATGGATGGCTCTATCCACACACATACACACAATGTATTTTGTTGATATAATGTATATAATAGAGCAGAAAGACCAGCCGGGAGATACAAATACGCAGGCCATGTGTCAGGTAATTTGATGGGTAGCATTTAGCGCGATACCGCAATTCATGGTTAAACATCTGAGTGCCCATTAAGGACAAGGGCTGGTGCTTGTCCTCTGGCTCTCGAGCTTTTAATTTAAAACTTACGGAGTTGGAGTTAAGAAACAAACACCTGTTTGAATGAACGAGAGCTTTTCTAGGGGGCCTCCAGTAAGCGCCACTCGCCGCTCAACCCCTCGGCAATTGAGCAACCCCCTGGCAGATGGCAGCAGCGAATGAGGGCTGTCGCTTTGGTCTTATCGGGTGATAAGCGACGCAAAACCGAGAATAGAATTGAGAACCCGCAATCGGTACAAGCTCAGCTTTTGAGTGTAAAAACTTCTCTATCCATTGTGACTGATTAAAAAATTTTAGTTGCGTTTAATTTTCTCCAGCTTTTATTACTTTTTTATTTAAATTAAAGTTAAGCGCTTTTGGTCGTGTTTTATTGATGCCGATGGCAGAATTCCCGAGCATATAAGCATAAGGGGCGGTCTGCTATTCGAACACGGGCCGATGGGAGAAGAGGCACATCGTTATGCGATATGTCTGAGGTTCGCCAGCGACCAGCGACTAAACTCGGCGAGAAGCCGCGTGTTGTTCGCGGTCGGTGGGACGATCGCGATCCGGAGATAACGAGCCGATCGTTTTTCTCGTTCTCTTTGTCGCTCTCTCTTCACATCTTTCTATTTGTTTTTATTTTTTATTTTCTCTCTACGCATCTAACACACAACACACACGGGATTAAAGTACAACTATGCTTGTATATTATTTATATATATGTAGTTGTATAAGCACACCAAGGTACCGGTATATAAAGTATAAAAGGATTTCTCGACTACGTGGCGCCAGTCCAACTGTTGTTCAAAATTAAAGTCAACAAACGAAAAAACAATAATAAATAAATAAATTAAATGGATAAATAATTTTCGGTGTAGCTTTATTCTAGAGATAAAAACATACTTCGCTCAGATCGTTAATCAGACTTTTTTATTCTCAACACTTCTTGGTATTTGTAGCAATACTATCACAGCTTTTACTTTTATTTTGGATTTTAATTTTTTAAATAAAAAATTAATTGATCAAATTTTTATAAAATTATAATTAAAAAATTAAAAGCTTGATCGAAAAGTTGAAAATAATCTATATTATTAAGAGAATAAGAAAATTTTTTTTTCCAGGATAGTCAGATAATAAAATCGGCTTTTTTATTGAAATTTAGCGTCATTGCAAAAGTCTTGACTTGAATTTGTGTCTTTTCAAGGTTTTACTTCATTCTCGGCGATAGTCAATTTATGATGATAAGTATTTAGGCTGCGTTCGAAAATTCTCTATCCCTAGGTACGTAATTAAGAAATTACTGTGTATCTTGAGAACTATTGACATTTTTTAAGATATAAGCTCATCTTGATGTTACACTCATCGAGACCTTTCATTTGAATACCCACATCAATTTTTTCATATATTTATATATATTCTATATATGTATATGTATGAAAAATATATCAAAATGCATGTGGGTACTCAAATGAAAGCTCTTGATAAGTGTAACATCAGGATGAGCTTATATCTTTAGAAATGTCAATAATAAAGAAAGTACAGTGCAATTTAACATACGTAAGAAACGACCTTGTATCTTGAGAACTATTGACATTTTTAATGATATAAGCTCACTCCGACATTATACTCATCGAGAGTTTTCATCCGAGTACCCACATCAATTTTTTCATATATTTATGTATATTACACATGTATATATGAAAAATATATCAAAATGCATGTGGGTACTCAAATGAAAGCTCTTGATGAGTGTAACATCGGGATGAGCTTATATCTTTAAAATTGTCAATAGTTAAAAAATTACAGTGCAATTTAACAAAAGTCAAAATTTAAAATCAAAACTTTTAATTTCTTAATTCACAGCATCGAGTTTTAATTAAAATCGTCCAGCAAATCAGCCAGGTATCATATCCAAGCCTAAAAATCATTTATCTTAACTAAAAAATGCATTGCATAACAACAAACTCACAAAAAACAGCGTAAAACTCGATCGAGAAATGATATTCTCAATATTTTAACTGGTTTGTTCCAGTGACAGCAGACTCGATAAAAGTGTTGAGTTTTGTGTGTCGTCGTTTGTCCATCCACATTAATATATACACATATAGATAGATATAGATATATAAATACTTAAATACATATGTGTAGACATAAAATATCGACAAGCAGCAGGCAGGATTGTAAGGTATGCAGGAGCATCTCCTGGACGTAGCTAAGTTTCTTTGGACACCGCCTTCTTGTCTCACGCTCTCAATCCTTTCTCTTTATCTCAACTACCTCGGTGATTGGCCGTGTTTTGTTTCTATTATCCCCTAATTAAGAGCCGTTTGAAAGGTCAGCGTGAAAGTGAGTGAGATAAAGATAGTAAAAAATAATGTAAAAAGTTTAAATCAACAGCAATCGCCACCGCACCCGTGCGGTCTTTCCACGAAACCCGAGCCCGAGAGCTGGACCCTCATCCTCATATACTTGGTAAGCCTATCGAGCTTTTAATTCGATGACAACGACGTTGTCTCGCCAGGTCCGCCGATAAGATAAAAACAAAGACGACAAGAACAGAGACGAGGTAAAATATGTCAAACTCAAACTCAGAACGACTCTCCCCCTTTTATTCCTTCATTCCTCGCCCAAAATCATCATATATTTCTATATATCTATACGAACTACACAAATACCTGTAATCTACACGAATAGGAACGTCTTTGACTTTTTTAACTCCAAGAGGAGCCTGGTATGCGAAGATATGATCGTATACGATCAAGCGAGGCATCGATCTACATAGATAGGTCTCGCCATATTCCAGAATGCTTTTAGCGGTAACGCGTAAGCAGTCCCTTTCGTTGACACTAATAGGCGTACCGTGTCATTTTTCTTCTTGCTTTCTCTCCGTTTCGTTAAATATGCCATCAGCTTTAGCTTTAGCTTCAACTTTTAGAGCCTCTGAGTCATCGAGGTCCTAAACCTACCACACTCTTTGCCATGACACCGATCACCAGCTCGACATTTTCTCGACAGATAAAATTTTACTTCTTCGACATAACATGAATCTCGTTACGTGTTCATTTAAGTACTATTTCATTTATATTTTAAATTTCAGGTCTTTTTTATTGTTATTTTATTTCAACACTTTTTTTTTTATTATTAGGGTGGCATTTTAAGTGTCATGGAATTTCTTAACGTAATTTTTATTGAATAAAAATGTCTAAGTAATTTTTTAATTGGCAGATTATAAAATTTTCAATAAAATAAATTTCTTCATATTTAAAACTTATTAAAAATAATTAGAAACTAGCAACCTTGCAGTCACTATGTGACTACCGTGACTTGGAAACTATAAATAAATAAAATTTTGCTTTATTAAATAGTGACTTTTGTTAAATTGCACTGTACTTTTTTAAATATTGCCGTTTTTAAAGATATAAGCTCATCTCGATATTACACTCATCAAGAGCTTTCATTTGAGAACCCACATGCATTTTCATATATTTTTCATATATATATAATATATAAATATATGAAAAATTGATGTAGGTACTCAAATGAAAGCTCTTGATGAGTGTAATGTCAGGATGAGCTTATATCTTTAAAAATGTCAATAGTTTACGAGACACAAGGTAATTTCTTAATTATGTATCTAAAAATAGAGAATTTTCGAATGTAGCCTAAATACTTATCATTATAAATTGACTATTGGTGAAAATGATATGAAACCTTGAAAAGGCACAAATTCAAGTCACGACCTTTGCAATGACACTTAATTTAACTATCCTTGACACAAATTTTTTTTATTCTCTTGATAATATTGATTAACTATAAATTATAGTTGGAAATTTTGATTTTTTTAATAATTTGATATAAATTTTAAATTAAAAAATGTTAAATATTCAATTTAAAATTTAAAAGTCAGAATTTTAAAGATTAATTTAGCTAAAATAAATTTTTTTCATGTAGAAATTGTAAAAAGCTAAATTTTCCGCATAAATTCCAAATAAACAATGACTCAAAATTAAAATAAACTCATCATGACCTGAATTTTTCTTTCTTTTAAATAATCAATTAACAATTTAAATATTTATACATTCATTGATACAATATAACACCTTAAACAGTCGGATGACCATCAATCCAAGTAACATAAATGACATTAACCATAGACCAGTTGTGTTTAGTCACAGCTCGAGAAACCTCATCGAGTGAATACAATATCTGAAGCGATAATATTAGTATAAAAGCCGTAGCAGAAATAAAGGATAAAATGTAAATAATTGGTTGTAAATTTATTCGGGCATGAAAAGGAGTTTAAAGATTGGAAGGAGGAGCAGTAGAGAAGAGAACGCATGAGTAATGCACTGATGGTTAAAAACACACTGTCTATGCCGAGGGTGTGAGCATATAAAATGTGTATATAAAATAAAATAAAATAAAATAAAATGAAAATGAAAAAAGAGTGGAGGAGGCTGAGACTTGGGCCGAGAGGTAGATGTAATGTTAAGGATGAGACCGACTCTGAGGATCAAGTAAAGAAGGTGGAGGAGCAGGGAGTGTGTGGATGTGGATGGTGTCGAGTATGGAAATTGGTGTGGCGCACTCGTGGGATCGTCGCGAGGCATTCGTGTGAACCTTGACGAGTTTTTTTTCTCTCACACATTCAGTGTCTCTTGTTCTCACTCCTCCCCATTAGACATTACATATGCCGTCACATACTGGCTATACAGCGGTGAATAAGCTCGAGATGGCCACGCATGCCCATCTACAAGAGCAGCCTCCTCAGATAATAGAGACGACGATAAAAAAAGAGAGAAAGGTCGAATCAAACAAAACGACCAAAAACAGTCGGACTGATGGACCACCGGCGATTGAGCCCGATGGTGGTCGTACGCGTGTGCTTCTGCTACGGAAAGTATTCCTTCCAGCCAATCCAGTCCGTTTGGTTCTGCTCCTTCGATGTTTGCTCAACTTTTTTCCAATCGCGATCAGCGAATCTAATTTCATCCCACGTCTAATATATCGACGTTTACCTGTAATAGAGAATCGTCAGCACCTTCTATCGGCGATGTGATGTGTTGCGGTTTTGCCCAAACGACCGTCTATCTAACTCCAGACTGGAGTGTAAGTAATGCCGCCTGTACCGGCGACGAGCTAATTGCTAATCACTACACTCCGACGATAATCTTCATTCCTCGGTTCTCTCTAGCATCCTCTATCCTATCCTCTATACTCTACACTGGAGCTTGGATCTCTTCCTCTGTTGGATTCTGCCGACGCCGCCTGCCTAGCTATCTGCCACCCGAAGGTCGCCGTTCAGGTAGAAAACGAGCCTGCTAAACCAGCCACTGATCAACGGTTGAAACACTCCTCAGGTGGGAAATATAATAACAACAATGATAATGATGATGATCAATGCTAAAAAGAAATACGAGAAGAGCAGATAGCAATCTGTTGAAATAAGGAGTGAACAAAATTTTCACTGTTATTGACACAAAGTTTTTATAATCCTGAAAACGGGCGACAATAACACAAGTTGCCCTTTGGTGAATAGAGGAAAATCGACGGGTTGCCGAATAATAACACAAGCCCTGGTAATATACTCAGCTATACTGATGCAGAAACGAACTGAGTGAAAGGAAAGGATTCCCTTGTAGACACAGACATAAGTCTGATCGTATTTCTGGTCTACAAATCCGGCGATAATCTCCGGTTCGGGCGGCGATTCTCAGAGGAACAAAGCCCGCGACTCATGCACCCGGCAAAAACCGATAAACGATAAACGGATCGTCTGTCGATGCTCTCCTACGTTCTGTTATAGAGTCTAGTCTGCTTTTTGGTGTGTATAGAAGGATGAGGATGGGGTTTACGAAAGTTGTTAAAAAATAAACCTCAAGAAAAAAGAAAAGAAGGAAAGACCGTTTCTCGCAAACGTCTACTTATTTGTAATTATTTGGACACACAAAGAATCATCTGGTATTAGTCTGGACTATTACTGATTCGTTGAAGAAGCCGAACAACGTTTTTAGTCTTTTGACAAATGGAATTTCATTTTTAGAGTGGAAAAGTATCTTATTATTATTATCTATAGATCCTCGGTAATGGATTTTGTCCACGGGTCGTTTTGTTAATCGCCACACGCCTCCATTTGCGGGCTGTAATTTCTGGCAAGCATCATCACCAGTGCGTATTATATTCATAACTAAACTAAACACAACGACAAATGCGTCATTATTCGGAGGCACTTTAGCTCGGTTTGTTCACTGAATCGTGGATATTAATATTGCCGAGTTTTGGTTCGAGTATGAGGGTTTCGTTTTGTTAGTTATATATTATATATTATATATTATAAGAAGGAGAAACTATCGTCCTAGCAGACTGGCTATTATTCCTTTAATTTGAACGGTCGTCGTCGTGGTCGTAGATCATAGTGAAATAACAGAACTACCAGGACAGGAGGACAGAATAAGACGGTTTTGGTTCTGGTTCTAGTATGGTCATGGGTATATGCCTTCACTTCTGTCTACACGGTCAGTGTTAAATTGGTGACGAAATTATGAGATAAAAGGGAGAGATAAAAAGCCGGATAACGATCCAAGGTATACACGACACACCAAATGGAATCGAGCTAACAGTTGTGTGTATATAATATAATATATAATATATAATACATAGTTGTAGTCACAGAGCTCTAGATGTAGAAGGCATGAATAAGAAAGGTGGGCTATACTTGAGCTATGATGGGTAAGTTATAAATGCTATTAGGAGAATGGGCCAGTCGATCAATTGGCAAGCTGTTGAAAAATAACTCACCATTTTATTTTATTTATATAAAATTATTGTTGGCTGGTTTTTGTTGAGTGGCAAGGTAATTATCCCCCATAAATCGGACATCAACGTAAAATTAATCAATCGTACAGCAGAATTGAGGATCGAGAATTGAGAATTTTCGATCGAGCATAAGAGGGAGCAATTGTCTGGGCTATTTGTCCGCCACTCAACGTCCGAACGATTTAGGTTTACAAGTTTAGCTTTTTTCGGTGGACTTAACTACCAGTTTATAAATACATACTTTTATATTATTATAAATGTCTATCGACAGGACGGAAAAGGGGCAAAAAAAGGTAAGTACCTAGAAAATTGTCCGAATGTAAAAACCACTGTTGGGATGGATTTTATTATTGTTCCTGATATTTATCTCCGGCAAGTTCCTACCATTTTAGATTCCAAGGTTCGGTAGATGGTATAGAGACGGCTACCGGCCTTATTGTTGGAGCAGAGACCAGGGATGGACATTCTTGTCCTGCTCGGATTTTTCAGCTTTGACAAATAAGCGATTAACAATGCCGATGTGGATATGTCGACTGGAGAGAGCCGAGCCTTTGGGGAAATGGGACGTAAAAACTACGGGTGACTCACGTATCTATAAAAACTGTATGGTAGGTCTATACTGATCATTCCTCTAAAATACACAGGAATAATATGTATATAAGGAAGCCAACAAATGTAAATACATGTTGAAAATCCATTGATACATATAATATAATAATATAAGAATTTAAGTTGTCGGTGTATTTAGAGACGTGAGATTTTTACTCGATAATCCCGAAATACCTTGTGGTTAAATCAAGGATAAACTATGAACGGTGTTATTTTTTCAACTCAACTGACATTCATATAATGCGGTTAATGTCCTGGTATTTTCTCGAATAAAAATCTATTCAGTTGTCAGCTATATACTACTGCAGTGGTCAATCGTTTCGACTTAACTATTATTAAACTATTTAGCAATGAACTTATTTCAACAAACTACTCACCACATTGACAAAGTCCTGAAACGTTATGGCGTCGGCATGAGATTCCTTTACACGGGCAAGAAGAATTTCCCGTTTGTTCACTGGGATTTCCGCTCTCCATTCGGGACTTGTTAAAGCCTCCAGAAAATCCTCGCGTGGTATTTCTCCAAAACCCTCGGGATCGAACTTGTCGAACAGCATTCGCCATTTCTAAGAACGTCAATAAATAAACATCCATTTATTATTACTAGATTATTGACTTTTCTCACTCACTGTTGAGAAAATAAAACTTCTTGTTTGATAAACCAACTTTTTGACAAGAAAAAACAACATTATTGAAGGCTTTAGATTTATAATATAGAATAGAGGTTTGAGAAATTTGTTTTCGCCAGATAGTTGACAGCTCGAAATATTTCGGTCAGTCTTTCAGGGCAAAAATTTAATTTTCAAGCTTTACAACTATCAATTAACATTATCTACTCGAGCGGTCTATTGATTAAATTAAAGGAAAATTTTAATGTCGGTCAAATTTAAACAATTAATAAAAAAAAAATTTAATATAAGTAATACAAATAAATACAATAATTTTTTTTTCTCAATTCTGCTATTTCCCCACTTAATATTTGCAATTCATGTAATTTATTATCACTTGATTAAATTTAATATTCTATACTTTATATTTTTATGTATATTGCCGCTTGGCATTTAATAAATAAATAATAAAAATACACCCTTATTATTTCCTTATGGTTTATAAATTCTAAAAAAGTTTAAATAAATTTTAATAAAAGTTTTAAAAAAAATAAATCAGTCAATAAAACTAATAACAACCCTCTCAACTATCAAATAAATGATCAATAAATATTTATAAAAGCATTATTAAATAAAACTTACGTCATTTAAAAGTTCGCGTCGGTACTCAGACTCAGAGATATCAATTTCAGAGCCGAGATCCGTGTGATCAGTTACATAGCCATCGTATCGACCGCTGTTCGCCTCACTGTTGGCGTACTCCTCCTCCTCGACAATACCGGCAATTGTTGCTATTGAAGTAGCTCCCTGGGCTAACAGCATTACTGAAGTTCATCACCGGTCCAATGATAAATTCCGCATTTTCCTCTCTGAAATTAACCATCCTTTTCATGAGCAATCGTCATACATATTGCTTTAATTTAGGAATTCATGGGATTCCTCAGACAAAGAATTCTCAAATAAATAAATAAATTCCGACATAAAACAATATTAAATATTTCATAAATAACTAAAAATTATTGTAATAAAAATAATTGTCAAGCATTTAGAGATTTTCCGACTAGAGCAGTGTATACAAATAGTAGGCAGTTGGTCGGTTACCATGACGATGGCGCACGAGTTTGGCCATCTTCCTGCACTGCGGGGGTAAAAACACAAAAGCGAAAACGAGAGAGAAGATACTCAGCTGATAAGACTGAAAAGAGACCGCAATAACGCCTCTGACCCTTCAGCTTATCCTACTACATACATAATACACAATGTATACTACACTAGTCTTGTATGTGTTTTCTATAAACGAGATGTCCTATAGCGTAACAGACTGCCGAGACTTTCCCTGCAGCATTTCAACCCCCAAAGCTTTCTGTTTCGTCGTGGCAACCCCAACAACGAGTACCCCGATTTTCAGGCATCCTCATACACACACAGTACAGTATGACGCATTGCCGTCGTTAAATCTATTTCCTTCTTCTTCTCAGGAACCTGTACAACAACTACAACTAACATATATTTATAAACACACACATACAGCATACATAAATAAAATAATAACAGAAATAATAAAAACTAGCAATCTTGCAGTCACTATGTGACTTGTGAGCAATAAATAAATAAAATTTTGCTTCATTAAATAATGAATTCTGTTAAATTGCACTGTACTTCTTAAATATTGACGATTTTAAAAATATAAGCTCATTCCGATGTTACCCTCGTCAAGAGCTTTCATTTGAGTACCGACATGCATTTTCATATATTTTTCATATATACATATATATAAATATATGAAAAATTGGTGTAGGTACTCAAATGAAAGGTCTCGATGAGTGTAACATCAGAATGAGCTTATATCTTCAAAAATTTCAATAGTTCTCAAGATACAAGGTCGTTTCTTAATTATGTTAAATTGCACTGTACTTTCTTAACCATTGACATTTTCAAAGATATAAGCTCATCCCGATGTTACACTCATCAAGAGCTTTCATTTGAGTACCCACATGCATTTTCATATATTTTTCATATATACATATATATAAATATATGAAAAATTGATGTGGGTACTCAAATGAAAGATCTCGATGAGTGTAACATCAGGATGAGCTTATATCTTTAAAAATGTCAATAGTTCACAAGATACAATGTCATTTCTTAATTATGTATCTAGAGATAGAGAATTTTTGGAATGCAGCCTAAATAATAAATTGACTATCAGCGAGAATGATATGAAACCTTGAAAAGGCACAAATTCAAATCAAGACCTCTGCAATAACTCTAAATTTCGCTTAAAAACACCGATTTTATCATATGACTATCCTGACCATAAAATTTTTCTTCTCTCAATAACATAAATTAAAAACTGCTGGCATTTGCCCGGTTGCTCCAGACTCACCCGAATACGATTCCAAGTAAAGCGAAAGTAATTTCTCCTTCCCTTATATGCAGCTCTACAGCATCATGTATACATTTATATATACGATATACGTATTTTAGCTTCACCCCCACGTTTACGGTCTTCCACCCTCGTCACGAGGTACAGTGTGCAAAGCTAAGACTTGGGTACGAGGGCGACGACCCTCGACGCAGCTACCACTCGAGGATCATCTATCCACGTATAAACCCAGCAGAGGCGCTTAGTGATTGCCTTTCCACCACGTGTTGGCATTGCAATCTATTGACTCCTGTGATACCGATTAAAGCAGCCAGATTAATCTAAATATTTTTTACTTCAAGCATAATTACAACAGTGATAATTATAAATTATAACAACCATCAACCAGCAATTACATTGATTTAATTAGGTTTATTTCTATCAATAAACCTGGTATTTATAAGGTAATAGTAATGATTATTATGTAATCTCAACGGGGTTACCCTTTTTGCCGAGCGAATACGACCCAGATCTGATTAGTCGTTCGATACTTGGCTAGCCACGCAGTCACGCGATCTCTATAGTGTCTCTATGGTGTTATGTCGTGTGTACTATCTGTATAGTGCAGTATTAATTCAACCCTGCTATGTTCTATGTCCTCTGGATACCCTTTGCCTTACCAGACACCTGCTTTTGATACTGTTACGTACATGGAAGAGCATCCTATATATTTCTTTTCTATCCTGTCCTATCCTATGTACTTTTAGCTATCAGTATCGCATTTACTTACTTACTCCACTCGAGCTAAGCTAAATTAATCCCCAGTTTTATTTATAAATATCAGCTGGATGATAATGACAGTTAAGTCTCCAATTGCTACTTTACTAAATTATTGATTTATACTTACTAATTTATGATTACAAAAATAGAATGTTGATAAATTCTTCTTATTGATTTTTTCTTACAATTTTTTTAAAAATGACTTTAAAAAAGCCGATGAATAATGCCACTGTAAATTCTGTTTTTGTTTTAATTTTAATAAACGGAGTAGGTACAATTGTTTGAGCGGGGATTTAATATTTTATATACCTTTGCGAATATAATGTTAGCGGACGAAACAATGTTACAGAGTGTGTACTACATTTGTGTAATCTCGTGAATAAATGAAATAACAAACGAGACAAAGGCACGCTTGGACGGAAAGGTACGTTTGTATAGATGTATAAGCTACATTTGTACACAGGTATATATCAATACAAAGAGATAGCTGGAGATGCGCGGAAATGAAACTGGAAAGCTCACGCACCACGTGGAAACACTAGTGAATGACAGATCCGCGATATAGGAGACGTAACGTACCGGCAAGCGTCACACGACTACTGACGATACGTTTAACCACCCTCGCACAACTTCCGCGACCCCACCGTCCCCAATGCAAACGCCGGGAGCCCCGAGCTCGAGACATAGTATACAACCCTCGTCTTCATTTCTGATCATCATATATTTTGTAGCTCTATACCCGGTGGACTCGCTGGTGCTTGCTTTGGCTGCACTTGTATGAATACCTTTTATATAAAAACATTCACGCGGATATTTTTTTACTCCACGCCAGAAAATCCAATTTAAATTTAATTAAAAGTACATTTTTTTAATACGATTTTGTTTTTCCGGTTTTAAGTTAGAATTCTTCAGATAAAAGTAATTAAAATTTTTCTTCGGAAATTAATATGTACTCAATAATTAAAATTGATTATTTTAAGCTCCAATTTTTTTTTTTTTTTTTATTTTTTTTTTTTTTTTTTTTTTTTAAATGGAATATTTAAAATAAAAAAAATTCTTATGAAATTCTCTAGAACTTTTAAGCATTGTTAATTATTAATTGTTGGCAAGTGTTTCTTTTATTCAAGCCAGTTTATTTTTTACCACCGCGGTGTTTGGTGGCGCTACAAAGCAGGCACGACCAGTAAGTCACAATCAGCTGTTATGTATGCATCGCGTAAATAGTGTTTTGATTACCTAAAAAATAATAAAGGTAGGTTAAAATTGAATTATACAATTATTTATTGCAAAAGATTATTTATTTATTTATTATAATAATTATTAAGTAATAAATATAAATATTTACAGGGTTAAATAATGGGATCGAGGCTAGTTTATAGCCTAGTTCGTCCTGCGAATTTTGCGAGAGTTTGGAGCACAACAAACTGCCAACGGATCCACGCAGTCTGGGCTAAGAAGGATATTGATCTGGAGTACAGGTTTTCACCTGTCTCTCTGTATTCTAGTGATGTACCCAAGAAGTGTTGGCAGTGCAATTTTCCATTCAAGTCTGAAATATTCTGTAAAAAATGTGAAACAGTCCTGAAGCCACCAGAAGAGTTTGATTATTTTGAGATTCTGGGAATTGAAAGGAAATTTGATTTGGATATGACTGATGTTAGGCAAAAATATAAACAGCTCCAAAATAAACTGCATCCTGATAAGTTATTAAATAAACCTAAGGTAAATATATTTTTTTTTCATAATATATTATTTAATTAAGTAATATTAAATACTTACTTTAAAAAATGAATAATTATTTTTAGAAAGATCAGCAATACTTAAAAGATATGTCGGGATTAATAAGCAATGCTTATTATACACTATTAAATCCATTACACAGAGGGATTTATTTATTAGAACTGAACAATTTATCCGTACCCGAAGAAACAGTTCCTATAGAGCCGGAGTTTATTATGGAAATAATGGAAAGAAATGAAGTGATTGACGATGCTGGGACTGATAAAGATAAAATAATTAAAATTATGAAAGAAAACCGTGAAATACTTGCTATTTTGACAAAGTAATTCTTAAATTTAATTAAATGTTTATTTTACAAGTAAAAGACCGAGTTATTGACACTGGCCTAGTTGTTTGGCACTTGCAATTTTATTCTAATTAAAAAAAATAAAATGTTCTCAACAAAATGACACTGAAGTTAGCAGACGTCTAAAAATTTTTGATTTTTTTTATTAATTAAATTACAGCTAAAAAAATATTTCTAAAAAATTACACTCATAGTTTTTCAAGTTTTTTAAATGTGTAATTTTTTTTTAATTGTTTAATTGAAATTTTTTCAATAAAAAATTTGGAAATGTCGGCTAACTTCGTTTTCATTCAAAAAACCAATTATCTTAAAATTTATAATTAAAAAATTATGTTTATTAATTTATCAGAGTTGATTTATTTTTTTTAATTAAAATAAAATTGCAAGTGTCAAACAACTAGGCTAGTGTCAATAACTGGGTCTTATAGTTTAACTGTCTAAAAAAATTTTTTGTTGCAGCCAATTGTCGGAAGCCTTCAAAACGAACGACATTGAAAAAGCACGTTATTTTTTGGTAAAAATGAAATATTTTACCAGCATAGATGACAGATTGAAAGAACTAAAAGATAAATTAGGTATTGTAACTTAAAAATATACATATTTGCTAGATATTTTATATGAATATTTTTTTATTATCTAATGTATATAATATTAAGACATAAAAGTGTAAAATTAATGTAAATATTTATTTAATAAAAATAATTTCCTCTACACAGCATTATCTTCTTTCCATTGCTCAATCCATAGACAAACTCTATTTACATTGACCTCTATTTGCTCTTGCGTATTACTTTCTAGCTCATGGACAATTTCTTCTTTGTACGAGGACTTGGCCTCGTCAAGGATTGTTTGGAATATTTCACATTCAATGTTATCTTCTAATTTTTTTCCCTGGTACCCGCGGGCTGTCAATCGGTCGTACAAGATAGTGTTGTTCGTTCTTACAACGAACACGATATCGAACCACCTTTCTGGGAACAGCTCTGCGCTGTGGTAGTCAACGATGTTGCCTCCCTTGCCCATCATGCTCTCCATGCTGTCCAGCAACTACAAGCATCATTTATGAATCAGTTACAATAAATTAAACAAATAAAAATTGATATTGATATTAATTAGAGCAAAATCACCAACCCGGTCTTCATTTAAAATCGGACATTGATAGGTTGGATCATATTCTTCCAAGCATCTATTCTCCTCAGCTAGCTTACTGACGTCTCTCCAAACCAGGCTAGTTCTCTCGGATATTCTTCGAGCTAAAGTACTTTTACCAACTCCTGGAGTTCCTGGGGATTAAAAATGAACAGTCAAAAACGTGATTGACATTTATGGATTAAAATGAGTGAAATTGAAAATATTGAGTGATACTTTACCAGTTATGAGAATGTTTGGCAATGTCTTCTTGGTTGACGGCATCGTAGTATTTAAATTAGTTTAATTTATTTAAGTAAACAAATACTTACTTGATTAAAATATATTAAATTGTATGTTTTTTTTTTAAGCGATGAATGAATCACGTTAACACAATGTAAACAAAAATTAGAGGTTAAAACTCGACGGCAGCCATTATTGTTGTGACTTCATGGCGGGAAATTTTAATTTTGACAATTATTTTATAGAAAAAAAAATATTTTTTTTATTTTTCAAATAATTTTATAAAAAATTTGGATAGACAAAAAAAAATTTATCAAATATTTATTTAAATAATTTGAAAAAATGAAAAAAAATTGTTGAAAAAAATTTTTAATTGTTAAACAAAATGGCGCTTACCAAACTGATGATCTTGAGCTAGATGATGGACCAGGTGCTAATTATTCACTCGGATGACTAACAACTTAATAAGAAATACGATCTTTGGTTCACTTTTGAATATTAAACACTCGAAGTTTAAAGAAATATTTTCGATTCTCACGTTAAACCGACAACAATCACGCCACCTAAGCACGAAATTTTAGATCACGCATTTTTAACAATTATTATCGATTAATTTATGATAATTATTAATTTAATTTGTACTTTGACACTAAAAGAAGTTAATTAAATAAAAATTTTGGTAAGAAATAATTTAATTACTCATAAAATAAGTTTTAAACACGGAGAGCTCGCGGTTTAGGCGGTCAGTAGGAGCGCAAAAAAATAAGTGGCGTGAGATGCGCGCGCGGTTGTGCGCAGAACTCCACGGAAATTTCGGGCGCGCTGATTGGTCGGTAGAATCTTCGCGCTTTTTTGTGAACCCGCCAAATTTAAAATTCTTTTTTTTTTATTAATTATTTGAAGCAAATAAAATATAAAAATAAAAAGATTATTTTTAAATAAAAAAAATTATTAATAAAATATTCAATGTAAATTTTGTTTTTTAATTTTAAATATTGCAATAAAATAACTTAAAATTATTTTTGAAAAAAAAAAATTAATAATGAAATATTTAAATAATTAAAAAAAAAAATCATTATTGAAAAAAAAAAATGCGAAAATTAAATTGTTAAAGAAAATAGCACTTACCAAACAGAAGATTTTGAAAGAGATAAAGATCAGGTGCTAATTACCTTCGTAATTATCTTGATTTGGTTCACTAATGGCTAGATTATTAACACAAACCTTGGCTTACTTACGAATATCAGACAGTTGAAATTTAACTAAACACTTCTCGATTATCGCGATGAACCGACAACAATGACCCGGCGACACACAAAAATTTAGAACACGGATTTAACAATTATTAACGAACGATTTATGATAATTATTAGTTTTACTTATACTATACCACTAAAAGAAGTTAATTAAATATAAATTTCGGTATAAAACAATTTAATTACACATAAAATAAGTTAGAAAACACGGAGAGCTTGCGGCTTAGGTAGTCAGTAGGAGCGCCAAGAAACAAGTGACGCGAGATGCGTGTGAGGCTGTGCGCAGAACTCAACGGAAATTTCAAGCGCACTGATTGGTCGGTAGAATCTACGCGCCATTTACTGAAACGCGCTAAATTTAAAATTCTCTTTATTAAAAATTTTTTTTTCATGAAATAAATTCATTATTAATAGAAATAAAAAATAATAATAAATTATTTTTAAAAAATATAATTTTTATTGAAATATTAAACATAAAATTCTTTTTCCATTAGTCCGTTCTTTATGTTTCTTATTTGATTCTCCAGCTCTATAATTTTCTGAAAAATATATAAAAATCACATTAGTATTAACAAAATTCCTGTTAATTAATTATAATAAAATACCTGGAGAAATTGTTGCTTCTGAATATCAACCACAGCTTCATTGGAAGCCCAAGCTTCTTTATAACTCTCTTGCACCTGATTAAAAATATTATTAACTTCAGATTGTTTTTCTAAAGTAACAGAATTAGTAGATCCACTTTTCTGTCCTTCGATTTGCATTTGCAGTGTCGTGATTTCCAATTCTTTAGTCTTAAAAAAAAAAAAAATTCGTTAAATAAAACTATCTTTCATACTTCAAAAACAAAAATCTGCATCTCAAACAATAAAAAGCACCTTTAAAACTTCAAATATTTTTCTTTTAAACTGAGAACTCATTTTATGCTTTGATACCTCAACTTTTAAAAGGTTTTTCTTCAACTTTGATACTTTTTCCTCGAGATAATGTTGATGATGTTCATTAGCAAGCTGCATTTCATTTCTTATCTTCACAAATTCTTCTTTAATCGACGAATACTGATCAGTAAGTATATCTTGTAATTTATTTTCCTAAAAAATTCATTAAATTATTATTCTTAATATTAAAAAATAAATTACAAACATTTTCCAATTTAATCTGCAATTTATCCTCCATATCTTGAACTTTTCTCGCCGCAGCAAAAATTTCTTCTTTCAATTGACCAACAATTCCCATTTGAACCTGAATCTCTTGTTCCTTTTCCTTGAGCAGCGTCTCATAGTGAGATTTATTCGACTCTAACTCATCGAAATATTTTTTCTCAACACATTTAACTTCATTTAGCTTCTCGAGCTTCAGCGCTTCAACTTCTTGCGTCAGAACCGCTATCCTATCAATCAGCTGAATATTCTTGGCCTGTTCAGTCTGCAAACAGCTCTTAAATTCACTGATTTGTTCCAGCATAGTACCTTTATACTGCTCGACAATATCTCTATGATTTTTTTCCAACTCCTTTCCATCAAACTCAGCTTTCTCTAACCTTGATTTCAACTCTTCTACTTCAAATTTTTGTTTCTCGATTATTTTATTGAAGTCCGTACTCACGTCAGTGTTACATTTCTTCAACTTTTGTTTCAATCTATCATTTTGTTCATGCAATTCATTGACAACGTCCGCGAGAAATTGTATCCTTTTTTTTGAAGTAGCTAGCTGCATTTTATAAGATGATGCTTTGCATCCATTGCTTTGATCTCGGGGATATTTAATCTCTCTTGAAGAATTTCTTTCACTTTCTGAACTGCTGGTCTCAATGACACTTGAAACTGAATCAGGATTAACCTAAGAAATAAAATAATTATTTTATAAACTGTCAAAAAAAATAAAAATTAAATTAGCCAGCTGAAATTTTTTATTAAAAAAAATTCGACATCTAGAAAATTTGAAAAATTTTAAGTGCAATTTTTTAAAATTATTTTTATTGATTTGAAAAATTAAAAATGATTTATTGTCTGCTTATTTTAGTGTTATTTAAAAAAAAAAAAAAATAATTTATCAGTACTAAACCTCATCAGAATAATTAACAGACATCAAAACGGACTTTGAAGGAAACTCTTTGAATATTCCAGTCAAGCTACCAGCTTTTATCAACCGATATAATTCAAGTATATATTTATTTCTCAAAACTCGCTGGTTTTTAGCAGTTTTTAATTTTTCTAACCAAGATTCACATAAATTTATATCATCCAATGATTTAATCTTCAAAATTTGCCTTATCCGATGCAATGTTTCATTAAATTCTTCATCTAACTTAGCATCTTGCTCACTATATTTTTCCATTGACATGTCAATTCAAATGAATAATAAATTGAACATTGCAATGAATTACTTAATTTATTTTTTGACATATTAAACTTAATTATGAAAATTAATTTGACAATTTTGAGAGTTTTTATAACAAATAAATTATGGCAAAAAAATTAACATTTAGAAAATATGAAAATTAATGTAGCACATATTTAATAATCTTAAAAATTTTATAACAAATAAATTATAGCAAAAAAAAAAAATTGACATTTAGAAATTTAAAAAAACAAAAAATGCAATTTTTCAAAAATGATTTTTTGGAAAAAATCTTTTTGTTAAATAAAATTTAAAAATTTTCAAGTAACAGCTAGCTTTGAAGTTATTTAGATATTTTCAAAAATAAAAAATGCAATTTTTTAAAATTAAAAATGAATTTTTTTAGCAATTATGAAAATGAAACAAATCTGTTTATTTATAAAATTGAAAATTAAAGCTAAATTGAATGTCATTACACAATTTTTATTACTTGAAATTCTTTAACAAACAAACAAAAACAACAATGAAATAATTTTCTAAGATTTATTTATTGATATTTGTTACTTTGATGTTTTTTAATAAAACCGCGCCATTTTTCTCTTCTTAAAACTCTAGCGGTGAATATAATAACAACTTGTAGTTACCACATAATTATGATTATGTAGAAGTGTGAGAATACACATACAGTCAAACGTCAGAGTTATATTTGCACCAGGTGATGCTGATCCTAAACTTTAAAAAGTTATTTATTTCATAACAATAAACCTTTTAAATAAATGTATTTATCGTGAAATTTATAATTCTTACAAGGGATTTGAATTATCCCTAACTACTAAGGTAATTGTTTTTATATAAGTAATATTAAAATGAAAGTAAAGGGTTACAAAGTAAACTAACGATTGATAGAAAATGTCATTATGGAAGGATTGTTGAAAATACCACCAGAGATTTCACAATTGCTTGCGTTGCTTTGGATTGCTCTGTTTTCACCAGTTTCCACTCCGCGAATAAAATTTGCAATTTGTAACAAGAATAAAAAAAAAAACAAAACTCTTGAAAAAAAATTTATATTTATGCAATGAATCTGTTTATTATTAATTCAAGTGATCAATAAATCGATTAGTAATTTCCGTTTTATTTTCAGATGTCAACCGAAGAATTTGACAGTGACATGGAGTACTCGGACTCCGACTGTGGTGACAATGGTTACGAGGACTACTACAACAACCAGCACTGGGGCAGTGAAACTGACAACGACTTTGACAGTGATCACAATAAAAAGGACCCAGAGTACGCTATACACGATTGTCTGAGAGTTGAGGAAGTAGAGCGGCTGCTGAACGAGAATGTAGAGGTGCTAAGCACCAATTTGCACATAACTCCATCGCTGGCTAAAGTTTTGCTCCACACGCACAACTGGGCTCTGCAGGACGTGTTAGCTAAGTATCGTACGAATGCTTCCAGTTTGTTAGTTAATTCCAAAATAAAGTCACCCCATCCTCCGGATCCAGCTTCTGCTATGAAAGCCCAAAAGGGTGGCCAGTGTTCTGTGTGTATAACTAATTATCCGCCGGAAAAATTTGCAACTCTGACGTGTGGCCACGCTTTTTGCAAAGACTGCTGGTGTATGCATTTTGAAGTGCAAATTTTCCAAGGAATTTCTACTGGTAATAATAAAAATAATCTATGTTATTTAGAGAAAAAAAAAATATCTTGAGAACTACTGACATTTATAAAGATATAAGCTCATCATGATGTTACACTCATCGAGACCTTTCATTTGAGTACCTACATCAATTTTTCATATATTTTATATATTTATATATTTCACAAATACCATATATATAAAGTATATAAAAAATGCCATGTGGGTACTCAAATGAAAGGTCTCAATGAGCGTAACATCAGGATGAGCTTATATCTTAAAAAACATCAATATTTAAGAAATTACAGTGCAATTTAACAAAAGTCATTATATAATAA